>JARHVA010003401.1:990000-1697500 GCA_037957365.1 Torreya grandis | reverse complement strand
ATTCAATTCTATGGGATGATTCCTTCTCCCGCAGGGTCAAATGCTTGATTCTTCATAAGGATTTTTCATTATAAAACAACTATTTAAAAAACCCTATAATTGTTTCAATTATAAAATATATAACATGAATATATAATTTTAGGGTAAATCAAAGAACAAACCCTATCTTTTGAGGGCCCTTGATGTAGATTTTACTCTTTGATTGTGAAAAAGAGTCCCTTTTTCTTCTATTTACTCTTTTTCAACCACCGTCTACTTCTATTCCAAAAACCCCACCCTATTTTATTATTTCCATAGCTATCTGCATACCACCCAAAACCCCTAATTTCATGATGGACACTTATCTATCCATAAATTCCCAATAATGACACACCATAACACCAAAAATTCCCAACATGACCCAATAACTTATAGATTTGACCACCAAAATAACATAGTCACCTTACTATCCCAGCTCAACTCATAGTCAAACCCTAGCTCTTCCAACTTCCATGGCTCAACTGATAAAAAAATTAGGACTCCCCAATTAGGGTTGAAAAAAACATTTTTTAATAAACATAATAATTATGTTAATAATTCGAATGCATATAACAAATTTAACCATTAGTCAACATACAGTTTCATACCTAGTTTAACCCCTTAGGTATTCGAAAACCATGTCACCCTAAGCACCACAATAGTCACCTTTAACTATGATCTAGGTTAGCTAAAGTTAATAAATTCAATTTATTAAATGATCTATAAATGTAATTTATTTTTATGCTATTTATAAATATTTTATAATGATATTTTTTATATTAAATGCTTGTAGGTACATGCCTATATGGAGTCATGAAATCAACAATTAACAAATAAAGTCATTTAAAATACATATATAACTATAACATTCTGTAACAACAACATCAAACTCATAAATAATAGTAACCACTATAAACATGACCAAAATAATATTTAATCATAGATAAAAAACCAATCAACATGATCAAGCATGAAATAACCAAACACACTAGAATTAAATCAACATATAAGTATTCAATCATAAAAATTAATGCATTTATTTTTACTATGTGGTGTGTGAAGGGTTCCTTATTCAATCTCTCCTCCTCCAACATAATCATCTACAACACCCTCCTTGATGATACTCTCCCTCCATATCTATCTAGAGAGTGGACTATCTCCTACATCCACCTCAAAAATGTAAATGGTAGTTATCTCATAATAATAATAATCAATAAAAATGTTGTTAAATCATAATAATATTGAATGATCATAATCCATGTGTATATCAAACTCATGTACACCTAACCAACAAGTAATGATTCACATAAAATAATCATTATATGTTTGTCCATACATCAACATAAATGAAAATAATTTGATAGAATATTAATTAAAAAACATTAACTCCATTAATATCTATTTAATAATCAAATCAAGTTTAGTAAGGAAATCAAGAATTAACATTTGTCACCCTAAAATTGATCATCATCCTAATGATACTTGTTTCAAACCAAAGTTTTAAAATTAAACAACACATAGTAGTAAATCAAATAACATCAGTAAATAATTTAAACAAATAAATGTGGAAACAACCTATAAAACTCATCATAGTCCTCTCAAGTGGCACTATCCTCGTAATATTGGCCCCACTAGGCCTTGCACTGTAATACTTACCTATTATGCAAACTAAGTTTGTGAGTGTTAATTATTCTAATTGGTTCTAATGTGACCACACCATGATATAAAACTTGTAAATCATTCCATTCCAATACATGAGAAGGATCGACTACATACTTTTTGAGATAGGACACATGAAAAATATTATGCAAGAGAGTTAGAGTTGGTGGCAAGTCAAACCTATACATAATGGGATTAATCACTTCTAATGCCTCAAAGGGTCCCACATATCTTCATGAAATATTTGTTGATTTACCAAACTTAATCAAGCTAATTTGAGTCTTAATCTATAGAAATACTTTATCACCAATAGAAAGATATCTTATTATCCTCTTTAGATTAGTATAACTTTTCTATCTATCATTATCCTCATCCAACCTTTATCTGATTGACCTAACTTTCTCCTCCATTTATAAAACCATTTTAAGACTAAATACTACCTTGTCTTCAAGCTTATCCTAATTTATTAGTGTTAGACATGTCCTTCCATACAACACTTCAAATGGAGCCATATTTAAATTTGATTAGAAACTTTACCATTAGAAGATACTCCTCCCACTTGTATTGCTAATCCATGAAATACATTAAAATAATATATTCTAAAACTTGGTTTACTTTCTCTATTTGTCCATCCATTTTCATATGATATGCAATACTAAAATTCAACTATGTGCCCAAAGTTGAATTTAGAGTCAACCAAAAGCTAGATGTGATTCTCACATCTCAATCATAAATTATCTTCTCTAAAATCCAATGTAACTGATACACCTCTTTCATGAATATTTTTACAAACATTGGTGCATCATTAGTTAAATTACCTAGTATGAAGTGAGATACCTTGGTTAGTTTGTCAAATACTACCAAGATCATGTCATGATGGTTCTATGATAATGATAAACCTTGAAAAAATCCCATATTAATTACCTGCCACTTCCATTTTGCTATATCATGAGGATATAACAATCCTTTTAGATCCACATGTTTAACTTTCATACACTGACACTCTAAACAACATGACACAAAATACGTTACATTCTTTTTAATTCCCTTCCATAAATAAAGAGGTCTTAGCTCATCCATGAGCTTGGTAACTCAAGGATGACCTAAATAAAGGGTATTGTGAAATTATTTTAGCACCATTCTCCTCAAATTATATATATTAGGTATATACTTACTATTATTATACCTCAAGAGGCCATCATTCTCTAACTTGAATCCTTTAAACTTAGGATTATGAGCATATTTTGATAAAGCTTTCTTAACCTGCTCATAGAATTCAGTTATAGGGTAGAATTTAATAACTTGATCATGAAAAATGCTACTAATAGTAACCAAAGTTTTTGGGTACCTTATATGACTTAGGTCATCAACAACTCTATTTTCCTTACCCTTGATGTAGAAAATATCAAAATCATAGTTAGATAATAAATCTAACAATGTCTCTAATAAGAATTCAGGTTAGGTTGGGTGAAAATATACTTAAGCCCCAAGTTGTCAGTCTTGAGCTCAAACAGCTTCCTGAATAGTTAATGCCTCCAAACTTACAAGGCATGCACTATTACATCAAGTTCTAGATCATGTGGAGCATAATTTGTCTCATATTTCTTAAGCTTCTTAGACTCATATGCTACAACTAAACCATATTTCATAAGAAATCTTCCAAGACTATTCCTAGATGTATGATTGATTATTAAGAACCGATCATTAGGATCAGGAACACTTAGGACAGGTGCTGAAGTAATCCTCCTTTTTAACTATTAAAAGGATTTTTTTCACTTATCTGACTAAATAAAACACTAATTCTTCCATTAAAGAGAGGTAATTAGGTTAGTTATTTTCAAGAAATTTGGAATAAATATATTATAATATCTTACTAATTCCATAAATATTCCCACCTCATGCACATTTTTAGGAACTAGCCACTCCATTATGGCTCTTATCTTCACTAGATCAACTAAAATTCCATTTATAGAGATAATGTGTCTTATAAATTACACTTTCCTCTATAAAAACACACATTTGGATAACTTACCATATAGTTTGTGCCTTTACAAATGATGCAAAACCAACTCCAAATGTTGTACATGTTCTTCCTCATATTTAGAATAGATGAGGATATCATCCATAAAAACTAACATAAAGTGGTCCAAATAATCCCTAAAACCACTATTCATGAGATTCATGAATGATGCCATAGCATTTGTTAACTTGAAAGGCAACACTATAAACTCATAGTGCCCGTATTGAGTTTTGAATGTTGTTTTGGGAATATCTTCTTCTTATAGTCTTAGCTGATGATATCTTGCTCAAAGATCTATCTTATAAAAAAAATCACCCCATGCATTTGATCAAAGTGATCATCAATGCGAGGTAATGGATACTTTTTATTAATTTTCATTTTATTCAATATCTTGTAATCAATACATAATTAAAGAGTATCATCCTTTAACAAATACCATTAGTGCACCCCATGGTGACAAACATGGTCAAATAAACTCTTTAGATAACAACTCCTATAGTTGAGATTTCAACTCAACCAATTATGTAATCATCATCTTGTAAGGTGCCTTAGATTATAATTTTGAACTAGGTATTATATCAGTTGAGAAATTAAACTCTCATGTAGGTGGTTATCATGGTAATTCCTCTAGAAACACATCCTAAAAATTCTTAATAAAAGGATAATCCTTAATGGATGATTCCATAGATTCCTCCATTTCATTTATTTTAACAATAAATTCTTAACATCCTTTCATATGAGACTTCTTAAGCTGAATTATAGAAATCTACCAAAGCTTTAACTCCCTTTTCTAACCCTAAATCTAAGTCTAATTCCAAAAATGATGTTGATGTTTTACCTTCTTAAGATAACAATCTACCTTAGATGTATGTTTAGAAAGCAAATTTACCACTAGAATTATATCATAAGATCCTATTGGTGCTACATAAATATTTACTATCAATGTGAATTCAAACAATTCAATCTTAACTTCCAATAAGTACTTATAAAATTTGACCTTGTATTCATTTCTATATTACACTGACCATGCATTTGCCTTTAAACTAGCTTTCCTAGACAAATTATATAACATTCACAAAAAAATAAAAAATTCTATAAATATAGTGCCAATCAAAATAGAAATGGGTTGACTAAAAATATTACCTTCAACATCAATAGGTAAGACTTAAATATCATCCTGATGATTGTTAACAACTACATGAATTCTCTATTGAAAGGTTCCTTATTGCATAGAACCCTTATCTTTACCTTCAGACTTTCCTTGAGTACATTCCCTAGAATAGTGATCACTTCCATAGATGAAACATTTCTCAAGTGTTCCTTTCCTTTCTGACTATTGGTTCCCCTTGAAACTAGGCTTGAATCTACCATCTACTTTCTTACTACCTAAAAAGTTACTAAATTTTACATTCTTATTCCTAAACTAATTCTTGGAATTTCCATTCCTTTTCTAGTTCTTGTGTTTAAGAGAAGGTTTTAAAACTCCAAACTTATTGAACTTCTCTCTAACCTGAGTAAGAGACTTTAATTTTGACTCTTTCTTAACTACCTTCTCAAAGACTTGATCCATCATAGATGGTCCATGCACATCTATCTCACATCTAATTTGGGGTTTTAATCCCATAATGAGCTTCGAGATGCAAAACCTTTTGTTTGCCTAATATTGAGAAACATATTTTAGGAAATTAGTGTAATGTTTCCATTTTTCATTCAATGAAAGATCTCCCTATTTAATATTTTACAAATCTATTAGCTTTTGGTCAAAATATAACTAGGGAAACCATCATGATCTAAAATAAACCATAAATTTCTCTCATGTGGTGGTAGTGGATTTGAGGTTTATCTCGATATTTTTATTTTCCCACCATACTGTAGTAAGTTGATACACTCCCCAAACTACCTTAGTGACTTCTAAGTAATTATGGATCCCAAATTACTTTTTCATTTTTTTCAACTAAGCTTATGCACCATCCCCTAATATAGTTCTATCTAACTTATGAGGATTAACTTTATTCATGTCCCATGTAAGTTCTCTATCTATATGAGCCCTTACAACCTATGGCACCTCATAAAGCCTATGCTCTTATTGAGATTCTTGCTGAGCAAGGTGTTCTTCAAGATATTTTTGATTTATTTCCTCAACATGTTGAAGAACTTCCTATTCTAAGGCCATTATTTGGTCCCTAGTTTTGTGCATGGCTGCAAGAATCTGATCGAACTTTGTAGTTTACTCTATGACAAATTGCTTTAGACCTACTAGAGGGTTAGTGTTTAAAATAACCTCACCTCTAGGTCTACTTCAATAAATTATCCTTTCAAATTAATAGGAGAATATGAATAGATTAGCAGAATCATTAAGTCATAGAGTTTGAGCCTCAGCTCTGATACCGTAATGTTAGAACCCACTAGGTTTAAACTAAAAAGGCACTTTTTTTAATTTTATGATAACCATATTATTATTAATTAAGATAAGATATTTGATATTTAACTAAATTCATCTTATGTAAATAAATGGTTATGATTCATTTAGATAATGATCAAACTAACAACGTTAAGTAGTATTGAAAATTTAATCCATCACAAATTATATATCTAATTAATATTATCTCAACTAATTGATGAAATTTTATATAATAAAATTATATAATAAGAGAATCCAACTAATGGTTATCAAAGTACAATTATACAAGTTTTTACATCAAAGTGAACATAGATATAATCATTGTTCCATAGAACAAATTATTATCCACAACCTCAACATTATATATATATATATATATATATATATATATATATATATATATATATATGGTGAGGTTGTGGATACTCGTTAGTTATATGGAACAATGAATATATCTATGTTCACTTTGATTTAAAAACTTTTATAATTGTACTTGATAATCATGAGTAAAATTATCTATTGGTTGACTATTGGAGGAGAGGGAAAACATCATCAGAGTGATTTTCCACACCAACCACGGATCATATATCCCTTTCATAATCATCCAACTATGGAATGGCCTTCCCTTAATAGATAAGTATATGATAACAATATAGGTACTAAGAATTCAACTAGAACCTACGTGTTGTAAGCTGTATCATAAATAATTCTATTCTAACATGACATCATGCATACATGCATATTAATCAAATAGGTGAAATGATAATGTCTAACTATAGACATTACATTAGCCATAGTTTTCATATAGTTTAAATTTCACATAGATCAATCATATTCACACATACACACTAACTTAGATCTCATTTATTCCATGTATTAATGGATATAAATAAATGTGTGATAACCTTCTCACAATATTATTTCCTTAGTGTCATTAATACCAAAATTTTATAAATAGTTCATATACAATATTTTCATAGAATTATCATATAACAATACCAGAATATTTAAATTCAAAGGAAACAGTATGAAATAATTACATGCTATATAATACCAATGTAAAACTTGATGTCATGTTTCCTAAGTTCTAATACAACCTAGTATCTATTTCCAATAAGGCAATATTACAAGTAATTTAATTACTAATAGTATTTATAATAATTAGGTATTTACAATCTTATGTATAAACACCCATTTTCATAGGTATTATAATAAAAGTAAACACAATTTAAGAATTTCACATTTAATCTCAAGATATTAAACAAATATAATAACCACAATGTTTATTTGATATAAAGAGTAATTAATTATTTTCCAATCTATTAATAACTAATTCATCATATTATAGATCAATGAAATATATCACAATTTGCATATGAATACATTTATTTACTAAATAGAAACATCTATATAAATACTAAATTATTCACATATACATATATACTATGTGTGTTCACTTATATTTATATATTCTTAAAACTCTTAGCTCCTTAGTTCCTAAGGGCTTTAATTATACATCTATGTCTATAATTTTTAAGTAATACACACACACACACACACACACACACACACACACACACACACACACACACACACACACACGTACATATATATATATATATATATATATATATATATATATATATATATATATATATATATATATATATATATATATATATATATATATATATATATATATGTATATATAAATGTATATATACATATATATATACATATATATATATATATATATATGTATATATATATACATATATATATATATACATATATATGTATATATATACATATGTATATATATACATATATATGTATATATATACATATATATGTATATATATACATATATATGTATATATATATATATATATATATATGTATATATATATATATATATAATTTAATCATCTATACTAATCTCCCATTTTAAGAAAAAAATAACTCAATTTTAAACCAAAAATATAATTCACATTAACACCAATTTACAATCTTATGTAAAAACACCCGTTTTCATAGGTATTATAATAAAAGTAAACACAATTTAAGAATTTCACATTTAATCTCATGATATTAAACAAATATAATAACCACAATTTTTATTTGATATAAAGAGTAATTAATTATTTTCCATTCTATTAATAACTGATTCATCATATTATAGATCAACGAAATATATCACAATTTGCATATGAATACATTTATTCACTATATAGAAACATCTATTTAAATACTAAATTATTCACATATACATATATACCATGTCTATTCACTTATATTTATATATTCTTAAAACTCTTAGCCCCTTAGTTCCTAAGGGCTTTAATTATACATCTATGTGTATAAATTTTAAGTACTAATTATATATATATATAATTTAATCATCTATACTAAGCTTCCATTTTAATAAAAAAATAACTCAATTTTTAACCAAAAATATAATTCACATTAACACCACTTAGCACCTAATGTCCCAATTAAATTCCTTAAAACACAACTTTAAATGTGAAATATTCTGTTGTGTACCATATAGTACATTGACTCACTAGAATATATTCAACATAAATTTGACCCCTAAATTAAGCATCCATGTCCCCAATATATTTCAACTATAATTACTTTTATAAATGTTTAAGCTCATTCATTGTTCATACACTTAAAAAATCCAATTAAACATATTTCAATCATTCATCTAGCAATATTACACACAACCATTTAACATTATGAAATAGTTTCATTCATAACTTATGTCCTTGTCTATATACTATGTATATATATTCAAGACAATGGAAACCTCTACTAATAATTTAAATTACTTAGCTAAACCATCATATATATATATATATATAATCACAACCAATCATACAATAACAATTTATTTTATAAAAAAACTTAACACAAATCAACAAACTCAATCATTTTATGCATAAAAAAATCATGATTAATATAACTTATTAATCATAAGTTTAAAACTAAGTTAGTTATTCCCATTGAACACTCTCACAACATTAAACTCAATTATATTCCTTTTAACTACCATAGCTAAATGACCAAACCTGAGAACCATACAACAATGTAACACTAGCATTTATCCTAGATAATTATAATCTTATTCATATAGTATATATATTCAACTAAATTACATGTAGTCAGCTAATAATCCATTTTATACATTTTCATCTATGTAACTTGAGTTAAATTGGAAACCCCAATTAATTCGTAATACCCTAACTAACTTGGTAGTAAATGTTAACACTAACCATTCCATTTATGCTAAAACATACAATCATTTAAATTTAATAATTTAACAAATATCATAGCCATATAGTAATGATGAAAACACATTTTCATTCTAAATAACCAAATTAACCCAATATCTAAAATAATGTCTCTTGGTCATTCAATATTTACTAATACACATATGTATGACAAACACAAAAATAACACACAATCCTAGCATCATATGCATAAAATATATAGCACATGCATATAAATATAACCACATAATAAACTCATTTTTTCCAATTACCCTAACCTTGCCATATTCATGTTATACTTGAGTCAAATATTTGATTCAATTATGTAGGAAGATTCCTCCTCCCATAGGGTTGAATCCTTGATTTCTCATAAGGATTTTTCATTCTAAAAAAACTATTTAAAAAACCCTATAACAATTTCAAATATGAACTATATAACATCAATATATAATTTTAGGGTAAATGAAATAACAAACCCTACCTCTTGAGTGCCCTTGATGTATATTTTCCTCTTTAACTACAAAAAGATTCCCTTTTTCTTTTATTTCTTCTTTGTCAACCACCACTTGCTTTTATTCCAAAAACCCCATGCTATTTTATTATTTCCAAAACCATATACATGCCACCTAAAACCCCTAATTTCATGATGAACCCTTCTCCATCCTTAAATTCCAAAGAATGTCTCATTTAACACTAGAAATTCCTAGCATGATTTAACTTCTTCTAGCCTTGACTACCAAAATAACAGTCACCTTACTATCCCAATTCAACTCACAGTCAAACCCTAGCTCTTCCAACTTCCATGGCTTGATTGAGTAAAACAAAATGATGACTCCCCAATTAGGGTTGAAAAAAACATTTATCAATAAAAATAATAATTATGTTAATAATTTGAATGCATATAACAACTTTAACCATTAGTTAACATAAAGTTTGATACCTAGTTTAATCCCTTAGGTATTTGAAAACCATGTCACCCTAGGCACCATAATAATCACCTTTACCTAGGATCTAGGTTAGCTAAAGTTTATAAAACTAGTTTATTAAATGATCTACAAATGTAATTTATTTCTATGCCATTTATAATTATTTTATAATGATACGTTTTCTATTGAATGCTTGTAGGTACATCTCTGTATGTAGTCATGTAGTCAATAATTCAAAAGTAAAGTCATTTAAAATACATATATAACTATAAAATTTCACAATGACAACATCAAAATCATAAAGAATAGTAACCACTACAAACATGACCAAAATAACATGTAATCACAAATCAAAAACCAATCAACATGATCAAGTATGAAATTACCAAACACACTAAAATTAGATAAACATATAACTATTCACTTGTAAACATTCATGCATATATTTATACTACATGGTGTGTGCAAGGTTCTTTGTTGAATCTCTCTACCTCCAACATAATCATCTATAACACCCTCCTTAATGATACTCTCTGTCCATATCTGCTTAGATAGTGGACTATCTCCTACATCCACCTCAAAAATGTAAATGGTAATTATCCCATAAAAATAATAATCAATAAAAATGTAGCTAAAGCATAATAATATTTAATGAGCATAATCCACATGTATATGAAACTCATGTACAACTAACCAATAAATAATGAGTCACACAAAATAATCATTATATGTCTATCCACATCAACATAAATGAAAATAGTTTGCTAGAATAGTAATTAAACAAAATTAACCCCATTAATATCATTTTAATAAGTAAATAAAGTTTAGTGAAGAAATCAGGATGTAACAGACTATGTCATTAAACCTTTTAGAAGCCTATTTAGCAACACTATTTTCTAGACCTATCTCATGCTAGTTATAATATTCATCTTCATACTAGCCAATACTCTAGATTCATGCTATTATTATATGCTAGCTCATTATCACTCCATTAAAAAAAATCTTGCATGATTTCCCTTTACTAATGTGTCTAAATGTGGTAAATTATTTTTTATTGGTTCACATTGTATCCTACCCTATTGGCGAAAATTGATTTTATCATACTCAATCCACACTATTGGGGCAAACCATTGTGCCAATGATTATAACTACCTCTATGAAAAACATTATTATTTGACTTTTCTACTTTATTGGGGTATTTTAATTGTGCTAATGATTATAACCACCTTTGAGTAAATCATTATTCCACTCCATCAGTAAATCATTGTGCCATTGATTATAACTAGCTTTGGGTAAATCAATATTTTCACTCCAATTACCACTAGGTCATGTCATTTTCCCTCTTTTTGAGGGCCCATTCAATGAAATTATTTGCTAATTGATCCCTTGAGGGGGCATCCAAGGTTTACCCTCTAGGGAATTAACCAACAAATTAACAACTTTTCATTATTTAAAAATATGTTATTATGCTTGTGTCTTATAATGCCTTCTCAATCAAGGGAAATTATAAACACCCCATTTCAGCCACAACTATGTCTGAACCAAACTTTAAATTGATTTCTAACAATGCAAATTAAGCTTAAAATTCACTAGATGTCCTAATTTTATCTACACATCAAACATTAGTGCCAAAATTATGTTGAGGCATACCTATTTGGGGTATTATCATGTACACAATAATAACTTCCCATAAATTCATCTCTAGTCAAATTGTGACCTAGTAAATTGATAAATTTTCTTTTTAACCTATTAAGTAGGACATTTAACCAATTCCTAAAATACTAAAACCCTATGTCGAATTAACTAGTTAAGAAAATTCAATTAAATAATTGAAAATTCCATGTTTAATTAATGAATATAAATTTTCTAAAAATCAAAATTCAATAAAAATAAGGTCATGATGATGTCATCATCCTCAAATTCAAGGAATTGGAAATATATTCATAAATGCCTTAAATTTAGAAATGGTGAGCCATGCTTAATAAATGAGATATATATCCAAAATATTAATTACTTGTCCCCTCCCTAACTTAACCACATTTAAATCTAACCTAACTACACTTGATTTAAAGTTAGTTTGAGAACCCATAAATACAAGTGTCATTTCCATTATTATAAAAAATATCTCAAGCCAAACTTATAATGTTAAATTTTTGAGAGACAAGAATCTTTTGTGTACAAAGAAGTTATGCCAATTTATCACTAGAAAGCTTCATTTTACTATCACATGTCAAGACAAACCAATCCAATCCACAAGTGGACAAGGAGAGGTGTTACCCATAAAGTAAATGCATTGACAAAAGACTTCATTGGACAAAAAATCCAAGAATGAACACTCTTATATGCCAATGGACAAACTTCATTTGACAAGGAAGGTAAAGTTAGTATTTTCTTTATCTTTTAATTATATTTGAGTTAGCTACATTATTTCTCACCTAAGTACTTAGGTAAGGTAGTTGTTATTTTTATTGAGTTATTTGATTTGGGGTTTTGTCTTCAACTAATAATAGAATAATGATGATCTCCTTTATAATCCTCTATTACATTTGTTAGTTTTCCTTGTTATATTTTGATGTCGATGGAAAATATTGTTATTGATGTTTAATTGGGAAAAATGGCAATTCCCCTTCATCAAGTTGTTATTTATTTTCTATCAAATCATTATAAGGATTTAAATATTAGGCTAGCTCCTAAAATTACACTAGTTGATTCAGATAATAGAGTTTTTATGACTAAGAAGGGGAGTGCTAAGGGTGGAGATAAGTATAATAAATATAAGAAGGTTATTATTAAAATACTAGAGACAAAGGTAGCACAAGAGAAAGCCATGGTTTTTATTGATCTTTTTTTTACAAGGATGAGGATTCTACTAATTATTCTATTCCCATCATAGAAAATAATGTTGGTAATATATGGTTTATATGGGGTCAGATTTCAGTTGGGAATAATATCAATAGAAACTATGTTTCTATCAGTAAAGACAATGTTGATTTAAAAGGTAAGAAAATAGTGGTGGAGTCTTTTAAGGATAGTAATGTGGAAAATTTTAATGCCAACAAGATTAATTCCATTTTAGGGGATGTGGAATTGCATAAGGTAATTTTGAGGTAGATGATAAGGAATAATAAGTCTTTGAAGGAAACCATAAGGAATTTGAAGATGTAAATTGGTGAGGTCATTTTTTAGACTTTTAAAATGAGTGATAAAGAAGAGGTGTTCAATTTTGTGAGGGAGATGGAAAATAAATGATAATATAGAAAATATAACTTTAAGATTAATTAATAAATAGGAAATATTGTTCAGTTTAGTAAATCCATAATGGAGAATTATATTTTTGATATTAATATTCTAAATAAGATGATTAAAGTGAGTAAGGAAGGGTCGAGCATTTTTAGGACAAGGAAAATATCAAAGGGTCCTAATAAGATTAAGGTGGTTGATCCAAAAATTAGCATTATGGAAGGGAAAGAAAATCTCCTCAACAAGATAACCAACATGTGGAATGAAGCCCTAGCTGAACTTTAGAATTAGTTTTATGTTTTACTATTTTTAGCTATTTTTCATATTGATTGTTAGTGTTTTGTTATTTTTATGTCATTGATGTGTTGTCTATAAAGAACCTTTTTTTATTCTAATATTATTTATTATTATATCCTGGCTTTAAAGCCTCTATGCTCATTTTATGTAAAATGGAAGGGCCTATGCTAAAAACCTTCACATTACCATTATCTAAAAAAACATTTGATTTCTATTTGTCAAATTGTATCATTTAAATGAATAATTTATGTTTTCACTAATCAAAATATCATCTCCAACTTATCCATTATGACCTTATTCTCTATTCAATATGCAAAATTGAGTATTTTTTGAACTTTAGTAATATAGTCAAAATGGACCATCTTTTAGGCACGTAGGAAATTAAAAAAAAATCCTTGGACTTCAACACTAAACTAAAAAAAATGTATTATATAAGGGTTAATCTAATGAAACTACATAATGATAAGAATACTATTTATTTAAAATTTAAAATCTCTTATTCCATAACAACTGGGCCAAAACATTCTCAATGTTATTAATCAAGATTTAAAAAAACTATAATATTTTATTAATATCTTGATATTAAGCTATGAAAATAAGATCATACAATTTGTCCATGCCCTTTATCAAAATAAAATAAAACCATTTTTCTAACATTGAAATCAATAAATGAAATTAAAACTATTTTAAATGCCCATATTGAAATTGGTGACATTTTATAAATGAGTAAATAGATATCAGAGTTTCATAGATACTCTTGAAGGTTTTATTATAGAATAAGTAACTCAAAATCATATGTTTTATTTCAAAATGATCATATCAAACATTTGATAACCTATACAATATTTTGTCATATAGTGGAAAAAAAATGTGATTGTTTAAGTCCAAACCCAATTTATTTATGCCTATTATCAATAGACCTCCAACATTTCTCTTAATAGGAAACTCATTAGTTACACTATTAATTCCATGACCCTTCAAAACTAAAAAATAAGGTTTTTATCACACTAAAAAACAATGCACTAGGGATTTAAATGGATTAAGGAATTTTTCATATTGAAATAAAATATTACTCAAAATCCATAATATTTACTCATTAAAAATTATCAATATTATAAGAACATGAAAAACCCATAAGTTAATTAACCATGCAATGCCAGATAATCAACTCAATTAGAATATTGTGAATTTTTTTTATTATTATGAATCCAAACTCCCACTATGCTTATCAAACTAGGAAAATACAACACTATATTATTTTGTATCAATACCTTGAGTAGATTGAAATTGCTTCAAACCAATATAAATACTTTTCATACAATAAATAATCCTCTAGGGTCTAAATAATGGCAAAAAAAACAACTAAATTGAAACAAAATATTATGCAACTTATTGAAGCTTGAACCCAAATCTTTCATTATTTTTATCACATAAAAATACCATCCTTTGTATCAAAGTCTAGAAGATAATATAATTTGAAATAAATATTTTGAGTTAATATGTATACTCTTTGTTATATCGAGAAACCCATTCATACCTTTATCAACTAAAACAAAAACTCATTTTAAATCCACATAAAACAAAGAAAACTTTTTATATTTATAGATTCAAAATAACCCTATAAAAAATAAAAATATCACTTCTATTATTATTTACGACCTTAAAAAACAAACTCAAAATTCATATCTATTCATGCAACTTATAAGAATCATGAAAATCCAATTAAAATTATTATTTTGTCAATGTAAAATGTTTTTATCAAGCCACCATAACCTTAGATATATTTTGCTTGTATATTTTTAATAAACTAATAAAAAATAAAATATCATACTTAAATGAAAACTTATTCAAACATTTGTTGTGGATGGATCAATACCTGCCCATGCTTTGCAAGGGAAACTCATAACAAGTTTATGAAAAATAGTTTGCATATAAAAAATAGAGAAATTTTGAAAAATAATTTTCATGTAAACTCATATAATCATTTTGAAAAAAGGTTAGAAAATTGTAATGACTATTTTACTTTATTGAATGTCAATTTATAGCACCATGTACTCAAATGAATGTGCACCAAATAGCATATCCCCCTTTGGAATCCTGACAAATTATATTATGGCTGAATATATAATGCTATAATAATTGATCATGGTCATAGAAATGGAGGAGGGATTGTTTGGCCATTCTTTTATGCTTTATTATAGGCCTCATTACCAATCCATAGTAAGCCCTCATGTAAAACGGCTCTATTGGAGATCAAAAATGTCTACACTATTGTTTTATTTTATACTAAAAAATCTTTTTGGTTAGGTAATAAGCTACATAAAATTTAAATAAAAAATAAAAAAATGAAGACTGCATATCATGAGAATACATTTAATATTGACAGTTCTATAGAGATGGAGTGTAACTTAATAAGAGGACCCAAAAAATAAGATCTAAATAGTATGAATCATTTTGATACTAAAAAGACCTTGAGAAAGGACTGGGATTGGACTTACCATCCATTGTAAGGCACTAGAATAAATGAGTGAGTCAAATGGCCAATAAGGCTATTCAGTTCCTTATTGTCTAAAAAGCTTCCATGACCATTAAAAACCAAACAAACCACATTATTACAATGGTACCACAATTAGGGTAGCATAGAAAAACACTAAAAAATACATACCAATCATGACCAATAATAAAAACTACCCAAAACATTATCCCATAATCAAAACAATAAAAGTTCCAAACAACCCACCTATTAAAATAGAGAACAAGAGTTGTCAAGATTATGACCAAAACTACATCTCTATAAAAATATGCCATGGACCTCTAACTACTCTTCACCCAAAAACACTTAGGAATGACTATTATGATGTCTCCTATTGTAAAAGGTGGCATTGTATAAGGATCAAAATTTTATCCATTCCTTTTATTATTTCCCATATCATGATCTATATTGTTAGACACTGACCTAATGTTGACCAATTTTTGGTCCTAAAAAACAAAAATTTGGCACCTCCTCCTTTCCTTTACAAAGGTCATCCAATCCATGTTTGGCTAGATCATCCCTTTGTTGCCTTATGCAAAAGATGTTCTCTACCAGACCTTTCTAATGAAAAAGCTAAGTGTTTTGTCATTTTTCTTAGTCTAGTATAAATCATGTTTATGCAGGTATGTTAATTGTCTAATTTTATAAGTAGATAAAATTAAATGACCTAAAATGGTCTAAGGTAGTTCACACAAGGCAAAAAATTTCCTTTAGAGGGAATTTTGATGGCTTGAAGGACATTTTCAAAAAATTTGAAGGGTAAGTACCCTTGTAGAGGGCACCTTGAGAAAGGTGAAGACTATTTCAAAATGCCTGAAGGGCACTTTTGGATGAAAAAAACCCTTGTAGAGGGCAATCAACTGAAGAAGGAGACAAATTGCAAAGTCCTAAAGGGCATGTGCCCTTTAGGAATAGAAGCAAATCAAAAGAAAGAATTCCTTTGAACAAAATGTCTAAAGGAATTTATTTGAACATTTTATCTGAAGGAAAGCCTGGAAAAAGGCTTAATAAGTCAAAGAACAAGCAAAGAAAAGGCCAAGGCAAAGGAGAAGTCAAAGGAAGGAGATAAAACATGGGCAAAGACAAAGTAGAAAATACAAAACAAGGAATAGTTTTAGCTACTAACAAAGACAAAGGATAGAATCAATGACCACTCAGACCAAGACAAGTGGCATGGATGGCTCAACAAGTAGAATTAATACATTTGGTGAAATATATCTACCAAAAAGTAATAAAATAGATTAGTTTTCAAACCATAGAGGAGAGCAGCCCATGTTTTCATGCTTCATCATTAATGCACAACTAGTTACACCCAACATTGAAGAGAGCATGGTTTAGTTATCACAACTTGGAGATGGCTTTGTTAGTTGCTAAAAGGAGTATCCCATGCTTTTTTAGGCCCAAGATAGCAAGGGTAGTGACTTGGACATATACAACATGGCTCTCATATACACAATTGGAAGAATATGACAATATCATGGTATTGTGGTCTCTATAGAAGTGTTTAACTTAGCATGGGTTTCCATCCCTTGATTTTTCAGCTATCTATATCCAAGTTCTCTATATATTTATAACTTCTTATTTGAGAAAAAATCTCTTAGCATTATATGGTGAAGCCCTAAAATAATTTACCTTGAATCAAAAGAATCATTTTTACCTCTATTTGAGCTTGCAATTTTGCATGTGTCTATGGTTTTATCTTTATGTTAAGTCATTTCCTTTTCATGATTTCATAAGTTTATGCCAACATATCTAGTGTATTATGAGTTATTCTCTTGCAAGTCAATAAGAAGTGTCCAGCTTAGAGTATAGACACATGTGAACAGGATATCCATAGTGTGTCTTAGAACACCTATGGTAGTTTTTAATCCTTTTATTTCCATAGGATCCCCTATTGAAACATTTATGTAGAAAAGGTTCTCATTTGAATGAAGTGTATTCTTGATTCTCTCTAGTGTAAAGTGTATGTCAAATTTGAGTAGACCAACCATTTTGGTGAATCAACACATTAGTTTAGGTTTTGATTTTAGTATTTCTCTCCCTTTTCATCCCCCCCATTTTTAGTAGTAGGAAATCTAGGGCCTCAAGGTTCATCAAGGGGATCTAGCCCCTAATTTAGAGATTCATCCCTCACATTTGCAACCCACAGCAAGAGGAATGTCTCTATTATGCCATGTGGAGGAAGAGAGATGAGCCTCCCTTTAGAGGGTGCAATCCACTACATCAACACCTGGATGGTCTTAGGGGCACAATAATAGAGGCTAAAAAATCCTTACAGGGCCATAGGGATTTAGCCCTAGTAGAGAAAATGATGGAGTATTCATTACAGTAGTATCCATGGTATATTTTTTTATTGCCTATGGTTTCCAACTAGAAGCACATTTGAATAGTTCTAGGTAGATTTTTAAGTCATATCTACATCTGTGAATTCATTTGGACCATAGCCATCATAGGATGGTCACCATCACATGCAAATGCCACTAGTTATGTGTTGCTTGTGATGCCTCTGTAAGTTATAGTGACAATTGTCAATGTCGAAACACATGGTATTACTTTTCCCTAACTAGGTGCTTAATGGGAAAAATGAAATTCAACTTATTTATTATCTTTATTTCTAATTTTTTTACCCTTCTAAACACATACATAACATAAGAATAGTACTCTCACTGGATGTCAGTGATTCCAGTATTCACTAGTTATGGTTAACTAGAAAAAATAATAAACTATTTCCACCACTTAGTAAACATACAAAAATGAATTTTATTTATAACATAACAACCATTTTTTATTGGAATTCAACAAAATTCTTTGAAAAATAATATCCTGAGGTGAAACCAATAGTACTAGACATGTACTAATAAAAAAATCTTGTGCAACTCTAAGAGAAATTTGGGAGACCTTCATTTCACTCCTAGGCTTGCTTGAAAACATAAAGTGAAATGAACTATGAGAACCAAAATTAAATAAAATACTAGAAACACAATACCAAGATACATTGAACATAGAGGAAAGTCACCCCTTAGGAAGAAGTTTTCCATAAATACTAGCACATATTCTATAGTTTCCTCTGTAATGGCCACTAAGTGCCAAAATCATAAAATATCATCTTTTAGAACTAAGTGAAAACTTGAAATTATAATTTTGAACATACCATTCCTAACCAAGCTTCAAAAATGAAAATTATTCCAAAATTTATGAAATTATATGCTTACCACCTATGTTTTGGTAGACATTTACACTGGGTTTGAAACATTAGAATGTAATACATACACCAAAGTTCAAAGAAAAAAACATGTCCACGACTTGAAATTTATTCATTTCATTTTATACTTATTACCATTCTCACAAATTTTATTGACTTTAGAAACTAAATAATGTGGAAGAGCCAATGATTATGGTTTAAAATATTACCAAATAAAAAAGTTTATTTTTACTTTATTTCCAAATCTTGCATAAACCAAAAAAAGTATCATCTTTTTTTAATAATACACACCATTTTTATCATTTATGTGCTACATTATGGTTTAAAATATCCATGTGACCTTATTACACCTTTATTCAAATTTAAACTAATGATACAATCAACATTACACTTCTCAATATGAAAGAGGAATTATATTAATTTAAAAAAATAATATCAAAATTCAAACTTAAAATTATTATGAGATCATGAAATTTCATCTTTATGTTAATATTAGAATAGATGTTATATTGAAATTATTTCCATGCAAATAAAAACTTGAATGTGGCAACATATTTGATAACATTGTCAAAAAAATTTAAAGAAATAAATTATTAGTTTCAAGAGGTTTGTATTCAACCTTTTCAAAATAAACAAGATCAAAATACTACTATATTGGTTCTCCTTTTTAATTCCAATGTGGAATGATGTTTGAACAAGATATAAAAAGTTCATAATCTCAATTTTTAAATCAAATAAAATGACTAATGTTTTTATATCCTTGTGTGAATGTACCAAATGTTTAATTATATTAGAAATAAATCAAATGTGTAGGTATGACAAAAAATCAAATTGAATTTAGATCATAACAAGCATAAGTTAGATATGAAAGTTTTACCCCACTAAACAATGGTGAAAATCACAACTAAAAATTGATTTTAAATATTTATTTGCTTAAATTAAAGTTATTGATAAGGGTATAAAATTTTGTGATAAAAATGGTGACCTTGATGACCATTTTTTAGACATGAATATTGGTTGAACATTTAATTTCTATGAAAGTTTTCTTAGGAGTGTGATCCTAGTCAAATAGTTTATTAAATCATAAAGTATAGATCCCTTTATAGTTTCCACATAGCATGGATGCATTGTTTAGCTAGAATGGCATGAAAAAATGGAAATGAATAATGGATAATTTTGGGATAAATATAAAATGTTAGAGTATATATTATATGAAATATAATATTCAAGCAACACTTTAAAAACCTAACATCTATTATCAACTACTAATCAATCAGATAATGAAATAATTCCAATAACTTGAAATGATTGATCAAATAGATAACATTTATAGTACCACCCTGGAATTATTTCTATTTTTTCCTATAAAAGGAACACTTACGAATCCATATATGTAAATAATTTGATAAAAATAGTGGTAATTAAAACAAACATCAAGAAACATAAAATAAAATAAGGAAAGAAAACCAAAATTGAAATGAAAATGATATATTTCATTAAATGCTTTAGATTATAATTATTGACTATGTGATGCATCCAATTTAGATATAAATCATACAAATAAAATGATTCCCCCCATTACAATAACCATACTATAAAGACACAACCACAATACATTAATTTTATGGTTTTTTATTGATCTCGATGGGATTTATCCAAAATAGAATTAAATCACCGACCTTAAAAAAATTGACTTTTTTGTCGAAAAAAATATTTAGTTTTTCTTTTTCCCTTTTATGTTTTTGAAGTATTGTAAATAGTTTTTATCTAATGCTATAAAATCATCTAATCTTACTTTTAATGGATTGATTTTTTTAGCATTATATGGTGGGGTATTTCTAGTTGAAGAGATTTATAATTTGATAGGTATAATGGATTTAAGTACATAATAAATCATGAAGGATGAGCATCATGTTCTAACTTAATCATAGTATGGTCAACCCAAAGTTCTTCAAATATTTTAATATGCCAATTTAGTTTATTATTACATAAAATGTTTTTCATAATTGAAACGAGGTTTTTTAAGTGGATTTATCTTGTCCATTTACTTGTAAATAATATTTAGATGAATGACTACAAATAATTGAATAAAATCATAAAAAATCAATGTACACAATCCAAACTAATTTCATAACATTAAAACATGTAGAAATATGATTTTCAAAAAAAGAAATGACTTCAACAATAACTAATCTTTAAACAATAACTAATCTTTAAAGATCAATAAATTTAGGAAATTTAATGAATTAATTAGTAACTTTCAAAATATATTTATGATCAATGATGAATATCATGAATAAAAATAATACCCCACTTAGTGAAATGTTTTTCAGGAATGATTAGATCTAGAGACATAGTAGGGAGTTTATCTCTTCCTACTATAAATTGAAAAGGCATAAAATTTTAAATTAAATGAAATTCATTCTTAAAAAAAGTTGTCCAATAATATCAAACATTAAAAACATTGTGTTATAGTTTTTGAAGCATAATTTCCATCAAAACTATAACAATTTTTAAGGACTTATTCAATTTGATCATGCACTAGGCACCTTAAAATAATTCCATCTCTATTTATGAAAAACATGATGTTTTCAAGTAATACAAATTTAAAATCTTATAATATAAGTGATCTTATTTACCTTTTATTGAAATAAATAGGATATGATTGTTTTTTGAAAATAATAAACTAAGTCATGATACCAGTGATCTTGCAACAAAAAAAATCCCAATCTTGCATTTCCAAACTATTTTTATTAAATGGAAATTTTAACAACTTTCATGGTATAAAAATGAGGTTTTACCTACAACTTATCATTTATATAAATAATTAATACATTAGTAACCACATTTGCATTTTCAACAAGATGTTTAACTAGATCATTACCTTTAATAGTTTTAAAAAATTTAAATTCAATGTCAAATTCATAGTTTTTGAATATCCATTTGGATATTCTTCTATTGATCATGGGTTTTTAATTAAATAAGACAACACATGTATGTTAGATCATACAATGAATTTATTTACCACTAGAATATTTTTAAATTTACTTATGTCTAAATTAGAGCACAAACAAATTTTCCAACTATAGGAACCTAGTTTCATTAGCTTTTATACTTGGCTCATGTATCCTATGGGTATTTATTCCTTGATGTGATCATACTAAATAGTTAGAACACTTAAAACTTTATAGATGGCATTAATATACTATATAAAAAATTATTTGTATCTAGTTTGATGAGGATATGAGCACTTACAATAGAATTTTTGATACTATCAAATGTCACATCTAAACATGTATCCTAGGTATAATTCTAATTTTGTTTAAGTAAAATTTACAAGGGATTAAATTTGTCAAAAAAGCTAGAAATTAATTTTCATAAAAAGTTAAATTTATCAAATAAATATATTAAACTAAATATATATTTAGGTGGAATAAATTTTTAATGGCATTAATTTTATCAAGATTGATATATATTCCATATTTTGAAATAAAATGACCAAGTAATTTACCTTTTGTCATTTCAAAAAGTGACTTTTTAAGATTAAGTGATGTATAATGATTTTTATATATCGTGAAAATTTCTTGTATATGATCAATGTGCTTTTTATGTCTTTTGTAATGACTTGACATATCATATAAATAAAATTATATGATGATTCCAATCATATCATCAACATGGCATGCATTACTCTTTTAAAGGTGGTACCTACATTGAATATACCAAAAATCCTTCTATTGAAATATAAACTACCTCTTCATTTGGTAAATGTATTTTTATGTCTATATTAAGGATTAACGAAGGTATTATTATACCATAAAAATACATCTAGCAATGACACCATTTCAAATCCGGTGACCTATTGTAAATTCTACTTTATATGAGGTAATGGAAATTTATATTTTACAATTGCATGATTTAAATATCTAAAGTATACACATAGATGCATATCACCATTTTTACTACATATTATAATCAAGTTAGAAAACAAATTGAAATATCTAACTAGACAAATGGAAATTCCATTCAACATTTATCCAACTCTTTTTTGTATGGTGTCTTCCAATAAATCATTGGTTCTACGAGGTGTCTTCAAAAAATGCTTTATACTAGGTCTAATGGGATGGTAATTTTTTATTATTCTAGTATCATAATCTTTGAAATATTTATACAAGGAAAAAAATATTTAAAAAAATTAAAAAAATTGACGAATAATTTTTTTCTTTGATTTTACATTTTATACCTTGGTAGACCTACTTAAACTCTTTTTTAATACGTAGGTTAATAGGTATAGTTCCTTGATTATTCATCTAGAAGATTTATTAGTTTGATAAACCTTAGGAATATAATGAGGGGTGAACATAAATTTAAGGTAACCAACTCAATAGGTAATTTATTTCCACCAAACTATAAGTAGACACCATAATTTATTGTAACATCCCCACTAGGATTTATTAAAATAGCATAATTTTTTTTAAATGATTCCACATATTTAGCATTAGAATTTACCATGAGAATTTATTATTGATCCTAATATAAACATACTAAATATGATAACCATAAAATAGGCATGTAACAATCCATTTAGTTACTGATCACTATGATCATAAATAATAAAAACATAACTACATATATTCAAAAAAAGTAATTACATAATTTTAGCCAGTATTGATGTAATACTATAGCAACTATTATTAATGTAAAAATTAATGAATATCACATTTTCATTAGGAATAATGTCACAATATTAAATACAATATAAGATACAAGGATCCATGGAACATGAGTCATAATAAAATCCAGTATCCTTTGGTAATCTCAAGTGTAATCTTAAATGAAGTACTATTATGGGGAGGGAGAGCATCATCTTAGTGTTGTTATGCACAAACCATGGACCATCAATCCCTCACACAATCCCCCAACTAGGGAATGACCCTCACTTCATGTATGGGTAGATAGTGATAGTGTGGAAATATAGATAGATAAGCTAGTACCTGTGTGCTAGAATATATCTAATACATGGTGTGTACCATAAAGAAAATAAATTCTAACATGATATCACACAAGAATGTAAATAAAATATATGAAATGACAATGTTTAACTAAACATTACTCTGGCCAAAGATTTCAAATAGTTAATGATCTCTAGGATCAGTCAAATTTGTACACACCACTTGATCAGCTTACCCTCATCTTTCATCGATGATGCTAAGTAAGATAGTGATGTCCATCTCACTACTTAATTAGTACCAAAAATTCAATATTTTTTTAATTTAAAATATAACCAATAGATTCAAATGGATTACTTCCTATTATTAGGCATAAAACATGTTAAGTATATAAATAATCAAAGCACATATATTTAGTTTGCCAAATGTATGAAATGAATATAAAACATATTATTTCAAAAATAATAAACATAAACAAGTACAATCATTAATAGTACATACCATCTAACTAGAATTATACTTAGTCTACAAGATAAAAATTATAAAGTAACTCAAATATAGAACTATCTATGACAAAAAATTATCTATCTCATTTCATTTCCATGTACAAAATTTAAAAATTATAACAACCAGTCATAATTTATTTCAAGGTTTAGAATTAAACAATAATCCAACTTTTATGTTAACCTTTTACACATTTAATGATCTATATGCATATAATTATGGTATATTACACCATGAATTATTTAAATCATTTAACAATCATACCATATACAATATTTACAAGCATACTTATCATACATACACTATATGTTATATATATGTATTATTACATAATTTACTCATACATGTATAAGCCATATACAAGTATGAGTACTTAATTGATTTATACAGAGATATTAGTGTGTGTGTGTGTGTGTGTGTGTGTGTGTGTGTACACACACACATATATACATACACACACACACACACACACACACACACACACACACACACACACACACACACACACACACACACACACACACACACACACACACACACACACACACACACACACACACACACACACACACACACACACACACACACACACATATACATACATGTTGTGTGTGTGTGTATACATATATGTACTTACTTTAAATGTCTCATAAATTTTTCAAATATATCTAATATCGTAGTCATGATGATTAAATATATTTTTATTAAAATTATGTTTTGTTCATCTGATAAATGTGTATATAGCTACAAGGTATACATTTACTATGGTTTTGAAAGTTCATTAACTTATGAATCCCATATATGTATATACTCAGTCTATAATTAGTAAATTTATATATAATATATGACATACTTCAACCAATTCTACCTTCTAACTAAAACAAAATGAATAAATTTAACATAACTAATACAGTATGTATTACATCCTAAATATAGTATTCCAACTACGTTATCTTCATGATTGGTATAAAAAAGAGTCATATAGCTTAAGAAGTTGACACAGTCATTATATGTACTATTTCACTTTATTTATAGTCTATGAATCAACAACTTACAATCCTTATATCTAATTTATAATTCATAGACATATACCTCTTATTTGAGTGTAAAAGAGAGTTTTAGTAAGCATATATTTGTATATAGGTATTAATAATTTTATAATCACATCCTCTAAATGTTATAATATATATCTACATTGTCCATGTTCATAATGTATTAGAGAATCTGGATCAAATAATCAACCCATAAAAAATCAACTAAATGTCTATAATGGATAAAAAATGGGTAATTAGACCCCTAAAATTATAGTCAAATTACCCATTTCTCACTATATGGAACTTATTACTAATTTATTTATATGAATCAATGAATACATAGGCTGCTACTATATTCTCAACTAATTCCTAGTGTCCATTCTTATGTTCATAACCAACACTGAGCTATTTAGATTTTTGCCTTTATTTTAAATAAACAATACTCAGTCATATATATATATATATATATATATATATATGAGAATAGGTTCATACATACACATAAAGATGCTTAAACAAGCCTGTAGTCTAATTAAGACTTAGCCAAGGGTTACACATTATAATGCAAATAAATGTATATAACATCCAATCAATATACCTTGGCATGTTTCCTTAAATAGAGTCAAATACCTAATGAAATTCATCATTTTACCTCCAATCAAATTGACATTTATGGTGTAAAATAATTTTTGTATGTACATATATACTTTGATATGTATATATACTCTAGCTCAATAAGGACGTGTACATACCCCTATATATACCTACATATTTTTAATTTACAAACAATATTAAATTTTATAAAACCTAATTTCACTCTAAATTTCCACATGGATTTCACACACAATTTTAAATTTGCATTATTAGAATTGCATACAGACCTAGGGTTTAGGTTTCATGGTTTTCTAAGATATAGTTTAGTTTTATGGAGGGTCAAGCCATCCATAGGGTCAGATACTTATCCATATATATATATATATATATATATATATATATATAGAAAGTATAAACTATTTAAACCCTTTTATGAAATCACACACAACTATTTGTGTTTTAACATCCAAGAATTTAAATTCATTATTGACCTGGTTGAGCTTCATTAAATTCATTCTTACCAATGCATATTGATTCAAGCTCCTTCCTTTTATTCTTTATGTCCATTATTATGATGAATCTTATATTTCCTCTTGATTTTATTTCTTTCCTTCTCAACCCGACTAACACTTTGTCTTCCATGCCCTTTCTTGCCACTAATTTCTCCCATTTTCTTTGGCCAAGAACAATGACCAAAACTATGCATGGTGAGATTATCTCAATAGATCAATAATTTACCAACTCACATGATGAGTTACTAAGTCAAAATGATATAGTTAATATTGAGTTAACATATACCAAAAACCCTAAATCACTTAAATATTCCATAAATTAATCATGATTTTAATCCTAAAATTTGCATGGTCTTTTGACTCAACATGCCCATGTATCAACTTTACAAATTCCACTTATAAAATCATTGATAATGATGTCAATAACCCAATTATATCAAAAAAATGAAACCAAAACTCATATAATAATGCCAATGTATTCAACCCATTGGTTAAGGTTGGATCATAGGATAACTTAGGTAGTCATTTAATTATCTTAAGCAAGGATCAACATTATCATGACTTCAAATGGCAAAGTGACTAGTGTAAAGTTAATAACAAGATTTTTTACTTTAATAACCAATCAAACAACTATTATAACAATATAAAACACAATGTATTATAATTACATAGTTATTTATCCATAACACCATATAAACTATCCCAAATGTCATTAACTATCTTTTTATACACAAAGGCATTAAGCTGAAACAATGATATTTCCTAAATATCATAATAATTAGCTAATGTATTAAGACATTAAAAGACACTCTGGTTAGTCTATAAGTAGTAGTAAATAAATAATAATAATAATAATAATAATAATAATAATAATTTACTTGTTAAATCATTAACATTAATAATTTTAAATACTATAACATGACATGATCATAAAGCAATATTATGAACTCAATCTATGTACTTTATCCATAATGCAATCACATAATTAGATCCATATAAGCATTAAACTAAAACTAAAGCATAACTAAATAACATAATCAATCATCTAAATGTATATAATACAAATGACATACTATAGCCAACTATTTAAACAATGTATATAAATAATGCTAACTATCATGGTGTGTGTGTGTGGGTTTTTAATTATTCTTTTGTCATCCCCTAACACCTCCATCTACATCATCCTCTCTGATGAGGTTCTCCTTCCATCATGATCTAAGGGATGGATATTTATTTCATCAAACTCATGATAATAAGGTAGTTATCCCTTAATAGTGTGATGTATATCCATAAAATACTATTGTAAAAACTAACAACATGATCATAATGTAGAAAATATACAAGTGTAGCTAACTCATAGCAATTTAATCATGTAATCTAAGCAACATACAAATATCCCATAACAACATATGAGTTATAGCTTAATTAAATATTAATTAATCAATTGAGCAACCATAATAATCCATGAATAATTAGGTAAATCATATTAGATAAAAATTAGTATGTGACATCCTTCATCCCTAAAGTTGGTCATCATCATGATAACACTTCAAACACTAGTTCTAAAATAAAAACATTATTCAAAATAAAAATACCATAGTATGAAGCAAAAAATCAAGCAAACAAATGTGGAAATAGATTGTAGAACTCATTATAGTCCTCTAAAGTGGTGTTATCCTCAGAGTATGGGTCCTATAGGGCCTCGTACTATGACACTTCTCTATTATACAAATGGAGTTTTTGAAGGTCAATTAATCTGATTAGTTCAAACACGACCACCTTAAAATCTAGAACCTATAAAGCATTACAATCTAACATGTGAAGGATTAGATATATAATTTTTAAGATAAGACACATAGAAGCCATTATGAAATAGAGCTAGATCTGGTGGCAATGCAAGCCTATACACTACTAGGTTGACCACTTCCAAAACCTCAAAGTGTCTCACATATCTAGGTGAAAATTTTGATGACTTCCTAAATTTAATCTAGCTTTTTTAAGGATTAAATCATGGAAACACTTTATCACCTACTAAAAACTACCTAGATATTTTATTCAGATTAACATAACTCTTTTATCTATCATTGGCCTCGACCAATATCTACGTGATTATTCTAACTTGATCTTCCATTTTTGAAAGCATCTCAAGTCCAAAGACTACCCTATCTTATAACCTATCCTAATTGATTAGTGTTCTACACCTTCTTCCTTACAATGCTTTAAATGGTACCATTTTCAAAGATGATTGGTATTAGTTATTATAAGAGAACTCAACCAATGGAAGGTACTCCTCCTACTTGTATTTTTTATCCATGTAATACATACAAAGGATATCCTCTAACACCTTATTGACTCACTCTATTTGACCATTAATTTATGGGTGATATGCAGTGATGAAGTTTATTTGTGTACCCAAATATATATTTAGAGTCAACCAAAACCTATAAGTCATCCTTGAATCATGATACAAAATTATATTCTATGGAAATCTATGAAACTAATACACTTCCTTTAAAAAAATCTTCATAAGAGTAGGTGCATCATCAGTCAAATTGCCTAGTATAAAATAAGCTACCTTGGTTAGTTTTTCAACTACTACTAAGACCATGTCATGTATGTTTCATGATAATGGTAAACCTTAGACAACTTCCATATTGATCACCTTCCACTTCCATTTTAGTATGTCATGTGGATACAAAAATCCAATAGGATGCACATGTTTAAGTTTCACACACTGACATTTTAGATAATGAGAAAAAAGTCTATTGCATCTTTTTTGATTCTTTTCTATAAATAGAGGGGTCTAATCTCAACCATGACCTTGGTTACTCTTAGATGTCCTGAATATGGGGTAGTTTGCATTTCCTTTAGCATTGTGCTCCTTGGATTTTCTCTATTTGGTATATACATCCTTCCATTATATCATAGAAGGCCATCATTCTCTATTCTAAATCCTTTATACTTAGGATTTTTAACATTCTCATATAAAAAATTTATAACTTGATTGTAGAATTCATATCCTAGATATAATTGATCACTTGATCCCTAAAAATACTAATAATAGCCATGACTACTATGTACCTCCTAACACTTAGAGTATCATCTACTTTATTTTCCTTGCTTTTGATATAGTTAGTATCACAATCATAATCAAATAAGAAATCTAACCAACACCTTTGATGAGCATTCATATTCGGTTGGGTGAATATGTACTTGAGTCCAAAGTTATCAATCTTGAGCTCAAATAATTTTCTCAATAAATTATGTCTCTAAACTTGAAAATCATGCAAAATTATTACAATTTCTAGGTCATGATGGGTGTAAGTCACCTCATAAGTCTTCAATTTCCTTGATTCATAGGCTACCACTACACTATGTTTCATAAAAACTCTCCCAAGTCCATCCCTAGAGGCATTTTTGATCACTGAGAATTGACCATTACGATCAGGAACTCTTATCACTAGTGCTGAATTAAGCCTCCTTTTTAGGTCCTAAAAAACTACTTCACACTTATCTGACTAGATAAAACTTTGATTCTTACACTATAGAGAGGTAATTAGATTAGCTATATTATAAAAAATTAGAACAAATTTCTTGTAATATCCTAATAATCCCATGAAAATTCTTACCTCATAGACATTCTTTAGTGTAAGCCACTCCATAATGGATCTTATCTTTGATGGATCTTCCAAAATACCATTTGTAGAGATAATATGTTCCAAATATTGCACTTATTTTTGGAAAAAAATCACACTGAGACAAATTTCCATACAAATTTTGCTTTCATAAATGTTGTAAAACTAGTTATAGATATTAAATATGCTCTTATTCATCTTTAGAATATATAATAATGTCATCTAGAAAGACCAAAATAAAGCTATACATATAATATCTAAACTCACTATTCATGAAACTAATAAACACTACCAGAGCATTTGTCAACCCAAATGGTAACACTTTGAACTCATAGTGCCCATATCGAGTTCTAAATGATGTTTTCAGAATATCCTCATGTCTTATCCTCAGCTAATGATAACCTGATCTAAGATAAATCTTAAAAAAGATCATTGCCCCTCATATCTGATCTAAAATATCATCTATATTAGGTAGAAAATATCTATTTTTTATAATCACCTTATTCAACATTCTATAATCAATACAAAAGTGAAGAGTGCCATCCTTATTCTTGATAAAGATAACTAGTGTACCCCATGGTGACACACTTTTTCTAATCAACCCTTTTGTTAACAAATCATGAGTTAATCCTTTAATTCAACCAATTCAGTGGTTTTCATCTTGTACGGTGCCTTAGACTATGGTTTTGATCTAGGTATGATATCAATTGAGAAATCAAACTCATGTTTGGGAGGCAATCCTCATAATTCCTTTGGAAACACATCATAAAAATTCCTAAGAAAAGGATAATCTTCAAGGGATGGTTCCTTAGATTGTTCTATTTCATTTATCTTAATAATAAATTATTAGCACCCTTTTCCTTAAACCTTATTGAGTTGTAATATAGAAATCTACCTAAGCCTCAACTCTCTTTACTCAACCTAAATTTATGTCTAATTTACAAAATCATCTTAACACTCAACCTTTTTTAGATAACAATAGACTTTGGCCTTATGCTTTTCAGTCCAATTGACTCCTAGGATCACATCATATGACCCTAGTAGTATTTCATAAATATCCACTGCTATTGTGAATTCAGGCAACCTAATTTTAAATTTAACTAACACTTGTCAACTTTGACCTTTGACTCATTCCCATATTGTATCAACCATGCATTTTCCATTACTCTAGCTTTTTAAGATAACTTGTTAGGACTTGTTCTAAAAAAATAACTTAGTTTAGATTTTTTTTGGTAAGTAAATTAAATAAATGTAATGTTCCATGCTTATTTTTATAAAGACACCCCTATATATATAACTTAACTTAGGTTAGTTTTATATTAGTCATCTCTTTGGACATATGCCAAACATTTTACTAATTTTTTAAAATTTGATTCTATTAAGGGGTTTTATGAAGATGTCAGTTGTCTAATTAGTAGTCAAGAAATAGATTGGATCAAGTGATTTCTTCACCACTATCATTCATAGATAATGATATTTGACATCCATATGTTTTATTTTCACATGAAATATTAGATTCTTGGACATCTTGATTGCACTCTAATTATCAATGTACAACTATGTAAGAGAAAGCTGAGAAATCTAAAGATCTTCAAGAATGCACTATAAGTAAACAATTTACCTAGAAGTATCCCATGCTATAATGTACTTTTATTCTACTGATGAATATACCATTGTATCATGTTTCTTACAATACCAAGCAATGGTAGCTGAACCCCTATGCATAGTGTATCATCTTATGGATACTCTATCATCCACACATCCACCAAAATATTCATCACAATACCCAAAAATTTTGAAGTTCTTGTTTTGGTGTTATTCAAGGCCATATGTTTTCATTCCCTAAAGGTAATGAAGTACTATTTTTTATGCATGACAATGAATTTCTCTAGGCTCATGCATAAACCTAGATAAAATCCCAATTGAAATTGATATATCAAGCCTGGTAGTCATCAAATTTATCAAACCTCCCACTTACTATCTATATTTGGTGCCATAAAAAAGAGGACTACCATCATCCTTAGATAATTTCAATTTAATTTCCATGGGAGTGAGGGTAGGTTTGCAATCATTCATACCAAACCTATTTAATAACTTAGAAATATACTTAGTTTGTGAAATGAAAATACTTTGATATTTCTAAGTTAATTATATACAAAGATAGTAGTGAATAAGACCAAGAAATATCATCTCAAACTCATCTTTTAATTCTTTCTTCATAGACTTGTTATGGTTTTCCTCATTGCCTGTGATAAACAAGTCATCAACATAGAGAACAAGAATCACCAATTTCTTTCTCTACACTAAAAAATAGAGAGTATCATTAGATTCACTACGTTGAAAGCTAATTCTCTTCAAGTATGAATCCATTTTCTCATACCAAGCCCTGGGTGCCTATTTGAGCCCATACAAAGCTTTTATCAATTTACACACTTTGTATTATGCACCCACTTTCTCAAAACATTAAGTCTATTTCATGTATACTTCTTCCTATAAATCACCATTAAAAAAACACTTTTAACATCCATCTTATGTACTTTCCAACTATTATATGTAGCTAAATCAAGTCCCATATGAATAGTGTGCCATTTGGTAGTTGGTACAAATGTTTGCTCATAGTCAATACCTTCTTATTACACATATCCTTTTGTAACAAGTCTTGCCTTATATTTATCAATGGAGCCATCCATTTATACTTAGTACTATAAAACCATTTATATCTTATGGGTTGAACATGTGGAGGAGGATCAACCAAAACCTAAGTGTTATTGTTAGTTATTTCATCATACTCACCTTACATTGCCTATTGCCAAACATGTTCAGTAGAGGCCTCCTTAAAAGTAGATGGCTCAATAGAAGTAGTAACAACCATTACATGATTCATCTATTTAAGAAAACTCTTGGGACCTATTAGACCAACTTCATCTACTTTAAATTCAAAAAATGTACTTTGAGCCCGTTTTGGATACTTATTCAAATCAAGAACACCAAAATTATCATCATGTGCACCATTCAAAGGAAGACTTAGAGAATTTTAAACATTTTCTAAATCATCAACTTGTGAATTAGTAGATGAAGGAGAGGAAATTGAAGGGATATTATTCTCATACCACAACATTAGAGAATTTCCCTCATTATTCAATCCCTTATCATTTTTTTTAATTTTCCTCTCTAACTTATCAAATTGAGAATCAATCTCTATAGTGTTCATATTACCAAATTCATCAAATACCACATCTTGACTCACTATGAATTTACCTCTATCCTATGCAAGTAAATGATACCCCTTTTTATTTTCTAAATATCCAAGAATGATGCATTTTTAAATTTGTGGTTTAAACTTAGTTCTATGTTCAGTGGGAACTAAATCAAAACAAAGGCATCTAAAAACTTTCAAGTGTTTAAAGTTTGGTTTAAACCCATACCAAACCTCATATGGAGTTTGTCCCAAAAGAGAAAATGTGGGGGGCCTGTTTCTCAAATACACTACAATACTTATGGCTTATGCCCAAAACTTATCATCAAGCTGTTTATAGAGTAACATATCTCATATTGAACCCTCTAAAGTTATATTTAGTCATTCAGATACTCCATTCTACTATGGAATGTAAGCCTTACTGTATTCTTGATGAATGCCATGTTCTTAACAATAATCTAAAAATTCATTCAAAGTATACTTACCACCATTTTCTAAATGAAGAGTGGTTAAATGTGAACTTGTTTCTTTTGCAACTAAGTGTAACCAATCAACAAACTTAGTGAAAACTTATAATCTTTTTTCATGAAAAATACCCAAGTCATCTTATAAAAATCATCAATAAACAACACAAAATATCTATACCCTCCAATGGATAACTTCTTCATGTCATATACATCACTATGAACTAACTGTAGACATCTAGTAGCTCTCCATGAAGAATTCTTAAGAAAAATTTCTTGATACGATTTGTATAAAACACATGATTCACAAAGAATACTATCTTTGTGAAAAGTGGACAACCCACTCACTATACCATATTTCTAGAATTCCACTAAAGAGTGAAGATTCAAATGTCTATAGTGAATATTCCATAACCACTATGTAGACATAACACTTGTACTTGTATCAATAACTACCACAAGTTCTACTATGGGAGGAAACACTTTGCAATGCAATCTAACTAAATTTCCATCCTTATATCTTGTATACATGGTTTTATATCCATCCTTCACTAAATTTTTATAAATGAGCCCATTTTAAATAATAATTTGATAACTATTCTTTCAAATAGTTACCAAGGAAAGAAGATGTTTTTGTAATGTGGGAATATACCAAACATTATCTAAGTATTTGATTGATCAATTAGGAAGGAGAATTTGAACTGACCCAAGACCTTGTGAAGTATGCAAAGACTTATCTCCAAGGATACCAAAGAGAGAGAGAGAATATTCTTTGAAAGTCTAAAATAAGTCTCACCTAAATTTCATGTGTTTGGTTGCTCCTATATCTAAAACCCATACATTTGTGAGCTCATCTCTAGCCTCATATTCCATATAATTAATGTACCCTAAAGCAGTGAATGCGGATTCATGAGCAACATTTCTAGACTCATCAAAATCATGGTCAACATATTGAGAAGAGTTAGACTTAGTCAATTTTTGTGGCCTCTAAATTTTATCAAAAGGAATCCTATATTGAGAGGCAATGTGACCAAATTTCCCACATTTATGACATTGAATGTTTGATCTACCTTAACCTTTACATCTATAAGAGTTTTGACCACATCCTCTATCATTCATCTCATTTGAATGAGAATGGATAGATTGTTTTTGATTTGAATAACCTCTATCTTATTTTTGATATCTACCTCCTCTATAACCTCGACCCCATCTATAATTGTTCCCTCTATTATTTTATTGACCAGAAGAAGATGAACTAGGCTTAGATTCTAAAACATGGGCTTCCTCAGTTTTTTTGGATTTCTTAGGTAGAGAGAGGTCATGTTGAATAAGAAACTCAACCAATTTATCAAAATTGATGCCTATGATCTTATCAAATACATGCAACATTTATATAAAGTTCCTATAAGACTCAATTAGTCCTTTTAATGCAATAATAACTATGAGATCATCATCTAGTTTTCCAAACCTAGCCTTAGCATACTCAGTTGCAATATTCTTCAACTTAGACATGTATTCTCCCATATCCCCATTTTCCTCTAATGATAAAGTAAAAAACTACATGTGGATATCTATCTTCTTATTCTTTGGTTTCTTATCATACAAATCAGACAAGGTTTTGTAAGCAGTGTAACAATGAGGAGAATTTTCAATATGAATGTAAGTGTCCTGAGTACAACAACACTTGATTAAAGCTAGGGATTTAGAATCATGTAGATTAAATTAATCAAGCTTAGTTTATTCTATGGGTAAAGTATGATTTTTATCTTTTACAACATCTTGTAACTCATTAAAAACTAATGAAGTGTCCATCAAATGTTTCTAATTTGAATAATTAGAAATCATTAATCTATCACCATTTGAAAACAAATTTTAATTTCTTTTGCAATTTGAAAGAAATGCAAGTGTGAAATATAAAATTAAGTAGGACACAATGCAAAATAAATGCAACAAAGTAAAGAAACACCATACTCACTGATAGCATGTTGCACAAGACACTGCTTCTATGGGGTTTTTCACTTAACCTCCATGTAGAGAAAAAAGAGATTCTTGATGGGTTTTGCACTTAACCTCACCAAAAAAATCAAATATTACACCCTTATTTCTCCAAAATACAACCTTATTTCACCAAGTACACCCTTATTTCACCAAAATTAAAATAAATACACTTCTATTGCATTTTTTGACTATTTTTCATGTTTTTACAATCATACATGCTTTTTGAAACTTTCAAAACATATAAAACACACTTACAAAAATAATATTCCCTTCAAAAATCATATACCAAGTGTTAAAAATATTCTTCCAAAAGGAAGATTGGAACCCTTGACCTTTCCCTTTCAAATCATTCCACAAAAGTAGCCCATACACTTACTCTAAGAGAATTTACAATTATTAAACATAGAAATAGATATATGAACCTAATTTTTTCTATGTGGAATAAAAAATAAATTACTTGGGCATGGAAATAATTCATCCGTAATTAAAAACTTGGTAAATTTTTTATGCTTAGTCTTTGGCTTCATTGGTACCCACCAAAAAACCTTAAATTATAGCATGTATGAAATTTAAAAATTTAGACAAAAAAAAAGAGATTTCACATACTTTCAATGCCACAGGGATGCCATAGTTAAACTACAAAAAATCACAACTCTCTTTGTCCTCCACTAGGCCATACAAATCCATACAGGGCCATACACCAAGTAATTTAGAATAGTTTAAACTTGATTTGAAGAATGTTAATGAGTTATATCAGATTTGAGAAGTATTACAATGTTTGGAGGCCATACCAAGGCAAAAATGGGTTGTACAGCTCAAAAAAAAAATAGCTTGAATATGATCTTAAATGCTTTTGGTTGTGATTTTTGCAATTTAAAAGATTGAATCAGAGCAGAAATTGAGTAGAATGAACCAAAAAAATGGAAACCATACTTATCATGAAAAAATATTTTTAGAATGTAGGAGGCAATACAAACGGAATTTTAATAGATTTAGGGTTTGAAAAATAATGTTTGGGTCATTTTTTAGGTTTAAAATCCAATCTTCAATGTTGAAAATGGAGTCTGAGAGTTATGGAGATCAAAACCAGGGAGAAAAAGGTGTAAAAAACTAGTACATGCTTATTTTAACCTTATAGTTTATTAAAAAATTAATGTAAAATATTTAAAAAATTAAAATATTTTAAGAATTTTTCAAAATTTTAACATTAATCCAAGTATTAAAGGGTTTAGACTTCAAAAAAAAATATAAGAGGGAATACCTTATACCCCCCAGTATTCAAAATTCATTTCACATGAGGATTTTTTTCCATGTGAATTAGCTTTTCAACTTGCTTTCAACTAAATTCACCATTTTCCCAATTACCAAGCTCTGATACCATTTATAACACATGAACCAATTAGGTTGAATATTGTGCCCATTGTGTGTAGGTCACAAGCATTTTTTTAATTTTCAAAAAATAAGTACATAAATAAGGGTGTCTATAAGTTGTTGACCCTTTTACATTGAAAAACATGTATATATAGGTTTTACCAATGATCAGTAAAACCAACTAACCTATTAACCAACTCTCACCGGAATTCCACCTGAAAGGTAGTTCTAATTTATTTAACATAAATATAAATTAACTTAGGTTAATTTATATTTATGTTAAATAAATTAGAACTACCTTTCAGGTGGAATTCCGGTGAGAGTTGGTTAATAGGTTAGTTGGTTTTACTGATCATTGGTAAAACCTATATATACATGTTTTTCAATGTAAAATGGTTAACAGCTTATATATACCGTTCTTTATGTACTTATTTTTTGAAAATTAATAAAATGATTGTGACCTACACACAGTGGGCACCAAATTCAGCCTATATGGTTCATGTGTTATCATAACTTGTTTAGAACTATAGAAGTAATAAAGCATTTTTTATCCCTTATATCTATAGAAATAGAAAATGGATGTTTAAATAAAATAGTTGATAGTTCTATGCATGAATTTTAGAATTTAGCTTACCGATTATCAACTACTACATATATCCATTATTGAAACATTCCCTATTATGGAGCATAACCTTTGTCCTTTGAATTATCCTGAGTACACTCATGAGCAAAATGGCCACCTCCAAAAATGAATAAACCTCTAGGTAATCCTTTTCTATCAAACTATTAGTTTCCCTTGAAACCACCTTTGAAAACATTACCCAGTTTCCTATTACCTATGCCACTATTGAATTTAGCATTTTGATTCTTGAAATGACTCTTAGAATCTCCACTCCTCTACTTCTATTTCTTCTTTTTAAAAGTTGGTTTAGAACTTCCAAAAATTTTATTGAACTTATCTCTAACCTGAACAAGAGTTTTTAGTTTATGTTCCTACTTTACTACCTTCTCAAAGACCTGACCTATGGTAGATGGCCCATGTACATCCACCTCACCACCAATATGGGGGTTTAATCCCATGATAAACTTCCTAATTTTTTACTTCTCATCTACTTGATACTGAGGTATATACTTAAAAATTTTGGTCAATTATTCCTAGTATTCATTCACCAATAGGTCTTCTTTGCTTAAGATTCTAAAAATATATAAGATTTTGATTAAAATAAACTATGTAAGACACCTTGATCTAAATAATGTCATGAATTGGTCCCATGTGGTGGTAGTAGAGTTATGATTTATTTCCAACTTTTTATTGGTCTACCACATAGCTACTTCACCAATAAATTGGTAAGATACCCAAACTTCTTTAGTGACTTCAAAGTAGTTTTGAATCTTGATGTAGTTCTCTATCTCAATCATTCATGCTTATCTCCATCTCCCAAAATGGTTCCATAAAACTTATGTGGATTCACCTTTTTCTTGTCTCTAACCCATTCTATAGCTACTCAAGCTCTTGCATCTTGAGGCATTTCTTCACGCCTCTACTCTTAAGGGATTTCCTACTCAACAAGATGCTCTTCAAGAATATCATGATGGGTTTCCTCTTCTTATCCATGAACTTCCTATTCTAGGGATATAGTTTGGACCCTAGTTTCATTCATGGTTATGAGAACCTGATACAACTTTGCCGATTTCTTAGGGGTAAATTGATTAAGATCAAATAAAGGGTTATTGTCATTAACATTTGATGGAACCTCACTAGATTCTCTAACTCTCACCATTGTCTTTTATGGTAAATAAAAGGATAATAAAACATTAGTGGACTCATTAATTCCTAGAGTTCAATCTGTAGCTCTGACACAAAAATATAATATCCCCATTAGGATTTACTAGAATAACATAATTTCTTTTTAACAATAATTCCACGCGTTCAACATTAGAATTCACCATGAGAATCTAATTAGTGATATTGATATAAACATAATGAATATGCTAACCATAAGATAGGCATGTAAAAATCCATTTAGTTATTGATCACTATGATAATAAATAATGAAAAAATAACTACATATATTCCAAAAAGTTAATTACATAATTTTAGCCACTATTGATTTAATATTACAGCCCCTACTGTTAATGTACAAATGAATGAATATTACATTTTCATTAGGAATAATGTCATAATATTAAATAAAATATAAGATTCAAATCTCTATGGAACATGAGTCACAATGAACACTAGTATTCTTTGGTAATCTCAAGTGTAGTATCCAATGAAGTAATATTGTGGGGAGGAAGAGCATCATCTGAATGTTTTTCCACACTAATCATGGACCATTGATCCCACATATAATCCCCAAATAGGGAATGCACCTCCCTTCATGGACGGGTAGATAATGATGCTATAGGAATCTAGAGAGACAAGATAGTACCTATGTGCTATAAAATATCTAATACATGATGTGTATCATAAATTAAATACGTTCTAACATGATATCACACAAACATGTAAATCAAACATATGAAATGACAATGTTTAAGTAAACATTACTTTGGCCAAAGTTTTCAAATATTTAATGATCTATAGGATTAGTCAAATTCATATAGACCACTTGATCAAAGTACCCTCATCTTGTATTTATGATGCTAAGTAAGCTAGTGAAGTCCATCTCACCACTTAATTAGTACTAACAATGTGAGATTTGGTTAATTTAAAACATAAATAACATATCCAAATGGATTAATTCTTATCAGTATGCATAAAATATGATAAGTTCAAAAAAATCAAAGCACATACATTTAGTCCATCAAATTTATGAAATGAATCTCAAACATATTATTTCAAAAATATTAAATGTAAAAAAGTACAGTCCTTAATAGGACATACCATCTAGGTATAATTATACTCAATCAACAAGATACTAATTATCAAGTAACTCAAATATATAACTATTTATGACAAACATTATCTATCTCAGTTCATTTCCATTTACAAAAATTACATATTATAACAACCAGTCATAATTTATTTCAAGGTTTAGAATTAATCAACAATCAAAATTTCATGTTAACCTTTTACACATTTAATGAGTTGTATGTATATAATTATGGTATACTACATCATGTATTATTTAACTCTTTTTAAAACCATACCATATACCATATTTACAAGCATACTTCTCATACATATAATATATTCTGTGTGTGTGTGTGTGTGTGTGTTATTACATAATTTCCTCATACAGGTAGAATCCATATACAAGTATGAGTGCTTAATTGATTTATATAAATATATTCCATGTAAACAAGTATAGTCCTTAATAGGACATACCATCTAGGTATAATTATACTCAATCAACAAGATACTAATTATCAAGTAACTCAAATATATAACTATTTATGATAAACATTATCTATCTCAGTTCATTTCCATTTACAAAATTTACATATTATAACAACCAGTCATAATTTATTTCAAGGTTTAGAATTAATCAATAATCAAAATTTAATGTTAACCTTTTACACATTTAATGAGTTGTATGCATATAACTATGGTATACTACATCATGTATTATTTAACTCTTTTAACAACCATACCATATACCATATTTACAAGCATACTTCTCATACATACAATATATATATATATATATATATATATATATATATATATATATATATATATATATATATATACATACACACTTTAAATGTCTCATCAATTTTTTAAATATATCTAATAGCACAGTCATGATGACTGAATATATCCTTATTAAAATGTTGGTTTGTTCATCTGATGAATGTGTATATAGTTATAGGGTATACACATATTATGGGTGTGATAGCTCATTAACTTATGAATCCCATATATGTATATAATCAGCTGATAAATAGTAAATTTATATAGTATATGACATATTTCAACTGATTATACCTTCCAACTAAAATAAAATGAATAACTTTAACATAACCAATCAAGTATGCATTATATCCCAAATATAGTATTCCAACTACTTTATCTTCATGATTGGTATAAAACAAATCATATAGCCTAAGAAGTTGACACAATAATTATATGTATAATTTCACTTTATGTATAGTTTATGAATCAACAACTTACAATCCTTATATTTACTTTATAACTCACAGACATATACCTCTTATCTAAGTGTAAAATATAGTTTCAATAAGCAAAGATTTGTATATAGGTATTTTTATGTTTCTAGCCACATATTCTAAATGTTATATATATACACACACATACATACATTGCCAATGTTCATAATGTATCTGAGAATATAGATCAAATAATCGACCCATACCAATTCAACTAAATGTCTATATTGAGTTTGAAATGGGTAATTAGACCCCTAAAATTATAATCATATTACCTAATTATCAATGTATGAAACTTATTATTAATTTATTTATATGAATCAATTAATGCCAAGCTATTACTATAATCTCATCTAACTCCTAGTGTCAATTCTTATGTTCATAAAAAATGATGAACCATATAAAATTTCACCTTTATGTTAAATAAATAATACTCAATCATATATAAATTAGAGCATAGGCTCATACATACATAAAAACACACTTAAATAATCTCATGGTCTAATTAAGACTCATTAAAGGGTTCCACATTGTAATTCAAATATATGTATGTAATATCCAATAAATATACATTGGCATGTTTCCTTAAATAGATTTTAATCCCTATTGACATTCATCATTGTACCTTGAATCAAATTAATAGTCATGGTATATAATAATTTTTGTACATATTATATATACTTCAGTATGTATACATACTCCATGTTAATAAAGACCTATAGGGTATATAGACCCACCCTTGTATATAATTACAAATTTTTCCTTTAGACATAATATTAGATTTTACACAACCTAATTTCACTCTAAATTGCCACAGGGATTTCACACACAGTAATTAAATTTTCATTACCATAATTGCATACAGACCTATGGTTTAGGTTTTAATGTTTTCTAGGATATATATTTGGTTATGTGGATGGTTTATCCATCCAAAAGGCCATATCAACTATAAACTACATAAACCCTTTTTATGCAATCACACACATAAATACTTGTGTTTTAACATCCAATAATTTAAATTGATTACTGACTTGGTTGAGTTTCAACAAATTTGTTCTTGTCAATGAGTACTTATTTGAGGTCCTTCATTTTGTTATCATTGTCCACTTTTATGTCGAATATTATATCTCCCCTTTATTTTATTTATTTTTTTCTTAACTTGACTACCACTTTCTCCTCCATGCCCTTTTTACCATTATTTTTTCCCATTTTCCTTGACCAAGACCAATGAATAAAACTATGCATGGTGAGATTATCTCAACATATCAATAGTCCACCAACTCATATGACTACTTAATAAATTAAAAATGATATGGTTAACCTTGATTTAACATAGACCAAAAACCCTAAATCAATAAAATTTTTCATAGATTAATCATTATTTTAATCCTAAAATCTGCATGGTCTTTTGACTCAACAAGCTCATGGATCAACTTTACAAAGTCCACTTATAAAATCATTGCTAATGATGTCAATAACCTAAGTATATAAAAATAATAAAACAAAAAATAATATACTAATGTCAAGGTATTCAACCCATTAGTTAAGGTTAGATCATAAGATAGCTTAGGTAGTCATTTAATTATCTTAAGCAAGGATCAACATTATCATGACTTAAAATGGAAAAGTGACTAGTGTAATGTTAATAACAAGATTTTTGACTTTAATATCCATTCAAACAACTATTATAACAATATTAAATACAATGATATTATAGCTACATATTTTTTTATCCATACCACTATATAAACTATCCAAAATGTCATTAACTATCTTCTTATACATAGAGGCATTAAGAAAAAACTAAATATCATAATAACCAACTAATGTATTAAGACATTAAAAGACACTCTGGTTAGTCTATAAGTAGAATTAGATAAATACTAATCATACTAATTTACTTACTTATTAAAGCATTAACATTATCAATCATGAATACTATAACTTGACATGATCATAAATTAGTATTATGCACTCAATCTATGTACTACAATTATAATGCAATCACATAATTAATTGAAACTAAATCATAACTAAAACACATAATAAATCATCTAAATATAGATATCATAAATTAAATTCTATATCTAGCTATTCAAACAATGCATATAAATAATGATAACTATCATGGTGTGTGTATGGGTTTCTATTTATTCCCCTATCATCCCCCAACACCTCCATCTATTCCATCCTCTCCGATGGTGCTCTCCCTCCATCATGCTCTAAGGGATGGACATTTCCTACATAAAAATCATGACAAGAAGGTAGTTAGACTATAATTTCATGATATATCCATAAAATAATACTATAAAAACTAAAAACATGATCATAATGTAGAGAATATACAAATATAGCTAACTCATAGTAATTTAATCATGTAATCTAAACAACATGCAACAATCCCATAACAACATATGACTTACATCTTAATTAAATAGTAATTAATCAATTTAAAAACCATAATCATCCATTAATAATTAGGTAAATCACCTTAGAGAGAAATCATGATGTGACATTTATAACATAGTCATCATAGTTAAAATTATTTTCTTACATAGAACAATCACTATGTTCATCACAATAAAAAATAGGTTAATTGCTATCAAACTTAGGAATCTTTGGTTTGAAAAATTCAAAAAAAATTAGTCAACAATAGGTTTAACTTTATTAATAATTTTATTAAATAGGTAAAAAACAAGTTTATCATCAGGCACATTGGATTCACTAAGCATATGCATCACATTAAAAGGTTCAATATTTATCATAAGAGATTAGACCTTTTATCATGACCCAATCTAAAACAACTAAAAATATATGAATTATTGTTGGCATGTAACTTCATAAAATAGTTTCATATGTTGTTTTGATTATATATAATATCATGAAATTGATTAGATAATTTTATTGGAGATCTAGTATGTCATTATTTTTAAAATGACTATGTTAGAATGTTATATTTTAGTTGATTATTTAGTTATAATCATTGGATATTAGTTGGATCAATATTGATGATGTCTTATTTTATGATTTTATGATTTACCATGAGTTAGGCTTGATCATTAGAGTCTAGCTAGTAGGGTTATACTAGTGGCAAGTTGGTTATATTTTGACAATGAGTACTAAGACATGAGTTTCCATAATAACCACAGTTGGTCTATAGACTATTGTTTATTTACTATATTTGATTTTTAGTCTAATTTACATGTTGATGATATGCCTTGATAATTTTTTGAGTCAATTCGATTGTTATGTTTATGTCATCATATTGATCAACAATAATATGGTTGCCACTATTTTTAATATTTTATTTATCTAACTTCATAATGTGGGGTCGATGTCATTTAGGCATGTTTTTACACTAGTGTAACTTACACAATACGTAGCCCTATTTGGTATTGATTCCATCTTTGGTAAGAAATTATTTTTATTACCTTATCATGGTGGCTTGATGTTTTGGATTTAATTATAATTTTTTATCATCTTTATTATTATAGAGTAAAAAATAATCTACATTTTATTTTAATTTTCAGTTGCATGATCCAAAATTTTGTCCCTGCACACTTTGGTTCGAGATGGTGAAGTTTTGACTCAGATCATGGGCTCGAATTTCTTTTCACCTCAATTTTGTCTAAGTGTCAAAATCACGTGGAAGCTACCAAGTGTCATCAGCTGAGGTACCTTTCATAATTTCTAGAAGTTGATTGGGATGTGCCACGTGTCTCATAGTAACTCAGCAGAATGCAACAAGTGTCCACATCCACATCTCATATTTCTTATGTCTTGAAAGCTTCTTTTCAATAAAGCTTTTCTCAAACTCAAGTGAAAGGTGCCAGGTGGCAACCATAGAAGGTTTCAATATGCTTTTATAAAAGCAACGGAAGATGCCACATATCCTGAGCTGAAGAAAGTGCAAGATGTCATGTGTCAACATCTAAATTATCTTCATTTTGTTTCATTGATAAGTAAAGATTGTGGTGGGTCTCAGGTTTTATTTTTGACGCAAGTAGAAGCTACCAAGTGTTGTCATCCCTGTAAATATGAAATGAGGCTCAAATATTTCTATAGTATAGACAAAGCAATGTGGAGACCGACAAGTGTCACCTTACATAAAATTCTCAAAGGGTAGCTAAAAGTAGTGGAGACTGCCACATGTCCCTGGCTAAAGATGCATGGAAAGCACCACCTATCCTTGTCCTCTTTTTGAAGTTGCTAGGGTGAGAAATGATGTGGGTCCCATTTCATATAAGTTGTTAAAGTTTTGAATAAGTGGACTGTGATAGATGTCAAAGGTGGAACACTCCTGAGCAAAGACACAAAAATAGTATAAGTTATGTGGAAAGTGTCATGTGCCTTCGGTAAGTGCTGCGAAACATGCCAAGTGTCATTTTTTGGTGCCTCCTAAATAATAAGAAGGTTTTCAAGTAGAGAGAAGGAATTGGCCAAGTGTCCTCTCCCATTTAAAAGTGGGAAGCATCTTGGGTATCTATGTCAGCCAATGAAATTGTAGGAAGACAAAATGTTTCAGATCTAAGAAATATCCTATGTTAGACACTTCTAGTTCAGTTAGAGTTCAGTTAGGCCATTAGATTGGGAATGAGCAGACAATCTAGAGATAATCCAATGCTATAAATAGGGGTGCAGAGATCACCAGAAGGATGACTAGAAGGATCATCAAAAGATAGAGAGAATTTTCTATAAGAGATTATTGTCAAAAGTTTTTAGACTTTTTTAGTTGTGATCAGGAATATCATTTGCCTTTGTTCTATTTTCTTGATTTATAAAGTTTATGTAACTATGCATGTTTTTGTGCCTTTTATGTGACTAGAGAATTAATAAAAAAATTGAATTATGTGCCTTTGTTGATATTTTTTGTGTCACTACAAAATTAGTCTAAGTTGTGAGCCTCTGTTTCTATTGTTTTTCATCTTTTACATTGATCATGCCTTGTCCACTCTAAAATGTAACTAAATCTTACATATAGCTTCACTGTACTTAAGGGTCTAATTAAATTTAGGTGCATCACCATAGTTAGATTTTCTTTAGTTGCACTTGTGTTTATGTTTAATTCCTATCCCTTTTCCCATTATACCCTTGATATAAAGAAGAGCCAACTTCTTTAAAATTTGGAGGTTGTTTCAGGTTGCAAGTCTCACATTCCTAAAACTTCCCATTGTTGGTGTTAGAAAAATTACAAGTTTAATCATCAATAGTTTTTGGCATGCCTGGTGGGACACCATCTTGAAGTTTCTTCAAGACTGTATGAAACAGAGAGCTACAACGAGTTAGAACTATGGACCAGTGACAAGATCTCAATCTACTATAAATCTAGGTATTCTTTTTCTTCCTTTGATAACTAGTCTAAGATGAAGATTCAATCATTTTATACCAATACCAAGAGTAAATATGGGAGCTCCTATACCCCCAAAGAATTATGCAAGTTGGAACACTGGTAGTCCTTTAATCCTACCAATACCACCAGCCACTTGGGACCCTATTCTAGTAAATGCCTTGAAGGCTCTGCCCAAATTTAGTGGGCAATATTTCAAAACCCCTGAAGAGAATATTCAAGATGTATTTGATGTCTGTGCTATACATGTGGTCACACAATAGAATGTGGCTATAAGATTATTAGTAACTTATTTTAAAGGAAAGGCTCTGGAATGGTACTAATCCTTGACTCCAAACACAATATCTACATGGAATCAACTTGGAGATATTTTCTTGAAAATATTTGAAGAAAAAGGTGATAAGTCTTCTCTGTTGCAATAATTGATTACTATTCAAAGAGCACCACAAGAAGCAATGACTAACTTCAATTCCATATTTCAAAAGACTTGGGAAAGGATTCCTGCTACAGCTAGACCATTACTAGATATGGCTATAGTGTTTTATCTTAAGGCTTTAAATTTAGATATATCTATTATGATTCAGTCACTTAGAGGTTAGAATTTGCCAAAGGCTTATGACTATGCGGTCAGAGCTAAAAGTAATTTAATAGATGCTGGAAAGTTGCCCCCAAGGCCTCCCATGCCCATGTTTCTAGAAATTACCTTGCCATTACCTCAAGAAGCCCCTAAATCCATAGCCCCACCTATGTCTATGTATAAATATCCTCAACCACCTATTAAAGAACTTGTCCCTACCTAGTCATCTGAGATGGATGATATCAAAAACATCTTAAGGACATTTTCTAATGAGTTAATTAACATAAAGAGACAACAAAATCCTTACCCTAGACCCCAATATCAAGGCTATCAATGAAATAGATTTTTATCATAGCCAAACCAATATTAGGGTCCTCAAAGGCAAAATAACTATCAGCCAGTAAAATAATTAGTTGCAGTCCCTACACCCTCACAAAATGTTCCCCCTAATTCAAATAGAGAAATCATTAAAGGGCAAAATAATTATGTAGACATCACCATTGCCTAGTTTTTTCCTTTTAATAATGCTCATACACTTAGAGATTATCCCATGGGTAATCTACAACAAAAGGTAGCAGAGCAAAGAAGAATGGATGGATAATTTGCTAGTACTTCAGATGCATAAACTTATTAGTCTCCTGGTATGCAAAATTTGGTCCTAATGGCTTAGATGCAAGGGATGTCTTTGCAATAAGAAGAAGAAATAGCCCCTGAACATGCTTTGTTTTCATGGGTTGAAGATGAAGAATCAATATTCTTGAATGAAGCTTCTGCTTCCAAGAAACTAGTGGTGCAATCAGACTACTATACTAAATCAAAGAGAAGAATGATGGAACAACCTAAAGTTGCAAATAGTCAAGCTATGGATAATCCTCCATTTCAAGGTCAAAGAAACATTGATATCAGACAAGAAGTGCCTCTGCTAGTATAGAACCAAGTGATTCCTATACAAGTTCAAGAAAAAGCAAGGTATCCTTATTTTCCAAGAACTCAAGCATTAGGACCAATGAATGCAGTGGAACAGCTGAAGAGGACTCTAGAACAAGCATCAATTTGGGACATATTAGCTATTCCTAAAAAAAATACACTATTACAAGAAGCTCTACAAGGCCAAGCAATGCCTAAACATAATGGAACCAAAGAAGGACTTGCTGATAAAGAAAAACTCAAGGACACAGTTCCTCTGAAGACAACAGCCTTTGTGAACAATGCAGTAGAGGTAAGTAAATCCAAACCAGAGCCTTTCTATTTAACTTTGATAGTTGGAAAGAAACTCTTGCATAATGTGTTGATAGATTTAGGGGCTAGTACTACAGTAATTCCTAAGTAAATAGCTGATGCTTTAAAAATAAAGTATGAACCACTTACTAAAGGAGTTATGTAGCTAGATGGCAAATCAGTACAAATAATAGGGAGAATTAAACAACTCCCATTGCAATTATATACTTGTCCTAATATAATTTTCAATCAAGATGTATTAGTCATAGATATACCTCCTATTTTTGGTTTATGTTTATCCAGAGACTTTACATCCAAAATAGGAGGATATATGTCCCTTGATTGGTCTCACCTCATCTTAAGAACCAAATATGGTTCAAAGATGAAAATTCTATCTGAACCACTATCAAAGGATCACATCACCAATGAACCAACATCAAAATTAGAGGTAGATCATGCTATGTTGAATAAAGAAGAAAGGGTTTTTGTTGAAGAGTTGGGGGAATGGACTGAACATGACCAAGAAGAGGAAAATAACCATTTGTTAGCTATGCTGCATAGTGATCCATATAGAAATTATGACTCTACTGGTCTAGGCACTTGTGTCATTTTTGATGAAGATCATGTAATCCCAAATGTTTTAAGGGAAGAGACACCAACTATTCAAGAATCTGGACCTTAAATTTTGATGGGGCTAAAAGTAAAAGTGGTGCTAGAGTAGGAATTTGTCTTGTTGCTCCAAATGGGGAGAAAATTTTGAGAACTATTCATTTCCAATTTTCTTGTACCAATAATGATGTTGAATACGAATCCTTAGTTCATGGGATCATTTTAGCCAAGAAAAAGGGAATTAAGAATTTAACAGTAAAAGGAGATTCAGAATTAGTGGTGAAGCAAATTAGGGAAAAGGCAATAGCCAAGAATGTAAGGATGAGATCCTATAGACACATAATTTGGGACTTAATAGAAGATTTTAAATCTTTCAATATTGAAGTAGTTCTAAGAACCCAAAATTCTGAAGCTGATATGATGGCACAGATTGGCTCATAGTTTGATCTAGCAACTGGCCTATTAGTTAACAATGAGTCAGTTAAGGTTATAGTAAGGCCAACTATCTCAGACAATGATGAGAATTGGTAAGTATTTGAAAATGATTCTCAGGTACTCTCATTCTTACAACAATCTGGAGAATTTGCTGATCAATTACAACCAAAAATTGAAGAGGCATATGGGGATCAAATTATATAATTAAAGAATAATAAGCTTCCCAAAGGCTTAATCACTTTAGAAAACCTATTTGATCCAGAAGATGTAGGCCTAGAGAAGAAAAGGTTCCAGGTAAACAAAGTAGATTATTCTAAAATAGAGGTGAGTGAAGGAAGAAAATTAAAAATTGGAAATTTTGCAACTCAAGAGGAAAGGGAAAGACTAATTGACCTATGTAAAAGATATGACAGAGTCATAGCCTAGAGCTATGAAGACCATGGATATAATAGAGACATCATTCAACACACAATAGAACTGATTAAAGGATCTAAACTAGTCAAAGAGAAGCAGAGGCTAGTAAATCTAAGGATTGAATCTCTAATGGTAGATGAGTTGCAAAAACTTTTAGATTCCAAAATAATTTTTCCAATCAAGCACTCAACTTGGGTATCAAATCTAGTACTAGTCAGGAAAAATAATGGTGACATAAGACTCTATGTAGATTTCAGAGACTTGAATAGAGCATCTCTGAAAGATCACTATCCATTGCTATCTATGGAACAAATTTTACAGACTGTGGTTGGGTCAGAAAGATTTTCCTTGCTAGATGGTTTCTCTGGATATAATCAGATTTGGTTGGCTAATGAAGACCAATATAAGACTACTTTTAATACTAAATGGGGAACATTTGCATATGCTAAGATGCCATTTAGCTTATCAAATGTAGGAGCCACTTTTCAAAGAGCTATGGATGTAGCATTTAGGGAACTTATAAATAAAATCATCCTGATTTATCTTGATGATCTTACTATTTTCTCCAAGAATGTTGTCGATCATTTTGATCATTTAGAATCTATTTTTTAAAAATGTCAAGAATTTGGAATATCCTTGAATCCTAAGAAATGCATCTTCACCATACCTCAAGGTAAATTATTGGGACATATAGTATCTATAGAAGGAGTCTCCATAGACCCAGAAAGAGTGGCAGCTATAATGAACTTACCTTTTCCATTAAATAAGAAAGCAATTCAATCTTTCTTGGGGAAGATTAATTTTGTCAGTCGGTTCATATCTGACTTTGCAGGTTTAGTAAGACCAGTGACACTCTTGCTGAAAAAAGATATAATTTTTAAGTGGACTACGAAAGGAAGGCAAGCCTTTGAAGAGGTCAAGAAAGCTATCTTAACAACCCCAGTACTTAGAAACCCAGACTTTTCTAAGCCTTTTGTAATGTATGTCTATGGAGGAGAGCTCAATATTGCTATTATCCTAACACAGAAAGATGATAGACAAGAGGGAGATCATCTAATAGCCTTTTTCTCAAGGACTCTTAGGGAATATGAAACTAGATACAACTTTTTTGAAAATCAAGCTTATGCTATGATAAAATCCCTTAAGAAATTCAGGCATATAGTATCAGGAAGTAAGATTTTGATACTTGTGGCTCACCCAAGTGTCAGAGAATACATTATGGAGGGTGAAGTTATTGAAAAAAGAGAAAACTAGATAACAAAGATCTTTGAATATGATGTAGAGGTCAAACCTACTAAGTTAGTCAGAGGTAGGGGGTTATGCCAATATATGACTTAAGAGCTTGAAAAGATGATACCTATGGAAACAGATTCAAAAATAGAAAAGGAAACTGTATTGAGGATACAAGAGGTTGATCAGAACTCTTGGGTCACAAACAGGATTCATTTTATGAAATATGGGATCTACCCAAAAGAACTCCCTCAAAACAAGAAGAGATACTATAGGATGCAAGGAATCCATTTTGTTTTAATTAAACAAGTTCTTTTCATAAGAAATTCTAATGGCAAACTTTTAAGATGCGTAGAGAAGGATGAGGCCAAGAAAATACTGCATGAAATGCATCATGGAGTCTTAGGTGGACATTTTTTTGCAAAGACCACAACCATAAAGATAAGTGAGGCAGGTTATTTTTGGCCTACTTTATTTATAGACTGTTATCAACTGGTTAAAAAATGTCAATCTTGTCAATATTATGTGGGGATGAGGAGGAATGCAACAATGCCTCTTAGTCTAATAATTTTTAATAAACCTTTTACTCAATGGGGTCTTGACTTCATTGGAATGATAAATCCCGTGTCTAGTATGGGTCACAAATAGATTTTAACTACCATAGATTATTTCACTATATGGACTGAGGTAGTGCCACTTAAAGAAGCAACAATGTGATTCTAGATTTTCTAGGGAGTATCACTACTCGCTTTGGGGCTCGTCACACCATAATTTCAGATAATGCTAAAGCATTTTTAGGGTCTAAAGTATTTGACTTTACATTAAATCATGGAATATATTTGAAAACTTCCTCTAATTATTACCCTCAGGGTAATGGTTTGGCAGAATCAACTAATAAGAATCTGATTAGACTCATCAAGAGAATAGGGGCTGACCATCACAAAGAGTGGCATAAAGTGTTTAATATAACACTATGGGTTGATATAATTATACCTAAGTAGGTGACAAAAATGTCCCCATATGAATTGGTATATGGTAAGCCTACCGTAATACCTCTAAGCTTGGAAATTCCTACTCTCCAACTGATAAAACATATTAAAATTGAAGAAAATGGCCCCATACAAGTTAGACTTGCCAAACTTTTGAAATTTTAAGAAAGGAGGGATGCGACACATGATTCATTAATTAAGCATCAAAAAATAATTAAAGACTACTTTGATAAAATGACTTCAAATCCTAATTTTGAAATAGCTTCAATTGTTTTGAAATGGGATGCAAGAGCCGCCAAGCTAGGTCAACATACTAAATTTGAAGCATTATGGACTGACCCCTATAAAATTTTTGTATGTAAATAGAAGAATTCATTTGAGCTAGAAACAATGGAAGGTGAACTTGAAGAGATTCCTATGAATGGGATCTACTTGAAGCATTTTAGTTAACCTGTGTCTCTAATGTATTATAGTTAGATAGTTTCCCTTTCTCAGTTTCTTTGTTTTCCCATTTTTTCTTTCCCACTCTTTCTTTTAAATAAGTGTTCTTTGAACATGTAGCCATAGCTTAGAGCCTTTTTAAAAATTTTCAAAAAATCCTGACACTTTAAATATCTCCCAAATCTTAAAATCCCCAAGGTACCTTGCGTAGCCACTTGCATGATGTGTCTAACTCATTGTTCTATGAAGATTTAGTAAGATTTGCTAATGGTTATCTGGATTTAATGCCATTTTGAGACTTGATGGGTCAATAAATACTCATAGCAAGAGTTAAGGCTTACAAGTTTCTCAAACATTCCTACATCTACTAGAAAACCCCTGCTACTTGCATTTTTAGCTCATAGCAAACCTACTTAAGTGAAAGTGTTTCCTTATTGCAAAAGCTTCATACCTATTACCATAGTTCACTATTTTCAAAGAATAGATATAGATATGGAGGGAGCACAGTCTTCATAACAAGGGTTTGGGATTTATGAATCCTTTGATAAGTTTCTTATAAGCAAATCATATGCTTCAGCCCCCACGCAACCATTAAAGACCTACTTGTAGACCAGAGTCCCTGAAGTTGGTCAAACAAGTGACCCAGCAAAGGTAGAAGATTATGCAAATGGAATCATGGACCTAATTCTTCAAAGAACTAGTAGCAAAACTCTCAGAGAAGGGGCACATCAAAGGTGTCTTTAGAGGGCCAAGGTGGGACAATATGAGACATTCACAATGAGGATATGGACTTTCCAACTGGCACAATTCATTGTCTCAGGTGTGCATCTATGCCCTGACTTAGTTGAAATATGCATCATGTTGTTTCATGTGCCTTCAAATACCATACAACAGGGTCCATTCATAGTGCAAATTACACCAAAGGCTATCAGAGACATGTTATCCCTATACCATGACAAGATAGCCACATTTCCCACCATTGCCAAGATGAAGAAAATATGGGAAAACATCAATACTCAATTGAGGTTTCTGAAAATAGAGCTGCAATTAGGTGATGATGATACTACTATGCCAACACTACCAATAGTAAGAGCACAATTTGCCCAAGCTAGTCAAGATGCACTTTCCATAATGGATTTCATTTTTAGAATGCAAGATGATATAACCATTTATGAGGAACAAATGGCTATCCTCTTGAGATTGAAAATTGTTGACAAGACTCAGGAGTATCGACTTGATTTCTCTAAGCAGATTGCATATTCAATGGTGGAACAACTTGCCTAGTTCAGAGCTAAAGGTATTTTTAGGTATTCTTCTTATTTTTTTCACCTTATGTTGTATCAAAACTCTGGCATATTTTCCCAACACATGCATCTAAACATGTATGACCCAAGCTCGGTCTACATAGGACCACTCCTGTGTCTGCATGGACCCATATTTTGTCTAAAACTAGCGATCCGTATGAATTTTGGGAACTTTTTGTTGCCCCTAATTTTTGTCATCTGAGCCCATAACCAATTATAAATAAACTATTTCCAAGTGTATAAAACCTTATGACCAATTTCCCTATCCCTTGTGATTACTTTTTTGGATCACATCATACTATTATTAGAGTTCATGGTTTTAGTGGGGAACCAGTGTTACTACCTAAGATTTTGACCCTTAGGTTAGCATTCTTAGAGGTCACTAGGTAGGCGTCTATGGTAGATAATGAATATGGCTCTGGTAAGAAGAAGAGGAAAATGTATGATGTCCCATGGATGTCAAACAACATGGCACTAGAGGCCAGAGATGCTGAGATTGTGTTGCTTAGAAAACTAGCCTTCCTGGGTTTCCTTCTAATTGAAGATAAATGGGTATATGACCCAAATGGTTTCATAGAGTCATGGATTAGGACTAATAGGGTTACTATTAGAATTTCACATGAGGGCTACCCCTTTTGGGAAAATAGGAAAAATCTTAGGGAAGACATTACTAAGTTTTATGTTGAATTGACAGATTTGCCTCTTCAACAAAACAGACCATGGGAAACTTTCTATGTTAAGCAAAGGGATTTTGAACCCAAAATCAAAATGACTTTTGGTTTATGAAGAGCCTTAAAGAATAAATATTATAATGCTAAAAAATAGAAGCCTATTGGAAATATAGACAAGAGATTTGTGAGATAACCACTCTTTTGGAAATGTGGATTCAGATGAGAAATGGGAGGAACTATGGGATGAATGTCATCTATCTCCTATGTCTAGCCCTGATACAATCAATTTGCAGACACAAGGTAGAGAGCAAGAAGCTAGAGTAGAGTCCAATCAAACATCGCAAGCCTCAGTGCAAACTTTAGCAGTAGTCACTATAACTATTTGGCCCCAATCTCTTAGTACCATCGAAAAACAAAAGGGTGTGATATCTTCACCACCAAAATCTTTTCCATCAATGTCAAGTCCTTGAGATTCCTAATTCTACACAAGCACCACTAGAAACAATGGTAAGTATTGAAGAGAAGGGAGCACAACATGAAGAAGAAACACCAAAGAGACATAAAAGGCTAAGGTTCTAACTTGATTCAGAGGAGAGGGAAAAACCCTCAAAACACCAATCACAGAGTACTTTGGTTGCTCCTCAAGTAAGTATTGTTTCTCCTTCTTCTTCTCAATCTCTCTCTTCCCTTTTAGGGGTGATGAGTCCATCTGGCCTAATGACATCTCCTACAACCTCTGCTATGTCCATTTCTCATTTTGCCCTGTCTATCCAAATTTAGGCCATATCATTACCTCACTTTTCCCCCTCTATTCCTAAGAAAGTATCTCCTCAAATTTCCCATAGCCAACAAATGGCTATTTCATATGGCTTGCCACAAAGTTTTCCTTTTGTGGGTGGGCACATTGCCTCTCCTTCTACCTTCCAAACTCAAGCAGATGTTGCTAAGAAGGTGAGGGAAGCCTAAAGGGAGAAAAAGAGGATTAAAGAGAATAAAGCCCTGGCTACACCACATCTAAGGTTACAATTTTACCCAATTCAATAGCAACTGATAGTGACCCATTTGTCACCAAATATAGTCAAGCTAAATGAGCAAATGCAGCTAGAGGATTACATAATGAATGCATTGGCAATAGACATGTCCCTGTTTAGACCACAAGATAGGGTTGAGCTTCTAAATGAATCTACTTCTGCAATAGCTGAAGATTATTTGAAAATATCAAGGAAGCTACAGAAGATGGAGGTTGATCTAGCCAAAGAGAAGGCAAACTATAGTAGTTTGATCATAGAGATCAATACTAAGAATATTGAAATAAAAAGTCTTAATAAATAGTTGCAAGATACTATTTCTCTTTAGACTCACCAGGCTATCCAGGATCAAAATGATTCTTTGAAAGTAGGGCTAATGTAGGTAAAGGATGCAGTGACAACCTTAAGGTAGGAAAAGGCAACATTCTAGGAAAAATGTGAGGAAAGCCTTCTACAGGTTACTCAACTTCAACAAAAGCTGTTGAATGAGCAGAATAATACCGTAGCTATTCAGGCCCAACTTCAAGCTAAGCGACAAAGGATAGAATAATTGACACTTGAATTGGATAATACGCCAAAGAATGTAGGAGTGTTAAATTTGGTAAAGGATCTTTATGAATCAATATGGAAAAGAATCTCTCAGGAGATTACCCAGCTTAGACCTTCTCTAACCTTTCTGCTAAATGCATAAAAATTGTGTGAAAAGGTGGAGACTTTAGGAGAAGACACTCTGTCACTGTCTCTGAGAGAGTGTTGGACTCCCAAATGCTGCTATAAAAGCTATATGATGCAACTGATGGAATGTTGTTAGTAGCAAGGATTAATGACAAAATGGTCACTGCTAAACGAGTGAATGAGGTTCTCAATTGCAACTCTACAGTAATCAATTATAGAGAGATTCTAGATGTGATGAAAGAAGGAATCAATGAAATTAAACAACACATCAAAGATATAGTGCAATTAGGTCTTCCTTCTCCTTTTCTTGATGACAACACTGTGTTGATGATTGAAGAAATTAAACCTTTTTTGTTAGCCAGGTATAATGACCAGGCAATTTTTCAAGATTTAAAGGATGATTCACTAGTACCTGAAGTAGAAGCCATTTTGATTCTTGTTTCTTAGCTTGAATTTAGATTGAAGGCTACATTTTAGATTTTGCAAAATTTTTCACACAAAGATATTATCAATCGTGATTTAGCCTTTCATGAATTACAAAATAGGGAGGGACTATCTGATGATGAGTGGTCTACTTATCATACAACCCTACTAAAGTTGTGATTTTTGTCACATTTTGATCATGCAGGAGTTATGGATTCTTTTTGAGTAGGCTCAAAAGCACTTGGGGTTGCCAATAAATGTAGAGTAAAAAATACTCTACATATTATTTTAATTTTCAATTGCGTGATAAAATTTTTTGTCCCTACACACTTTGGTTCGAGACAGTGAATTTTTGACTCAGAGCGCGGGATCAAATTTATTTTCACATCAATTTTTTTTTGTCCCTACACACTTTGGTTCGAGACAGTGAATTTTTGACTTAGAGCGCGGGCTCAAATTTCTTTTCACATCAATTTTGTCTAAGTGTCAAAATTACGTGAAAGCTACCAAGTGTCATCGGCTGAGGTACCTTTCATAATTTTTAGAAGTTGGTCGAGACATGCCACGTGTCTCATAGTAACTCAGTAGAATGTAACAAGTTTCAACATCCACATCTCATTTTTCTTATACGTCTTGAAAGCTTCTTTTCAATAAAGCTTTTCTCAGAATCAAGTGGAAGGCACCAAGTGGTAACCACAAAAGGTTTCATTATGATTTTCTAAAAGAAACAGAAGATGCCATGTATCTCAAGCTAAATAAAGTAGAAGATGCCATGTGTCAACATATGAATTATCTTCATTTTATTTCATTGATAAGTAAAGATTATGTGGGTCCTCGATTCTATTTTTAAGGCAAGCAGAAGCTACCAAGTGTCACCATCCATGTAAATATGAAATGAGGCCCAAATGTTTCTATAGTATAGACAGAGTGACATAGAGACCAACAAGTGTCACCTTCTGTAGAATTCTCAAAGGGTAGCTAAAAGGAGTGGAGATTGCCACATGTCTCTGGCTAAAGATGCACAAAAGGTGCCACCTATCCCTGTCCCCTTTTTGAAGTTGCTAGGGTGAGAAATGTTGTGGGTCCCATTTTATATAAGTTGTTAAAGTTTTGAAGAAGCAGACTGTGACAGATGTCAAAAGTGGAACACTCTTGAGCAAAGACACAAAAAGAGTATAAGTTACGCATAAAATGCCGTGTGGCTTCGATAAGTGATGTAAAACATGCCAAGTGTCATTTTTTGGTGCCTCTTGAATAATAAGAAGGTTTTCAAGTAGAGAGAAGGAATCAGCCAAGTGTCCTCTCTTGTTTAAAAGTGGGAAGCATCTTGGGTATCTATGTCAGCCAATGAAATTGCAAGAAGATAGAATGTTTCAGATCTAAGAAATATCCTATGTTAGACACTTCTAGTTTAGTTAGGTCATTAGATTGGAAATGTGTAGACAATTCAGAGATAATCTAATGCTATAAATAGGGGTGCAGAGATCACCAGAAGGATGAATAGAAGGATCATAAAAAGATAGAGAGAATTTTTTGCAAGAGATTATTGTCAAGAGTTTTTAGACTTTTTAGCTATGATCAGGAATATCATTTGCCTTTGTTATATTTTCTTGAGTTAGAAAGTTTATGTAACTATGCATGTTTCTGTGCCTTTTATGTGACTGGAGAATTAATAATAAAACTAAGTTTTGTGCCTTTGTTGATATTTTTCTGTGTCACTACAAAATTAGTCTAAGTTGTGAGCCTCTATTTCTATTATTTTTCATCTTTTACATTGATCATGCCTTATTTGCTCTTTAATGTAATTGAATCTTACCTATAGCTTCACTGTGCTTAAGGGTCAAATTAAATTTAGGCACATCACCATAGTTAGAGTTTCTTTAGTTGCACTTGTGTTTCTATTTAATTCCTATCCCTTTTCCCATTATACACTTGATATAAAGAAGAGCCAACTTCTTTAAAATCTGGAGGTTGTTTCAAGTTGCAAGTCCCACATTCCTGAAACTTCCCATTGTTGGTGTTAGAAATAGTGTAATTTTAATCACCAACAATTATTAGTCTTGGCTTCAATGTTTTAAGGCCTTTGTTATTGACTTGTAAAGTCATTATGGGGTCTTGTGTGCTTATAGTGATTATTGTGATTGCATGGTCATTTATATCTTATTCCATCATTCAAATATCATTTCAGACTTATAGTTTATATGTGATTTTAATCATCAAACTCAGACTTTATCCATCATGATGCATGGAAATAATATTCGATCAATGAAATTGGCATTTAATTGGCATAATGGTTTTGTTGTTTTTGAAGATTCTAATTGGTCCTTTCTAATTGCAAGTTATTATGAGATTATCAAACTAGGCATAAACCTAACTACCAAAATGAATCTTGTGGAAGGTTTTCTACCATTGGTTGGTCCTTGGAGATTTGATGACTTGACTGATAAGGTTATTAAAAATCTATCATTTTTTTTTGAAAAAAATGGTGACATGAGGAAAAAGGAGTAAATACAAACATCATGTTACACCATGAACTAAATTATTCTTATAAGAAGTTGTAAAAATTAACGAGGTATTAATATCTCATTTTTCCCAATAGAGGAGATAAGTTCTAGATATGCATATAGTGAAGTGCGCATTGAGAAAGTCAGGTACCGTCTATTGTGTAAAAGTGAGGTAAAGTAGACTTTGACACCCCAAGTAAGTGGTGTAATTGATGTTGTTTATTTACATAAAATAATATGGTATAAAATGTGAATGAGAAATGGGTTGCATGTTTTATCACATTGTGTGGTTCATATGCATTTTTTGACAATGTTATTTGTTCTATGGAATTAGATTGTGTTGATAATGTTGTTTGCACTTTTAATTTTTCAAGGTTTATCATTTTTTTTGAACCCTTGATTGTGATGTTAATACTAAGTGTTCATGGATGGAATGTTGCTTATCATATTGTTAAATTGATCCTTTTAACATTAACACTTAGGATGGTGATTTTAAGTTGATGGTTTGTGTTTTGTTTATTTGTTGGGTTTTTTGTGTGTGGTTTGGAAACTTAAAAATTTTGACCACTAACCTATGATTTAAACTCCACCATAAATATTATGGTTAGGGGTAGTTAGTACCACCTATGGAGGGCTCATTGGACTAGTAGAGTGTAATTTAGAAAGTCTTTGTTAGTTGGTTTTTTATTCATATAAATTTTCATTTAATGTAATAAGTGTCAATTGAGACAAACCTATACTTAACTTATCCATAGACCTATATTAGGGCCTCTTTTATCTTTTTAAAACTTTTATGCATGTCTAACTCTTGTCCAAATATACCAAGAGTCATATTAAACCATCACTTAGGCATCCTCAATCATTTTTCACACATACTAGCCACTTAGACAATAACACAACCCCTTGCTCTATATCTTAGTGAGATATTGTCAAAGGGGACAATGTTATTGACCCTTAGAATTTTTTTCCATAACATATATCTTTACACTCCTTGATGCATCTTAGGGTTGGCCTAAACTCATTTTATGTATTCACAAGAATCAAAACACTGTATAAATACCACTCTCATTCATTTATACCCTAGATGGAAATTATCATGAATAAACTAAAAAATAATTTTTCAAATTAAGGTTATTGATCCCTATGTATTAATCTTAATTCTACATACATTCATCTACAACAACCCATAGCTTAGTTTTACTCAAGTTTACAATCTCAATTCGTACTCAAAGTATTAAAATTGGCATTCATACTTATGCATACTAGCATCACCCTCACTTGCACTAAAACTTAGGTTGGGTTAAATCCCCTTTCAAGTTATTAGTACGTAGGTAACACTCAACACATGGGGTGTTGAGGACACATCTAACCTACCGTACTAAAACCACTCTTCTTCCAATTGTGTTCATCAAAACCTTAATAAGCATGGTGGCTTAGGGTTTCATAGTGGAATTAGTCAAAGTGTAGAATAGATGATGATCCAGGTGTTGGTCATATAGGCATAAGATTATTGAAATAAAGTGAAGGTATATCAAAATATCACTATTTCACCTACACAAGGTCATTAAAACATCATAAAAGGTCAATATCATAGTGTGATAGTGTTAAATAGTTTCAAGCTATTATTCAATGAGTGTTATGACACCTTTTCTATATTGAGGACACTCTACCCTACTCATGCATCACTTCCCTGCCTACCACTTATTCATTGTAGTCATATTTTCTATTTAAGTACACCTTTTCTAATTCATTGCTATTTATAGAATATTAAAATAGATCAATTATTGTGAAAATCAATGTTTTTTGATATTGTAGTATTTTATTCCCTGATTAATTACTTAATTATTTATTAACCTTAGGGTTACATTCCATAATCCTAAAAAAGATAAATCATTTGGTGAACTTGAATTAATTTAAATAGTGGCCAAACCCTAACCCAAGATGTTATTTGATCCTTATGTTTTTTATTCTCAATAATTAAGTTAAAAATCTCAGCCCTGATCCATTATTTTATTTCTACAATATTTCATAGATGTAATTTTTTTAAAGGTTCAAAATATATAACTTTTTATTTGCCTAGTTTCCAAACTACAATGGAAAAAATAGATAATTGATTTGATGAGATCGATAAGAGATAATTAAAAAATTTAATTTCTAAACATTCAAATATGAAAGATTACCTTATCTTTATTTTTCAAGAAGATCTTATGAATTCCACTACATGTCAATCCTCTAACCCCATAAATGCTAATATTGTTACACTTACTATGGGGACAACTCAGATTCTACAATAACCTACTATTAATAGGCAACTGTCAATAGTGGAAGCACCTCATATGGATATTACACATCCCTCCTCTCTATATGTACAATCCCTTACTCATGATATCCATTCTCTATAGGCTAAGGTGTTACATCTTGAGCAGGGTGCCTCTAGACCATCTCATTACTTGGACTCTCATGTTTTCATACACCATTATACAACATATAGCAAAAAATCCTTTTAAATTCAAATTTGTATCACCCAAGCTTACTCTGTGTGATGGTAAGGGTGACCCCAAACATAAATTATGTACTTTTCACATAGCATATTTAGATTGTGTTTAATGATTGAATCCTGACTGAGTTGTTCCCTCATAGTTTAAAGGATTATGAATTATAATGGTTTTATGATCTCCATAATCAATCCATTAAAACATTGAATCCACTCAAAAATATTTTTTTGACACATTTTTTTATCAACATCAGTGAAATTTTTTCCTATGATGAAGTCACTTAACTAATGAAAAAATCTAATGAGCCAATAACTGAATATGTCTTATGATCTAAAACCATATTAGAAAATATGACTAACCCCATGGTAGATAGATAACTCCAAGACATATTTAAAAAAAATTATTACCATAATTACATGATTATATGTTATTCAAAAAAATTCCATCATTTACATATCTATGCTTTAGTTAAGGAATGTGAAGTAAACATCTCTTCATGGACAAGTTAAAATACATAACCAAGTCAAAATACACTAATAAGAGTTAAAATAAGATCCCATATAAGGTGAGGTTTGATGAAAACAAGAATGATAAAAATTAAAAAATTAACACAACCTTAGAGCCAGCTTCTCATGTCGTTTTATTAGCTCTTCCGAGGAGACTTTTACAAACCTTCATGAATCACCAACTTGCATTCTCCAACAACTTTTTGAATGAAATGTCATATCTCTCCCTCCCATCAAATAGGTTGATACAACAAGGAATATTCTAAATAATTATGATTCCATTGCATTTTATGATTATCATATGGCCCCTAGCCATACTATAACTAGATGCATTAAATTACAACATAAGATCCAAGATTTGATAGATGATAATATCATTTATGTGAGAACCCATACAAAAACACCCAAATCATAATAAACTGAAGCAAATGTAATGAAAATATTTTATGATCCATTTCCAAAACATATGGATAATGAGACAATAGACATTTTAGGTGTTCATTTCACTAATTAAGCACATCCACCACCAACATCTTATCATACTCATACAATGGACACACACCCTCTATATAATATCATTGGTGTGTATCATACTACAATACCAACTAGGACTCTTATCACTTTCTCATAATAGGATATCATTGATGATGACCTAGATTTATATACACTCTTTGTATGAGCTTACATTGATCATCATCCTATTTAGAGTGTCATGGTTGACAATGGGTCAAGAATTAATATGTGTATTATTAAACTCCTACATCATTTGGGATATTTAAATCACAATATTTATTTAATTGATACAATTACTCATGGATTAAATGGCCATGTCTAAATATCCATTAGGGAGATCGTACTTCCATTATAGGTTGGGCTTGTATATGTGGCCACTAGATTCATAATGGTACCTAGTGCCAAATTTTTTTATATGTTATTAGGTAGGCCTTGGATATAGCAAATTTGATCCATTCCCTCCACCATATAAATATGTTTTAAGTATATACATGTTAATCAAGTTATTATAGTTGAGGGACTTCCATATGGGTATCCTTTACCTACTATACATAAAGTTACACAATAGTCACCATTAACAACTCCAAACATATATTCCATTAACACACCTTAGATATCAATTGAGTCATAGGTGAGGTATACTTCTATAACATTACTACACACTCTCCCATAAAGACCTTTATTATTGAGACCACTATGTCAGAGATATGTTATGGATTCTAGAGAGCCTCTCTCTACCCCCTTCCCACTTAGGTAAATACTAAGGAGTCCCCAAATAACTCTACATCAAGTATCTATGTTATTTATAACTTCTTATACTATATGGGTTCCTAATAGCCCCATAGTACACATGCCAATTTACTCAACTCCAGAAATTCATAGCCACACTTCGTAATCAATTTTAGCTATAGATTATTTAGTACATCTAGTTTCTAGATCTTAGATGCCTCCTCATGCATCACGTGTGGTCAGTCTTCCTTTACTTTCTATATATCACCTTGATAGTGAGTCTCTTGAAAGACACATCAGCTAGTTATTTCTCTTGCTACTTGTACATAGTTTCATTTTAATGTTGCTTATACATAGCTTATACTCAAAAAACACACACATTCAAAAATACAAAAAACATTCAAATATTGCTAAAAAAATACAAATTTTAGATTATATGGATTTTCATGTTTACATTCCTTCTATTTGATAGGTACTACGTATGTTATCTATGTTAGTTTAGTCAATTTTATCATTAATACATGCTTCACGTATTACCTTTAAGCATTTCTAGATTACTATAGGACTCTAGTCCTCTACATAGATCAAGATTTACTACCATCCACCCATTAATGACACATACACATTTACATCAATTCAATATTGATATATTAGACCATTAGGGATATCATACACATAGCTTATGATTTACTAGGTTATATCTATTTATACTCCATATCATAGATTTAACATTGATTATATCTTAATATTGATCATCCTATACTACATTGATATTTTCCTGACTACTAAAATAGACTCAAATTAAGTACATATTTTATCTTATATGGATTCATACCACATGATTATTACATACTTTCATTTCTAGTTTAATTAGTTTAGATGTGATTGTGTCTATTTTCCTCTACATCTATTTGAGGGCATTTGAATATGCCATTATCCTTTTATTGCTTTCATGTTTTATACATGTGATAATGTCCTTATATATGCTTATTGATTATGCATGTGGACATTTTAACATGTCCTTCCATGTGTATCTAATCCAAACTTGCATGATTTTTTATGTGTAAGGACATTTGAACATGTCATTGTATGTGTTCATTTTCTTAGAATTAGTGACATATGCCCATGTCCACTATATTATATTACCATGTCCTACTTTACATCCATAATGTGTTTGTATTTATGCTTTCATGTATGCATCATGTCCTTAAAAATTATATTTTTCTTATTGATTTCATATTTAGTTTGTAATTCCATGAGGGATCTCATCTATCTCCCCCTCCTCATTAGCTACCTTGATGGACATCATGCCCCATACCCCCAAGTAGTTTACTCATATTATATTCATATTTATTATTCATAGACATGCTTACATTTTTATATCTATCTTGGAAACCTTGTGAATACTAGTTCTAACATAAATCATACATTACCAACTTATGCTCAATCTCTTTTACATTTTGATGTCATGTATACACATTATATTGGTTTGCCACATATATATCATATATTTTTAGTCTAACACACATGATGCATATATATTATTTTTAGGATAGTTATTACATAGGTTCAATAACTCCCCTCAAAATAGGGGGCATTCACAAGGGTTTGCCTTAGAGATCAGGCCATCCTAATGAACTCATAACACAATTTTTAGCATGTAGACATAGATTATGAGCCTAGAGTTAGGAAAATAAAGTGGAATAAAATCACACAAATATTAGTCTCAATGTTTCCTAAAAACATGAATTTTGGATAATAGCATAATAAAATTCTAAGAGAATAGTGTGTTATATTCCACCCACCATCTATTGACCGATATCCTTAAAAATAGAAAATTTCAAAATTATCAAAAAGATAAAATAGGTATAATTTAGATTTACATAGTCTCAATCATAGATTATTAGATATGTTTGGTATATACTTAGTTTTTACATAGAGTTACATAGGTTTTATTAGATTATGGGCATCATACATGACATGATCACTCATGTTTTAGTTTTAGATATGCACAAACATATTACTATGACTCGATCCAGAGTCCATACACACATATATTTGAATTGGGGGTATGTTCACAACACATTATTTCTTTATGCTTAGTTTTTCACTATTTTTCTTAGATGGAAAGATAACCCCATGACATTATCCACATTGTAAAATCTATACACCATATTCACAAATTTTACACTAGGATTACACCATATTAATTCATCATTTCATCTATAGCGGTTAGCATTCTTGAGTGGCCCATATCTATTTTATATTTTAGAGTTTCTAGGTGTCCCTTGAGCCATTTTACATTTAAAAATTACTAAGTGGCCTAATGCTATCTTTTAAAAATTCATGACACCACATAATTTTATATTTAACTTATTATACTATACATGGGTAGGCAATGATGGAGTCATGACCTACTTGAGTTTTTGATCCACCTACATATAAGGGTTGGACATGTCATCAGTTCAATCCAAGTTATTCATAGATTATGATCCACTAAAAAAGGGTGGGAAATGATAGATTCAATGTCATCTTGATATTTTGATCCACCCATACATGGGTATTGGGTAATATATCAACCCAGTCCAAGGTATTCATTGTTTGATCACCATCTACATGCACACACATGATTTCACTAGGTTTTCCATTAGTTCACATATCTAGTGAGATGTATTTATTAATTTCCTCTCTCACACATATTTTTACTTATTTTTATCTTTGGTTTTGATATGTTTATATATTTATTCATAAATGTTTCATTTGTAGGACACGTAATGGAGCACATTTCATAGACACATACCCACATTCATGGGCTTTACCTCATAAGCAATTATAGGTACATTTCTCTTTCCATTATCCTATCCATTTCACTTTGCTACATTTATAGAATAAAGGGTGGGGTATGTAGTCATATAAAATTTCATTTAATGCAATGAATGTCACTTGAGACCACCCTATCCTTAGTTTATCCCTAAACCTATCTTATGGCCTTTTTTGATCATTTTCCATCTTCCATGCACATCTATCCCTTGTCCAAATATACCAAGAGTCATATTAAACCATCACCTAGGCACCCCCAATCCTTTTTCACACATACCAACCACTTAGACAATAGTGTAACCCCTTGGTCTATAATATAGTGCATTATTGGCAAAGGGGGAAATATTATTTACCCTTAGCTTTATTTTCCCCTAATGGATATATTTCCACTCCCTGAAGCATCTTAGGGTCATCCTAGACTCATTTCATGTCTTGAAAAACATCATAACACTATATAAAGACTAATATCATTCATTTATCCCCCAAATATAAATTTTCATGAACAAGCTCAGAAAGAGTTGTGTAAATCAAGGTTATTTGTCCCTATTTATCACTATTTATATATACATCCATCTATAGTAACCCACAACACAATTTTTCTTAGGTTTTAAGTCTTCATTCATAGTTAAAGCATTCAAATTGGCATTTATACTTAGGGGTTTTAACCTTTTATGACTTAGTGAATGTAAATTATATGTTGTTAAAGGGATGAGTATAAGTATACTAGGGTAGAAATATGAAATAAATATAACCATTGATGTGTTATAAAATTGACTCAATTTGACCTTTGTAAAAATAATAATAAATAATCTAAATGAGAATTTATATATAAAATAACTATGATAGATGATTTAGAGGCTAAAAACTAAGGTAGACATTGGTCTGAGTGTCACAAATAGGATATAAGTGTCAAAACCCCTTCTAAATAGTATCACCCTAATTAGATAATAGTGTAATATGGCACTAATGTCCTTATTTTAGTGGTAATTTACTCTAACACTAATGTCCCTATTTTAGTGGTAATTTACTCTATGCATAAATATTATGAGCTTATGGGTGTACCTATGTCTGGGTCTATCAAGCTTGTTCCTACATGCATAATATATAGTTCCCTATAGATGACCTAATTTGATTGATTTTATGTGCAATCCTCAATCTTACATGTTGCTATGGCATCTTATTGGTATAATAAGTAAAGTGTGTTGTTAGTGGGGTAAGATGGACATCCTTAGCACCCCATTATGATGAGAGTTACCCATATACCAATACTCACAAAAGGGACTAAGATAGATGTAATTATCCCCACCTAAGTGTTGGTGTGAGTGCAAGTAAAGCTAGTATGATTAGTTACTTGTGTGTTTTTAATGTGCTTGAAATTTTAAATTTGAGTAATCTTAAATTAGTAATGCTATAGATGGTTGTATGTAGAAGTAGGGTAGACTAGGGATTGATAACTTTGATTATACACAACTTATTCTCAGTTTGTATGTGTAATTTACATCTAATTTATATCTAGTGGTTAAAGGGTTAAAAGTCATGTATATATATTATTATTGTGATTATTCAAGTGTTAAAAGAGTTCAAGGTTGACCCTCGGTGGTATTATATTTTAAAATATATCCATTTTTGGAAAAAGGAGGGAAAGGATAACAACACCAAAATTGGAACACTAGTGCTATGTGTTGATACTTTCCATATTATGGCATTAGTGTCCAGGTGGAAGAACCTAAGACATGAATGGATAAAATTTAATAATGAGTTTATAGGAATACTTTAAGGATGTCTAGGGATGCCTTTAAATCTATAATTTAACCTATGTAAACCTAGATTGTACCTACTATACTTTCTACACCAATCTAGATATTTATGAAACTTAGGCTACTAGATAATGGCTCCATATCTTGGATAGAGTACCATGTGGTGCTAGTGTCCCAATTTGGGTGTTAATTTCCAACTATTCTAATTTATATGAAATTTTAATTGATCTATATGTCACTATTTCCCACTATGTTTACTGAAGTTTGATTTCTATAAGCTGAGCTCATGTGTTGAAAATTTTACTCTGAGTGCATTCTAATAACCAGATATTTGTGATAAACCCTTATGAATTCCCCAATTTTTGAATCTATGTAATAACTATACTCAAAATAAAAAATCTATACAAAATGTGTGTTAGCTGGATCATATATGATATTTGTATAATAATCCAATATAATGTGCATAGATAACATTGGAATGTAAAATAATTTGAGCATTAGTTTTTAATATATGATGTTGGTGAGGTTTAAAATTCATAAGGCTATCAAGATAGATAGAAAAATGTATATGAACAAAACATATGATTAATAACTGATTAGCTACCTATGGGGATGGGGCATGATGTCCATCATGGCACCCAAGTAGGAATGGGAGATGTATGAGGTACTTTTGACATAAAAAAATAGAGTGTGTCACAAATAATATATAATTTTCATGGCCATGACCCATATAACAAATCATATAACACACATGAGGCACAAAAATTAGGCCAAGGGGCCTCAATACAAGGTACATGGGCACATGTTAGTAAATTTGATAAATCAAGACATACAAGGACATGTTCAAATGTCCACATATGTAATAAAACAATTAATTTGGCTTAGAGCAACATATAAATACATTTTCAAATGTTCACATACATAATCAGGAAAATACACACAAATACATTGGCACATGTCCAAATATTGCATACAATGAAAAGAAGTAGCATAGATACATAGAGTAATGTCATATTTAAATTCCCTTGAATAGAAGAATTATTTATATACCAACAATTATAAAATAGGAAATCTAGAAAAGAAAGTATGCCTAAATATGTAATACAAATTTGTGTAACATCTAACATGTACATAGGCTGAGCCTAAAGTAGTAATAGTTAGAAAAAAATTGATTAGGTGTAACATGATCAATATCAAGATATATCAATGATAAAGTTGTGATATAGAGTATAAAAAGATGCAACTTGGTAATTAAAACTATGTATAGGGTACCCCAAAATGGGTGAATGTATCAAATGTATAACCTATGTATCAATGTATATGCCCTTGTTGTGTAGATAATATCAAATCTAGATCAATGTAGTGGACCTAGGTCCTATAAGTATCTATTAACACTCAACAAAAACAAATTAATTAATGTACGTGTGATAAAAATCAACTATACTAAGATATTTATCATATGTAGTGTCTAGAAAATATAAAAAGTGTAAACATGGAAATGCATACAATTTATAATTTTGTATTTTTTGAGTAAGTATTTGAATGTTTTTGTGTTTTATCATATTCTATTATTTTTATTATTTTTTGGATATAAGATATGTACAAGCAACATGAAAAATGAAACTATATATAAGGAGGGAGAAATAATGAATCTATGTAAAAGAAGGAAAGAATAATACTAACTGATGAGTCTTATGGGAGAGTCACTATTAATGTGGCCTATGTTATAAAAGGGAATGTTAATCTCTCATGTTGTGTGATTACTATGTTGTATTTTAATGGTGTTTTAACATGAATATGAGTATTTTTCATCATAAAAATCATAAAAATCATAATAACTTGGAAAGTTAGTGTTGACTTATGTTGTATCTAGATGAACATAAGAAATTACCCAATACTATGGATTTGACCTTTTTGAATTATGCTTTGGAATATTAATTGTGATTTTGACATTTTAAACTATGATTATTGTAGGCATATGGTGCTTTGGAGGCTATTTTTATAGAAACCGTATTTTGAGAATGTTTATTAGTTTAACATGATTTTAACTTTATAACTTGAGTTCTTACTCTTTTTGTAACATTTACTTTGTGTCTAAACTTTTTTCCTTGATAAATTGTATCTATGAATTATTTTCCTTAGGATGTTCAATAAATCCCAAAACTTGTTGACCAAAATTATCAACTACTATAATAGGAGTAGCAATGCCTTAGGCCTTCTTCCCCCAAACATTGATTGTGATAATCAACCTTCTGTAGATATTATTTACCAAACCCATACTACTTTAAAAGTCGAGTCTCATTTAAGAGAGGTATATTTGCATCTTTTAATTTCTTTACATGTGCTTGTTGTAGTGTTTCTTGCTTTGATTATGCTTTATTAACTTTCTATTGTTCTAAGATATGATTTAGCAACCATTTTTTATTATTTCTTAATTTGAACCTTTTTGAATTTTTAGATGTGCCATTGTATGTCATTTGGATGATGTGTCACTATTTGAGTCATCTACATCCATTATCTATTGTATTTTCCTTTTCAATACTAAACATGAATCGGTGTGGTGCCCATGCATTCTATGATATACATAGTAATATCTATATTTCCTCACTAGTTGTAGAGGAGGTAGGTTGATCAACTTAGATGCAATAATTTCCCTTAGTATCTCACTTTAACTCTAATTAGACCCTTGCAATCTTTTTGAATCACTCATAATAGATGCATTGTGTTTTATTTTATGATTTGGATATGAAAGAGTTTCAAACATAAGTTTACTAAGTGTAGATGTATATACATGATGAATACTATCATATTATGAAGATTTTGTACATGTAGTGTGATTTACCAATAATGTGACCTTTTCACTTAATAATTGATTTTGATTCTATAAATATTATATTAGCTTGTTCATACTAATAATTGTATCCCTTAAACTCTCACAATTGCAAACCCTAGTTACTTATAATTAAACATGTAGACACACACCTTGTAGGGTAGAGGTGTAGATAGGATAAGTATGGGCATTGATAAAAATAATATAGGCTAATTCATCATATGGAAGAGTGATATCATGGACCTAGTTATAGGGAAAGTATCTATCACCCTTATAGAGATGAGGAGGAGAAAGAGATCCTTTCTTGTTCATAAGATATGATATTGAAACTTAAAACATAGTTGTTAGCTGATATGCTAAATTCTATATGTGTAAGGGTTTCCTTGTTAATGGAATTACACATAAGATAAATATAACATGTTATGAAATATGAAATATATTTTAAATGATTTAAATCATTATGTACATATGTGTTTATGTTATTTTTTGGATTCATTCCAAATGAAAGGAAACAAACATGCAAAAGAAGTTAAAAAACTTTGCATTAAAAAGTAATTAACTTAATCTATAATTATTATCATGATTATGTGAAATATAAATCTTGTTAAGGGTCCTAGAAGGTTAGAAACATCAACCCTAAGGTTGTCTAGGATTAGGGTTTAAGTAGTATTTAAAGTAAATTGGGTTCACCAAATATATCAACATTTTAGGACTCAGTGAATGTCAATTATATGTTGTTAAAGGGCTGAGTATAGTAAATTAGGGTATAAATATGAAATACATACATCCATTGATCTATTAAATAATACAATAAATTTGAGCTTTATAAAAGTAAAAATAAATAATCTAAATGAGATCTTAGCTAGAAAATAACTACGATGGATGATCTGGAAGCTAAAAATTGAGACAAAGGCTTGTCTAACTACTGCAAATGGATCCAAGTGTCAAAACCCCTCTTGGTTAGTAGTGTCATGTTGCATTAGTGTCCATTTTTGGTGGTAATGTCCTCTATGTATAACTATTTTGATCTTTTGGGTGTAGTTGTGTATAGGTGTATCAAGCCTATTCCTACATGCATGAGTTCTAGATTCTTGTAGATGACCTAATTTGACTAATTTTATGTGTAAACTCTAATATTCCATGTTTTTAGGTCATATGACTGATACAATTAGTAAAGTGTGTTATTATTGGGGTAGGTTAGACATTCTTCGCACCTTACTATGATGAGATATGCCTACATACCCATACTCTAAAGAGGGATAAAGATTGATATAGTTCTCCCCATCTAAGTACTGGTACAAGTGCAAATGAAGCTAGTATGATTTTTGAATTGAGTTCTTTGAATGTGACTAAGACTAGAAATATGATTAATCTAAGCTTATGAATGTTGTATATGGTTTTATGTAGAAGTAGGGTATAATAAGGATTGATAACCTTGATTATGCACAACTTATTCAGAGTTTGTATATGTAATTTACATATGATTTCCATCTAGTGGTTAGAAGGCTAAAATTCATGTATATATAATATTTTGGTGCTTGTGTGGGTGTTAAAAGAGGTCTAAGTTGACCCTAAGTGGTCTATATTAAAAAAAATATATCCATTTGTGCAAAAAGGAGGAAACAAATAATACAAAAATTGGGACACTAGTACCATGTGGTGTTATTATTCCTATTATGGTGCAAGGGTACAAGTGGCATAAATTGAGGCATAAAGGGATAGGATGTAAGAATGAGGGTCTAGGATTGCTTTATAGATGTTTATGAATGCCTTTGGCCTATATAAATGTTGGATAAGTGTGAAAATAGGACCTAAGATAGGTCTAAGGATAAGCTAAGGATAGGTGGTCTCAAGTAGCACTCTTATACTCAAGTGTGATTTTTAAGTGATTATATTAGGCATACGAGCATGACTCTCACTTGTACTAGCACTTATATTGGGATAAATACACCAAGATTGATCCCCTTTTGAGGTAATGCTATGTAAAGAGTTCTCAACACATGGGGTTTTGAGGCCACACCTAGATTACCATACTAACACAACTCTTCTTACACTTGTGTTCATAAAAACATTAAAAATCATGGAGTCTTAGGGTTTCATAGTGAAATTAATCAAAGTGCATAACATATGATGATCTAGGTATTAGTCATATAGGCAAAAGCTTCCCAAAATAAAATATAGATCTACCCATAATCTCATTGCTTCACCTTCTTATGGTAATTAAAATAGCATAGAAGGTAAATAACATAGTTCAATAGTGGAAAAGAGGGTCACAATATTATCCAAAGAAGGTCATGACACCTATTATCTATTAATGACACTATTCTACTCTTACATCACTTCCTTGCCCACCACTTGTCCATATTAGTCATACTTTACAACTAAGTACACCTTTTCTAATCCATTTCTCTTTATAGAATATTCAAACAAATTAATTATTGTGAAAATCAATAACTATTTATATTGCTATATTTTATTCCCTAATTTTATTACTCAGTGCTTTATCAATCTTAGGGTTACATTTCAAAATTATGAAAAATATAAATCAATTTTTCACTTGATCATGTATTTAGGATGCTTATCAAGTTTAAAATAGTGGTGAAATGAATCATTGATTTGATATTTTGATTCATGTTTATATGTGCTCGATTATATTATTCCTTTTGATATTCATCTTGTAAATATGTATGATATGAATTATATTATTGATTTGAAAATTTTTATGTATTTATTTCATTTTATAAAGTTATTATATTTTCACATAATTTATTAATTTGAAATGGTCGTATTCGGTGATTGTTTTCTTGGTTATTTTACTTGGATAAATAATCTTAAATTGATGTGAAGGAATACAAAAATAGGTTCTAAGTTGAATGAATATTAAATTATGGATTGTATCTACTTATTTACCATCTATAACAATCATATTATTAGTAATTGGATTGTCTTTATGTTGGTTTGAATTATGATTATTGGTATTGATATTTATTTGAATATACATTCATAATGATTATATTTCTATTCAAATGATTTGATGAGGTGTTTGAGTTTTAACTATGGATTGAATAATTTTTCATGTAAGAAAATGTTTCTCATTAATTATCCATTCATGACTTGATCATTTGTCTATAATGTTGATCAAATAACATTTTAATTTATTGGTATTTTGATTCAAACTAAAAACTTGTAGCTTATGTTTAATTGAAGCATGGTTATTATATTATCTAAAGGAAATATGGTAATTAATGTCAAGTATTTTTGGAATCCTAAAGTATTTTGAAAATTTTTAACATGGTTACTATAAATTAATGTATCAAATATATGTTTGAGTTATGTGATTCATTTTGAATGATTTATTATTATATAGTCTTATTTTTTCTTTGAAACTGAGTTATTTCATTAGAATTATTCTAGAGATTGAAGCCTCAATAAAAATAAGATTATTTTATTTTTTTAAATTTAAATGGTTTGATATTATGATGTTTGAGTTGAAGTTGGGTCTTTCATTTTAAATTTTTATCTAAATTAATAAATTATGTTGGATGTATTTATAAGTTTTTGTTGTATTGGATGAGATTGAGACTTAAATGAGTTCATGAGTATCCTATTTTTATAATCATCTAATATTTTTATGTTAGGATTGGGTGGTTTAAATACTAGTTCATTAATTTAGAAATTAATAAGATAATAATATTTATCTTGTAGAAGTTGTTGAGGGTCTTATGATTCTTCTATGTTTATCGATAGAGATTTCAATATGTTATTACATGAATTTTTTGTGTTAATAGTTGACTACAATCTAAATATTTCTTTTTGAGTAGTTATATTGTTTGGAAATAACAAGCAATAATCTGATTGCATTTGCATTTGATTACAATGCTTTGTTGTTAATACATTTCTCCTATTATAAAATAGAATGTAATTTATGGTAGAGGATTAATCATTGATCATTACATTATTAAATAAGAACTTATTAGTAAAATTATTTAGACTTTATAATCAAACTTTAAGTAGATGCACTCAAATGGCTAGTTGGAAGTATTTTAATATAGTGCCTTATTACTCTTCTTGATACTTAGTAAAGTGGAAGTTAATAAATATATGTTTATGATTGGTGGTTTGTGGATGAAATGGAAGATAGTTGGTTGGTTTATTTAGTACTTGATTTTTAATGCATTTAATTTGATGAAAATATTTGGGTTTCACTCATATTTTAAATTTGATCCAATCATTTTTTGTAGTGATGGTGACGTGGTCTTGAATGACACTTAATTTTACAATGGTGAAATTCAATAATGTCTTATAAATTTTTTTTTATTAATAAGCATGGTTGTTGCCTTGAATTATTATTTCATGAATTTATTCAATTTAGGATGTTTCTATTTAGGGACAATTATAACTCTCTACATTCTAGTCATAATTACATCTAACTTTTAAAGAATAATTTACGTTATAATTATAATTTAGTGTAGATAAGAACAAAAAGGAGAAGCTCTAAAATAATTAAAAATATATTTTTTTATATTGGATTAAAAATTAATGTTTAGAAATCAAGGACTATTATACAAGAGGTGTATAAAATAGAACATCTCATGTAAGAAGAGAGTCATTAACTCATTTATTAGTCCTAATTGCATTTTTTAAATTCTTAAACTAGTTTTATTTATTGCCAAAGCTTTCTCACCTGGCACTTGAAAGAGGATAATTCTTAGAGACAAACAATAATGTTTAAATAAATAGAATATATTTAAATGGGATGAATATGAAGGAATAATGAATAAACATAATAAGTTTTTTAATAGGTTATGATTGATATGATGGAAGATTTGATACATAATAGATGAAGCTAAAAACCTAAGATTGAATTGTAAATATCTTAATTGGGTATCATAATATAAATATAATATAATTATTATTTCAATATGAGTTTTTAGGCTAACAATCTAGTGGGATATTATGTATAATGTCTTATGATATGAAGGCGTAACTATTATGATATTTGTGTGAATAAAATGTGGGTGTATGTGTTGACTCAATTTATACAATAAATGTGCCTCTTTGTTTAATGAAGGTTGTTAATTCATGTCTATTAATGTTGTGCTTTAAATAAAGTGGAATAATGTTCCTTGTTATCAAAATTTATGAATACATAAATTATACTTGTGAATATAGATAGATGAGTAAACTATTCTTTCTATTTAAGTTTAAATAGCTTATTTTTTGTATAGCTTAAGTTTAGATAGTTATTAGAACATGTATTTATTACATAAAGAAATATAATATATTCTATAATATTCATTATACTTTAATGGAGTTTTAATTTTCTTCCATAGAGTAAAAATATTTTAGGTTTGAGTCTTGCTAAGTTGGTCTTATGGGAAACACAACTTGTGGAAATATATTTAGGTCAAAATTTATAAGTGTATGAAAGTAAAATTATGCATCCCAAGATTAATATACCTCAAAGGGATGAAATAATATATTATAAGGTACACTCAATAAGACATAATATTAAGGAAATCATGTTTCAAAAAACTTCATGTGGTCTTTAGTTAAGATCAATTCTGAGTTAGTACAAACTTGTTAAACCTTTTAGTACGTTTAGTGTGGAAAACACTCTTTTTTACTTGTTTAAAAAAATATGGTTTATTACACCTTTGGGGTATATTTATGTAAGTGTGAAAAAATAGTTTTTTAAATTTTTACAACCTACCTAGTAAGTAAGTTTCAATCACTAAATATTTTGAGATGTTTGATGCTTAATTCAATAGCCTTTTCAAGACCTGAACATATTAATTTAAATTCAGAAGTATTATTTGTTGTATCAAAATACAATTTATAAACATAACTAAAAAATTATCTAATATGAGAAATAAGTTCAACACCAACACCAACACCATTTTAATAATAATCATGATCAATAAACAAAGACTAGATGGGTTTTCTAGGGATTTTTATAGCTTATTATTGACCCAGTTCATCTAAATTTTGAATCCCTTAAGTTCTAGTTCTAATTCTAATTTAATAAAAGCCAAAATTGATTGGGATGGGTTTAATAGGTGTACCATCCCAATACTATTTATGCATGAAATTGAATTTTTTTACCTACAAATACCTAAGTTTTATCCTTGCCAAAAAAAATACATGTAGCATTTGACCAATCTCTTCCTAAAAACATATCATAATTAGTAGGAATATCAAGAACTTGAATTTTACTCATACATATAATGTTTTAATATTGAGAAATTTTAATGACTATGTCCCAAAATTCATTACAAATTTTGGTTTGAAGAGAATAAAAACATATAAAATTTTAATTATCTCTTTTATAATGAATTCCCTATTTATTAGTTATGAATTTGAGAATGATGTTATTTGAGGATCCTATATAGGGAATGTAGTTATTTAATAATTTTATTATCAATATTTATATACATATAATGGTGGAATATACTCATAGCATGGATCATTGCATTGTTAAAATATATTTTCATTCTCTTCAAGTATGTTTTCTTGTAAACTAATAACAAATCTAGGGTCCACATTATTTACGGTTGTATTAATATTTTTTAGCTGATCAAGTAAACAAGAAGTTTAAATTTAAGAACAATTATACTTTGAATTTTTTAAATCATTAAATATATTATAATATCCAAGAGTGGTATTCATTTTGGCAAAATTTATTAGCTTAAAATTTGGATGATATTGTGTATTATTATATCTAGTAGGGAAAGTATTTATTTTTTGTAAACTACTAACTAGATTTTATATAATAATGTTTATTTAACTTATAACTTTACCTTTAGCTTTGGCTAATGGTTTTGAGGAATAAGGTTGATTTTTATCAAGTTTTGTTGTGTTTAAATTTTCTTGAGGAGCATAATTATAGTCTTTATTTGTAATTTGAACCACATAAGCATTACTATTCTTGGTTTCACTTGAAGGTTATTAAAAAAAGCACATGTTTATTTTATCATCTAGATTAGATGAAATATTTTCTTTACCTTTAAGAAGTTTTTTTTTTAAGAAGAAACATCATTTTTAATATTATGGTCTAATTCATAAATATTTTAGTAATATTTTTTTAATTTACTTTTACCTTTCAAAGAATTGGTTGTTCTACTTTATGTGGAAGGCTGATCATTCAACATTCGTTTAATGGTGACTGACTCATTACCCCATTTGTGAATGGATATTGATATGTTTACATTATAAAAATTTAGTATTATATAAGCTTTATATTTAAATATGATCTTCTTCATCTTATATTCATATTCAATGCATAAATTAATAGTAGTATTATATTCAATTATATATATATGTGTCATATAATGTCATTATGTACTTAAGATGTAAAGCATTACAATAATATATCTTTTTTATTTAGTACTAGGTCTCATGTCTTGTGAAGTATTTTTTATAATTATTATAAACGTAGTTATGAAATGATAAATTGTTTCACATGGTCTATATAAATATTAGCTAACTTTTTGACCTATCAAAAATCATCTTTAGGCTTAACAAAACATATCTCAAGATAATTTTCTATTTCTTTCCATTATTTAATGACTATGAGAGGCGATAATTTTAAATATTAGTAAGTTTTTCCTTCCAAATTTTTGGAAAGGAGTCTAAGGGATATATTTTCATTAGTGATTCCCAACATAGCATAAATTAATATAAAGGAATATGCATTATCTTCCCATGATTTAGATGATTCTCTAAAAAATTTAAGAAAAGTAACTCCTTTCAAGGAAGGGAGTTTTGTAGGCATATTTCAAATATCAATTTGATTTCCTATTACCCAATAATTCAAAACTTATTTTTCAACATCTTATGTTGGTTCCATATTTATAATTTTATCATCTTATCTATATATATGTAAACTAGGCATATCATCTATAATTTAGTTTTTACTAAATTGTGATTCCATTTGTAAATACTATCTTTTGGTGGTTTATATAAAAATATAATGTTTGGTATAGGATTATAAACTAAAATATGTGCTATTTCTCAGTGAATATGCAAGTTTTATTGAATAACATATGCTTGTGTTTGACATTCACATAAATAAAGTCTTTATATTTCAAATGCTTGGTCTTATTTAGAGTTGATAACCCTTAAGATACGATTAATATATTTGGGATGGTTATACCAAATAAAATGTATTATATTCAAAGTGTTTAACCCTAAAATGGATCTAGATTGGGGTTAACTATATTATGAAAGGGGTATATAGCAATGAAATGGCACAAGGGTAATAAGTAGATCTATATAAGGCCAATTAGATTCTAAATTTAGATATAAGCATACACTAAATTTATTATGTTGAGATAGTCTAAATATGAAAAGTATAACTACGCTAAATATAGAAATGATAAAGAAGTGAAGTAATTAGCTTGTTCTGATGCTAATATGGTTATAGATTTGGGACAAGCTAATATTAAGTGGGAAAGAGATTCTTTAATAATCATTAGATTATAGGTTTGACACCTCTAGCTCCTTAGACATTAATGTCACCCTAGGATGGTTTCCTCAATGCTACTATCTAGATTTAATGTTAATGTCCCATAGAGAATATTTATTAAAATAAGATGCAACCACTTAAAATGATTATAGGTTTTGATTTTCCTTCACTTTGGTCTATTCAAATCTGGATCATGGATAATCACACCTTGTGAAATGGAAAAACCCTATATTTTCATATTCAATGTGACCTTAGGGGGAAATGGGTTATTGGGCACATGGTTTCAAACTGACCCTAATGACCTCACTATAAAAAGATGTTATATACATAGCCAACACTCTAGAAGAGGGCCTCAAACTAATGTATTTCTCCCCTATGTGTTGGAATGTGTGTGAATCAAATAATATGTGTAAAGAAAGTACAATAATAACTTAGCTTATAACTTGGAAAATTGGGCTCTTGGGCTACTCCTTTATTAATTTAGACTTATAGATGTGTTTTACCTAAAACTAATATGGAAACAGCAAAGATTTTCTCAATTGAATGCTTGATAGAGGGTTTTTTATAAGTGTCTTGGTATCTTTAGTATTTTTAAAGGTATTTATATGTGTGGAATGAATGAGGGTTGATATTGTATTTATATTGATCCCTTTGGAGTAATAAATCACATTAAAGCACTTAGGCCTACCATTAAGATATGTTTCATGTCTAAATTAGATGAATCTAGTGCATTGGACACTTGCATCATGATAGGATACTAATATTGATGTTATTATTTATCCCAAACATTAGTTTTCATGAAATAGGAGAGCATGTACAAGTTCAAATTTTGAATAGATGGAAGATAAGTAAACTTTAAATATTCTAGACAAGATATAATACCTAGGTCATCAATATAACATTGATCAAACTAAGATATATTGGCCAAGGGGCATAAAGATAGAGTAGATGCGAGACTTATGGAAGCAATAAAGGTAAATAACTAAGAGGAGCAACCAAGGTCTAGGTTTTCTAGGAGTACAAGACTGAGGTGCTATATGATCATAAAATATCATCACATTTCTTCCCCTTTAATCTAGTAACCAAATTGATAGTTTAAATGAAAGGACTACATACCTGGGTATGTATGCATACCTTATCTTTATGTGTGCCAAATTTGAGTGCTTTGATAGTGACTAACCTACAAACAAGATCATGTTACAATATAAAATCAGTGCATATAATTTAGGTTGAATGTATTTGAGATATATTTAAATTAAAAGAGAAAGGTTTATGAGTATACATGTGTGTTGATGTAACTACCTTGCATATTGGAAAGTTATTTTGAAAAATATGTATCATTATAAGGCTCTAAAATTGATATTAGGAAAAATATAGATGAATATTTAAAGTGAATATATTCAATGAGATAAATATATATAGATAGAGAGATTATAAGTCACATGTCCCCAGTTTTGGAGTAAAAGTGATTTATCACATGATAGTTGAGATTTGTTCAACTATGCAACCCAATGATACTTATAACCTAGTGAGGTTGGATGATCAAGTATAACCTAAAAAATTAAAAATTTTGAGTGATTTGAACACCTCAACCATGCCAGAAAGGTGAACTAACTACTATAGTAGATTGACTCAATAAAAGTCTATAAATTTCCATAGAGTATTGGTTTGAAAAAATATATGATATAGTAAAAATACACTAAAAAAAATTGAATTTGAAACTAATTTGTAATTTTAAGTACTGGGCACATGATGCATAACATATACACCTTAGATATGTCTCATTCTGAAACTATGTATATCAATAGTACCAATGTATAGAATTTTGTCACAACTATGAATCTCGATCATATAATTGTGTGCTTTGGCCAATTTAGATAGATATGTAAGTGTGGAGGACATGATTACAAATCATGTCCCCACTATATATTGATAAATATAAAAATTTATATAAATACCAATGTGTAGGACATGTTTTCAAAACATGCCCCCACTATAAACTAGGGATGTTGAATACTGAATAGGTGTGGAGAAAATGCTTCCAAAGCATGACCTCATTGAATATAAGAATTATGAATGTGTGAAATCCATTATGATATGGCATGCCCCAACTAAATAATTTTTTTTATATATGTACCACATACTTAAAGAGTGTAGAAAACATGCTTCCAAAACTTGCCCTGATTGTAACCTAGAAAATGATAAAGTACCATATTGAATGAATGTGCAGAACATGATTACAAAACATGCCTCTAATGTAATATATTAATTATTAAAAATGTGTATGACATGTATTTATGACATTTCCATATTAATTTTCTGCCATTTGAGGTGATGGAATGATATGAATAGTTAGTTACCTCACCTCAAAAGGATAAGATAATTGTATAATCTATGAGTGTAACCATGTAGCATATAGAAGGAACATGTATAGGTAGATATAGGATTGTAGTTAATATAACCAATGTGATCTCATGTATGTTTAAGATGCATAATAAATATCATGGATATATATATATATATATATATATATATATATATATATATATATATATAGTACAAGATTGAAAACAAAACAAGCACACACATAATAGCAATCAAAAGCAAGTCAAAAGTAAATGGTTCAAGGAGACCATAAAAAAGTGGCATGTTCAAATATCGCATAATTAAAGGGAAATAACTGAGTCTCTCTCTCTCTCTCTCTCTCTCTCTATATATATATATATATATATATATATGTATGTATATGTATATATGTGTATATATATATATATATATATGTATATGTATGTATTTATATATATATATATATATATTTATGTATGTATATATATACATATATACATATATACATATATATATGTATATATACATATATATATATATATGTATATATATACATACATACATATATATATATATATATATATATATATATATATATATATGTATGTATGTATGTGTGTATATATGTGTGTGTGTATATATATATATATATATGTATGTATATATATATATATATATATATATGTATATATATACATATATATATACATACATACATACATACATATATATATATATGTATGTATGTATGTATATGTATATATATATATATATATATATAGTACAAGATTGAAAACAAAACAAGCACACACAAAAGAGCAATCAAAAGCAAGTCAAAAGTAAATGGTTTAAGGAGACCATAAAAAAGTGGCATGTTCAAATATCACATAATTAAAGGGAAATAACTAAGTCAAATGTTTATAAATTCAATAAGGACATATTAAAATGTTCATACAACAAAAAATAACATATTAAAATTTAAAATAAATCATATACAGGCACAGGGGAAAAAAGCAAAGGAAAATTTTGAAATACTTGAAAAATAAAGACAATAGTAAGGTAAGACACTCAAGGAAGTGCTTAAAGTAAATCATAAGAAACTAAATATAGTCATATAAAATATGAAAATTGGTAACTTGAGTGTGGATAATGACACCCAACCCATAGGTCCATCTTGCTTTATCTCGTGACCCTCATAGGCATCTTTTCACTGATTCCCAATCATTCATAGCCTTCCAGATAGTGATTTCACATATTTTAGGTAGCATTTGTAGTGATGATTCCATCTACCTAGGTCATGTTCCTTCAGGACTATAATGCCCAACTTGGACTCTAGCACCAACCCTAGGGTGTCCATTTCTAGTGCTCCTATCTAGGTGAATTTTTACCTCTAATGGTCAGTTACTTCCAATTCCTATTCCTATCCTTATGGACCTAAAATGAATACATTAGACCCATGACCAACATATACCTATAAAATCCCATTCAAATTTCATTTAGAAAGGGTTGGTAAATATCACAAAGTAAACAAGAATACAAGCAAGACTACTTAGACATACTTCCCTATTCTCTACATACAGCCATCCAATATAGCCACAAGCTTAATCAAATCCTTACACCAGTCCCTAGCCACCTCAAACACACATATTTTTAGAATTTGAATCTTCATACACACTATTGCATAAAACATATCAAGTGGGAGAACTACATGTGCCTTGATCCCTCTTCAGAGTATTGGTATGTAGGTAACATGCCCACACAAGGGGTGTGGATACATGTTCAGTGTATCTTACACACACTAATCCCCCTTATTTCCCAAATTTTGTCAAATAATAATGGATTCTAGGGTTTGAATACTAAATAATCTCTATAGGGGCTTATATGGACATCCAATAGTCAAAATTTCACAAGCATGCTCACATAGACACAGTGAATAAAACCTAGAAAGCTTAGGTCTCCTAGACAATAGTGGTAAAAGAGGACTATAGCACTGGAACCCAAGGTGTCCTATTTTGATGCTCCTATCCAATCATAAAATGAAGGCCAGATCCTAACTTATGATAGTGTCTTGATCCTACATAGTGAATTTTATACACTATAATAGTTGTCTCAATTAATTTTCAGCTAAGTCTTATTTTCTCTTATTACTATTTTTAAAATGATTCAAATTATAGTCAAATTATATAAATTAGTTTCTTAATTATTTCATATTTATTTAATAATATTATTACTCTAAACCCTTAACTAAATTAGGAGTAATACACTAATATCACCAAAATTGTTAAATCATTTGGTGAACCAATATGTTACTTAGTCGACCATGGATTTAGAAATTTTGAGTGGTACCTTCTATAGTTCAAATATGTGTGAAATTCATTCACACTAATTGGGTTGTTATAATTTGTGGAGTTATATATGAGTTACCACTCCCCACTTCAGACCCATCTTCTACTTTGTAGTCACCAGTTTTAGTTTCTCCACTAGTTTCAGTTCTTCTACTTTAGATTTAGACATAGTTGAGACCTCCATCACCAGCACAAATATTTCATACACTTCCATAGAGGTCTCTTTTAAATAAACCATATTTTTAATATTCTAGATAGCTTCTAGCTATAGTGCTCACACCTAGGGTAATATCATTGAGGTATCATGCCTCTACACATAGATCACATGTTCAAAGAGCTTCTCCTACTACCAGATGGGTCCTTAAAAGCCCTATAGTTGAATCCACTTCTCAGAGTTATAGGGGGACCCCATAATCAGTTTCAAATTTAGAGATTTTAGAGCATTTATAACTTATACAACTTTCATAGCCACAGTCTCATCCCTTCCATCATGTTTCATGATCATGCATGATCCCTCTCATTAATATAAGATACCATTATAGGGAGTCTCCCATGAGACTCATCAGTTAGTATCATTTATTCTTAGTTTTTCTTGTACATAGTCTCTTGTGTGATTGATTGTACATATCTTATATATCAAAAATACCAAAAACATTCAAATATTTAAAAATCCCAAAAATATTTTGATCATATGCATTATCCATGCTTTACATCTCTACTACCATACTAGACTTACATTCTACTATTTTATGTTATTACTTGTCAATTTTTCTACATTACCATGCTTCAATTAATATTATTTGATTGTGTGTAGTAACATCCAAATCGTTGATTACTTCACTCTACCCATTTGAGAGGGCATACTACTTCTACATTAGAGACACATATCAATATATATACCCATTAAGGGCATCTTCTACATGACTACACCATCCAAGTTATGTCATTCCTACACCACATACTCTAGTTATCATGTTGATGTACATTAATTACTAGCTTATATATATTACTCTATTAACACTCACTGGTATATAACATTCATGTATTTCTTAAAATATACCTAAACTTGTAGTACATGTCTTGCATACTTTCAATTTTTGCTTTGATTAGTTAGATGTGATTGTGTTTCCAGTATTTACATGTTTTCCTTTCTTGCTTTGTGTAGCTAGATTTTATTACATGTCTTAGTTCTTATTTTATCTCCTATATGTGCCTTAGGAAATTTTCAAATGTCTTTTGCTTCTATTATTTTATGTGTTGTAGGACATTTTCCAATGTCATTTGCTTGTAATCTTCTCTATGATTATGGATTTCATGCTAACCTTGCTTGTTTAAATTATGTGTGTATGTGGAATATGAATATACCTTGTATGCTTGCTTTCTAGTTTGAATGACATGTGCCTATGTCCCTTGTTTTCTTGGCCCCTTTGCCACTCTTCTATGCTTATTTCTTTTCATGATTGTTTACTTATTTGATTCTCATTATTTGAAATTCCATGATCCACATCATGCATTATCTTACTTTTTTGGATGCCATGATGGACATCATGCTCCATCCCTCCATGATAAATAAACACTAATAAATAACTAGACTTCCAATTCTAGTTTAGTATATTTCACATGCTATTACATTGTTATATTTATCTAGGCATACCCCTATTAATCTAATAATCTCTCATTACAAACCATGCTACATATTTAGATATATTTTCAATTATTATTGCTATATCATGTACCTTTGTATCATAACACACTTTTAGGGATCTTTCTTCTAAGGGTATTCATTGTAGAGTCTTCATTCCTACCCTTATAAGAGGGGGAAATAAATAGGGGTTTTATCATAGAGATCAGAGCTCTTACCAGTCCAAAAAATAGCATTTAGAACACCCAAAAAAACTAGAATTCAAAATAAGTGTAATAGACCAAGTAGATAATGGAAATTATAGAAAAAGCATCAAAATTAACCTAAGACAATAACACCAATATTGGACTATAGAGCTAGATAGTAGGGTGTTCATTTTTGGTGGTCATATCTAAATAAAAAAACAAAGTTTTCTAAAAACAAGCAAAAAAGTAGGTTCAACTATAGTTTTTCACATTCAAACTAGTTTAGATACAACAATTTTAATTCAATTTCTTTTAAAATAATATAGATAAAGGGGGCATCATACATGGTGTGATGGATCTTGATTCCAATTTTAGATAGGGTAGTCGGTATAACTTTTAGATCGTAATCCCTATTATAGACACCAGTGATTGGGTGAAATGTGTGTAACACCTTTGTATTCTTTTCTTTTTGAGTTCAGTACATTACCTAGGCATTCTCAGTAGTTGCATGCCTTATTCCATCTATAGGTGGTTGGAATAATTTTAGGGTGGCTTTCATACAAGCCTAACCTCCACATTTTGGAGTGGCTTTAATATAAGACAAGTGCCTAATTTTGGAGTGGCTATCATACAAGCCTAATCTCTACCTTTTAGAATGGCCAAGAATGGCCTAGTTTCCATCATACATTCAGCTATCCATGCCACATTTTTAGATTATAGAGCATTAATTGGATTTAAGAGCCATATCATATGGCACACATTTCATACTGGTATCAATTCATAGCTTCACTTCATGGGATAATGATGGATCCAAAGGACAAGCTAGCCTTTGTATTCTTGAGCCACATACTCAGAGGGATTTGACATATGGTCCAAACATTTATCAACACACACATGATCACATAGCTTCACTTAGTGTGTAATGATGAAGCCCAAGGGATAGCCTTTGAATTCTTAAGACACTCTCAAGAAACTAAGCACTTAGATCTATTTGTGATATTACTCTTAGTACAACACATACCTAACATTAATTAGTATTATCTATCATCACTCAACATCATAAATTTTTTTGTATTTGTTCATGTACCTGATGAGGTATATTCATTCTTTTCTCTTCCTCTCTCTCTCTTACCTCACTTTGTAAATTATTATTTTAGATATAATATATCTAGTAAGAACTGATCTAATCTTTATTTTATTTTATGGATTTACACTTCAAAATGTGATCTCTCTATGCACACCTAGCATCACATAGCTTCATGAGCTTCACCCTTGCAAGTAAGTTCAGGTATGCTTTCTATTTTTCCTTTATCCTAGTATTTTGCTTTGATGTATCACTAGAATAAAGGAGGGGGGAATGTAGTCATATAAAATGTGAAAATTGGTAACTTGAGTGTGGCTAATGACACCCAACTCATAGGTCCCTCTTTTTTGCTCTCATGAATCTCATAGGCATCTTTTCACTAATTTCCAGTCATTTGTAGCCTTCTAGACAATGATTCCACCTTATCTAGGTAGAATTTCTAGTGAGGATTCCATCCCCATGGGTCCCATTCCTTTAAGACTATATCGCCCAACTTAGACTATAAAACTAGACCCTAGGGTGTTGATTTTTGACACTCCTATCAAGTGCATTTTTACCTCTAATGGTCATTTCCTTTTGGTTCCTATTCCTCTCCTTGTTAGAATAACAAGAATACATTTGACCCATGACTAAAATATCCCTATAAAATACCATTCAAAATTCATTTAGAAGGGGTTAGAAAATATCACAAAGCAATCAAGACTACTTAGCCATACTTCCCTATTCTCTATATACAACCATCTAATATAGCCATAAGTTTATTCAAATCCTTACACTATTCCCTAGCCAACTCAAGCACACCTAGTTTTAACATTTTAATCTTCATACACATTATTATACAAAGCACATCAAGTGGGAGAACTACATATGGTTTGATCCCTCTTTAGATTATTGGTATGTAAGAAACATGCTGACACAAGGGGTGTGGATACATACTTAGTACATATTACACACATTAATCCCCTCTTTTCCCAAATTTTGTTAGATCACAATGGAGTCTAGGGTTTGAAGACTAAATCAGCTCTAGAGAGAGTTATACAGACATCCAACAGTTGAAATTTCATAGGCATGCTCACATAAACACAAAAAATAAAACCTAAAAGGCTTAAGTCTCTTAGACAATAGAGGTAGAAGAGGACTCTAACACTGGACCCTAGGGTGTCCTATTTCAATGATCCTATCCAATCATAAAATGAATGCTAGATCCTAATTTGTGATAGTGTCCCAGTCTTGCATAGTGAATTTTAGACCCTATAATAGCTATCTCAATTAGTTTCTAGCTAATTATTATTTTCTCTTCCTTATTACTATTTTTAGAAAGATTCAAATTATGATCAAATTATACAAATTAGTAGCTTAATTATTGAATATTTATTTACTAATTTTATTACTCCATCCCCTTAACTAAATTATTAATAATACATCAATATTCCCAAAACTGTTAAATCACCAACACAAACATTTCATAGTATCCCATGGATGCCATGTGTTAGGAAAATTATGTCAAGTGTATAACACATGAAGTACCTTGTGAAAGATATAATCATGGGTAATAAGCATGTAATTACACATGTAATCTCAAACATGTTAATGTAGAGTTATCATCGAATCATATAACATGTGTGTATCAAAATCAAATAATAAGATGACCTAAATGTCTATATGACATCAGTGGAAGGAAAGATCATATAAAATAAAAATTTATCATGTATTTGTATATGCCTATATCACATTCAAGTAGAATTGTGACACATATGTGTATGTAGAAGAAACTGAGTCTACCATCCATCAACATAGAACTAACACATTGGTGCTGAGGAGCTAATAGGACATGTAAGTGCCAAAAGTGTTTTTGGGTTTTTTGGTATTTTGGAAGAGGAAATATCATCATATGATGTCATCCAATATATGGTCATAGATATCTCCCCATTGTGAATTTGGTGTAATACCCTAGTTATGATACTGAAGAATATGTATAGGTATAATAAATGCCATTTTGGTATCAATGGTTCTCTACATATGTAAAATAGGACTTAGTGGTCATGTAGTAGTAGGATTAATAGGAGTAGGGGTTCTTGGAACCCATCAAAGAGTGATTATTTGTTTATTTGGTATAACAACAATATGTAAATTTTGAGGTGTTCTAGATATTTCAACATGGTGTGTAGTAGAATATCGGGACTCCATGGAATCAACTATATGTATTTGATATAATGGTCTCTCAAGTATTGGTCACCTAATAAAGGGGATTGCATGTTGCTTATCATTTTATGGTGAATTATCCTAAGTAGGCTTGATAGGTAGTTATCTGGGTATAATTTTATTTTGTTAAAGATTATTCTCATAGGGAATTCCAAAAACTATATTTAACTTATTATTATGAATTTATTTTACACACCCATGCACTGTAGAAATAATACTCAAAGAGTGTGTATCCAAGTTCTTCCCAATAAGATATCAAAGATTCCTATGGAAGGTATAACTAAGAAACTAGTAATAACATGTGTGGGACAAACCTATAATATTAGGTAAATCTCACTAAGAAACTTATGGTATGTCCCATTAAATTCTCTTATTGATCTGGTAGAAGTATGTAAATCGTTATGAGTATAACCCAAGTGTGTAAGTAATGCCATGGTGTAAACATTTTTACTTCTACTATTATCAATCATAACACTATGTATGAGGTGTTTATCAAATTATGATGGAATGAATAGATAACGAATATCAGATTCATCATCCTTAATTACACTGTCATTGAAAGTAATAGAGGATATCTAAACCATAAGAGGATTATGTCACATGTAAGTGCCAATAACCCCATCTAGTGGGTTCCCATAATGTGATGGAGTATGATGTGTATTATATGCCATTTGAACCTTTGGTTCTTTCTTAGAATGGTCTTACAAGGTATTACTAAATGTTTTTTATTTATGGTGATCACTAGGTTGTGATCCTGATTCCTTTGGAGGATCCTCAAATATAAGTTGTAGGTCATCGATAAGCTCTTGGATCTTGTGTTTCAAGGTAAAACATATACCTATAGAATGTTTTGGTCTTTGATGATAATCAAAATAATTATTTGCATCATATCCTTTATATATAGGTTTACTCATATCAACATCAATAGGATGAGGGAGAGATATAATATAGAAATCTAGTAACCACAAGAGTAATGAATCTGGGGATTCAAGTAAATGTTTAAATCATATCCTTAGTGTATTAGATAGGACAAGATGATTAGGATATTATGAAATTATATTAACCATGGTGGCTGTTTTATGTTTAGGATTAATAGGATTTACCTTATAACTTGGTTTAATTGTGAATTTAGTACTACATATAGATGTATCTAGTGTGTTTGCTATATATGATCTTATTCAATGACATAATCTTCATTTCATAGTCTCTAACAACATGGCATAAGTCATCAAAAGATTTTAACTTATTTAAAATAATGGAATCATGTAAACGCAAGAAAAATATACTTGAATATTCATTTTAACTCTTTTTATACCATAATATTGGTCATTTTGGCTAGAATTATCTTATTTCTTAAGACATATTGACCGATAGGTTCATTGGTTCCTTGTTTGATTTTGGAAACTTGAGCATAAGAAACCTTCTTTTAAATGTTAATGAAAAAGTGTGTTAAGAACTAGTTGTCAAGAGGTTTGAATGATTTTATTGATTAGATGTGTAAATCATAGAACCACTTCAAAACATAGTCCTTGAGGCTTCTTAGAAATAATTTGGCAAAAAGTTTATCAATAGAAGCATAGTCAAGACATTCTACATAAAATGTTTAAACATGTTATTCAAGATCACCCTTGCCATCTTAAAATGTCAACATAAGTGCAAAAGAAATATTTAGAAAAAGGATGCAATGATATTTCAAGTGTAGGAGTGTTATGCAACAAATATTATGAATCTGTAGCATGAGGGGATTTTAAAGCTTTTTGTTTAATGTTTGTAATCTTATCTTCTAAAGTTTTTATATCTTAAAAGAATGATTAAACTATAGGCCCAATGGAATTTATGTTAGAAATTTGGTTAGTCACCAAAGGGGATGGAAACATGTTTTGATTAGTAATGGGAATTAAAATAAGTATGTGTTGAAACAACATGTAGTTCCATGATAGATGTATCAATAGTAGTTTCAAGTAAAAAAGGTTTAAACACATAATCTATGTTCCCACTAGATGTAAGTGGATTATCAATTGTGGTATGAGTTATAATACCTTGTAATCATTCATAATTAATAGGTAAGGCAACCTTAGTTTTATTGTTCTTACTTATTTTATTTCTTGTAATTGTTAACTCACCAAACTACACCCTTAGGAGAGGATTGTTCAAACTTCTCCAAGTTTGGGGTAACATGGGATTAAGTCCAAAGGTGTGGGTGACCTATGGATGGAATAAACCTATATTTTGTGGGGTTAGACTCCCTTGGTTCATAAATTTAGTTTAATTCCTAATAATACTGACTTATTAAGGTGAAAAGGGATAGATAAACATAAATTGAAATATAAGCTAAGGGAGGTGATGCACTGATATTAACTTATCCACTCTAACTGATTCTTAATCAACACTTTGTGAAACAATAAATGAATAGTGATTGAAATAAGTTTTCAAATGAGATCCTAAACATAATTAATTCATGTGAATCCTATTGTGGATGTATGTAACTTGAAGGTAATGGATAATAGGTATGTTCAAGGAACTATCGACTAGATTACTCTTCAAACACAATCACCAACACTTTGACACAGGATATGACCTACATATAATAGAATAATATCCAGTAGATAAGGGAAAGGACCTAAAAAATATAATGAAAGTTCACCACTTATACAAATAAGAAAAAACATAACACACTAGGCTAGTAAAGAAATCTTAAACAATACTTCTTTATTGATTCAAAAGGTTTGTAAGATATAATTTGGGTAGAGTTCATCATGTCTAGCCAATGGATTAAAATAGTGGTATTATAGCCTACATTTATATAACATGAAAAAGAGGGAGAAGATAATTAGGAATATAATCCATTTAATTGGTAGTTACAACCAACCTCTTCACCTCTCCCATGCATTGCCTTTATGATGACTGGTCTTCAATCAAACTTTTGAGGTATTGGATGTATATTTTTAGCTAAGGTTGACCCCATAAATAAGATGATTATGATAACCTAGTAAATTCCCTTTGATTTTTATAGTTACAAAGTATCAAATGTGTTCAATTAGACCTCCCCATGAACTATTAAGTAGCCACCTCCTTCCTCCATGCCAATAAGACGTAGAAAACTACCCCGTATTCCATGATAGATGGTAAATGGGCTTGATATCCTATTTGAATCATTTAAAAAATATTCAAGACCTAAATTTATTCCATAAAAACCCTCTACACCAATGAACATCTCCCTTTGTTGACCAAGCAGACCTATTAGGTAATTAGGCCTAGTTACTTGACTACTCATTACTTGGATGACTATGGGGATTGAATAAAACCTTAAATATGAATGAGTGAGCCTATTTAAAGTTTTGAAAAACTAATTATACCAAGACTTATGCCTTACAAGCAATATGCACTTTCAACTTTATTCATTTAGGTGACTAGGTCACCTCTCACATAACATTTTTAGATTGACCCTTTAGTGCAGACCTGTAGAATATTTTTTAGGTAAATTTGAGATTGGTTTATGATTTTAAAATGTTAATTATTATTCACACTACCATTTCCCATAGTTTTTAACTCTTTATATAGCTTTACACCTTGAAATTATCATTAAACCATGCAAAAATAGTGTTTTTAATGGGTCTATATAACTGTTCATATAGACCAATACCATGGATGGGATCTCCTCAGAATGAAATAAGAGATTAATTTGTCTCACAAGTAATTAAAATTAATTTGGAATTAAATTATTCAAGATTTCCTCCATTAGGTCACTATTAGGGTTTTAGGGAGGTTTTAGGGGGTTTCAGCTCTTAACAATTATTCATAACCCTAAGGGGTTGAACTACAAAACCAATGCTAAGAAATTCAAGTATGAAACCATAAAAAAAATTTCATAGTAGTTGGTTTCACCATGAAAAACTTTCCTACAATTATGAGCATAAGAAGGTGCTCCTTGAGTGACTGTTTTATCTTTTATGCATTATCAAGGTAGTTTCAGCCCAAAAATTGACCAATTGTAGGATTATTTATAAAAACTAACACCTCATGTACATTTGGAACCCCTTTAAGTGTATTTTCATGTTATTTTAATGTCCCACATAACCCCTTTTGTCCTCTACCCTTAATCTTGAATCAACCATGTCTTGAGAAGGGTATTAGACCAACGTGCCTAAAAATAGGTTTTGACACAGAAGATTGCACCTGAGGAAAGGAGGTTGAGCTCCTACCTTCTTCACACAACAATGGAAACTCCCCTCTTGCCTGTGGGACTGGCGAAGTTAGAGGGGAGAGTCTCTAGGTAAGGGCTAGCTCCCTCTAATGCATCATGTTCATTCTAGTAAGTGCTAACACACACACACACATATTGGGGGCATGAAAAGGGAGAAAGATGCATGAAAAAACAAACTACTCTAAAGAGGCGATGCACCAAGATAAGTCGACCTTCTCACATCCAATTTTTAAATCAGACATACACATACATACACTTCAGACTTGGAAGAAGGACCATATTGCAAGAACTTGATAGGGAGGTTTTAATGAAAATATAGAAAAATAGAGATTGACCTAGGTGCTGTGAAATGTACACTGCAAGTGATTTCTTCTATTTCTTTACCTCCAAATGGAACTCCCTTATCAGCTATAGAAGTGGCACCTTGTAGACAATAGATATGTTGGTGCTGGGCCTGTGAAAGCATCAAGAAACAATGACTAAACACAAACCAACACTCAAGACATACACAAAAATATCTATCCAAGATAGAGGTAAAATGCATCTATTAATTCAGGTGAAAATTTTTCCAGGGCTACGCCTTAAAAATATGGAAGATCCTTTCTCAAATGACAAGTCTTCAATATATAGGAGAAGAAAGGAGGCCTTTTAGCACCCCTTTTTACAAGTGGCCCATTTGCATCCCCTCATTGGGAAGAGTAGGCTGGTCAAAACATTAATGAGGTGCACCTTTTGTCTGTTTGTAAGGCCACTTCTTCAAGGTGATTTACATGATTTTTCCACTCATTAATGTGAAATGGAGAAAACCGATTACATTGTTAGCTATTTGCATCTCTAATGGTCAATTCATAGGCACTATTTCACCTGCTAGAGTCACTTCTTGAATTGGCACTTCACTTTACCACTTGGACTATCTACTTGCTCCATGCTTGTCATTTTGTCTTTTCCCTATCTTGTCTCTTCTGGCTCTTTCGGCCCTCAGGGGAAAACTTTTGGTGGGTTACTGCATTTTTGGGCCTTCCATGGTTAGCGCTCTTTCATTTTGAAAGCAAACAGCTATTTTATTATGGTAATTTTGACATTCTTATGGACATCATCTCTTTGAAAACCAATGGATAATTTGCTTTCTTGAATTTGACAGCTTCTAGGATGTCATCGCTTTGGCAATAGGTCATCAGGTCCTTCACTGGCTTTTCTTTAGGCTTTGTCTTCCTCGGCCCTCTCTGTAGGCACTCCTTGCCTTTTGTCTCTTCCTAGCACCTTCCTGAAGGGGAGGTGACCCTCCAGCCTTTGAAAGTGCCCTTTGTATTTGGTTGAGAGTCCCCTGCAAGGGCATCTACCCTTCGGGGTCCTTCAACAGGTCCTTTATTCCTTCAGAGCTTCCCGAGTTCCTGTAGAATTTTGTCCATGGACATTTTCTCGTGAACAAAGAGTCTAAAAAAATTATCCCTGGCCCTAGCCTTTTGCTTTGAATTATGGCCCAAATTCCTTCAGACTTTTTGTCCAAAGGAATTCCTTCAGACAAAAAGTCTAAAGGAATTCGAGACTTAAAGAAAATCTAAAATCCTTTGAGTTACCTTATTCTTTGAAAAGCCTACCCTTTGCAAGGGCATTTGAACTTGAAGATTGCCCCTCGACCAACTAGGCATACCCTTGAACCTAGCCATTAAACCAAAAATGGTTCAACGGTTTAAATGGTTCAACCATTGTGCACCAATGAACCTGCCAATGAGCTGACTGATTGAACTAAGTCGATGAACCAAGTAATCTTTTAAATCGAGTGCTGAACCAATGTTGAACCAGTGGCATTGAACTGAACTCATCAAACCAAACCATTGAACCAAAGCTTGAAACAAGGTTGTTTGAACTTGAAGATGGATGAACCAAGTGCTGATGAACCATCCAATAGAACCAAATGACTAAACCAACTGAGTCTGTAGAAACATGAAGCCTAAATGGAAGTACTGAATCCTTAAAAAATATTCCTGTAGAGTCCATAGATTTTATAGGACCTATACAAAATTAGAAGAAAAGGCCTAAAATAGCAAGAGGCAAAAAGGGGACCAAAATTTTGTCTATTGGGAAAAATTGGTCAACAAATTGGTGACTCCTAGGGGAAGCGTGCCTACTATGCTTCGAGACTAGTTGCCTTGTAGTCTATTGGGTGTAGAGTCAAATGGTAAATTAAATATAGCAATAGCTCTGATAAATCTAGAATCAGTCACACAAATTTACCTCCAAGGAAATGAAAACACACACAAGACTAAGAAAACTACCACTTATGCAACAACACTTAGGGAAAATAGGGAAAGAAAATAAGGAAAAATATATATAGATGAAAGGAGACTTAGTGGCAATGTTTCAGATGTATCCCATTAACTGGGATATGTAGTTCTTCACCATCCAACCTGGAGAGTTAGAATGCATTATGCTGCTTGCACCAAGTGATTATGTATGGGCCACTCCATAAGGCATCAAATTTTGCATGCTTTCTAAGCTTAGCTTAGTCTTCATCCCATTTCAAGACAATGTCTCCTTCAAAGAAATATTTTGACAAAGATTTCTTGTCAAAGTGTCTCTTTATTTGCTATTGGCGATTGGTCATAGAAGCTATAGCCCGGTCCCTTGTCTCTTGGAGCTCCATCAGATTGCATAGCCTGACCTCCATGCTACTTCCTTCTTCTAATTGCAGCTGGTGAGCGAGGTCCAATGCTGGAAATTCAAGTGAGATGGGAAGCCTAGCTTTCCTTCCATATATGAGCATATATGGAGAATTTCCGATTGCTCTCTTTGGAGTGATGTGATCGACCCATAGAGCTGTCCTCAGCTTGGCATGCCAAGTCCTCTGATTTTCTTCCATGGTCCTCTTTATGGTCCTAATCAAGTTTTTATTGGTGGACTCAGCTAGCCCATTCCCCTATGGATAATAATTAGATGAAGTTCTGAGATATATACCATACCTCAGTGCCCATTCACTTGTTTTAGTTCCCAAAAAAGCTAAGGCTTTATCTGAGATTATGGTGGTTGGGACTCCAAATCTTGTCACCAGGTCCTCATAAAATTCCAAGATCGCACTTTCATTTGCCTCCTTCAGAGCAACAGCTTCCACCCACCTTGTGAAATAGTCTGTAGCAATCAAGACCCACTTGTGTCTACCACTAGAGGGAGGATTAATCATCCCTATGAAGTCTAGGCCCCACTGCATGAATGGTTGTTCCACCTAAATAAGCTATAGAGGCATGGAAGCCAACCATTGTTTCCCATCAAAAAGTGCACACTTTTGGTACTTTTTAACCTAGGCATGGGTGTCCCTGAAAAGAGTAGGCTAGAAATAGCCAACTCTCATTATCCTTGCTGTAGTAGCTTGAGGAGTGAAATGACCGCCTACTAGTCCATCGTGGAACTCAGACAATACTTTATTAGCCTAGTTTGGATCAATGCATCTTAGAATAACCCTAGAGAGATCCTTCTTAAACAATACTCCATCAACTAAAACATAAGGGAGAGACTGGAGCCTGAAGTACCTTCTTCTGATCTTATCAAGATTTTATGGGCACTCACTAGTGAGAAGGAAACACCTCAGGTCTAATGTCTAGTCCCTTATGATAGCTGGTTCTTCTGCTATAGCTGCATCATGAATTAGTAAGCTATCTTTCCCTTTCTACTTGAAGTCCATAGCAAGGTGTTCGCACAGGCCTCTATCCCTCACCAGCTTGGTGATCTTGACGTCTATGTCATACTCCATCACTTTGGTGATCCATCCCACTCTCTTCTCATTTAGGTCTCGATAGGTCAAGAAATCCTTGACACCAAGATGTGGAACCATGAGGTGAATTATGCTATTAGACAACATATGCCTAAACTTCTTCAGGCTCTACACTATTTCCAAGACTTGCTTCTCCACATACATGTATCTAACTTTAAAATCCTCTAGCCCTTGGCTAAAAAAAGTAAGTGGTTGTTTGAGGTCATCACCATTTGCTTGGGTAAGCATGGTGGAGATCACCTCTTCATTGCTAACAGTGTAGAGGTTGAAGTCTTTATTGAAGTCGGGGTTGATCAAAGTAGGAGCCCACGTTATGGCCTGCTTGATGGCTTCAAAGCTATCTTTCCTTTGGGTTGTCCACTTGAACTCCTCACCCTTCCTCAGCATAGAGGTTAGTGGCTTGAATATCTCTACAAAATTTGGAATGAATCTCCAAATGAAGTTTATCCTACCAAAGAAGCTCTATAGGCCTTTCTTGTGCTTAGGTAGGGACATCTCCAGGATAGAACAAACTCTTTCAAGGTCAATGGATAAGCCCTCTTTGGACACGATGTGGCCAAGGAGTTTACCCTCATGAACAACAAACACACATTTCTTTGGATTAAGAGAGATGCTAAATTCCCTACATCTTTCAAAAATCTACCTGAGGTGTTGCATGTGTTGGCTTGCTTCCTTGGAGAACACCATCACATCATCAAGGTATACCATCACATTGTTATTTATCAAGCCTCCAAAAGCCATGCTCATGGATCACTGAAAGGTAGCACCAACATTAGCCAACCTGAATGGCATCTTCTTATAGGAAAATGTTCCCCATTTAGTAGTGAAGGTTGTTTTGTGCTGGTCACAGCCTTGCACTAGAATCTGATTATACCTTGAATATCCATCCATGAGGGAGAAACACTCACTACCTATTACCTTTTAAAGGATTTGTTCCATGTTCAAGAGGGGATAATGATATTTTAAAGAGACTTTATTAAGGTCCTTGAAATCAACACATAGCCTGATCTCCCCATTCTTCTTTCTAACAGGAACAAGATTGGATAGCCAAGAGGAATGTTTGATTGGAAATATAATCTCAGACTCAATCAATTTGGCCAGTTCCCTCTGCATGAGAGGCTCAATCATCGAGTTGATAGGTCTCTACTTTTGTGTGGCTGGCCTGGCACCTTCCTCTAATTTGATGGTGTGTTGGGTGAGTCTTGGGTTGAATCCCTTTAAATTAGTGTAGTCCCACACAAAAACATCAACAAACTCCTGACATAGCAAAATGAAAGGCTGCCTTTCTTGAACTATGTAAACTTTTCCAAGCACAAGCAGCTTATAATTGAAGATTTCAACCCTTTCATAATTCTCTTTCTTAGTTATGATACATGCCTTGTCATTCCTCAATTGGTCATCTCCATTGAAGATGCTCTCAAGAGTGACCAAACCTTTAGGGAGCTTATTGTTCTTCAATTGAACAATCTAGTTTCCATATTGCTACTACAGCTTCGCCTGGTTCTGTGTTGCAAACTCAGATTTCTCTTATAAGAAGAAAGATATTTTTTGGTCATTTTTGAAAACCTACCAGTTTGCAATGTTTTTGGGGATGGAGGGCTGAACTACCACCTTCAAGTAGTGTGAACCACAATCTTGACTTATTTCCCTAAAAACATTAAACTGAGCACCAATTGCTGCTAGCCTATCTGCTTGTTTATTCTGCTCTCTGGGAATGGGGGTGATATTGAAAGCAAGGAAATCTTCCACCAAGTCCCAAAACCTATGCTTTTAGGACTTTAGGAAGGAATTCTTGGTTAGATTTAGGCCTCTCACTTGATTTAAAATCAGCTCACTATCTCCCAAAACTTGCAACTCCTTGATCCCTCTTTTTCTTGCCCATTCTAGACCATGGATAAGGGACTCATATTCTACAATATCACTTGTGCAAGATAATTAGAAATGGAAAGCTGAAAATTACCTCTCCTTTGAAGGGGAGACTAACATCACTCCACCACCATCTCCTAGCCTACTTATGGAACCGTCAAAATATAGCTGCCATAGGCCTATGTCTTCTTGGCTTGCCTTCATTATATTTGGTATGAAGGCACCTTCTTTGTGTATGCAGTAGACTCCAAGGTTTGCCTCCTCTATGAACTTGTAAGTATCATGCTTGAAGTTATCATTTCCCCACTCATCCAAGAGTAGGTATGTAACTCCTTCAAGAGTAGAGGATGGAGATTGATCTGTCTGGGGCTCTTCTAGGTCGATAATGGTGTAACTGACATTCACTGCCTTGGGTGAATATTCTTTTAGATGATCCTTATAGAGTGGCTCAGATTCAATCTTTACTTTGGTCCCATACTTGGTTCTAAAAACTAGATAGGACCAATTCGCTGCTAGATAGCCACCTATCTTTGATGTGAAGTCCCTGGACAAGCAAATTGTGAAATAAGGAGGAACATCTACTACCACTATATCATGGGGAATTGAGAAGGTTGGGAAAGCATGCAATGTCAATCTTAAACCCTTCAAAATATTGACTATTTTTTCAAGTGTCCCATCTAGCTACATGACTCCCTTATGCATCTCTTCATATTTTAACCCCATCTTGTCAGCAATGCACTTGGGCATCAGTGAGGTACTAGCCCCACTGTCAATGATGTAGTTGTGCACCAATAAATCCCCTATAACCAAGGACACATAGAAAGGGGGAATTTTCTCTTCCTTCTTTACCTAACCTGAAATAGAAGGCTATGCATTCATCATTAAGACATTATCGGTGCTTGTTGGGACAACTTGTCCATACATCTCATGCAATTCTCTTTGTAGCATGTCCTTTTATCTTAGTAGAGACAATAAATCCCATAAAGAAATGCTCATATGTAGCTTCTTCATTTGGTCCACTATATTGACTTGAGGAGCACCCCCTTTCAAGTTTTCTTTGGGGCTAATTCCAACCTGAGCTATAGGCTGAGGGGCTGAAGGTGCAAATGGTTGTCTAAAATTTGGGGCTTTCTGATTTAAGTGTGATGGAGAAGGTGCAGCTATCGATTGGGTAGTCACCTGGGCTTTTCCCAATGCTCTCCTCTTAAATCTTGTGTTGGCTGCAACACAGTTGGCCTGGTTATCTGGGATGCCCACATAATTTACTAAATAAAATTCCCCTTCCAGATGATTCATGAGGGTAGAATCAGGTTGGGCCTGATTGCTACTCATGCTGGGCTACATTGGAGCCTCAAAGACCTAGGAATGAGTGGCTACCTAATTGTCTACATTCTAGAAATAACTCATCATCTCATTCATATAAACAGCTTGTTCTTGACCATATCCCATGGTCAAACAACTTGGCTGTTCTTGTACTAGATTGTTCTGAATAGGCACCACAACTTTAGATGATGAAGGGAGGCCTGGATTATAGTTTTGAAATAGCCTGGTCTAAGTAAGCTGACCCTATCCTTGATTATAGTTTTGTAAAGGGGGTCTAGGGGCTTGACCATAATGCTGGTATCCCTAATTCAGTCTGTTACTTTGAGCTTGTTTCCTTTTAAGAGCCATAAGTTCATTTGACATGCTCTGCAACAGACTTTTAAATTCATGAAGCTCATTGGATGGAGTAGTAACTGGTTTCTCTATGGTAGGCAAAGGAGCCAATGTGGGAGCAATGGCCTAAATTGGACATAGGATTTTTGGGAACAGTGGCATGTGAGGTCTAGGGGCTATTTTCCCAACCTATACTAAGCAATTTTTAGCTGCTATGGCTATGTCATAAGCAACAGGTAGTATATGCCCTCCCATGGATTGTATCATTACTATAATATCACTATTTAATGCCTTTAAATAATATAGGAAAGCATAGCTAGGAGTCAGTCTTACCAGAATGGGGATTCTATCCCAAGTCTTCTAAAACCATGTGTTAAAATCCTGCATATATTCATACAGAGCTCTCTTTATGGTCGTCATCTACTCAACAAGTGAGTGGCCATCACTCTTTTCCCTAAAATGGTCTATCAAATGAGTACCTAATTCATTCCAAGAATGGATTGAATTTATAGGCAAGGTCCCGTACCAGTCAAGAGCTTTGCCTTTGAGAGTCAATGATAGCAATCTGATGGTGATATTTTCTTTCGTGACATTGTGAATATTACAGAGGTTAGCAATATTCTTGATGTGCTCAATGACTATGATGGGTCCCTCTCCATCAAAAAAAGGCACATTTTTGAGGGCTGTTCTCAATATTAGATCATAACATGGGAGATTCAAGGGGCTCTAACCACGAAAAGCTGCAAAGGGCAATGCCATAGCTAGGATGGGTTGTAACTGCAGCTCTGCTGCATAGGCATCCCTTACAATAGGTCTAGGAGGGTGGCTTGTTGAATAAGGATGGGTCCTCTCAAATCTTAGTCATTTTACTAAGCTCAAAGGTAACTCAATGAAATCAAAAGGAACCCCTTTAGAAGTAGACCTTGTGGTGGCTTTAGGCATAAAAAGTTAAGAAACTAGTCTTAATTAGAAAATTGAGGCTCTTACCAGTGGAGTCACCAAATGCTATAAATATTTAATTTGTCATAATAAGACTAGCATCAATCCTAAAATCTTATTGAGTTATATAAATAGGTCCCACTGGGTGTGCCAAAAACTATTAACGCAAAAGATTGCACTTGGGGCAAGGAGGTTGAGCTCCTGCCTTCTTCATGCAATAATGGAAACTCCCCTCTCACTTTTGGGACTGGCAAAGCTAGAGGGGAGAGTCTCTAGGTAAGGGCTAGCTCCCTCTGATGCATCATGTTCATTCTAGCAAGTGTTAACACACACACACACACACACATATACTAGGGGGAGATGAAAAGGGAGAAAGATGCAGGAAAAAAAAAACTACTCTAAAGAGGTGATGCACCAAGATAAGTTGACCTTCTCACATCCACTCTTTAAATCAGACATACACATACATACACTTCAAACTTGGCAGAAGGACTAGGCTGCAAGAACTTGACAGGGAGGCTTAAATGAAAATACAAAAAAAATAGAGATTGACCTAGGTGCTGTGAAATGCACACTGCAAGTGATTTCTTCTATTTCTTTACCTCCAAATGGAACTACCCTGTCAGCTGCAAAAGTGGCACCTTGTAGACAATATATATGTTGGTGCTGGGCCTATGAAAGCATCAAGAAACAATGACTGAACACAAACCAACACTCAAGACATACACAGAAATATCTATCTAAGATAGAGGTAAAAATGTGTCTATTGATTCAGGTGAAAATTTTGCCAAGGCTATGTAATACAAATATTGAATATCCTTTCTCAAATGACAAGTCTTCAATATATAGGAGAAGAAAGGAGGCCTTTTGGCACCCCTTTTTACAAGTGGCCCATTTGTGTTCCCTCATTGGGAAGAGTAGGCTGGTAAAAACATTAATGAGCTACACCTTTTGTCTATTTGTAAGGCCACTTCTTCAAGTTAATTTACATGGTTTGTCCACTCATTAATGTGAAATGGAGAAAACTAGTTGCATTGCTAGCTATTTACATCTCTAATGGTCAATTCACAGGCACTATTTCACCTGCTAGAATCACTTCTTGAATTGGCACTTCCCTTTGCCACTTGGACTATCTACTTGCTCCATGCTTGTCATTTTGTCTTTTCCCTAGCTTGTCTCTTCTAGCTCTTTCAGCCCTCAGGGGCAAACTTCTAGCGGGTTGCTGCATTTCTAGGCCTTCCATGGTTAGCGCTTTTTCATTTTAAAAGCAAATGGCTATTTCATTATGCTAATTTTGACATTCTTATAGCCATCATCACTTTGAAAACCAATGGCTAATTTGTTTTCTTGAATTTGATGGCTTTTAGGATGTCATCACTTTGGAAATAGGTCATTGGGTCCTTCGCTAGCTTTTCTTCAAGCTTTGTCTTCTTTGGCCTTCTCTGTAAGCACTCCTTGCCTTTTGTCTCTTCTTAGTACCTTCTCAAAGGGGAAGTGACCCTCCAGCCTTTGAAAGTGCCCTTTGTATTTGGTCAAGAGTGCATCTACCCTTCGGGGTCCTTCGGTGGGTCCTTTGTTCCTCCGGAGCTTCCCAGGTTCCTACGAACTTTTTTTCCCAGACATTTTCCCACAAACAAAAAGTCTACAAAAATTCTCCTCGGCCCCAGCCTTTTACTTTGAACTATGACCCAAATTCCTTTAGACTTTTTATCTGAAGGAATTCTTTTAGACAAAAAGTCTAAAGGAATTTAGGACTTAAACAAAATCTAAAATCCTTTGAGTTGCCTTATTCTTTGAAAAGCCTACCTTTCACAAGGGCATTTAAACTTGAAGACTGCCCCTCGACCAACTGGGCATACCCTTAAACCCAACCATTGAACCAAAAATGGTTCAAATGGTTCAACCATTACACACTAATGAACTTGCCAATGAGCTGACTGATTAAACTAGGCCGATGAACTAAGTAATCTTTTGAACCGGGCACTAAACCAATGTTGAACCAATGGCCTTAAACCGAACTCATCGAACCAAACCATTGAACCAAAGCTTGAAACAAGGCCATTTGACCTTGAATATGGATGAACCAAGTGCCGATGAACCATCCAGTTGAACCAAATGACTGAACCAACTGAGTCTTTAGAAACATGAAGCCTGAAGGGAACTGCTGAATCCTTAAAAAATATTCCTGCAAAGTACATAGATTTTACATGACCTGTACAAAATTAGAAGAAAAGGCCTAAAATAGCAAGAGGCAAAAAGGGGACCAAAATTTTGCCTGTTGGGCAAAATTGGTCAACAATAAGGATTTTATACTTTGCCTATAAATTAAAGTTATGAGGGAACTTTGACACCATTAATGGTATGAAATTCTTATTTTTGGTCCCTTATATCATTTGTGTTGGCTTTCTTAAGCCACTTACTTCTCCTTTTTGAACACATAGTCATATACTAGGCATCTATGCAAGTATACATGTGGCTATGAGACATGTATTCCCTCATAAATGGCCATTATTCAACTATTTGAGACCTATAAATCCCTCTCGATACTTAGAAACATGTATAATTTGAAAACCCTTTAAATTTATTGCATATAAGATTGAAGAATCCATATTATACTTGATCCTTATACTATATACCTTGCACATGCTAATCAATAGACCATTTTGATGTCCATATGACCTAGGGAGGCAATTAATACTATTTATAGCCAAAATACCTCATTTGGAAGCATTTGAGGGTGTAATTTCCTCATTGAGTTTTAATCAGGGTTTAGAGAGGGTTTTGGTGGCCTACCATCTTAACAATGGTTCATAGAATAAATGCCTCAAAATTGAAACCTATTACCATGGATGTCTATGCCATATACCCCTTTAAAACTATTGAACAACTCCTAGTCCCATGTATATTGTATAATGAGTACTAAGTAAAAGTTGGAGGCCTTTAACCTCTTTTCTAGGCATTATGTGTATGTTGTGGTGTTAAGGATTATTTAAAGAGATAGAATCCTGAATATAACTCCTTCCTCCATGTATATTAAGTGAATATGGGTCCCAAACTCCCCCTAATATCATTGATCTTGTGTCATCTTGACATGTGAGATATGAGTGTTTGAGTTGGCCACTTGACATGGTAGATTAATGTAGTAGAGATCAAGAGGGGTGATAGGACCAAAATGACCACTTCCCTACCTTTATTTTCATATAAAAACTCCCTAAATACCTATATCATCACTATATACCTCTCCATGACCTTAGGCCTAGCATGGGGTTTTGAATCTACCACTAAGGTGAAGATGGGGTCTTGAGGGTCAAGGATGGATTTAGGTCTTATAGGCTTAGATTGAGTTTTAGAACCTTATGTCACCTATAGGTGTGTTTTTGGCATCAATGTTATACTAAAAATTTTATCCATATTCTTTCTACCATTTTTAATTTACCTCATCTACTTAGACTACCATCTATATATCTCTCTCATGTATGCTTTCTCTAACCATCAATTTTTAGTGCAAGTGATTGAACCAATTAGTGTTAGATACTTAAGTAGTCTCTCTCCTAATATACTATTTATAGGATTAGGGAACTTAGGAAACATGTTTTAAATATCTAACCATATCCCTTGTGACTTTACCTACCCAAATATGTTATTAAATCCTACCTATATAGTCATGCACACAAGTCTGTGTGTCATGGGTATTCCACCTAGACTAGTTAGATCTTCAAGCTTGATCATACCTTTAGATATACCAATAAGGGTAAATGCCATTAAAAAGGTGGGATTATTTGACAATTTTTTATTATTTTAATTCACGTCAGTCATGAATTTTAACTAGCTAGATAGATTTGAATGTATTAAGTCCATTGCTCATGTCTAAGTGAGCTTGCTTAGTCATTCCTTAAATCTCCCTTACTTCTCAATAACATGAATTTTACACTCTACCTATCTATATTATCTCTCTCTCTCTATGTGTATATAGCATTTCATGTTCAATATTGGGGATAGATTGTCTATAACCTTGTAGGTGGTGATAAAGGTATGTTGACTATGAAGGGGGTACTTATATAGGCCCATGAGAAGAAAGAGGGATTCTATGTTATGTTTGAGATCTAATTGATCCTCCTTGAATCCAAATCACACTCCTAAAGATAGTCATCTTCATAATATATTACCCTTGTAACATCCTTGATATTCAATTGTATATGATGGTTTTGAAAAATTTTGAAGGTTGGGCCTAAGTTGGCCTCTTGAACTTGGTAATGGCTTGTCAACAGTACTCACACTTGAGTAGAACCTTTCTTATATTTTCAATGTCTCTTCATAGTTTTATAAAACATTTGGACTTTATTCTATAAATTAAACTTTGGCATAAGGATTCAAACCTACAAGTGGTAGTCATAGGGTTGTATGGATTTGTGAGTTTTAAAACTAGGGCCTATTGATAGGTGAAATGGATTGATGGAACTATCATTCAGTAGATACCCTTTAAGAGATGACATATGGATGATTGACTCTTTATCAAGATGACCTATGGAGACCCTAGACACCCTTATTTTAGAGTTATAATCACTGAGAGGGGGATGAATCATTTGATACAAGATAATACAATTAAATTCCCAAATCTTAAACATTCAATACATATAATCATGATACATATAAATTAACCATTGTAATGAACAAGGAAGATATATTAAGATCAAGCACATAAAACATGATATATGTGAGAAAGCCTCCTAGGGAATAAAAACCACTAAACCCTATAGGATGGAATACAACCCTATAAAAAAATATCTAACAATGAGACAATTACCAAATGATTAAGGAACACCCATCCCTTAGTTTAGTGAGACACCAATCCCACAAGGAGCTACTTCCCCAGTCTATCTACACCCATAGCAACTAGACCTTTATCGATATTTATATTACAAGGAGGAAACACCCCCATAAGAAACCAAACACCTACTTAGATACATAAATATATCACCTTGAACACATATTACTACTTTTCAACTGATGATGATCACCTTTGTCTACACTCTTAACCTTCAATATCTCTTAAGCTACCTCTAGGGCTAACTTACTCAAACTCCCTCTTCTAGGCTCATTATGTCTAATGACCTATGTTTATTCCTATGTCAAATTAATTAGATAAACATGTCTAATATTTTCACACTCATATGGTCCTAACTGACCTAAACCTTCTCTTTTAAAGGTTCTATTCTTTTCTTGAATCCACACATACAACTAACACAATTAGTCCAATTAGACCTTGTAATTATACCACTCTCTTCTTTTAACCCATATTGGTTGGCCAAGATTATTTACATATTTGAACCACATATGAAATATTTCCTAATACACATTAAATTTAATAACCAAACACTCCTTAGTTTGGCCAATACCTCATTAGCCCCAAACCACCATTAGGTCTTGGTGAGACCTAAAATAATTAGGCCTGCATACTAACTTGGACCACATTAATCCTTTAAAAATTATTATAACACATAAAACCTATCTCTAATATATCCTTAATTACTCTTATATGGGTCCATGCCACTTGGAACACCAACTCACACCTTAAACCTACCAATTAGGTCTCCTTGCTATTGAGGTCTTCATACATAGAAAACATAGTCTCAAACTTATTAAGAAAATATTAAAATATTCCATATAGATATATTATTATATAAAATTGGTGAACCCTTAAGGATATATAAAACAACTCCATGTTCCTTAGGCACTTCAACACAAGCTCTAAGCACTCAACTCAACTATCTAAGAATGACTACTCAGACTGGTCATATATAGTCAAGCTATTTTGACACTCCATAATTAATCAAGGGAAAAATATGAAAAATAATGCCTTATCATAAGCCTTAGATACTTATATAATATTAAATTCTCATTTTATTCTTCAATTCTACTCAAAACTCTTCCAACACACTTATGTAAAGTGGTCACTCAAACAGCTAGTGTATTCAACAAACACAATCAACTTCTAAGAAATTATTCACACTAAATATGGATTGGTAAAACCTAAAAAATACAAATATTTAGTCTTCAAGGATTATAAAACACTCTTAAATAGTCATTTCATCTTTAAACACCAATACACTATCAAGAACAACTCAAATATCCTTCTCAGATCACTTATAGACCATGGTCCAACACATAGTCAACTTTGGATCTCAGTATCTATAGTTTTACAAACATTCAAATATTATAATAATATTATATGGATTAGCCTTACATTAATTTACAAATTTTATTTTTACACCATCTATAAATTCATCTTGGAATAAAATATATAAGCAAAATACCGAGCACTAATTTTTATTTTGTTAATTTCAAATACCAATGATCATTGGTAAATACAAATATTATAGACACGTGTCTTCATCTCATGCTCCATAAAAGATAGAATAATTTTGATACTTAAATATCCTTATAAGTATCATGTTATTTACCTTTAATTTCTCACCATTGATCTTAGATCTATGCTTCCACAATCGTGTCACTTGGTAGCTCTGTGTTCCTTCTATGCACCTAGTACCATTCAGTCAACATTCTTGTGCCACTTGGTAATTATATGTTAAATATAATCACTATATTAACTTATATAATCAATACACTCCATTATATAATAATATACATGATCATGTGCTCATCATTTATATCTATCTGATAGGTTCCATGTTTGTTGTAGATCTACTGCTCAAACTTTATGATTAAGACACATGTCACTAGTATGTGCAATCTTAGGAACTTTTGACATATTGAATTCATATGCACCATTTATTAATATCTAAAAATATCATGAACTCCATTATATCTTTATCTAATGAGATTAATTTCTTTCCATTAGATCCTTGATCTGATTAAATGCTCACCATAGATCTTTGATATCATAAAATTAACTAAGTATGGGAGCTTAGTGAACTCTATCTGAGAGGCTAAATTTGAACTATTATAAATTTCTATGCACTCAATTTTTAAACCTAAAATTTTAAGCACCTAATAAAATATCATAGGGGAATCCATCCATGTATCAAACTGCTCCTAAAACCTTCACATGTTTGAAATATGATATCATCAATCTACTCAATCAGCTTTATCTATCAAGATGACTACTTGAGCTTAGACATTCATATGATTATTCTGATTAATTCCATTAAATTACATAATAAATTCAATAACTAATATCATCCCATAGGGTATTTCAAATATTACCATACCATTAATATCATCCACTAATTACTTAGCTAGGGAAACACTCTCCAAACCATCAATCTGATCACTTTATCATTAATGCACTATGAATCATGCTCTCTTTGACATCAATGAAAACCTAACATTAATGACCATGATAAAAAAATATCCCCCTTTGTCATTTATGGTAAAAAAACCTAAAAAATACTTCTTACTCATTTGAACTCCTTCATTTTGATATCTCTGCCCCTTTGACATTAATGATAAAGTGTCTCTTCTTCAATATGTCAACTTGATTATTGACCTAAAAAACTACTCACAAAACTTATAAATATCCCCCTAACATCAAGATCCATCTCATGTCATTTTTTATTTTACATAAACCAATCTAAACTTGGGCTTCTCTAATCCTTGGACCTATCTACCTACAGAACTCACAATCTCTCTTTGCTCATACATGAAGATTCAATACCTTGTCAAAACACATGACTTGGTTTGATCAATTCATCATATCAATATTATTTAATTCACAACTATATAAGACATATTCACACTTTTATCATGACTAAAGCATATTCATATATTCTCCCCCTCACATTATGCACATCTTATTCAAGCCTTTCAAACTATCTGAGTTATCTCTTACTAACTCCATGCTTCACCTAGATCATGACATCTTCAACAAGTCTTCTCAATGGGCTATGTATTTATACGCAATATAAGGTTTTGAAGACTAACCATCCTTGATTATACACTTGGAGATATTTATTTCCTACCTACAAATATTGCACACATAGATTCATTCTTCACCACTTTGACCAACTAGACCATCCTTCAAACATTTGACCAAAACTTTGACTTTAGGATCACTATCTTTGAATATATCTTTTGAATCATTCCATCACAAAACTTTGGAGTATATTCATAAAAATCATTACTACCCATTAGCCAAGCATATTTTTAAAAGACTTTTTTTTGTCTTGTAACATCAATCAAAGCTCAACTAGCATCCACCATGCTTTTTGTTGATAGGTGTCTCCTTAAAGCCTAGAGAGAGACACCCCTTTGACATAGTGAGACTAAAGTCCTAAAGCTTAGGATACTCCCATATCTTCATACTCTAATTTGAATTGTAGTCCTGACTCATCACCAAATTGACTTTGAATGGATCCTTGACTTGATTATTTCCTTTAGACTTCTCAACAAATGTAGAAAACAAAAAATCTTGACTTTCCTTCATGTCTATCATGAAAAATAAACCATATTTAGTCTCAGTCTGATCTCTCCTAATATACTTAGGTCTCTAAATACATGTTTGACCTCTTCCTTGCATTCTAAGAGCTCCATATCCTTTGATATACCTTGATAATATATTGACTTTACTTGGATAGGATTTTTCAATGTGACCAATATGATGACAACTAAAACCAACAAAATTATTCATACCTTTTGTTTGATGATGACTATGAACTCCTTTTGACAAGTTACTTTTCCTATTGCACTCTCTAGCTAGTCTTCCTTTTTGTACTCTAGAGATTTATTGAATTTATCTTGACTTGATGGTCTTTAATTATAGAACCTAATAATGTGGCCAACATTTTGACAAATGTAGTAAATAATGTCTTCTATACCTTTTTCTTGAATATGGTAGTGATCTCCCATTGACTATTTTCTTACTCTTACATATTCCTTTACCCTATGACCAATAAGATGACAAAAAAAATAATGTACTATAAAATATTTTTCATACCTTGAAGCATTTATCTATCTGATTGGTTTCTTCATTTTGATTTTAACCTGATCTAACTTGTTATATTTCATGCTACCAACCTTTTTATCTTGTTCTAATTTATTTTGACCTTCTTCAAGATTGCATATCTTGACTATGAAATTTTCATTCTCATAATTTAGGTAAATAATATTATCCTTCAATTGAACACATTAATCTTCTTTAGCTATCATGCTTGAACTTACAACCTCTAATTTAATTCTGAGATCTTTAATGGTCCTCTTATCCTCCTTAGCTTATTTGGTCATGTCATACTTTAATCTACATGATTTATCTTTCATATACTTGATAATTTATTGATTCTCCTTTTCCTCTCTCATGGACTTACTTGATAAACTCCCCTCAAGACACCTAACTTGTGATTTAATATTTTTGATCATATTCCTCATTTTATGATTCCTCTTTTTTTGTTCCTTTAGTTTACCAAGTGCACTCATGAACTCAGCTTATAGATCAACTTATTATTCCTTGATATCATATAAATATTATTATTCTCTAATTTTATTTCAAAATTATTCATCAAACATGATGATCTTTTCACCCATATTGTACCTTAGATCAACTTTAAGTGGTTAAACTTGCACAGAAGGTCCTACTCTAATACCAATTATTAGAGGTATAATCACTAAGAGAGGGCATGAATCAATGATGAAATATAATCCAACTCAATTAACAAATCTTAAAAATTTATTATATAGAATCATGATGCATACAAATTAACCATTGTAATGAATAAGGAAGATATAACAAGATCAAGCACATAACACATGATATATGTGGGAAACCCTCTTGGGAAATAAAACCCACTGAACCCTAAAATATGGAATAAAATCCTATACAAAAATATCCAAAATTTATACCAACACCAATTTATCAAGGAAAACCCATCCATTAGTTTAGTGTGACACCAATCACACAAGGAGTTACTACCCCTGTCTAGCTGAGCACCCACAACAACTAGACCTTCAACAAGCTTTATATTTCAAGAAGGAACCAACCCCATAAGAAACCAAGAACCCAATAAAATACATAAATATATCACCTTTAACATTTATTTCTACTCTTAAATTGATGATGATCACCTTTATCTTCACTCTTCACCTCCAATCTCTCTCAAGCTGCCTCTAGGGCTAACTTACTCAAAATCCTTCTAGGCTCATTAGATCCAAGGACCTATGTGTCCTCCTACATAAACTTGATTAGATAAACATGTATGATATTATTCACACTCTTATGGTCCTAAATAAATTTTACCTTCTCTTTCAAAGGTTATCCTCTTCACTTGAATCCACACATGCACAACTAACACAATTAGTCCAATTAGACCTTATAATTATACCACTATCTTTCTTTACCCCATCTTGGTTAGCCAATATGCTTTAAATATTTGAACCAAATTTTAAATATGTCCTCATACATGTTAAATATAATAATACACACAATCCTTAGGTTGGCCAATACCTCATTATCCCCAAACCACCATTAGGTCTTGGTGAGAACTAAAATAATTAGACTTTCATGCTCACATGTTACATGTGAGACTACTTGAACCACATTCATCCCTTACCAATGATTAAAACACATCAAAAATATCTCCAATATAAAATTTATAACTACCATATGGGTCCATGACACTTGGAACACCAACTCACACCTTGAACCTACCATTTAGGTCTCCTTGCTCTTCAGGTCTTCATACACAAAAAACATAGTCTCAAACTTATTAAGAAACTACTCAAATATTTCATATAAACATTGATTATATCACATGATTAAACCATTTAGGACCTATGAAATACCTCCATTTGAATTATAAACTTCAACACATGCTCTAAGCACCAATTCAACTCTCTTAGAATGACCACTCAGATGGGTCATAAACAGTCAAGCTATTTTAACTCTCCATAACTGATCAAGGAAAAACTATGATAAATAATTCCTTATCATAAGTCAAGATATTTTAACTCTCCAACATCCCTTTTTATTTATGGAAATAGGGACCCACTTTTTTAGATCATAGTCTTGACTTTGAGCCCCTCTTCTATGTGTTTTTTTTGCAAAATTATTGGAAAAGATTGACTATTGTCCTTTCATAATTTGGTAAGATGGCATTGGTGTTGTATTTTCATAGACTATCTTTATATTTTTTTCAAACTTAATCTATTAGGTGTTTTGTCCAATATTTCTTTCAATACTTATGCAATTTGTCATTTTGGACTTATTTTTTGTGAGATTTTTTCCTCAGCATAATTATTTTGGACATTTTGTTTGATTGAATTAAGATTTTAGACTTATCTTTACTAGATATTTTCCCCAAATCATTTGGTATTTATCAATATTTTTACCATGGAATTATCATTATTGGGGATATTGTTATGGGTATTTTGTTTGAAATAGTTCCCCCAAAAGAATTGGGTCTATGAGATTTTTATCGTGGGCATTTTTCCCAACAAAATATAATTACCCTTCTTCGAGATTTTTATCTCAAACATTTTCCCTACAAAGTAGACCCTTTGGAATTTTTGTCATGGGAACTTTACCTTATGAATTAGACCCTTCAAACTTTTTATAACTACCCTTTGACCTTTTTGTTGCAGCCATTTTGACTGATAGAATTACCATTTAGATTTTTAGAATAGCCCTTCATCCCTTTTGAACCTATCCTTCGACCTTAGTTCATTGATCTTTTTCCTTACTAGATTTACCCTTTGGGATTTTTATCTCAATCCCTTTCTCCATTGAAATTTACCCTATGAAGTAGACCCTTCAGGTATTTTCACCATGAAGTAGAGTCTTTGGAGCTTTTGCACTTACCCTTCATAATTTTTGTCTCAAGCATTTTGCCCCATGAGCCTATCCTTCAGGCTCTTATCTTGGATTAATTATTTTGAGCCTTTTTACCTAGACCAATTCCTTTAAAAGTTGTGTTTTGGATATTTTGTTTAATGAAAATGTAATTCATTTAGAATTTATGTCAAACATTTTATCCACAACAATTTCCCCACTATAACTCCCCAAGCCAATTGAATTCTTTTAAACATTTTGTCTAAGATATTTTCCCTGAGGTGACTTATTCTTTGAGGCTTTCTTTTTATCAGACATTTTATCTTATGTAATTTGGTCACCACAACAATTATTACATAAAAAGGATACAATAATTGCCAAAAACAATATCCTACTACGAAGTGGAACCCTTGATTAGAGAGCATTTTATTATGTTTAGAGCTAAATTTAATATTTTATCCTAGGCCCCAATCATATTTTATTCATAAAAATAGGACCTTAGGCTATAATATTCATGCAAGGTCCTTTATATATATTTCCCAAAGTATTATGCTAACTCTTCTTTTTATTTATGATTATAAAGCAGAGTGAACTAGGAAGTGACAAGTGTCGAGCTTTTAGGGAGTTAAGTTGATTTGATAGTTGCATGGACATCTTTGACATTCACACAAACATCAAAATTAGGCTCAAAGATAAAAATACGTAGGATTAAATTGTGATGCTCATGTGGATGTCATTGGCAGTCATGATGATGTCATTGAATGTCATGTGGACATCAAACTTAAGCTCATAAATTAGTCATTTTGAAATTAAAGGTTAAGTAGGCCCAAGTAGATCAAAAGCCAAAGTTGACTTGTATAGTTAATCTGATGGTGTGAGATTAGCAGAGGATTTTTTAAAGGAATGAGGATGTGACAAGTGTCAATATCATAGGAGTTAATGAGTCAAAGAACTAAGATCTATGAATCATGTTAACTTGAACACATATGATTGATAGTGCATAATCAATGTGGAAATTTCAAAGGTATTATAACTATAAAAAGACTATAACTTGGCATAAAAAAATTAAAACTATGACTATAAAGAGCATAGAGGCCCCACAGAGATTCCAAGTGGCATGCTCACATTTCATCATGTAGAATATATAATGGTGTGAGTCCTAGGTGGACTTTTCAAAGATCCAAATTCAATGAGAGACATGAGAAACATGAAATGCATAGTTATTTTTGTTTAGTCATAGTGTCACTAGATCTAAATCATCGATAAAATGATACTTGTATTTGAAAAATAACCTACAGTTCTAGTTTCTACCACCCTGACCATTCAAACCATGTAGCCTTAAAAAGATAAGAGTTTGTGCATGTATAGTTTTGTAAATAGTGCATATATTTTAAATTTTTTGCATGAAATTCAAGATATAATTGTAAAAAGTGCCTTTATACACATGCACATATTGCATATCTTTTGTAAAGGCCATTTTGAACTAATAACTGCAAGTATACTCTTATACAATTTTTAACCACAGTTAGAACTCAAGTTCTGACTATCACATGGAATGACCTTGCATGAAGTTTGAGGATGAGGCAACCCATTCCCCAAGTCTATAAACAATTGTTATCCAACTTGGATTTTGGTTAAATAATTTTGAATATAGGAGAAATATCAATTTTGATCATCAGTGAATGTGTTTGTGTATTTTCTTTCCTTTGTAATTAGTTGTTATTTTTATTGGTTGTATGTTTCAATAATCTTTAGTGTGCAATAACTACAAATGGATTCTTGATTATACTAATTGATTTAATGATTTGTATATGTGCAATAGATATTGAAATATTGGTAACTATATTGATTAGGATAATTAAGTTCAAATTGATTCATAATTTTGAATGTGCATGAGTGCTTTATTTGATGTAGTTTTCTATGTGTATGCAATAGATGCCTCAAATACTTCACTAGCCTGAGCCATAATATCCTAATCAAAAGTGTGAAATAGGTGAATTAAAAGTATCAAACTTTGTCTGAGGCTTATGAATTTATCACATCATTATTTCCTTATATTTCTTAGCCATGTTTGATTGTGTGTGTGCAAATTAATACTAGCTATAGGCATAAGTTTTGAAAGAACTTCTCATTTTAAAAACTAACTAGGGAGGTGGTTCCTAAAAACCATATAGTATTATTTTATACCTTACCCTTCCCTCTTTTTTTTAGTTTGTTTTGAGACCTTCCTACTTTAGATTAGAATCTAACCATCCATCCAACTCACATATATATTCACTACCTCTTAAGGACCACACCTTTGTCCAAAAACCTTGTCAATAACCTACATTCCCTACCAAATATCCCATCAACATGGTATTATAACCATATACCTAAAATTCATGCCCTAAAGTTGAGTTTACCTCCATTGAGATCCTAAAATGTTAGAGGATACTTCATTAACTATGTTATGCATAAAACATGCATCAATAGTTTCACTAGTGATAGAAAGAGGGTGATACCCCTGATAACAATAGTTATCCTTTGCATAGAGTTACACCTGAGTCACCCAAAGAGTAACTAGATCTAATTCCTAGGTTGGTTTTCTAGTCTCACCCCTGATAAGACATAGGAGACCTATAACTATGCCAAAAATCCCACTTTAGAACAATCCACATCCTCTATTAGGGAACCTCTTACTTGTAAGGAACCCTTTACCTATTAACCAACTAATAACTCATTCCTAGTTAGTTGGATTTAATATTGTCATCTTAGGAGACGTGCATTATTTACCTCAAAATCCCAAAAAGTACTTACCATCTTTTTCTCTTATATGAGTAAAGACATTAGAGAAACATATCAAATCCTTTAAAACTACATTAAGGATAATGAATGTTTTACATGAGGATGTTGCATGTAGATTATTCCCTTTTAATTTAATGGATGTTTCTTATGATTGATATTTAAATCTAATGAAAAATTCTATCACTTCTTGGGATGAATGTTAAGTAGATTTTATTTTGTAGTTTTGATAGGTCACCAATCCTGGTTTGGTATACTAGCACTTCAATAGCATGAGAAGAGAACCTAATGATCCCATCCATGATTTTAATGAAAGGTTCTAGAAGATGTATAACTAGTTGATCCTGAGATATAAACCAAATCCAGTATTAGCATTAAAAATGTGCAATAATACCTTATACCTTATCACTGTCATGTTTTTAAGAAGATTAGTTATTTCCAACACTTTGGTGTTAGCATTCAAATAGGATATTATCATAGATAGGTAGATCAATCCTCAGACACTTGGTGTACTTGATGTCAACAATGGCTTTCCAACATTAAATCTAATACCATATGTGAATAAGAATGTTCCCACATTTAATCAAAATTAGTTATACACATTGCCTCTATTGACATAGATAATGCAACTAAATTTTAGCTTCTTGAACAATCATATGATATAAAATGGTTACCAATAGTATCAATAATCAGTTTCACTCCCCACTATTGTTTTATAAGGTACTGATTCTACAAAGGTATAACTAGATTCTATCCATAAGATGGTTTAAAATTTAAGAAATGATTTCTTGAATATGTAAAGGAGGATGGGAAATGTGAATGGCTCATCTCATAATCAGAACATTGTATTTTAGAGAAATAATCAACCATTCAACAGGCTTACAAACAATATAGAGTAGCCTAAAAATCTCCCAGAGATCATCATAGTAGAAATGGCTCTTCCCAATTAGTGTAAAATTCATAATAATTTTGAGCATAGTGATCTTAAATGCATTGAATTTTATGCAACATTCAAAATTTTTCAAAGAGAGGTGGTTAAACAAGATCAAATGAATAATCACCTGATCATTATCTAGATCTTAGTTCTTCTAGCATTGTAAATTTATTTAAAACTCATGAGTTTCCCTTCTTAGGTGAAGATGACAATGAACTAAAACATAATATGGATGAATTTCACACTTTCTAATAGTCCTAGAGAGGTTTATACAAACTAAGAAATAAGCAACCACTTATAACATTGACTCTTCCAAATACCATGATGATTCCTCTTAATCTTAAAGATGATAATAATACACCCCCTCCAAAGGGGATTGATTAGTAGCAAAGCAAATAAGAACCAAGCAAAGGAGGATATATCATTATTTCAGATATTAAGAAGTTCAAGGTGGATATAAATCTTTATGAAATAGCACAAATCCCTAAATAGGAGCTATTATAGAATTTGATTACTAGAAAAGTTCCTATGGAAAGAACTAAAACATTTATAGATAAAGTGAAATGTTTTGATGCTAACATCATCTACAAGAGTAATCTATAAGTTTCACCCTTCCTACTGAGTATTCAAGTATTCAATAAGAACATTCATAAAATTTTAGTTGATTCTAGAGCATTTACAACTATCATGCCTACTTCTATATGTCAAAAGCTAGGTCTCACTTTGAGTCCTTCAAAGAGAATAATTTTACAACTAGACAAAATAGTAGTACCAATAGTTAGATAATTAACCAATCTAAATATTCAAGTAACATCTAAGCCAAGAGTCTAGATGACCATCGATATCTTAGTGGTAGACATACTAGAAGGATAAAAACTATTGCCAAGTAGGGATTGGTCCAAAACACTCAATGAATATCTTTCTACAAACTTCTCTCATATCTGGCTACCATAGAGAGGAGTTACAAATAAAATCAAAATTGATAGAGAACTAAGAATGAAGTATCCAATCACATAATACAATTTCAAGAATGAAGAGGTAAAGTATGAGTCTCCTAGCCTTAGTATTTATACTTTTACCAGTCAAAATCAATTACAAAAGCTAGAACCAAAGGTTACAATCAGTTATGGACTCTATACTTTGATGGTGATAGATCAAAGTGAATATCAAGCATGGGAATCAAGCTAATTATTCCACAAGGTAAAAGGTTCTTAACAATATGTAGGTTTCAATTTATATGCATGAATAATAGAGATGAGTATGAGGCTTTAGTTTTGGGACTACATTTTGCACTAAAGAATAAAGTGAAGCAAATATCAATATTTGGTGACTCAGAGCTGGTGGTTAATCCAGTCAAAAATAAATACCAATGAAAAATATCTTATTTAAAAAGATACAAGCATAGATCATGGGACTTAATTGAAAGCTTTGAGGCTTTCAACATATTAGTACTTCCCAAAAATAAAAATTAAATCATTGATTCGTTAGCTACTACTATTGTTAATCTAGAGTTGATATAAAATCTAAGGTAAAAAATTTCTTAATTGAATTTTTACTTTGCCCCTCTATTCCAAATAACATAAAAAATTTCTAGGTCTTTGATGATGACCAATAGATTATTCAATTTTTAACTAATTCATGGGAATTAAAATCACAAATCATTAATGACAAGGACATTAATCACCTCTTTCAAGAGGACTTAAATAAAGAAGGCATTCTCCATCTCAAAGAGAATCAAATTCTAGTTGGGTTGGTCTCTTTAGAAATACCATTCAACATAAACCCCTAAGATCAACAACTCAAGTATCCCAAGGTCAATGAATTAGATTTCAAAAGAGAAAATCTAGGAGATGAGCATAGCCTACACTATGTCAACATTGATCTTAGTTGCACCTCAGAAGAGAGATAGATAGTGACATATATAATCACTTGATACAAGGATATCATTTCTTGCACACATTAAGATTCAAAAGTATATGACCCATAGGTCATTACTCATATTATTCCCTTGAAGCTAGATCATAAACCATTTAGACAGATGTAAATATTGGTCAATCCTATTCTAGAGTCTCACATTTAGAGGGAAGTGGAGAAGTTGTTAAGCATAAAAATCATGTTTTTAGTGAGACATTCTACCTAGGTGGCTAGTTTAGTCCCATTAAGAGAGAATAATAGTGAGATCAGATTATGTGTGGATTTTAGGAACTTGAATAAGGATTATAAAAAGGAAAATTATCCCCTACCTTCTCTGGATAAGGTGATACAAAGAATAAGTGGTTCTGAAATGATGTCCTTTTTGGATGGATTTTCTGTCTATAATTAGGTACTAGTGAAATCTAAGGATAAGATGAAGATGGTGTTCACTATGAAGTGGGGAAATTATGCATATAAGAGGATGTCATTTGGACTAATAAATGCAAGAGCTACCTTTTAATGTACCATGGATCACACATTCAAAAGACTGGCACGAAAATACATAATCATCTATATGGATGATCTTATAGTATTTTCAAATAATTAGAAATACTACATATGCCATTTATAATCCATATTTGAGAGATGTAGAAGGTTTGGTTTTCACTAAACCCAAATAAAATTATATTTAGAGTCATCGAAGGTAAGCTCTTGGGGCACATCATCACCAAGGATGGGCTCACCATTGATCCAAATAGAATTTAAGGAATTTCAAGGATTGCACCACAAAATAAAAAGAAAGAGCTCAAGTTATTCTTTGAAAATATTAAATTCATAAGAAAGTTCATCTTAGGATTTGTAGAAATCATTAGACCTCTAAATGCGATGCTCAAGTAAGATGACAAAATAAAATGGACAGCCGAAGCCCAAAAGTCCTTCCAAGACATTAAAAATGCAATATTATAGGCTCTAGTATTAATAAATATAGATTTCAATAAATATTTATACTTTTGTTCATTCACTTTATAGTACATGATTATTGTTATCATCATGCAAAAGAAGGAAGAGACTGAGCATCTAATTGCATTCATGAGCACAAATTTCAAATATGTAAAACTTAGGTATTATATGATTAACAAACATATTTTCACCCTTATCAAGGTATTAAATAAATTTCATAATTACATCTTAAGGAATAAAATCATTACCATCATTCTGATCCTATTGTCAAGCTCACCTTATCATAGAATGAGCTAGGAGAATGTCAAGGCAAATAGATGGCCAAGTTGAAATAATTGTATATAGATATCAAGACTACAATGATCATTTGAGGTCAAGGCATTGTTTAACTTATGATTGATCTAGATGCATGCATCACCATTGAAGAGGTATGTGAAGATTAATTATCTAAAGGAAAATGGTATACTGATATAATAAAGTATTTACTTATAGTAACTTGTTCCCCAGAACTTAGTAGAGAAAGGAGAAGAGCTTTAAGGCTCAAAGTTGCTCATTACATGATCAAGAAGGGAGTCCTTTATATAGTAAAGTATGAAGATATTTATCTTAGGTGTGTATCTATAGATGAAGCTAAAGAGATTTTTTTAAAAACTTGCATTAGAAGATAGGTAGTGGCCACCTATTTGAAAACACCATGGCCCATAAGATCTTAAGAATGGGATATTATTAGCCAAAAAAATTTCAAAGATGATCATACTTATGTGAGAACATGCCATGAATGTCAATCTCTAGACAAGAGAGAAGAACATGTATCAATGGCTTTATAGCTAATTATTGATACATGTTCTTCTCTCCTTATAGATGAAGCTAAAGAAATTTTCAAAGATGATCATACTCATGTGAGAACATGCCATGAATGTCAATCTCTAGACAAGAGAGAATAACATGTATTAATGCCTTTATAGGTAATTATTTATACATGTTCTTCTCTCATGTATAGATGAAGCTAAAGAAATTTTTTAAGGAACTTGCATTAGAAGATAGGTAGTGGCCACCTGTTTGAAAATACCATGGCCCATAAGATCTTAATAATGGGATATTATTGGCCAAAATTTTTCAAAGATGATCATACTCATGTGAGAACATGCCATGAATGTCAATCTCTAGACAAGAGAAAAGAACATGTATCAATGCCTTTATAGCTAATTATTGAAGGAAGGCCATTTTCCCAATGGGGTTTAGACTTCATTGGCATTATCAACCCAAATTCCTTAATAGGCCATAAATTTATGCTTACCACCATATACTAATAAACCAAATAGACCAAATCCATAGCCACAAAGAACTACAAAGCATAAGATATGATCCACTTCTTGGAGGAACACGTAACAACCAAATTTGGCATGCCTATTTCTTTGGTTTGTGACAATAGACTAGATTTTATATTAGTAGAATTTACTGAGTGGACACATGACAACTAGATTATTATCAGGTTAGCTTCGAACCATTACCCTTAGGTAAATGGACTAGCATAATTAATGAACACAAATTTGATTAATGCAATTAAGAAATTAGCATGAGACAACCCTAGGGACTAGAAAAATTTATTAAACTATGCTCTTTGGGTAGATTGGAAAAGATATAAAGATGCCCTTAAAGCATCACCTTACCTTTTGGTGTATGCATGCAAACCTTTATTCCCTATCATGTTGAAGATAACCATTTATTAGTTTATGCAGGACTACATAGAACTGAGTGATAAAGTAGAATCAAGATTACTAGACTTAATAAAAATGGAATATTCAAGTACTGAAGCCTTATAAAATTTTTAAGAATACTAAGATGTGGTTTAGAGGTGGTTTGATAAAAGATCAAAGGTCAAATCATTTAGGATTTTAGATCTAGTACTACTTTGGGATAAAGCCCATGAGAAGAAATGATAACACGATAAGTTTTTCCCATTATAGATTGGACCATATCAGATTTTGGAGATCATGGTCAATAATGCATTTCTTCTAAAGGACCTACAAGGAAACAAGCTTACATATCTATTAAATGGATAGTTCTTAAAGCACTACTTCATGGCTGTGACATCTGTTGAATTTTTTACTAACAAAGTAGATGAATTTAGACATAGAATTAGATTAGATTTCATGATTTTTAGACTAGATGTCAATTCTTTCTTAGATCATTTTATGGCTTTCTTAGATTAGTTTCTATGATTTCTAGATTAGTCTTTCCTCATTTTAATTTCTTACTTTCTTAGATTAGATTTCTCGCTTTCTAGATTATTTGTTTATTGAGCTATCTAACAATCAAAATTGTGTTTGCTCTGACTATAACCAAGTTAAAATCTAAACCAATTAAGCTTATGACTTGTAGAAAAGGGGAAAATTAAAATCTAGGTAATTTGGGACTAGTTTATATATAAGGTGTATTTCTATGTCTTTGAGTCTTTAAGATGAAGGTAGGTAATCAAGGATTATTCCAAATGGTGTCATAATTGAATACTTTTACAAGGAATGTGAAAGTTTCTCTTAGAGTAATTCATACAAATTTAAATTTTTTTCTTATTTAATTGGATCAAATACACTTATCACATTAAATACCTATTTCAAATGACAATTTTAGGTATAGGTGTAGCTGATAGGGACATTCGAGTAATAGTTTGTTTTAAAACTATATTAGTTCACTAGGGTTCCAAAACTTCTCTTTTCCATTCAAGAACAAAAGAGGAACAAAACAAAATAAAAATAAGAAAAGAACCATTGAGTTCAAAAGAGAAATGTAGATAAAATCAAAAGGATCGCATGATGAAATAAGGTCAATGTACCATGCATCATGATTAAAAAAAATGGAATGAGAAGAGAAGGAGCCCAAGGTAGCTTTATCAAGGCTATAGATTTTTGGCTGGTAGTAGAGAAATGCATGAGCTTCCCTTGTTTTTAAATTTAATAGATGATATAAGGAAACTTATAGACTCATCAAAGCCTTTTAAAAACTCATCACATCAAGGGTTAAATAGACTACACATTTGACACACATAGATCTAAGAAAGTAGAAGGCAAGTATGTTGTGTGAATGAACTTAGGAGTCTCTTTCATGTTTTTAATTTGAGTATTCTTATATGGCACACTTAATGATTTATTTAAGGATTGATAACTAGATTTATGGGTTCTTGAATATGTTGAGACCAACATCCCCCCATTTTTCTACTTTTGATAAAAGGGGACCCTTGTGAATGTTTCAAAACATTTGTGTTCTGGATTGAATGTGAAAGGGTTATTATCTATTGAAATTCAAATGTAATTCAATTAAAAGACATGAGCCTCAGTGCATCTAGTTGTGATTGTGTTTTATGGACTAATGTTTCTAATGATTGTCTTTGAGGTGATTAGTTGTAGCTTCTATAGAGAAAGCTAGGGTTATTAAATAGTAAACCCTAGGGGTTTGAATTCAAATTTCCATGAGAAAGTTTTGGTGGGAAATTATATTTCCTTTCGGTTATAGAAACCCTAAGTCTAACATTATATTAAGCTTTTATTATGTTTCTTAACATGACAAAACATTAATATAAAATCAAGACTTAAACCTCTTATTTTCCCCTTTAAAAATTGAGATCCCTTTTGGATTGACTATGTTTTTATTAATTTTTAAATATCTTAGTGTTTGCAAGCACGAAAAAAAATTTAAAGGTTGAAACCTTAGTCTTAACCTTTATACATATTGGCCCTTACTTAAAGCTCACTCACTTTTGAAGATCTGATGCCTTGCATTTAATTGGATATTTTGATCTAATGGCATGAACCAAAGTTGACACCAAAATGGAGACCAATCACTATTAATCACTCAGATTATGATTTGATGGTCTTTTCTACCTCAAGGGACTTAATCTGATACTGGGCATCAACCTTAAAGCCCTAATAATTCCTAAGACCTCAATGCATGGCACTCAGTCATTAGACTAAATCAATTTCATTGTCTTAAATTTTATAAACTCATTCCTATCATTTTACATTCATGAGGACATAGCTAATGTTATTGATCCCACCAAATTTAACCTAGACAACTTTTCAAAGCCTAAGCAAAGGGGGAATTTCTAAAAACCCTTTCAAAGGAATTCTTAATATTTTTACATAGAAAGACTTACCATAAAAGGCTTTAACCTAAGTTAATTTGTGTTTTTTAACATAAAAGGACCTTAAGAACTTCCTTTTAAGTCTAAGTTTATATAGTCATATGACTAATTAAAAGGTGTACATCTTGGTGATCACTCACCCAATGGATTTTATCTAATGGTGCATTGAGCCTGAATAATTTTAAAAGGATTCATGATCTTGACACGTGGCTTACCCATAGCCAAGGTAATTGATATAGGTACATAGAGTCCCATAAGGAGGACATGTGGTAGCTTACCATTCGAAGGAAAAAAAATTTGATGGGACCCATTTAATAAAATCACTCAATTAAATGGCTTATACCTTGTAAAAATCAATGGTGATTGTTCACCCGTTGGATTTGATCTAATGGTGCATCGAGTCAAAATAATTTTTAAAGGCTTCACGAGCTTGACACATGGCTAATGCATAGTCAAGATAGCTACTAGCAAGGGTAAGTAGCATGGGAAATATTTTCTAGGGTGACAAGTGGCATAGCCATGAACTTAAGGACAAAGGGACCAATAAGAACATAGAAACTTGGATTTAGATTATTGGAATGAAATAAAGAAAACGTTTGAAAGCTAATCGCTAGTATCCAACTAACATTTATGAAAATTGTCATGAAAGACATATAGTCACACCACATAAGCTCCACATAAGCATGGAGAATCAAAATCAAAGATCTCCTAAGCTCAAAATCATAGAGGGCATGAGAATAAGGTCCCATAAAATTTGAGGCATGTATAAGATTAATAAAATGGATATTTCCACCATTAAATCTCAAAAAACCCTAAGCCCTCTATAAAGTAGACTCGAGTCAGCTCAATTAGTCAAAAAATGATAAGAATAGTGTAACTGAACATTGAAGCAAGTGCCCTATTAAAACATTTGGTGACCTTGAAAGTATAATTCAGTGTCATCAATGGTGGTGGGTTGGCAATAGATAAATATGGAGGTATAACTTTATCTAACTTTAGATAGTGAGGGGAGGATCTTTAAAGACACAGAGCTAGACCTAATAGCCCTAAATGTGCATGGAATCAAGAATTAGTCTAAGTTATTCTTCCTTTTGGAGTAATTTGAACTAATTTCCTATGGGGAAAAGAGGAATGCCTTTGTGCATCAAAGATACAATGACCTAGTCTCAATTCAGCTAGTAGGCCTCCACTATGTTGTAGCCAAACTAGAGGTAATGCATTGTATCAACCTCCTTGCTCCCATTTTCATTGATTGTAGAATAGATAAAGAATGGATAATTTAAGAAGGAAGCACTAAGAAGGTTTCATGCATCACCCCCATGGCCTTCAAAACTTATTATAAGCTCCCCTTGCTTCATATTGATCTCACATCCTTGAGAGAGTGGACAAACACCTAAGACCTAGATTTAGTCCTCATACCTTGGTAAATCGAAGGATCCCACATTTTTAGGTCTCCTAATGGTGGGATTCTTATTTTCCAATTCATGGAGGGAATTAGGATATCTATGACCTTACTAAACAGAGCCTTTGGTGCCCCTTCCACTACTTATGTAAGTAGGGTCTAGGTATCTTATGTTCACTACATGTTGAAATAGAACTTAACCCCTCCCATTGGGGACCTAATAAGCTTTTTTTGGTCTATAAATTCATATCCATCAAGAGAATGACCTATAAGCAATTATTTATGATTTTGTGCCTCTTGGATTCACTTTTAGCCTCTGTAGATTTCCTTGGCATCCAAAATTGGTCCCATGATGGCAAAACCACTATTTCTCATCACTAATCTAAATTGCATATATTCAAATACATGAACCACATGAAATTTATCTATGATGGTGTTTTCCCAACTATCCATGAATTAATCACCAGTATCCCTATGCCAATACTACACCCTCTAATAAAAAGGCAAGTAGAAGTAGTAGGGGATGTATGGTTCTATTCATATTTCACTGTAATAAGAATAGAGAGAATCATGACTCAACCCTACCGATTGCCCATTCATGTCCCTAGTAAGATTTCAAAACAAGAGATTGCCTATAGAATCATACAAGGTGAAAATGGGATATACAAGAAAAATAAGAAGGCTCAGCTCCACCCCTTTCCACTAGACATTGGCAGGATTGCAATCAAGGATTGGAAGCAATTGGAAATTATGGTGATCTAAAAAAATTATTTTGATTTCTAGCTAGATGACCTTAAGATGTGGGACCCTAATAACAAAGTGACTAACAAAATATAAGATAAAAAGGTGCCAAATATTGAATACAAACATGAACCATGCATAGGAGATGGTATCTATACAAATGCAAATAAATTTGAAGAGGTCTTATCTAAGATCAAGGGCTACAACATCAAATTAGAGCATAGGCTAGTTAGAGACAATAATACCTCAAGAGAGAGATGGAAACTACATCCCTTGCATTATCACTTATTTCCAAGACCATCTAGGATTGCTCATCAAGAGCCACATATTGGAGGATAATCTTCTGAGTGTTAATGATTAGAATTAACAAAGTCACCTCAGGTTGGGAAACCTAAGGATATAAAAAGAAAGGGTAATTGTATGATTAAGGATCCAAGGATAGAGCATAGACCTGGAGAAGGTCCTCAACCCAAGGCATCCCCATAGAGGACTCCTTCTCTAGTGGAAATCATTAGCATGATTTCCCTAGAGGTAGGAGAAATAATGGAGAGTGCCCTTGTTGACATTATAGCTGCATATGGTTTTGATAGGGAGGAGGATCCCTTTGATACAACAAGAAAGGGTTTGATCCCACTAGATGGAGGAAAGAGACAAGAATAATTGGCATTGGTTCCCCTAGCACCTAAAAAGAATCCTAGTTAACCTTCACTCACCCTACCAGTGAAGTTAACCTCTTCAGTGATGAGAACCCTATTTATGGACCAGCTATTCTTGATTGGTTTGTTTATAGGAAATTACAAAAAATCCTATCTCTTTCTCCATCATTGACCTTAACCTAAGTTGGCATAGATGTGTAGGATAATTTCAATCCATGAATCTAGGACATTGTAAATAAATAGGTAGAGGGAAGGATCCAAGTCCTTCATAACAAAGAAAGCTAGAGGATTGACACCCCAGGGGCCTTTGGGAGTTTAAATGTAGAAGTTCTTGAGAAACAAAAATTCAAGTAATCTGACACAAATGTCCAATTCAATCCAGACACATTAAGGTTTTATATGTTAGTAACAAGGAAATCCACCATTGGAATTGAGTAATTCACTTTTCAAAAGGTTGAACCTTTTGTTGGCTGAACTCCTATCCAAGGGTAGGTAGCAACAAAACATCCCATCCATATGGAGGATGTGGCTAGTTTAGTGGTGGCATAATCAATAATGACCTTGAACAAAATCCAAGGAATGAAGCAAAGGATCCTTAACTTGGAGAAGGAGAAGTGAGATTTGGAGGCTCAAGTCTTACTCTTAATTCTTGAGGACATATTACAAGTGCTGAATAAATATTTGCTAGATACATTTGATAATTTAAAGAACATCAAGCTTAGATTAAGTGCTTTAAACCATCAAGAGAAGATAACACAAGCCTTAATCACCCAATCATAGGATTATCAAGCTCAAATGATATAACTCATCAAGATACATAAGATAGATCAAGCCCTAGACTTCAAGATCATCAAACTTAGACATTCAGATATCCTCATGGTAGTTTTGATGGATAAACAAGAAGATTTGATCACCTGGTGTAGTAATGTTGACAACTTCATCAAGTAAGATAAGGACTTGGTAACCAAAATGGAGAAAATTTTGGGTATTATATTAGAAAACCCTTCTCAAACTAATGTTATGGACTTGATCAATGATGGAGAATTCAAGCAAAGAGTTGGTGTCCACATGTAAGGCATTATGGATAATCAGGGCCATTCTACCAAGGATAATCAGAAGATACTTGACACCATCCTTACTTCATGGAAGTAGATCATGGAAGCATAATGTATCAAAAAACTCATGGCTAAGGCTAACAAGGAATTTGAAACATTATAAAATCAAGATGATGATTGTCTAATGAAGCATGTAGTGTATTTTGAGCTAATCAATAAGCAATACACCAAGGTGAAGGACTTCCTCAAATAGGGATAATTGAGGATCCCACTACCAATGTAATTTGTAAAATAATATCACTTTGTAACAAATATATTCTAGCATATTAGCATATATGGTTTCTTTTTTCCAATTTTGATGTAGTGGGTCATATACATTGTAATCTTTGTATTAAGGATAGCTATCCTTATCCTGCATGTGGATATTTTAAGAAAGTTAATTGGTGAACCACCTATGTTTCCTATAAATAGGTAAGGATTAACATTTTGTAAAGAGAGATATTTTGATCAATTGCATACCAAGAGAAATTAATATAACTAAGGAATTCTAAGAAGACTATCTAGTATAGTTTTTTATTATGTCAGTGTCGTCTCTTAATTGCAGGTTGTCATCTTAATTTTGAAGGATTCTTCGCACTTTGAGTCACATTATCTATCATAGGGATATTGATTTATGATAATTATAGATTAAATACAAAGATCTCAAGTATAATTCATTTTATTTTGCTCTACATTTGGATGTGCTTAGGCTATTCAGACCACAATAGTGAATGTTTAAAGTAAACTTGGTTATAACTTATGGTTTATACGTTTCCTCTAAATTTTGCCTGATTTGTGATGTAATCTGAGTTCATTTTATTTTATAGCATAAATTGGTTCATGTGTGCTCAAATTAATTATAATTTTATCATAATATTTAATATGAGAGTTTTTAATAATGTTTCCTTTCTACCTTACCCTTCCTTTTTTAATTTTTATCAAGACTCAATTTAATTTAAATATCATTGTTAATACTCATTTAGATAGGTCTTGAAATCATAAAATTATCAAAGATCCAAAGACTCATACCCTGGTGGCTCCCAACCCTTAAAATAAACAAATATTATGGATAGTTCCCATAATCTACTTCTAATCCACCATAGACATCACCGAATTCTCACAAACTACAACTCATGCCTTGGATTTTTCAAATCCTAAAATGAGAAGTGTTCATCAACACTGAAGAACACCTATGGTACATTTAGAAGCATCAACAAAATACTCAGTAGTATTCCCCCTATAAGTCACCATTTTTTGTACCCAACATCCCCTCTTTCTTTAGGGAAATGGGGATCCACATTTTTAGATTATAGTCTTGACTTTTTTTCCCTCTTATATGTGTTTTTTTTGAAAAATTCTAGGAAAAAATACTAACTATTGGCATTTCATACTTTGGAAAGATGTAATTGGTGTTGTATTTTCATAGACTATATTTATATTTGTTTCAAACTTATTATATTAGGTATTTTGTCCATTATTTATTTTGGGACTTATGCAATTTATCTTTTTGGACTTATTTATTTTGGGATTTTTACCTCAACATAATTGTTTTGAACATTTTTTCTAACATAATTGAGATCTTGAAATTATTTTTATCAGATATTTTCCCTGAAGCATTTGGCCTTTATCTAGATTTTTGTTTAAGATTTTTGCCACCGACTTATCGGACCTTATTGAAATTTTTTTGTCTAAAATAATTCCCCCAATAGAATTGGGTCTATGGGCTTTATGCTTGACAAAATAGACTTACCCTTTAGGTTTTGTGTAACCTACTCTTCAAGACTTCTATCCCAGATATTTGACCTATGAAGTAGATCCTTCAAACTTTTTGTCATGGGCACTTTACCCTATGAAGTAGACCATTCCAAATTTTTGCATCTAACCTTTGGCCTTTTTGTTTCTATCATTTTGCCCAACATAATTACCCTTCAAACTTTTAGAATAACCTTTTGACCCTTTTGAACCTACCCTTCAACCTTTTTTCATTGACCCTTTACCTTACCAGACTTACCCTTCAAGACTTTTGTCCTGGGCTCTTTCTCAACCAAAACATACCTTATGAAGTTGACCCTTTAGGAATTTTTTCCACAAAGTAGACCCTTTAGACCTTTTACACTTACCCTTCAAACTTTTTTTCTCAGGCATTTTTTCCCACGAGCCTATCATTTGAGATGTTTGTCTTGTATTAATTGTTTTAGACATTTTTCCCTAGACCAATTCTTTCATAATTTATGTATTAGATATTTTGTTTGATGAAAATGTAATTCCTTCAAAATTTGTGTCAAACATTTTGTCCACAATAATTTATTTTTGATAATTCCCCAAGCAAATTATATTCTTTTAGACATTTTATTTGAGACATTTTCCAAGGGTGACTTATTATTTCAGGGTTTCTTTTCTATTGGACATTTTTTCTAACATAATTTGGTCCCCACAACAATTCCATTACATAAAAAGGCTGCAATAATACCCCAAAACAATACCCTACTGCCAAGTGGCACCCTTTCTTAGAGAGCATTTTATTCTGTTTAGATCTTAATTTAATTTTTGAGCCTAGGTCCCAATCATATTTTATTCATAAAACTAAGATCTTAGGATGGAATATTCATTTAGGGTCATTTATATATTTTTCCTAAAGTATTATGATAAGTCCTTTTTTTGTTTATGATTATAGAGTAGAGTGAACTAGAAAATGACAAGTGTTGAGCTTGTAGGGAGTTAAGTAAATTTGACGGTCATGTGGATGTCTTTGAAGTTCACATGAACATAAAAATTAGGCTCAAAGATAAAAGACATGGGATTAAATTGTGATGCTCATGTAGATTTTATTTATGGTCATGAGGACATCATTGATAGTCGTATGAATGTTAAATTTAAGCTCATAAATTAGCCATTTTGAAATTAAAGGTTAAGTGGGCCCAGGTAGATTAATGTCCAACATTGATTCATATAATTGATCTAATAGTATGAGATTGGTAAGGAATTTTTAAAAAGAATGAGGATGTGACAAGTGTCAAACTCATAGGAGTCAATGAGTTAATTTACTAAGATATATGAACTGTGTTAACTTGAGCACAAATGATCGATGGTGCATGATCAACATGGAAAATTCAAAGGTCCCAAAACTAATCAAATAATTCAACTTGGCATAAAAACATTAGAGCTATGATTATAAAGATCATAGAGAACTTGTCGAGCTGCCAAGTGGCATGCTCACATTTTATCATACAAAATATCTAATGGTATCAGTCTTAAGTGGACTTTTCAAAGATCTAGATTCAATGAGAGGCACATGCAAAATTTAATGCACAATTATTTTTAGTCAATCATAGTTTCACTAGTTCTAAAGCATTGATACAATGATACTTATCCTTGACAAACAACATGCAATTCTAGTTTCCACCATCTTGGCCATTTAGACCATGTAGCCTTAAAAGGATAAGACTTTATGCATGTATATTTTTTTAAATGATGCATATATTTTAAAGTTTTTACATGTAGTTCAATCTATAATTTTAAAAAGTGCCTTTATACACATGCACATGTTACATATCTTTTTCAAAGTCTATTTTAAATTGATAACTATAATTAGACTTTTATATAGTTTTCATACATAGTTAGAACTCAAGTTCTAACTATCACATGTAACGACCTTGCATGAACTTGGAGGATGAGGCAACCCCTTCCCCAAGTCTATATACATAATTGTAATCCAACGTGGATTTTGGTTAGATAATTTTGAATATAGGAAAAACATCAATTTTGATCAACATCAAATGTGTTTGTACATTTTATTTCCAATTTATGTGTAATTAGTTATTATTTTTCTTGGTTTTATGTTTCAGTAATCTTTAATGTGAAATAGCTATAGATGGATTCTTGATTATACTAATTGATGTATTTATCTGTAGATGTGAAATAGTTATATAAATTTTAATAAATATATTTATTAGGATAATTAAGTTAAAATTGATTCATAATTCTAAATGTACATGAGTTTTTTCTTTGATGTAGTTTTTTGTGTGTGTAATATCTACCTTAGATACTTCAATATCCTAAGTCATTATCTCCTAATTAAAGGTGTGAAACAAGTGAATTAAAATGATAAAACTTTGTCTAAGGCTTTTGAATTTCCCAAATCATTATTTCCTTATATTTCTTAGCCACATATAATTGTGTGTGTGAAAATTTCTGCTAGTTATAGACATAGGTTTTGAAAACACTTGTCCTTTTAGAAACCAACCAGGGAGGTAATTATTGAAAACTATAGAGCCTTATTGTCTAAATTACCCTTCCCTCATTTTTTTATTTCTTTTTTTAACCTACCCACTTTATATTATAATCCAACCATCCATATAACTCACATAGAGATTCACTACCTCTTAGGGACCACACCTCCATCCAAAAACCTTATCAACAACATGCATGCCCTACTAGCTACTCCATCAATAGGTTGTTCTAACTACATACCTACAACTCATGCCCTAGAATGCATTTTACCTCTATTGAGATCATAAAATGTTAGAGGCTACCTTATTAACTGTGGTATACATTAAACATGCATCAACAATATTAATCAAATAGGCCAAAAAAACACTAAAACCATTCTAATGTTTACCTTGTGTAGATGTAGAAGACCAATTTGATTTCCCTAATTTCTCAACCATTGTTTATAGGGCATAGGTAATCATTATCTAAACCAATGATAAGGAATATAGGGCCATTATACACCCTTAATCTGGCTAATATCTCAAGTCATGATCTTCTCTCTCTTATCCATACCAAACATGAACTTGAAGTGTTATTCAAGGCTGCCAAGGAGGATGATGGAAAGGAGGGGTCAATTTTTTACCCTTTTTTATTTGAAACTCTTGTATTATCTTACATGATGTCAATACTAAGTCCCCTCTAAAAATACTTGACTCTTTCTGACCATGTCTATATTATATAGATCCATACTTTCTTGAAAACACCTACAAAACATTAGTATCCTACCATCTCTCAGGCTTTTAGACCTTAAAACATTATTGGTGGCTAGGAATATGTAAAATAGGGGTCAAAATTCATTTCAAAAAATTAATTATGATAAGCAAAGTTTAAAATCCATTCCTTCCCATGCATGGTCCCCTCTAGTAGAAAATAAAAGCATGTGACTTATGAAAGGACACCCTTTGCATATGAAACCATTTGGTCATGGCATTATGGTGATAATGGGGACCTTTTGGGGCATAATTTATAGTCTTAGTGATGTTTTTTTGTCAAAATAACGTCATTTCATGGTCAAACACCCCTTTTGAAGGTAATACATATGATCTCAAGCGAAAGTTCAAATTGAGGCTACCTCAATACCTATTAAAAGACCTTAAAACATGGTCAAGACATAAAAAAGGTCACCATGTATTCCTTATAACATCTTTAAAACCTTTATCTTGCCAGACCTTATAGGATTTTCAACATACTTAGATGGATTCATGATAGGTCATGAGTTGTAACATTGGGTCATATTTAATATGATTAATTTTAGGCCATTAGGACTGCTCCAAGGCATGTTATGGATCCTTATACATAAATAATCATAAGGATAACACTTGATGCAAGATAAAATAGGGCCTAAAATAAAACCACCATAACATACCTTGACATATAACCTTACTTGAACTTGTTCTTGACATGATGATTTGTGATCCTCCTTTTGAACTACCTTAACACTTCAACAAACATGAGAGGGTGACCAAGGTGAGTTTGGATAATTATGGTAGAGACAGACTCATTTTTAGGACCAAGGTAAGAAATAAGTCAACCTTATTAGTGACTCTAAAAAAATTATGACTTAGCTAATGTTCATAAGGACCCAAGATCTCTTGCATATCACTCATGGTTAAATGAAAGAATATTTGATTGAATTAAAACCTTATGATCAATATCTTGCAGACCTTAAGGATTGAAACGTGATTAAAAATGCAAACAATAAGACATAAAGGAAACACAATAAATACACACAATATAAAGTAATAAGAACACAACCAAAAAATAAACTAACAAAGTATGTGCTATAACACTTGGAAGAAGGAAACCTAGACTACTATCTACAAAGATGATTTTGTGCTTCCTAGTAACAATGCTTAAGGAAAACCCCATTAACATTGATATGGATTTACTCACCACTCATCTTGGAAAATTATAAATCATTGTGTTCTTTATATCTGGTAATATTATATGGTCTAATCTAAAGACTATCAAACTTTGAGTGCTTACCTAATTTAGCACGGTCTTCATCCCACTTGAGTAAAATATCACCTTATTTTAATGTATTTTAAGAATACATATTTTAAAAATACCTCTTTACCTGATATTTATGAGACCACATAAAATTCATAGCATCATCTCTTATCTCTTCCACCTCCCTTAATTTGTTCATCCTTACTTCCATTACATAACTTTCAATGAGTTCAAGTTGGTGTGAAAGTTCTAAGGCTAGTAGTTCAAGTGATGTGGACAGCCTTTCCTCTTTTCCATAGATAATAATATATGGTTAATTTTTACTATCACTCTTTTGAGTGATCCTATTTACCCATAAATTTGTCCTTATCTTGGTATTCTACTCCCTTTGGTTGTCCTCCATAGTTCTCCTTATGATCATAATTAGATTCTTGTTGGTGGACTCTGCAAGTACATTTACCTATGGATATTAATTAGAGGAATAATTTAGGTATATTATATGTTTAATATCCAGCTAACTCACTCTTTCACTATTTAAGGCTAGTTCATTGTCTGATATGATGGTGGAAGGGACCCAAAATCTGGTCACTAGACTATTATAGAACTCCAAAACTGAGTTCTCATTTGCCTCCTTAAGTACAATTGCATCCAGACACCTATTAAAATATTATATAGTAGTCAAAAACAATTTATTTACTGTAATATATTGAGGGTGAATCATACCTACAAATTCTAGGCCCCACTACATGAAGTGTTGCTCCACTTGAATATGCTTGAGGGGAAATGTAGCTAGTCTTTACTTTCCTATGAACATATAAAATTTTTGGCACCTCCTAACCCAAGAATTGGATTTCATGAATCAAATTTTATAAAAATATCCTTATTTTATGATTATTTATATTTTAGTCTTGGTTATAAATTTTGCTCCTTTAGACCCATCATCAAATTGGTCTAGGATCTTATTAATTTGGTTAGTTTCTACATACCTAAAGAGCATGCCATCAAGATAATTTTTGAAAATCACTCCATCAATTAAGACATAAGTAATGGATTATAATATAAATTACATAATTATTATACTATTTAGGCCTATATAAAATTCTCCCATTTTAAGGAATCTCACCATGTCTTCAGTTCAGTTGGAAGGAGATGTATGTGCAACTACTTATTGATCACTTTACATTACCAAAAACACTTATTTATCCCATTTAAAATATAATTAAAAGTGTTCAAATAGTCACCCAACCCTAAAAAACTTGGTTAAATTAACTTATATGTTATATTCCATGCGTTTCATCACCCAACCAACTCTCTTTTCAATCAAGTCTTTGTTAAGGATGAAGTCCTTGATGCTAGGGTGAACCAACATGACATAAATTTTGTTATTAGACACCATGTTTTTGAATTTTTTTAGTTCTCTCATGACTGAAATTACTTGTTTTTAAATAAATGTATACCTTTTTTCATACCCATCCAATGCTTGGCTAAAGAAGGCTATGGGCTACTCAAGACCCTCACTATTTTACTACATAAACATGGAAAAAATAGTATCATTGGTTAAGAAGGTATAAACAAAGAATAACCTTGAAAAATTGGGGTTGAGTAGGGTGGGAGATTCAATAATTTCATGTTTGATGGACTAAAATATTATTTTCCCTTCTTTAGTCTATGAAAACTCGTGTTTTTTTATCATGAGGGTTAGAAGCCTTACTAATTCTACAAATTTGACTATAAAAATCTTGATGAAGTTGATTTTTCATATAAAAATCTAAAATAATTTCTTATTTTTAGGTATTTATAGATAAATTATTTTACTTATCCTCTTAGGATCTATAGAAAGGCCTTCTTTTGACAGAACATCTCCTAGAAGTCTACCCTCATAGAATGTAAAAATACACTTTTTGGGATTCAAAAAAAACCCATACTACCTACACCTATCAAATACTAGAATAAAGTGTGTCAAGTGATCCTTGAGGTCCTTGGAGAATAATTTGGTGTCATATAGGTATATGAGTACCATCTCATTAATAATTCATTAGAAGGCTACATATATTGCACTTTAGAAGGTGTCTCCTACATTGGATAATCCAAAGGGCATCTTATTTTAAGCATAAGTGCCCCAATTAGTTGTGAAGGAAGTCTTAGGTTTGTACTCCTCTTTAAATAAAGCTTCATTCTACCCTAATTATCCATCAAGCAAGTTAAAATTTTATGAACCTATAACCTTTTGAAGAATACAGTCCATAGATGGCAAGGGGTAGTGGTCTCTCAATGATACCTTGTTGATATCCCTAAAGGCTAAACATAACCTTATCTCCCCATTATTATTCCTTATAGGAAAAATAATAACCACCCATTAATAATATTTAATGGGGAAGATGATGTTGGATTCAATGAGCTTGGTCAAATCTTTCTTCATGAAGATGTCAATCTTTGGGTTGACAGGGCTTTATTTTTGTCTCACAGGCTTAGCACTTACCTCCAGTTCTATGGTATGCTAGGCCAAACTAGGGTAAAATCCATTAAAATAATTTTACTCCAAATAAAATATTTCTAAATATCTTGACATAACTTTACTAAGGTTTCCTTCTCCTCCTTTGAATTCACTTTTCCTAGTTTGAGCAACCTATCTTTGAAAATGATGACCTTCTCATAGTTATCTTCCTTTGTGTACATCCTAAATTTATATTTACTTAGATGATAATATTAATTTAATATATTTTCCAATGTCACAAATACATTACGTAACTTAATTTTCCTCAATTGGACAATATTTCCCCATATTATTGTTGCAATCTACATTGGTTTTGTGAGCAAAATTCTGCTTCCTATTGCAAGAATCATTTTATCTGTTTGTCATTTTAAAATACCTAAAAAATAACCTCATTATTAGGGATTGAAGGTATGAATATTAAATTTATTTAATATAATTAATTTATGTCCTTAACCCCACTTAAAATATCATATTTTGCTCCTATGGTTTCCAAATGGTCTACATGTTGATTGGCCTCTATTGGGATTGAGTGAATGTCAAAGGTGTCAAATTCCTATAAGAGGTTCAAAAAAATATGTTTGTATGACTTTAAGTTTGTATTATTTATTTAATTATACCCCCTCACTTGATTCACTTATAACTAACTATCTCCCATGGCTTATAGGATCTTGAGGCCTCTCTTTCTTTCCCATTGTAGCCCATAAATGAGGGCTTCATACTCTATTGTGTTGCATGTGTAGCTAAATTAAAACCTTGTGGTAAAAAAGTATCTTTATTTTAAAGGAAATAAAATAATGACACCTACCCCACTTCCATTCTTGGAACTAAATCCATCAAAGATCAAACTTAACACTCCATCAAGGTCTTGTCTTTGGTTAGTAAGAGATGATATGATAACACCTTCCTCATGCATAAAATATACCCACAAACCTACCTCTTCAATGTTCTTATATGGATCATAGTCATGTTTATTTTCCCCCCATTCATCAAGAATAAAATATAATATACCTTCAATTGGTTCAATTGGATCTTGGTCATTGGGGTGATCATCTTCATTTATGATAGTGTAATTAACATTAGATAAATTAGGCTTGTAGGGATATAAATGGAACCTAGACATAGGCTCAGAATTTATGGTGACCTTTATTTTATACCTTGTCCTAAATACCATATAATACCAATCAAAAGAGATATATCCCCTATCATGGTAGTGAAATAAATAGACAAACATAAGGTAAAGTAAGGAGGGAGGTCAACTACTACCACATATTGGGATATAGTACAATTAGGACAAGTAGTGAAGATAATTTTTATATCCTTAAGTACATTAATAGTCTTAGTAGAAGACCCATCTAGTTTTAAGACCCCTTTAGAATCAGGTTCATGCTTTAATCCCAACTTATCTACTATAGACGTATGCATTACAAAAGTACTAGGCCCATTATCTATACTATAGTTTTGTATTAGGGAATCATTTATAAAGAAAAAGAGATAGAAATGAGGGGGATTATTTACCTTAGGTTCTTGAGACTCATGAAGATGATTAGTATTGGTTAGGACTACACCCACCTTTTCTCCCTACTTGTCTAAGATGTGGAGTTTAAACAACTCTTTTTAGAGGAGATATTTTTGTCCCATAATAAGCAAGGTATCCCACATAGATATGGTGACATGGGCCTTATACATCTAGTACACAATGTTTATGTGATAGGTATCAACCTTCGATTGCAATTTAAAAATAAGAGTACCACCTGGAGCTTGTGTAAATTAGGGTATGAATGGACCTCTATAATTCTACCTTTTCCCATCTTGAACTTTTTGAATTGGTAGAGTCTTAAGAGCTATACTTTTTTGATAACCTATTGATATGGTTGAGATGGTTGATGGGATATTATTACAACTTATACATCATCACCAATTGCTCTTATTTTATCCCTTGGATGGGTTGCGACAATACTGTCTACCTTGGTTGTACCCCTAAACTGATTGGCTATACATTGCTCAAAATAATGTTCTTTTTCTTGGAATTTAACAAAAATGGTATCAAATAGTGTTCTTCTCCCACTCATTCATTGTTGATTTAAAATATCATACTAGGTCATAAAGGAGTCTCTCCATGTTACATAGAAGGACCATGTTGGTGTTCTGTATGAGGCTAAATTTCATGTGTTGGAGGAGCCTAATTTTATTACATGAAAGAGGATTGACAAGCATCACCACTTGGAGTGATTGACATCTCATGGGGATTCCCACATTCTGTAGGTCATTGACCTTCTTGAGCATAATTTTTTTTATTTAGGACTAGTTCTCTATAAGTGCTTGAAGAATTGGGGTTGAAGCTATTATAGGGCCTTACTTGAGTGGTCATCCCTTGACCTTGTGGATTAGGTTAATATGGAGGCATTTTAAACTAATAGGGATGGTAGGGGCTTGATAGGGTGATTGTTAAGGCCTATGAGGTGGAGTTTAGTACCTCTCCAAAACCATTATCTTGTTCCTTTGTGCCTTGAGTAGCCCTTCAATCTTACCCAATCTATCTTCCTGATCATGATTAGTTGGTAATGGTAGGGGAGTAATAGTAGGCATAGGGGGTTGTATCTTTAGGAACAAAGACATTAGGGGTATTGATGTAAGTTTGCCTGCTTGTATTAGATAATTTTATGCCCTTATGGACACCTCATAGGAATTTGATATTGTATTCCCTCCCATGAATTGTATCATTACTACCACATCAGAATTGAAGGCTCTTAAGTAGTATAAAAAGGCATAATTAGGGGTGGGATTGATTACCATGAGGATCATATCCCATGTTGTTTTAAAATTATAATTGAAGTCTACCATAAACTCTTGGGGAGTCTTTTTTATTTTATTGAGTTGCTCTACTAAAGATAAATGGACACTTTTATCCTTAAATTAATTGCAAAGTTGTTCCCCAAATTCATCCCAGGTATTGATAGAAGTAGGTATCAATAACCTATACCATTAAAGCTCCTTACCCCTTAAGGAAGTGTCCAATAACCTCATTGCTACATTTTATTTGGTCACATTATGAATTAAACATAGGTTGGATATGTCTATGATATGTTTAATAAGGGTGTTTGAATTTTCTCCTATGAAATAGGGAATGATATTAAGTGTAGTGATAGGTATATCATCAAATTGGTTCATATTTAAGGGGTTACCAACATTAAAGGGCATAAAATTTTGATATCTAGGCCTAGTCATTTGAGGTGTAGGGTTTGTAATAGTAATTTTTTATCAAGATTAGGATAATTAGGGGGGTAGGATTAGGATTATACCTAGGGTAGCTCTTCCTCCTACCAAATTATAAAGATAAATCAACAAAATTAGCTTCCTTACCTTTTGATGAAGACCTTGTGACCACTTTTGACATGAAATTTGACTACAAATCTACCACTAGTGTACTTGAAGCTCTTTGATATCATCCAATATTTCAAGTGCATGTTCTAACTTGATTGAATCCTAATCTCACTAGGAATGCTATAATTATTAACTCACCAAATGACACCTTTAGGAGAGGATTGTTTAAATTTCTCCAAGTTTGGGGTGATACGGGATTAGTCCAAGGGTTGTGGATGACCTATGGATGGACTAAACCTCTAGTTTATGGGGATAGATCCCATGGTGCATAAATTGAGTTAAATTTATAAGAATAATAAATTATTGGGGTGAAGAGGGAGAGAGAAACATGAACTAAAATCTAAGATAAGGGAGGTAATGCACCAATATTGATTTATCTACTCTAATTGATCCTTATCAACACTTTATAAACCAAGGACTATTGACTAAAAAAAGTCTTCCAATGATCTCCTAAACATAAGTAGTTAATGTGAAGGCTATGGTAGATGTATGAAACTTAAAGGTAATGGATAAGAAGTTTGTTCAAGTCATTATCAACTAGATTACTCTTCAAACATAGTTACCAATAGTTTAACACAACATATGACCTGCATAGAATAACATCCCAAAAACTAGGTGAGGGAAAGGACCTAAAAAGGATAGTGAAACTTCACTAGTTCTACCAATTAACAAGCACATAACACACTAGGCTAGTAAGGAAATCTAAAATAGTCCTTTATTTATTCAAAAGGTTTCTAAGATACAATTTGGGTAGAGTTTCATCATACCTAGTTGAGGGATCCATACAATGACCTTAGAACCTCAATTTATAAAACATAAATAAGAGGGAAAAGAGAACCATGCATGTATAATTAATGAAGAGGTTATGCATGACCTTAATCTATTTAATTGGTAATTATAGCCAGCCTTCACACCTCTCCCATGTGTTGCCTTGGTGATGAATGGTCTTCAACAAGTCTTTTGATGTTAGGTTGTGGAGTTAAAAGCTTCACCAGGATGAAAACAGGAGGAGGTTGCTCAGTGTTATAGCAATTGACATTGGCAGTGCAATTGACGTCAGTCATATCTAGTTACAGAGCAACTGACATTGGTCAGGAGTTGGCCGATGTCGGTCACCTCCAGACAGACAAGGATCGACGTTGGTCACCTGTGCATTCTAGAACTGGTTGTTGACAAATAGTTAGTTTGTTGAATGAGTTGTTTGCATGTAAAGACTAATTTTAGTCTTGAGCTACGGATCTTAATAGACTCATGGGATGTGTGCTAGATAGAGAGAGCAAGGTTGGCTCCTCATAGTGCGATAATGCCAAGTGTGTATGATTAGGTAGATCTGTGGGAGAGCAAGATCTGGTAGAAGATCCATAGGGGTGCTAGTATGGAGAATCATAAGGACTTGGTAAGGCAAGGAAGAGATCCTTCCAATTGTAAGATCAGGTTGATCTACAAGTTGTGCAAGATTAGGGAGAAGATCTACATGGTAAGTAAGGTCATTGATTTGTAGGTTGTTGCAAGATCAGGGAGATCTACTTGGAGTACGTGGAGTACTTGGTACTAGCAGTATTGTTACTGACTGGCTGGAGGTGAACAACAACTCTATGTTTGAGTTGTCTGTTGTGACCATGATTGAGAGAGAAGAGTGTGGCATCTTCTTTATTGTATTTTATTTATGGAAAGAGTATTAATATAATTGGGTATTGTCTCTCATATTCTATGTTATTTCTGAATTTCTATGTTACTTGTTACTTCTGGTTAAATTCTACATTTAGTTGCTTATACAAAGGTAATCAATTGTGCTCTTTATGAGTTGGGGATCCTAACAACTGGTATCAGAACCAGGGTGCTGGTTCATAGCTTGATACCACTAACAATTGGTATCAGAGCTAGGATCAACTAACAGGTGGTCAGAGCTTGTTAAGTGTTTGTTGATTACACGTCACTCTCAGGGGTTTTTGATTGAGTGGGAGTATAGAAATGGTAGAAGAAAGTATGGAGGAATTCAAAAGCAAGAATGATCAATTATGGTGTTATGGAAAGAAAGAGCAGGTAAAGAAAGATTGCTGGTTGGTAGCAGATTAACATGAAGGAAATAAAGGAGCATGTGTTGTAGGTATTGTTGCACTGGTTATTCTGGTATGTTCCTTGGATAAAGTAGAGTCTTGGTTTATAGATTATGTTGCCTCTTTCCATGCAGCCCCAAATAGAGTATTTTTCCATGTTAAGGTCCATGGAGACTTTGGAAAGATTTATTTAGGGGCTGGTGAGCCTTGTCAAAGTTTTGGCAAAGGGGAAGTGTGGCTGAAATTGCAGATGGCCAACACATGGGTGTTGAAGAAGGTCATGCATGTCCCAATTCTAAAGATGAGGCTAATTTCTTTGAGAAATTTGGGTGATGAGAGATGCACAAGAACTCTCACAGTGGATGCACTTAAATTAGCAGGTGGTAAGAAAGTAGGTATCATTTATCTATCTACTTATATTACTGATTCTTCTTCTATTGCAAAGATGTGGCTTTATAGGCTTGGTCACAAGAGCAAGAAGGAGATGCATGTTCTTAAGAGGAAGCTAGATGTATTTGACAAACTTAAGAAATAGAAAGCCTTGGTGTTCATGGAGGAGATGATGGATAGAGATCAATGGAGAAGGCTAAATAACTCTAAGCACAGTAGTTTGGATAGGGTTTTGATCCAAAAAGAGCTCATGGGTAAAAAGTCATCACTCATAGGAGAACATAGTTACCAGCATCAGTCAGGTGGAACTAACATCAAACAGACAGATATCGATGTCGGTCATGTGCAGATAGGCAAAGTCAGTGGTGTTGGGTAGGGTGGCTACCGGTGTCAGTCAGGGAACTAATGTTGGCGACCAGAGGACACCAATGTTGGTCAAGGAATTGGTGTTGGTGATCAAGTGGATTTGGCATCGGTCAGGTACAGACTAGGGTCAACCAGGGAACGGATTTTGGGTAGATAACAAGCTGTCAAGGAGTCTCAAATGCCCATATGGAGGACTGAAAGGGTAAGTAAGCCTCAAATTCATTATTCCCCTTCTTTATACTAGTTGCTCATTGTAGAGCAGGAAGGATCCAAGAAACAATGGGAGAATGGCATGAATGAGGAATTTGATTCCTTAGATGCAGAACCAAATGGGAGATTTGGTAGAGTTGCCAGCCAGATAAAAGCACTGAAAGATGAATGGATTCCTTGGTTAAAGAAGAGAGAGGATGGACACATGAGATGGAAGGCCAAGTCATATGGTCTTGAGCAAGCTACAAGACAGTGGTACAAGTTTGATAGGTGGATGACAAAGCACGACTTTATTCAATGTCATTGTAACCATTATGTGTTTCTTTACCAGGTTGGATAATGGTCACTACATTATCCTGTTACTGTATGTGGATGATGTGCTTGTTGTAGGTGCATACATATAGGGATTTGCTGAGCTAAGGGTAAAGTTAGTTTAGTGGTATGTCATGAAGAATTTGGGAGCAGCAAAATTCTTTGGCATGAGTTTTCCTAGAGACAGGGAAGATCACAGGTTGATGTTGTCTTAGGATGATTGTGTGAAGGTAGTGCAGGATGTAGAATGGCAAACACACCTATGGATGGACAGTTCATAGAACAGGGTCCCCAATCACATGATGAGGTTGAGTACATGTGTACTCCCTAATATTTCCCCAGTAGTGGGTGTTGTCAAAAAGTTCGTAGCCAATTCGGGAAAGAAGCACTAGAGGGTAGTTTAGTGGGTTCTTAGGTATCTGAGAGGGACCAACAATAGGGATTCATGCTATGCAAGTTCAAGGACTTCTCTACATGAGTATGTAGATTTGAATGTAGTAGGTTACTTGGATGACAGGAGGTGCATCACAGGTTTTGTGGTGGTTGGTCTTCAAGGTTAAGCTTAAAGAGGGATTAAGCTAGGAAATAGATTATATGATGTATAGGTATAGGTACAGGTGTAGCTATTTATCTCCAAGTGGGAGATTGCTAGGTTGTGGAGTTAAAAGCTTCACCAGGATGAAAATAGGAGGTTGCTCAGTGTTACAGCAATCGATGTTGGCAACTCAATTGATGTCAGTCATATCTAGTTACAGAGCAACCAACATTGATCAAGATTTAGTTGATGTCGGTCACCTCTAGACAGACAGGGATCGACATCGGTCACTTGTGCATTCCAAAACTAGTTATTGATGAATAGTTAGTTTGTTAAATAGTTTTTTTGCATGTAAAGACTAATTTTAGTCTTGAGCTGTAGATCTAATTATTTTAATTAGATGTCTAATTATTGTTTGCATGAGATATATATAATAGACTCATGGGTTTTATTGTAAAGGTGTGCTAGATAGAGAGAGCAAGGTTGGCTCCTCATAGTGCCACAGTGCCAAGTGTGTATGATTAGGTAGATTTGTGGGATAGCAAGATTTGGTAGAAGATCCATAGGGGTGCTAGTATAGAGAATCATAAGGACTTGGTAAGGCAAGGAAGATATCCTTCCAATTGTAAGATCAGGTTGATCTACAGGTTATGCAAGATCAGGGAGAAGATCTACATGATAAGTAAGGTCATTGATTTTTAGGTTGTTGCAAGATCAGGGAGATCTACTTGGAGTACATGGAGTACTTGGTATTGGCAGTATTATTATTGACTAGTTGGAGGTGAACAACAACTTTGTGTTTGAGTTGTATGTTGTGACCGTGATTGAGAGAGAGAACTCTTAAAGAGATTTATTGTTTACACCCTAGAGGTGTGGGAAGCCTCAGAGGTGTGAGAAGAGTGTGGCATCTTCTTTATTGTATTTTCTTTCTGGAAAGAGTATTAATACAATTGGGTATTGTCTCTCTTATTCTATGTTATTTTTGAATTTCTATGTTACTTGTTACTTCTGGTTAAATTCCTCATTTAGTTGCTTATACAAAGGTAATCAATTTTGCTCTTTATGAGTTGGGGATCCTGACATTTGAGGCATTAGATGTCTAGTTTTTGCTAAGGTTAACCCCATACACAAGATTATTACACCAAATTGGTGAATTCCCTCTAATTTTGATAGGTACAAGGCATCAAAGTTGTTCAATTAGGCCTCTCCATGAAGTATTAAGTAGCCACCTCCTTCTTACATGCCAATAAGACTTGAAAAATTTCCCCATCTTCCATGGTGGATGGGAAATGGGAATTTTCACCTATTTTAGGTATTTAAAAAAGTGTCATTACTTACATTTACTCTATAATATCCATATACACCAATGAACATCTCCCTTTGTTGACCAAGTAGGCCTATTGGGCAATTAGGACTAGTTATTTGGTTACTCATTGTTTCGATGACCATGGGGATTGAATAAAACCTTAAAAATGAATGATTGAGACTATCATTTAAAGTCTAAAAAAAATACTATACCAATAATTATTCCTTCCAAGTAATATATACCTATAACTTTGTTCATTTAGGTGACTAAGTCACCCCTCACATAACATTTTTAGACTAGCCCTTTAGTGCATACCTATAAAATATTTTAAAGTTAAATTTGATATTATTTTATGATTTTAAAAGGTGACTAATTATTCACACTACCCTCTCCCATAGTCTGTAACTATTTATATAACTATTCATCTTGAAATTATATTTAAAACCTATAAAAATAGTGTTTTTAATGGGGTTGTATAACTATCCATACATATCAATGCCATGGATGGGATATCCTTAAAGTAAATATGATATTAATATGTATCTCAAGTCATTAAAATTCACTTAGATGCAAAATCCTCAAGATTTCCTCCTTCAGGTCACTATTAGGTTTTTAGGGAGGTTTAGGGGGTTTGAGCTCTTAGCAATTGTTCATAAACCTAAGGGCATAAACTGTAGAACTAATGCCAAATAAATTCAAGTATACAACCCTCAAAAAATTTCCATATTAGATAGGGTCCCCATGTAAAACTTACATATAGTATGAACACAATAAGGTGCTCCTCAGGAGACTGTCTTCTCTTTGAAGCATTATTAAGGTAATTTTATGCCAAAAATGACCAATTCTATGCTTCTTTATGCAAAATAACACCTCACATTCATTTTTAATCCATTTAAGTGCATTTTAATTATGTTATAAGCTCTCACCTGACCCATTTTATCCTTTGATCTTAATCTTTAAGTAGGCCTTGACAAGGGTATTAGACCATCAAGCCTAATAACAAGATTCCTATACTTTGCCTCTAAACTAGAGTTGTGAGGGAACTTGGCCACCACTGATGGTATGAAATTAATATTTTAGGTCCTTGAGATCATCTTAATTGGCTTGGGTAAGCCACTTCTTTATGAACACACATTCATCTACTAGGCACCTAGGCAAGTCTGTAGGTGATTATTAGACATGGAGGCCCTTATAAATGGCCATTATGCAACTCTTTTAAACCTTTGAATCCCTTTCCCTCCTTAGAAACATGTATAATGTGCAATCCCTTTCAATTTATTACATATAATCTTTGAGAAATCCGTCTTAGGCTTGATCCATACACTACATACCCTGCACATACCAATTAGTAGACCATTTGGGTGCCCATGTGACCTAGGGACACCATGAAGACCATTTTAAGTTCCAAGTACCTCATTTGGAATAATTTGAGGGTATAATTTCCTCATAAAATTTTAATTAGGGTTTATATTGGTGGATTACCATATTAATAATGGTTCATAGAGTACAAGATTAAAAAAACCTATTACCATAGATGTATAGCCCATAGACCCTTTCAAAAATCTTGAATAGCTCCTCATCCCATGTAGATTGTATGGTGAGTACTAAGTGAAAGTTGGTGGCCTCCAAGCTCTTTATTAGGCATTTTGTGTAGGTTTTAGTGTAAAGGATTTTTCATAGATATGGGATCCTTATTGTATCTCTTTACTCCATAGATATTAGGTTCATATGGTCCCCAACTCCCCCTAATAGAACTGATCCTGAGTATTCTTTCCATGTGAGATTTGAGTGTTTGAGTTGGTAATTTAACATGGAATATTAGGGTAGTAGATCTCAAGAGGGGTAATAGGACCAAAATTTCAACTTACCTACCTTTCTCTACCTATAAAAACTCCCTCAGGACTTGCATCATCACTATATACCTCTCCATGACCTTAGGAATATAATGGGGTTTTGAATCTACCACTATGGTAGAGATGGGATCTTGAGGTCCAAGGATGGATTTAGGTCTTAAAGGCCTAAACTAAGTTTTATAACCTTAAGTCACTTATAGGTGTGTTTTTGGCCTTAATGTTATACTAACACCTTTATTTATTTTATTTCCACCCTTTGTACTTGACCTCATCTACCCAGACCACCATCTTTATATCTCTCTCATGTAGGCCTCCTCTGACCATCACTATTTAGTGAGAGTGATTGATAGTTAGTGTTATAGACCTTAGAATTATCTCTTTCGTTATATACTATTGATAAGGTTAGAAATCTCATGTAACATATTCTCAAGATCTAACCATAGCCCTTGTGACTTGGCCTCCACAACTCTACTATTAAATCCCACCTACATAGTCATGCACATATGTGAAACAACCCCAATTTTTTTTGGGGTTATATATCAGAGTACATTTTTGGATTTGTGTCAAACTCAATACCTCACTTACTAATGCAAGTGATAATCATTCAACACACTTGCATATCTAGAGGTAACTATCTAGAGGTAACTACATACAAAGGGTGTTATGGAGAAGCAGGTTTCCCTTAAGGATGTTATAAGTTTCAAGTCATATGAATCTATGAATACATGTATATGACTTGAGCACTATATGTGGTACTCATTCTTCCACATAATACCATTAATAGGTCCTTAACCCTAGGTAAAAATCTCACTCTCCTCAATGAGTTTTAGTTCCGCTCAAGGATGGTTAAGATTTTATGATCAGTCTAACCAGAAAGGATAACTCTAATAACCTAAGTTATCATTTAGGTTAAATAGGTCTTTATTAAGAGTAAAATTTACTTTATTGATCTAATTTCATAATCATGTACAATTTCATAAAAGTAAAACATAAACAATAATTGAATACCAATTCAACACATGTAGATTTATGTTAAATTCCCACAAATATACAACAAAAAATATCATAGCATAAAAGAAAGCATAAACAAAAATAGATTGAAATTTAAGGCTTTGTAGGCAATAACCAAGTGCTACCAACTGAGGTTGTTAATCACATCATGGCCTAAAGTTCACCACAACATTGCTAATGTATTCCTTTTAGTTCACACAACACTCAATGAATAATCATGAATGCATTTGATTAAATGAACAATGATATAGTCATGATCAAAATTATTATTCATCAAAAAATTTTCATGGGAAACCTATAATTAAATCCATGTTATGACATTACATTGGCATAGCCAATGTGATAAAATAAAATAAAATAGAATTCAATGAAATTGAAACATATTACAGCCAAGAGTACATATTCAGATAATCATTGATCATACTATCATTTATAAGGTTAAAGGGAAAGAACATATTTAAATAACATAGCTTTACATATATTCCAATATTTCTAGCCATACTCTAACTTATAATTTTACTAAAATGATGAACAATTATCTTATTAATTCATTAATATAGGAAGGAATTCATTAAGGAAACAATTCCCTTTATACAATATTTTCAACATGATCAATACAATAAAATAACATGTTTCATATTTGTATAAGATAATAATCTATTCATGCATTCAATAGTTTTTAAGTGAACCAGATAATTTTAGAAGTACATGAACAACAGAAGATTTCCATATAATTAAATGTGTACAACTCATACAAATAGGAATTCCAGCTGAGCATCAAGTTGAGTGGTACCCAAAAACAATGTTCCACTTAAGGAACTCTTACAAAATAATGTTGGGCATGCCAAGGCAAACAAGTTTAGCCATCATAAGAAGACAAAATCACATGCAGTTCATAGGGATTAAAATCAGCAAACATGCATACAACCATCATTTGTTTAAACAACATCAAATGAAGTAGAATATGATCTTCAACCATTTAATTTAATACATTAGAGTAATCTAAGATAGTTTCAAAATCAACACTATATTAATTCATTTAAGAATTTCATTTTAATTTCATTCTAGATAACCTTTTAGTAAACTAACTCATAAATTTTACTCATTTCTACAAAAATTTATATTAAATGAGAGAATGAAAGTAACACTTGCATATTTAATATTATCAAGATACATACCTTTATACACAACCTAGTATGTATGAATCGTGTATTAGGGGAAGGATTTCATTTATGTTTTTTGTATACATTAGTAGCAAGTGTAATTGGACTAATAAAATAATCCATGCATGGATGAAAACATTTAAGACATTTCCATGTTCTATACAACCTCTAATGGTTACAACATCATGTATAAACAATTCACAAGTGTCTAATTAAATGAATTAAAGATAACCATTTATTAAATTGAAACTCAAATTTACATATCAAAAATAACTTGTATGCTTTTATATCAAGTAAACACTATGCATATGCCTGAGTAAACCTTTACTCATAATAACCATCAAGTACTTTTATCTAACTAAACAAATCATATACCTAAATCAAGAGACGAATGCTTCATTAATAATTTCAAGGAAATATTATATCTAGCAATATGAATGAGACCTATCTAAACATTCCAACAAATTAACATATATACAAATGAGTTACCTTCAGCAATATAAGTAACTTTTGCATCTTACAATAATTAACACTTAATCTTACATTCTTTTTCTAAATTCTATTAACAACATAGTTTAGCATATTATACATCACTAACATAATCAAACCAATATCAAATTAAGATAAGATGTTAACTATGTTCATGCATCTCATAACATTAAATATTAACAACTAAGTAAAGATTGTATAAATAACATAAAATAATTTATTACCACTTAATTCACATTTTTCATAAGATCATCCAAGAGTGTATAAGCAAGTAATTGAATTGGACAAACCCTCCCAACTAGCCCTATGAGGCCAATCATTAGTTTCCCTTACCACCCCAACCATCAGCTAGATGGTGATTTTGGCAACTAGGGATGAGAAGGGAGTTCTAAAAAAATTAGATTCCAAACCAATGGACATCTCAACACAACAACATAACACAAAAAATTATAAACAAACACCATTCTGAGGTGAGATGGAAATAACCAGTATGTCATCAATATAAATTGGAAGTGGGGAAACTAATTTCATGTTACTCAAAGGATATAATAATGGATTAAACAATTAAATCCATTTGTGTGGATATTAGGAAAACCAACTTGGATGCCTTCCAAGTATGTGGTTAGGCTAAGCTATCTCAGCTACAAATTTATAACCCAGGTATACAAGTATACCAACTAATTCTTAGTTATATAAGTCTGGTCTAGGAATGGTGACCTAATAAGGATACACTACATGTAGTCAAAATAAAAAGCACAATCTATAACTCAACTATTATACACAAGCAAGTCACAACCAAACACTCATAATAATTAGTTAAGCCATTCCTTAAAATCAGTCATACAACATCCTTAATAGCATTCAATAATTCCAATAGACATTCAATAATGTTTGATTATTTTAAACCAAAATCGATATTAAAATCATCTTTGCCATACAAAAAAGCACTTTCAAGTTTAACATCAAACCCTCATATATATATATATATAAATGAAATTCTAACAAACTTCACCCAAAATCCTCAAAGTTTCCAACATAATATTCATGTTAAAACCCAATAGAGGTAGGCTATTAAGTAATGTGTAGGAAAGTTCTAAAAAAAATGCATAGAATTTTCCCACAACATAGGCTCCTAAAACATGTCACTCTAATCATACATAGAGGGTCATCAAATAAACACAAGGATCTAAATATATATAAATATTCAATAGGATCATTAAAACTTGGAAGATATATCAAATAAAAAGTTGACATGAAACGCCGATCTAAATATTTATTTCAAAAAACCCATTATACATATCTATGTATATAAAACTTAGTAAATGAATCAATAAAGAAATCCCAATTGATTCCAACTTAACCAAAAAGCGTAACTCATAGTGTAATCGCATATAGAGTGCCTTAACATATTATCAATGAATCGAGTATAATAACTTGCTTAAAGAAGCCATCAATATAACATACAACTTAGCTAAAAAATAACCCATGACTCACATATATGAAAAACACAGTCATTGAACCTTAAATAAACCCCTAAAATATTTCCCAAAACTTTTCCAACTTCAAAATACATTAGCATGCGGCTATAAAATAAAGTATCAGAACTCAATAAATCAAATAAACTAGATGGGAATACATTCCTGGTGACCAACGTTAAAATATAAAACTTAGCCTTAAATGATTTTAAGAATAGATTCAAATGAAATATATATATATATATATATATATATATATATATATATATATATATATATATATATATATATATATATATCTATATTACTTAAAATGATACAATAACATATATATTTTTAAACTCAAGTGTAGGGTTCCCAAAAAACCATTTATTAAATATACACAATACATGAAGACAAGCCATGAAACATATAACCCATTATTGAATATAATAACATATTTAACATTATATTAGTTAAAAGAATACAATAACATATATATTTTTAAACTCAAGTGTAGGGTTCCCAAAAAACCATTTATTAAATATACACAATACATGAAGACAAGCCATGAAACCTATAACCCATTATTGAATATAATAGAATCATCATCTCAATTGGGTGAATTGATTTTAAACACACAAATATTTAAAAATCTACACAGTCAACCATTTAATATAAATAATGAAAGCATGTAGATATAAATGATAAAACTCATATAGATCAATATTCATTCAAATAAATAATTGTATGAAAAAATAGATAGCTTATTGATCCTATTTTGTAAATTTACATGAAAAATAATAATATCGATCCATATCGAGTGTTGGATATGCATCTAGAAGTCCTAAGACTTTTGACTACATGTACAGCCTCCATCCTTTTTGAATAGTTTCTTTAAAAGAAAAGAATGACTAAACACAATACAAAAATTCTTACCCAAAAATGTAAAAGGAGAAATAACATAAAAAAATCCAGCAGGATTAAAACCAAAACAAATAAACCTTTATTCTTCATGTCAAGATGTAAAAACACAAAGAAAGCCTATGTTCAAAACTAGTCAAACACCTCCTATGATTTCATCCATTTTTCCCATATTCTTACTCCCATCTAATATTTCTACCCATCTAATAACTCCACATTCCTTCCATCCAACTCCCCATACCCCATTCAATTCTTGCATTGAATGTGAGGAGAGAGAAATCCTCTTACCTTATCATCTAACACTTCCCAATTCAACCCCAACTAGAAATCGATTAGTGCAATGGTCATAAATGACCATCTAGAATAGTCAAACCATTAAAAAAATAAACAATAACATAATAAAACCAATTAACAATTAAAACATAATTCAAATATTAATGGCATCGAACCAAATAACCATGCTACCACCATTTACCAAGTAGTCTAGGTAATATTTCATGGGGGGTATATCATGGATAGGTCTAGGTAAGTCTTAGGGAGTCTATGTCCAAAAAATCAGAATTCACATAGAAGGAGCGGTGAGTTATTCATGGAGGTGAAAGGGGGAGTTCATTATAAACCAACAAAACAATAATAATAGGATCCAGTTGACTCTACATCAATCATGTGAGAACATACATAATAGTGCAAAATAGTACTTAAAAATGAAATGTGACAAGATAAAAATGTTGAGACAATGACATAATAAAAAAAAATCAAGATTGTCCAATAGTGGAGAAAATAATCAAAAAATATGGATACCTATTGGAAATGCATCCAACTACATAATCCAACATATGTAAAGAAAATAATAGTTAGTTATATATCATTAATAATAATATTTTAAATAATATATTAGATCATAAAAAGGTAAGGTCATAACATTTTCCCCCTTGAAAGGGAGACATCCTGATGACTAGTCAAATAACCATACATAATGTTGCTTGACAAGATGTGCATCTTCTCAAGTAACACTTATTTTGCTTAGTGTGTCTCATTGAACCAAAACCTTATTTATGTCTCTGTTTTGCAACTTAACACTATGATGGTCCAAGATTTTCACTGGTTCTAACTAAATATTTTCTTCTTCCATGACCTATAAATGATTCCAATCCAAAACATGAGATGGATAAAGTATGCATTTTATTATCAAAGAAACATGAAATACATCATGAATCCTTGATAGATAAGGAGGAAGAGCCAACAAATAAGTAATAGGACTAATCTTATCCACAATGTCAAAGGGATCAATAAAATGTGAAACTAGTTTGGAAGATTTACCAAATTTTATTAAGCTTTTCTGCAATCTAACATGCAAAAGAACTTTGTCACCCACACTGAATTCATGTGGAGTTATCTTTTGAAAAGAATTACTCTTTTGTTGATATGATTCCAATTTTAGATTCTACCTTATTAATTTCATATGTTTGTCATATTCTAGTAGCAAATTAGGGCCAATAATAGCTCTATTTTCCAAGTTATCATAACCAAGAGAATTTCTTCACTTATGCCCATATAGATCTTCAAAAGGTTCCATATTTATCATAGACTGATAATAATTTTTATATGAAAACTCAATCAAATGAAGATAATCTTTCCATTTAGTTTGTTAGTCCATGACATACATGTGTAGCATGTCCTCAACTACCTAGTTGATCCTTTCATTTTGACCATCCATTTCTGGATGATATGAAGAAATAAAATTTAACCATGTTCTAAAGGCTATGGTCAAATTTCACCAAAATATTGAGATAAATAGTTTTTCATAGTCTAAAATAATCACTTCAAATATGTCATGAAGTTTAACCACTTCTTTCATGAAATGTTTCATAAACACATAAGCGTCATCCATTAAATTTCTAGCAATGCAGTGGCCAAATTTAGTGGCCTTATAAATTACCAAAAGTATAATATCATGATTGTTGTGTGATTTAAGTATCCCCGCAATAATGTCAAGTGAGATTATAACCCACTTTTCTCTTAGAATATCATGAAGGTACAAAAAACCTCTTGGATGGCAATGCTCAACTTTAACCCATTGATATTCTAAGCATTTTACCATAAAATAAATGACATCACACTTCATTCTAGGCCAAATGTAGATCCTTCTTATCTCATATATCACCTTCGTGACACTTGGATGAGCATAATAAAGTGTTGTATGCAATTATTTTAACATAGAATTTATTAAGTCGCCTAACTCAGGTACATAAATTCTATTTTTATGCCTTATAAGGCCATCTATTTCAACAAAAAAATTAGTAAATTTATTTTATATATGCTCGTCAGCCAAACTTTCTCTTACATCATGGCAGAATTCGTAGCAAGCTATTATTCTAAAATAACACTTCTAAAATTTCCTTGTAGAACTGACAAGGTAACAAGGTATGTGCATCTATTGAGTGCATTTTCTACATTATTCACCTTGCCTTTGACATATAATATGTCCATGTCATAATTTCTTAAAAATTCTAGCCATCTATACTAGTATGCATTTAAATAATCTTAAGATAACAAGTACTCAAGGATATAATAATCAAACTTCACCTTAAAATTTTTTTCCATAAAAAAATATTTCCGTTATTTAAGCACATGGATAATGACATCAAGCTCCATGTCATGCATGGGGTAATTTTTTTCATGTTCTTTGAGGTTTCGTGACTCATAAGCCACAACTTTGATGTCTTAATTCAAGATGCCTCCACATCCTTCCTTAGAAGCATAAGCCCATACTTCAAAATTACCATTTAGGTATGTAATGATAAGAATAGGTACTATTTTTAGCAACACTTTTAGCTTTGTAAAATCCTCCTCACATTGAGGCATCCATATAAATTTCTTACCTTTTCACTATAAATAAGTAATAATATGAGATACAGTAGAATTTTTTTTAGAAAATCATCGATAATAACTAACCAAACCCATGAATCTATACACTTCATGCACATTTTTAGGAGCAAATCAATCTTGTATGGCTTTTATTTTCACTAGATCTACAATAATACTATCCTTAGAAATAATTTAGCCCAAATAATGAATTTTATATTCATAAAATGCACATTTGGAGAGTTTCTCATATATCTTATGCTATCTTACTCTTTAAAAGACTAAACGAAGGTGTTGATTATGATCAGTCTCATTCTTGGAGTAACTAAGAATATCATCAAGAAAAATCAGCACAAACGTATCAAAAAAATCTTTAAACATGTTGTTCATAATATTCATGAAGGTTTTAGGAGCATTAGTCAGGCCAAATGGTAGTACCATGAATTCATAATGTCCATACTGAGTTTTAAAGGTTGTTTTCTAAATGTTCTCTTCTTTGAGTCTTAACTGATGGTATCATGATCTCAAATTAATCTTTGAGAAGACTACACCACCTTTAATTTGGTCAAACAAATCATCTATCTTTGATAAAGGATATCAATTTTTAATTATTACCTTATTAGGCAAGCAATAATCAATGAAAATCCTTAATGTACCATATTTATTTTTAACAAATACCACCAAAGCACCCTAAGGAGACACACTTGGTCAGATGCTTTTGGTATCCAAAAGTTCTTGTAGTTGTACCTTTAATTCCTACAGGTCAACCACATTCATGTGGTAGGGAGATTTAGATGAAAGGGTAGATTGAGGCATTATATCAATTGAAAAATCAAAATCATGCTTAGGTGGTGAACCAATTATATTCTCAGAAAAGACATCCATTAATTCATTCAAAATAGGAAAAACTACATTAACCAATTGCTTTTCTTTGGGTAATTCTTGTAACTAGATTGCATAAATCTTGTAACTAGATTGCATAAATCTTGTATCCCTTTCTAACAAACCTTTTCAACTATAAAGTTGAAAGTGTTTTATGCCTTTCGAGTCCTTAAATACCTTATAATTCTAAAATTTTCCCAAGGTCATTAATGTACTACACTCTTTTTCCAATGTAATCAATCTTTTTTTGGTGTTCATGCAGCCAATCCATTCTAAGAATGAGATCATAAGATCCCAAAGGTGTGAGGAATAGATTAACCTTGGTCTTCAAGAAACCAATATCAAGTTCATCTTATTCAAAGAACTCAAGAATAGGTACCTTTTTATCGATACCAAATTCATCCTCCCAACCTTCTCTTATTAAAATAGGTTTGATTTTACATTGTTTAATAGTAAGAATAGATATAAAATAATCAATGACACCTAAATTAATTAGAATAGTTAATGGAAACCTATTTATGGTACTTTTGGTTTCAATTGAGGTATCTTTCAAGTCAACATTTTGATTATCAATAGTAGTATATACCCTGTGATTGGTTGATTGTCCCATTTTCTATTTGGGACAGTCCTTTTTATAGTGGTTATCACCACATTCCTAAAAAATAATAAGTCTAGATAATGCTACCAAAATAGAATTGACACCCATGGTAGGTCCACATTGGTTTTTTTTATGCTATTCCTTCTTTAAAAAAATAGATTTAGATGATTCTTGGGTCTTGAAATTTTTGTTCTGATTAGAAAATTTGTTAAAATTCTTATTGCTAAAACAAAATCTATGGTTTTGATCTAATTTTTTCAAGTTATTATTCATAGGATATAGACTTTTATCTTTATATTATTTCCTATTTGATATAAATTCTTATCTTACCTTTTGTTAGGCCTTTTATTTTTCCTCAACCCTGTAGGCTGATTCAATCATTATTGCCAAAGTCTTTGGGTTCGGCATATTGACATCATGCATCAATATTTCATTAAGCCCAAGTTTTAACTTAGTGATTTTGGTTTCCTCATCATGAAAATATATTCAAAAAATTGTTTTCATACTCAACAACAGACATGTTTTCTTGCTTTAAAAGTTAAATATCAGTGATTTTCTACTCTTTATAATTGGAATTTAGGTGTCTTTTATGAAATTATGTGTCAAAAACTAACCAATTTAGGTTCATGGGCTGATATATTTTAATGTCACAAAGGTGATTCCACCACAATGCTATAGGACCAACCAAATGATATGATACCACCCTTGCTTTCACATTTGATGGCATGTTGTGCAAGTTGAAATATTTTTATAATTATACCATCCAGACATCAACTACATCACTTGATTCCTCACCCAAAAAGGTAGGTAGTGGAATATTATTTATCTCTTTTATGATTGGGTCAACTATGGTCAAAGGTAATTCTTATATTATAGGTTATTCTACTTGTCCCATTTCCAATCTAGGTACTTTCTCTTGGGATACCCCTTCAAGATTGTTCAGCCTTTATTCTTGGCTATCAATTTTTCCTTTCCTTGAAAAATGTTATGGGATGTAAAAATACCACTAAGTATTTCTTCATTCTTGTTAGTTGGGTTCCCACCAACTACATCAGTATTTGAAACCTTAGTATTACTATCAACATTATTTATGGGCAGATCTTCTTGGTTATGAATTGTGATGCAACCATGATGACCCCTACCTCATCCTCTACCTCTACCCTAGTTGAGTTAAAATTTTATAGGTTATTATGGATGTTTTCACTACTTGATCTAATTATGACCATCTTAAGAATTAAAGAGTGACAACTCAATAGATTAAAGAATTTAAAAAGAAAATATTCATTCTCAAAGTTCCCTAGAGTAGAAAACTACTCTAAGACTAGATGAAACAATCTTAATTTTTTTTGGAATTTTATATCAAAGTACATTTTTGGATGCATGTCAAACCTAATACCTCACTTACTAATGCAATAAATAATCATTCATCATACTCATGTATGTGCAAAGAGAACTAAAGGAGGTGAATTGAGGTAATTAGCTAGAGGTAACTACATACTAAGGGTGTTATGGGGAAGCAAGTTTCCCTTAAGGATGTTATGGGTTTTTTTTCATATCAATGTACGCATACATGGATAGGACCTGAGTGCCATATGTGGAAATTATTCTTCCACATAGGACCATTTATAGGTCTTTAACCCTACGTGAAAACCTTACTCTGAATGGGTTTTAGTTTCACTCAAAGATGGTTAAGATTTTATGATCAATCTAACCAAGAAAGATAAATCTAAAAACCTAAGTTATCATTTAGATTAAACGAGTCTTCGTTAAGATTAAAAATTACTTTATTGATCTAATCTCATAATTAAGTATGATTTCAAAAAATTAAAACATAAACAACAATAAGAAATAAATTTAACACATGAAGATTTATGTTAAATTCCCATAAGTATACAACAAAAATTATCAAAACATAAAAGAGAGAATAAATAAGAATAGATTAAAACATAAGGATTCAAAGGAAATTATCAAGTGCTACCAGCTGAGGTTGTTAATCACCTCATGGCCTAAAGGTCACCACACCATTTCTAATGTATTCCTTTTAGTTCACACAACAATCAATTAATAAGCATGAATTTTGTTATTCGACTAAAGGAATAATGATATAGTTATGATCAACATTGTTATTCATCAAATAACTTTTATGGGCAATGTATAATTGAATCCATGTTGTAATATTAAATTGACATAGCCAATGTGATATAATAACATAAAATAGAATTCAATGAAATCAAGACATATTATAGTCAAGAGTACATATTCAGATAATCATTTATTATACTATAATTTATAAGGTTAAAGGGAAAGAACGTATTCAACTCACATAACTTTACATATATTCCAATATTTCTAGCCATAATTTAACTTAAAATTCTACTGAAATGATGAACAATTATCTTATTAATTCATTCATATAAGAAGGAATTTATTAAGGAAACAATTCCCTTTATACAATATTTTCAACATGATCAATACAATAAAATAACATGTTTCATATTTTTATAATTATAATATTTTATGCATGCATTCAATAGATTTTAAGTGAACAAGATAATTTTAGAAGCACATGAACAATAGAAGATTTCCATATAATCAAATGTATATAACTCATACAAATAAGAATTCTAGCCGAGTTTCAAGTTGAATGGTACCCAAATAAAATGTTCTAATTAAATAATTCTTACAAAATAATGTTGGGCACGCCATGGCAAACAAGTTTAGCCATCATAAGAATATAAAATCACATGCAATTTATAGGGATTAAAGCCGGCAAGCATGCATACAACCATTATTCATTTAAACAACATCAAATAAAGTATAATATAATCTTCAACCATTTAATTTCATACATTAGAGTAATCTAATATAGTTTCAAAATAAACTCAATATCAATTCATTTAAGAATTCCCGTTTAATTTCATTCTAGAAAGCCTTTAACATGCTAACTAACTCATAAATTTAACTCATTTCTACAAACATCTAATATTAAATGAGAGAATAAAAGTAACACTTTTATATTTAATAATATCAATATACATACCTTTATATTCAAATAGGTATGTCTAAATTGTGTATTAGGGGAAGGATTTCAATTAAGTTTTCTGTATACACCAACAACAAGCATAATTGAACTAATCAAATAATCCATGCATGGATGAAAACATTTATGACATTTTCATGTTCTATACAAGCTCTAATGGTTAAAATATCATATATAAATAATTCAAAAGTGTTTAATTAAATGAGTTAAAGATAACCATTTATTAAATTGAAACTCAAATTTACCTATCAAATATAATGTTTATGCTTTTATATCAAGTAAACACTATGCGTAAGCCTGAGTAAACCTTTACTCATAATAACTATCAAGTACTCTTATCTAAATAACCAGATCATATAACTAAATCACGAGCTCAATAATACATTAATAATGTCAAGGAAATATTCTAGCTATAAATATGAATGAGACCTATCTAAACATTCTAAAAACTTAACATATATATAAATGAGTTACCTTCAACAATATAAGCAAATTCTACATCTTACCATAAACAACACTTAAGCTTACATTCTTTTTTTAAATTCCATTAACAATAGAGGTTAGCATATCATACATTACTAACATAATCAAACCAATATCAAATCAAGATAAGATGTTAACTATGTTTATGCATCTCATAACTTTAAATATTAAAAACTAAGTAAATATTGTATAAATAACATAAAATAATTCATTAACACTTACTTCACATTGTTCATAAGATCATCCAAGAGTAGAGCAATGAGTAACCAAATTGGACAAACCCTCCCAACCAACCCTATGAGCCCAATGATTGGTGGCCCTTACCACCCCAACCATAAGCTAGATGGTAGTTTTGGTAACCAAAGATAAGAAGGGAGTTCTGATCAAGTTGGATTCTAAACCATTGGACATCTCAACACAACAACATAACACAATGAATGTTAAACAAACTCCATTCTAAGGCAAGATAGAAATAACCATCCTATCATAAATATAAATAAGAAGTGGGAAAACTAATTATAGGTTGGTCAAAGAATATAACAATCAATTAAATAGATGAATCCATTTTTATATCTTCTAAAAAACTAACTTGGATCCCTTCTAATTATGCGGTTAGCCTAAGTTTTCTCAGATATAAATTTATAACATAGGTATACAAGCATACCAACTAATACTTAGTTATTTAGGTCTAGTTTGGGAATGGTAACCCAATAAGGATACACTATACACAATCAAAATAAAAAGCACAACATATAAATCAACCATTATACACAACCAAGTCATGACCAAATAATCATAATAATTAGTTAATCCATTCCTTAAACTCATTCATACAACATCCTACACAACATTTGATAATTCCAATAGACATTCAACAATTCTTCATTATTTTAAACTAGAATTGATATAAAAATCATATTTTCCATACAACAAAGCACTTTTAGGTTCAAAATCAAACCCTCATATTCATTCATATATATATATATATATATATATATATATATATATATGAAATTCCAACAAACTTCACCTAAAATCCTCAAAGTTTCCAATAGAATATAAACACATAATATTCATGTTAAAATCCAACAAAGGTAGGTCATTAAGTAATACATAGGATAGTTTCCAAAATGAAATGCATAGCATTTTCCCATAACATAATAACCTAAAATGTGTCATTCCAATAATACATAAAGGGTCATCAGAAGAAACACAAATATATAAATATATATAAATATTCAATAGAATCATTCAAACCTAGAAGATATACCAAACAAATAGTCGACATGAAACCCCATTCAAAATATTTCTTCCAAAGAAACCATGATGTGTGTGTGTGTGTGTGTGTGTGTGTGTGTGTGTGTGTGTGTGTGTGTGTGTGTGTGTGTGTGTGTGTGTGTGTGTGTGTGTGTGTGTGTGTGTGTGTGTGTAAAACTTAGTCAATTAATTAATAAGGAAACCCCATTTGATTCTAACTTAACCCAAAAGAATAACTCATCATGCAATTGCATACAAGATGCCTCAACTATATTATCAATAGATATAGTTTAATAAATTGCTTAAAAGAAGTTGTCAATATAATATACAACTCAGCCTCAAAAGAACCCATGACTCACATACATGAAAAAAATAGTCATAAAACTTTTAAAAAACCCAAAAATATTTCTCAAAACTTTTCCAACTTCAAAATACATTACCATTCAACCAAAAAATAAAGTATCAAGACTCAATGAATGGAATAAACCAGATGGGAATACAATCTAGGTAACCAACATCAAAATATAAAACTCAGCATTCAACAATTTTTAAAATAGATTTAAATGAAACATATATACAGTCGATTTAAATAGGGGTTGAGTCCCATTTCAAACATTATATAAGTTAAAATAATAAAATAGCATATATATTTTTAAACTCAAGTATAGGATCCCCAATGAACCATTTTTTAAATATACGTAATGTATGCAAATAAGTTAAGAAACCCATAAATCCTACTTGATTATAATAGAATCATCATCCCAACTAGGTGAATTGATTTTAAACCCGTAAAGATTTAAAAATACACACAATCAACCATTTAATATAAATAATTAAAGCATGAAAATACAAATTATAAAACTCATATAGACCAAGAATCATTTGAGTAAATAACTATATGAAAAACCATATATCTTATCAATCCTATTTTGAAAATTTACATGCAAAATGAGAATATCGATCTATATTTAACCATATTGAGTGTTGGATATGCATCTAAAAGTCTTAAGACTTTCAACTACGTATGTAGCCTCCATCCTTTTTCAAGATTTTATTTAAAATAAAAAAATGATGAGACACAATCCAAAGATGCTTATGCAAAAATTCAAAAGGATAAATAACACACAAAAAGCTAGTAAGATTAAAACTAGAATAAATAAGCCTTTGTTCTTCACATCAAGATGTAAAAACACAAAGCAAGCCTGCATTAAAAACTAGTCAAACACCTCCTTTGCTTTCTTTAATTTTTTTCCATCTTGCTACTCCCATCCAATCTTTCCACCCATTGACTAACTCCCCATTCCTTTTGACCAACTCCCCATACCTCATTCAATTCCTATATTCAATGTGAGGAGAGAGAAATCCTATTACTTTGCTACTAAACACTTCCCACTACAACCCTCACCAAAAATACATTAATGTAATGATCATAAATGAGCATCTAGAATAGTCAAACCATTAAAAAAAATAACCAATAACATAAAAAAATAAATTAATGATAATAAAACCAATCAATAATTTAAATATTAATGTCATCAAACCAAATAACCATACAACCACCATTTACCAAGTATTCTAGGTAATATTCCATGGGGGGTGTGTCATGGGTAGGTCTAGGTAAGTCTTATGGAGTCTATGTTCAAGAAATAAAAATTAACATGGAAGTAGTGGCAAGTTATTCACATAGGCGAATGGAGGAGTTCACTGCAAACCAACAAAACAATAATAATAGAATCTAGTGGACTCTGCATCTATCATGTGATAACATACACAATAGTATAAAACAGTATGTATAAATTAAATGTGACAAGGTAAACATGTTGAGACAATGACATAATAAATTAATAATCAAGATTGTCCAATGGTGGGGAAAATAACCAAACAACATGGATACCTATCAGAATTCATTTGATTACCTAGAAGTCACTCTGGTACCCTAATGTACTGATTCTAGCATTAGCCTAGCTCATATGATGGTACTTATAACCACATAATTACATCATTAGTACCTAATCGAATAATAGATAAATAATTATAGAACTATAATAAAATATTAAATGTAGTAGTAATCTATAAAATCATTAAGTGCAAAATCAAAACATGGTAAGTCATTAGCCTATAATCCAAATATCATTACATCGAGTCCAACCACATAATCCAAATTAAGTAAATAAAATAGAAGTTAGTTATACATCACTAATAATACTGTTATAAATAGAATATCAAATAATAAAAAGGTAAGGTCATAGTAGTGAGTTTATGTGTCCTAGGTATTCAACCTACACCATTTAGCTCTTCACACTTTATCATACATTTATATATACTAAAGAGGTTGAAATCCATCAAAAAAGGGGGAATATATAACCATTAGTTGTCCTTGTCATTCACATCAGTCAAGCATTCTATCTGGCTAGGAAGATTTGAACACACCGAGGCCACTACTCATATTTGAGTGAGATTTTTTGGTCATTCCTTCGATCCCCCTGGCTTATCAACAACATGAATTATACGCTTTTCCTCTCTATTTGAGATCTATCTCTCTTTCTATGCATATATAATTTCATGTGAATAATGTTAGGGATAGACTGCCTACAATCTTGTAGGTAGTGATCTAGGTATGTTAAATATCAAGGGGGTCCTTAAATGGGCCTCTAATAAGGAGGGATTCCATGTTATATTTTAGATCCAACTAACCCTCATTGAATCCAAACCACACTCCTCAAGATGTTCATATTTATAATAAATGACCCTTTTATCATCCTTGAGATTTAGCTGTATATGATGGTTTTGAAATCTTTTGAAGTTTGGGCCTGAGTTGGCCTCCTAGACTTGGTTATGCCTTTTCAATAATACTCACACTTGAATAGACCCTTTCTTACAATCTCAATGTATCTTCATAGTTTTGTATAATATTTGTCCTTTATTTCATACCTTAAACCTGGGTATAAGGATTTAAAACTACAGGTGGTAGTCATAGGGTTTTATGGAGTTATGAGTTTGAAAACCAAGGCCTATTGATAGGTGAAATGGATTGATGGAACTATCAATCAGTAGATACCATTTAATATATGTCATATGGATGACTAACTCTTTCTCAATATGACCTATGGGGACCCTATACACCCCTATTCATACACTCAATAAGGTAAAGCATTTGGAGTTCATTATTCAAACACATGAAGGAAGAAATTGAAACATAGGATTCCATGAATACCTTAACCACTGCTAATGAATTTTAAACTCTACTAAACATGTATATGAAGGAATTGGAGGAATATTTCAAATTTATTATCCTTGAGTGCCATAATGACATACAATATTATGAGAGAGGGACTCTTCTACATGAATATAACACCTCTCCTACCTCTATGGTGTTATAATGATATCCAATAGCCATCATCATGAAATACTCAATTCATATCTACATCAAAGCTTAAGTACATAGGTAGTTTCATTTGAAGTTAAGATCTTAATGGAGTTGAAGGCTCATCTAATCACTCCACTTATGCTAAGGATGCAATAAAATCTAAATAACTCTAGGAAATCATCACTAAACCTCAAACCACTATCCATTCTTATATATATGCCTTAGAGGTCCTACATCATCAAGAACATTTGCCTGTAGTCTATAACTTATGATAACTTAGAGGTTTATTTCCCCCATAAACTTACACAGGTGAACCATGGGTAGAAAATGAAATGCAATCACCTTAAGGACTTGTAGAAAACATGTTCAATTGTTAGTTTCATCAAACATGACAAAAAAGCATTAAAATCATTCTAATGTTTATCTTGTGTAGATTTAGAAGACCAATTTGACTTCCCTAGTTTATTAACCATTGTTCATAGATCATAAGTCATAATTATGCAAACTAATTCTAACTATTTGAAGAACATTATATCCCCTTCCTCTAGCTAGGAGCTCAGGTCACCATATTCTCTCTCTTGTCAATACTAAATAAGAACTTGAAGTGCTATTCAAGGCTTCCAAGAAGGAAAATATAAAGGATGGGTCATTTTTTACCCTTTTTAGTTTTAAATTCCTATATTCTCTTACATGATGTCTACACTAAGTCATCTCTATAGATCCCTAAATTTTTCTTACCATGTTTGTATTATACAGATTCATACTTGAAAACACCTACAAAACACTAGTTTCTTACATTTTCTCAAGTTTTCATACCTTAAAACGTTATTGGTGGGTAGGAGGAGGAAAAAGAGCAGTCAAAATTCATTTAAAAATATGAAGTACAATTGGGGAAGTTGAAAATCCATTCCTTCCCATGTGTGGGCCCCATTTGGTAGAAAATAAAATCATTTGAATTATGAAGAGACACCCTTTGAATATGAAACCATTTGATCATAGCCTTATGGTGATAATGGGGACCATTGAGGGTGTAATTGATATTATTAGCGATGTTTTAAAGTCAAAATAACATCATTTCATGGTCAAACACCCATTTTGAAGGTAATGCATATGATCTCAAGTAAAAGTTCAAATGGAGGCTACCTCAATACCTATTAAAATACCTTAAAACATGTTGAAGACCTAAACAAGGTCACCACATATTCCTTATAACATCTTTAACCCCATGATCCTACCATACCTTATAGGATTTTCAACATACGTAGATGGAATCATGATAGATCATGAGCTACAACATTGGGTCATCTTAATATGAATAAATTTGGACCATTAGGAGTACTCCAAGGACTATTATGGATCCTTATATATAACTAATCAAAAGGAGATAACTTGTCACAAGCTCAAATAGGGTGTAAAAGATAGATACCACAACATACCTTGACATAACACCTCACTTGAAACTATTGTCTTAACATGATAATTTGTGATCCTCCTTTTGAACTACATTGACACTTTAATAAACATGAGAGGGTGACCAAGGCGAGTTTGGGTAATCATGGAAAAGATTGACTCCTTCCTAGGCTTAAGGGGAAAAATAAGTCAATAGTAACATACAAAATGCATCTATTAAGACCTTGTTATTATTGAGATGAGTATTCAATGCTTCTTTATCTTCCATTTGGAATTATTTTTTTGCACTAACTTTTTTCATTGCTTCACAAATGAAAAAAATAAAATTTACAACAAAGTATAGTAATCAGGAAACATTAATTTATCCTAGGGTTTTGATGTTCAAATATTAGGTTCACCAAATGTTTTGATGCTTTCACCAAATGTTTAACCCTAAAATGGATCAGTATTGGGATTAATTATATTATTAAAGGGGTATATAGAAATGAAATGGCATAAGGGTGATAATCAAATCTATAATAGGATAATTAGATGCTAAACTCAGATATAACCATACACTAAATTTATTATGTTGATATAGTATAAATATATAAAGTAAAACTATGCTAAATATATAAATGAAAAAGTGAAGTACTTGGCTTTGATCTAATGCTAATGTAATTCTATATCTAGAATAGGGTGAAATCAACAGTAGGAAGGATATTTTATAACAATCATTAGATTTTGGATTTGACACCTCTAACTCTCTAGAGAGTAACATGAGCATGAGATGGTTGTATCGATTCTACTATCTAGTTTTGATGTTAATGTCTTCTATGGAATATCTACTATAAGAGGATGTGACCAGCTTGATGTTTCTAGGTTTTACTTTGCCTTTGATTTATTGAATACATATTTTTGTCATGGATAGTTTCTCTTTTTGAAATGTAAAACCCCTAGCTTTTCATCTTTAATGTGACCTTAGATAAAAATGGGTTAGTGGGAACATGGTGTTGAGTTCACCCCAATAAACCCACTATCAAAGAATACTTCCTACATATCCAATACTATAGAAAAGGGCCTCAGACTCATGTATTTCTCCCTTATGTGTTGTCTTGTGTGTGAATCATACAATATGAGAAAATAAAGTACAATAGTGGCCTAACTTAAAAAATTAGGCCCTTAAGTTTCTCCTTTAATACTTCAAAACTATAAATGTTTTGTACATATAACAAGTATAGAAATAAGGAAAGTTTGTTTAATTGAATGTTTGACAGAGTAATTTTGATAACTTTCTTGGTATCTTTGGTCTATTTATAGGTGTTATTAGGTGTCAATCCATTTGGAGTAATAACTCACATAAAATTACTTTGGCTAGCCATTAGGATATGTTTCATTTGAAAATTATATGACTTTATGGCACTTAACACTTATGTTGGGATAGGAAAGTAACATCAATGTTACTATCTATCCTAAACATTAGTCTTTAGGGAATAGGAGAGCAGGTATAGGTTCAAAACTTGAAGAGATGGAAGATAAGTATATTTTAAGCATTTTGGGAAAGATATAATACATGGGTCATCAACAGAAGACTGGTTGGACTAAGAGATATAGGATAAGGGGAACAAAGATAGAGTAGATGTGAGACTTTGGAAGTGGGAATGGTAAATAATTGAGAGGAACATCTAAGGTCTGAGTTTTCCATGTGTGCAATAGTGAGGTGCTATATAATCATAAAATATTGTATACACAAAGTAAGATCATCTTGTGCATTTTCTCTATCAATAGTAGGTTGAATGATAGGTGGTAGTTGAGTAATGGTTATAGAGAAAAGATAAAATATTTTAAAGAGAAATAATAATTAATTGAAAAAGAAATAGATTTAGGAAATATTTCTAGCAGATTCATAAAAGTTGTTGATGTCAAATTTTGTAACATTAGACTAATAACCTCTTTCACTTACCATGAAGGTTAAATTAGAATCATACTAGTTTAATCATAGGGACCAACTTGAATAGAAGACTAGTGTGTATGCATGAAAAAGTGTAGTTTAGATGTTAAGTTTAAAATATATATATATATATAAAATACTATAAACTTAACATTAAATGGACAATTAAATAAATTATGTAATTTAAAATATTTTTAAATTTATAATAAAATCCAATAAAAATTAGATATTGTTCAAAAATATACTTTAATTTCTATATAAAATATTTTGATGGCACATTCAACATCTTACTATGTATATCATATTCAGAATATTTAAGATTTCATAATCAAAGATTATAATTGGTTCTATCTAACAGAGTGAACATATGGAAAGTGGTAAACTCTTAGAGGATCAAAACTAACTAATTAAATTTCAATATCTTTATTTTATTGATTTTTCACTCTTAATTTCTCATTGTATATATATTTTTTCATGAAAACCTAATATAAAATAAAATATCAAAATAAAAAACAAAACTAAAATAAACAAATAAATAATGGTATTCAAAAAGTATATAGAATATGAAATGAAACAAGAAAACATTCATGCAAAGAAAACAACAGACTAAAGAAAATAGATAAATTGAAAGACTAATTGAATGAAATATAAAAATAAATATAAACAAGAGGATGTTTACAAAATTACTATACAAATATAAACTAAAGATAAATACAAATATAAAAATAAAATAAAGTTTAAGACTTGAGTCATGCACATAAATAAAAATTACTTTATTAGAAATCAAGTATTTGATTCACAACTATTTATAAAATATATACAAAGACAAATAAATAATTGTAAGCCTGGATGATTAATCATAAATAATATTACATATAATATATATGTACGAATTGATTTTTTGGTTTCAATAAATTTACAAAAGTAATCCAAATGCATGAATGGTATATTTATGAATGTACCAAGTGGGGTAGTTCACCATTAGAAAAAGTGTTATTTAGTCTTCCTATATGACTTTCTCTAGAATAATATTCATTAATGTCCTTAAAAGCCTTAACAAAGAGTTGGTTATAACTTTCAAGTTTTAATTAAATTTTACAAATCAATAACTAAATTTAAATAAAGTTGGTTGGAACTTTATTTTAGTTAATTGAATTTTGATTTTGTGTTGTCATTATTCAAATTTCAAATAATAAAGTACTTTCAAAATATATCTAAAAATATATTTGAGAATCAATTAATTGTAATTAGACCAGTAACACTCGATATTCACATGGGCAGGGCCCACTTAACACATTACTCAACACCTAATTAATTACTTAAACATATATCATGCAATTAAATAAAGACACACAAATAAATATCTAATAATTCATTATCCTACATATAGTACTTTATTGAAAATAAACTAAAATTTCCATATTTATTTAATATATTTTCTATTAAACTGACTCCAAAATTAGGTTCTCTACATGTCTAATTTTATCACATCCAATTACCGAATTTCCAATTTGTAATTTTAATACTATCATTCATCATTTTAAAATCAATTATAAAATAAATTTTTAGAACATAAAATAAAAACCAAAATAAAAAAAATAGCCTATAATATTATCGCAACTATCTAAAATTGAAAATGTCATGATCCAATCAAAAGTGGAAAAATAAATAGATTCAAATATTAAAGTATCTAAAAATATAATAAAATGTTCAAAACATAATACAAATGATTAAAAAAATTAATTTGATTCTTATTCATGTGATACCAAGTCAATTAATAAAATACCATTATCTTTATTGTACTCATTGTACTCCATTGGAGTCACAAGCATCTCAATTTAAATCAAACCTCATGATTCATCATCCATGTCCATATTGATTATCTTCATAATGTGTGATTACATAGGTGGGATGGAAGGGATCCTAAGACATTTATGACTAGAAGATGTATATTTTTGAGGTATATTAGTGGCATTAGGGGCTTTTGATCAAATCATTGTATTATTTTGTGGAAATGGATTAACAAGTATAGTAGTTTCATTATCAACAATATGCCTTTTTTAAGAATAAATTATTGGTGAACCACGCCCAAAAGGATGAGTCTACCAAATTTATCTTTGAAAGGCTCTCTAAGCATGAGTATTGCAGAGCGTGAAAGCATTGTGAGGAGAAGATTTTAATACATACTAGAATAATGAGTCATTGGCCTCCAATTAAAGGGAAACCCTAGTGTCATGTACAAATTCTCATGTAAACATGATAAGTGCCCTTCAATATCTTGATGGTCTACCTCAATATGTGTTACATATGGTTGGCACATTTCTCTCTTGCTAGTCACCCCTATCCTATGTATTATTTCTTCTAAAGCTTTGATATCCTCAAATCCAACATAAAATTTTACATTAATTTGAAATGAACAAAACTTATAATATGGCCATTATTTAATCTAAGCATGTTGACTCATTATACTTTCAAATTATTTCAATCAATGAGAAAAATAGATTCCACATATATGATATACATCATGTATCCAAAGTAGTTATCATTACATTGTACTTAACCAATTTAAAAACTAAATACATGGAAAAATAATCACACATTCTTAGGAAATGAAACAAAAGTGAAACATCATTCTTAAAATGGCATGATTAATCAGTTTATATAAAAAAAATTAGTCATAATATGCATGGGAAAGTGTATTTAACATTTGTTTTCTCTTTGTCAGATTATATCATTTAAATGAATAAGTTATGGGTTTATAAATCAAAAGATCATATTAATCTTATTTAAAGTGACCTTATTATTTTTTAAATATGCACAAATAAACCCAAAAAATTACTTGAGTAATATAGTAAAAATTGATACTCTTTTTGGAACACACATCATTAAAAAAATCCTTGAACTTCAGCATTAAAATGAAAATGTATAATCTGAAGGTCAATTTATTGAAGCTAATATTGATACAAAATTTTTGATGCACTTATTATGTTCCTTATGTCACTAGGGAACCAAGGGAAAGTAAGAAACTCAATTTTAAGACCTAAAAGACTTGGGGATTGATTTTTTTATACAAATATTGCTGGGAACAACACAAATAGCAGAGATATGGTCACCACTTTGAAAGTCTATAAGCAAACCTTGCTGTAGGGATAATAGATGTTTATACATTGATATTTTCTTACTAATATTTGTGAATTGTATTAATATTTTCCAATTACTACCTAAAATACAAATAAATAGTGGATATTTATATCATGAATTAAGATAAAGTGATTTATGGGTGGATGTAGGAGTGAGTAGGGTAGGGCATAAGGGAATATTTACTTAAGATGATTGAAAGCACTAGTTATTCTAAATTTTAGGAAAAAACACATGAAAATAGCATCTAACAACCCTCATGTAATAATAAAAGTTAAATAAATATAGATAAAGCTTAAAAGGAAAAAAAAATCATATGTCTAACATCATACTTTGCATAAAATTGCTCACTCATAGTAAATTGCATAGCATATTCAGATGTAAATGAGAAGAAAATAGAGCAAGCATACTATTAAATTTATTATCATAACATTAAGATCAAACTAATAGATGCATATATAGAGTGTAATTTCCAAATTAGATTGAATAAAAGAAACTATAAAACATCTAAAATCATGAGAATTGAGAAATCATGAAACACACACAAAAGAACACTACAAATAAACTCTAAATTCTTTGGCTCTTTGCATTAATTATAGTAACAACTATTTTTTTATTTACAAATGAGGGAAACATCCCTAATTATAGGATTAAAATGCCTAAAATAATTTTAATTGGGCCCACAAAAGGCACCCAAATACAACCAAGTGGCTTAAAATGCCACATTATAATAATAGAATATTCTATATTCAAATTTACAAAACTTATCAAAATATTCTTAAGGCCATGGAGGTGGTTGATAGTTGGCTTGTTGTTATTGGTATCTATGATTCTTATTAGCTTCCTCCTTGATCTATACCTCTGCACATGCCTGGTAGTCTTGATTTATTTGAGCAAAGTCTAGGATCATGGGCCTAAATAAGTTAGGTATTCCCTGAATGAGATTCCCATGTTCTATAAGTATTGGCCATAGTGCCTCCTCAATTACATTTGATTTTATAGCCTCTAAATGATAAATAACACAATATATATTACCCCAGAATCAGTCTTTGTATTGGCCATGTATTTTTGGAATTTTTTAACAAAAACATTCATTTGTCTTCTAAATTCTTGATCATCCATGAAGGAGCTATCAGGTTTGGTTACCCTACTAAGCATGACAAATTTCAACAACAAAGATATTTTGAAATCAATTTTCTCTAAAGATGTATGTACATCCTTGAGTTGATCTAGTCATCCTTTCAAGATCCTCTTCTTCATTATGATGGATTAGGTAGGAATGATGTCCTCAAGTGACAACACCTTGAGGTCATGAAATTTATTGCTTCTTATCACTCTGGCCAAGTTTGCCAAATTAGTGTCATAGAGTGAAATATTTTAGTAAAGTTTGATGACCACCTTGGCTTGTTGGATCCCATCCTCTTACCTCATATTCACCACCTTATATAAGTTAAATACATTAATGATAACATTTATTAAGGAAACCAGAGTGTTGTTTGGTATTGTTGGTAGTGCTTGCTCTTTCAGCCTTTGCAATTCCTATTGCATCCCCTTTATTAAGGCAATAGTAGATTATAATTTGGATTAAACTAAGGATAAAGGTTCCTTTACATAATATTTTAACTCTCTAGGGCTGGATATCCTCTTTTTGTTCAAGGTGAAGAGGGGCTCTTTACTCTCATTAATCACAGCTAAGCTCGATTGTGGATGTTCTACTTATCTTCTAACCACCATCTTCATGGTGTTAGTGTCAACATCAAACCTCATGACAATTTGGGTTGCATCTTGGCCTTCTTAAGGCCTCTCCTATCTTATTTATTACATCATGTCCCTCACCCAATTTGGGGAAGTTGTAGACAATGGTTGTGTGGGAGGTGGCTTTAATGAGAGTGCCTAGGTAGAGGATGAAGCCAAGGTTGTATCAGGGATGAATAAATTGGTTGGGTCCAATTTCATAAGTGGGTTAAATAAATATTTATTATATCCCATGCTAAGGATGAATGGAGAAAATTTGGAGAGAACACTCACCTTAGCAACTATGGTGATAATTAGTGGCCTTTACTAGGTAAACAATTTTAATATGGGTTTTAATGGCTTAATGGATGCATGGGAGTCAAAGGTGAGTGATTAACTTATTGTGGTAGCCTGAGAAGGAATTGAAATCATAGCTTGGCTAGAATGAGTGGTTTGGGATCTTTATGGAGGTGGTATGTTGGTAGTGGCATGGGAGATGAAGCGGGGAATGGTGCCTCCAAAGGAAGCAATGGTAGGGGATGTAAACATGGGAGTGAAAGTAGTAGCAAAAGTAGAAACAATTATAAATGTACTAAAACATGGGAAGGAAGGCAAAGGTGTAGTACTTACATTAGGATTAGCTAGTTGAGAGGTTAAGGGAGGAAATGTAACTCCTCTCATTATGGTTCTAGGCTCCCTCTTCCTTGTGTAAACTTTCTCTATATTCCTACCAGCCAGGGTGTGTAGCTCTTCCATTGAAAACTTAATGCCCTAATGTAATTCTTCAACATCAATGACATCAGGGTCAGGTTGGATTATGCTTTATATGGTAGCCCCCATAGTGGATGGAAAAATGAATGTAGGTCCTTAGGAGGGACCTAGTTGGTTGTTTGATTCTCCTTGATGGGAGTTAGGAGGTATGTTTTGGATACTTAAGGTGGTAACAAGTGGAGGTTTTTATGTCCTATTCATGATGAAAGGGACACTATCATCTTAATCTTCCTCTTTCCTAGCCTCATAGTCTACATCAAACATGCTTTTATGGGCTAGTAGTTGTTGAGGCCTTATGATGTCCTTCTTCTTCTTCTCCTTATCAAGCCTTAATTTGAGCTCTATGTTTTTCCTCATAGAATTTTGAAGGACTACTTCATCATTTATGGAATCTAGGTATATCCATTCATACACCTCTTCTTGGTCCTTATACTCCAATGCCACATCCTTTTAGAACTTGAGTAAGTACCTAGAAATGACATTGTTGGGGTCCCATACCCTAAAACCATCCTTAGGTAATAGGTACAAGTCCCTATGCCTTATAGCCACTATAATGTCTTACCATTTTATAATCTTAGTCCTCTTCAGCTTGTAAGGGGTCTTGTGGGGGACTATCTTCTTTTTTCTATTGAAGATGCCATCAATGTCATGAAGTAGTTTATAGGCCATCTCTTCATCTGCCAACTTCATCATCACATATCTTGATAGCTTGAGGGGAGCCACCAGAATTCCTTCTACTTAGATGATTATGCAATCAAGGTAGAGATAGAATCTACCCATTTCTCTCAGTGTCTCTCTAACCTCAAGAGGGACCCTTAGTATTTCACACTCCATAATGGATTTGTAAATAGGTGGGTAGAAGTTTTCTACAATTATATTGATATTTTTCATGAAGTGGTGAATATGCATTAAAAATAATGATTATGGCACAAGTTATTTCCACTCAAGGGACCATGAATTGTGACCTAATTACAAAATTACGTAGATTGCATCCAATAGATATTTCATCTTGAATAATGGGGCACCATTCTTGTAAGTGTCATTCATAGCAGTGACTAGATTGTAATTAATAATATCCCCTAATGGGGTAACCTATTAATCCTCCAAAATTATTTACAGGAGAAAAATAGTTCTTATGTCTACCATGTGGCATCCTTTAATTCATGGAAAGCTCTTAGGTGGGACCCTATAATTTTGGTTGGTTGTGGGAGTGCCATGTGTCACTTTTGCAAGAAATCAAAGTTTACTCTTCACTAGGTGGCTCTCTCATGGGGCATCATAGATTTAATTTGATAGGTGACTCTTTTAGAAGGATCTTGGAGTTTCTATTTTCCAAGTGTCACCTTTATAAATATTTTAGAAATATGTTGGTGACTTTATGTTAATTATGTGACTCAGATGCTTCCATGTGTCACTCTTAGAGTTGATCTTCTAGATCTCATAATGCATCTCTATAGGAATGACATGTGGCATCATCTTATAAGTTATGGATTATGGTGGGACATGTGACATCTTGGATTAAATGGGCTTGCTCATGGGAACTAGTATCTTGACACGTATCTTATGGTTTTGAACTCTAATGGCTAACTTCTTTTTGATATCCCCAAATGATGCCACATGGTTTGTGAGCTTAGAATATTTGATCCAAGTGTCTCACATGGGGTGTAATAAATTGATCAGGCTTTGTGAAGGCTGGAGAGGTAGACACCTATCTTATGTAGGTTATAATATTTAATTAGACATCCCATGAGGCATCACAAACCACTATTTTAACTTTGACATCGTATGAGGCCAAGCAAGAAGTTAAGTTAAACTTTTAAAATTTTCAAATGCCCATCAAAATAAAATTAAAGCAAGTTTAATGCAATTTTTTAAGTAAATAATTTAAACAAAAATATGGGGTTACTCCAATGAGATTAGGCAGAGCTTATTATGTTCTTGTTAATTGGAAAACCAAGTAGAACATATTTAGTGAAGGCTTGTTTTTACATTTTTTAAGCATTCATAGTTAATAATATATTATTGAATAAAACTTTGAAGAAAACTTGTAGTAACCCAAATATTTCTATGTATTACTCTTTACTGAAAAATAGATTATTAACCAAAGATTTCTAGGAAGTATTAAATCAAATATATTATGTAGAAAAATGACTTAGAAAGCTTAGAATTTTAGGTATTTTGGAAAATTAAGAAAGGAGGGTCCCCATTCTAGGAATATGGGTTAGTTGAGAATCAACAAATGGTGACCTATGTGGGGAAACATTGAAAAATGTTAGAATCTAGATAAGTTGTTCAAAGATGAATTAAAAACTAGTCATCTCATTATATTTTTACTCAACATCAAAACCATTTTTTAGAATAAATTGAAAGTTCACAAGCTAGAAATAGAGTTTAAATCTTGTAGGCAATAATACTATGTGTGTTCTTTGAAGTTCATTAAACATTTACATTGGGTTCATAAATGATACATTTCAAGCTTCAAAACATCCAAAATGAAATGACTTAAGCATTATTTACATTTTATATAATAATTATTTGCTCAGCTAGGGATGGTTTGGGCATTGCTCTATTGACAGCCAGGTGTCTATAGCCCTAACAAAAGTACCTTTGGTTCCACTCTAGGCCTTACTCTACTGTCAAACAGTTGTCCATAGCCTCGGTAGAGATTGCTTAAATCACCATTCATGGATTATGGAGTAGTTTATGATTTCATTTTATTGTTGTATCATATTTTTGTTTTTTTATACCTACATTCATAAACCATAATGGTTGGGAATAAGAATTAGCTAGGTGTAATAATTGTGTCAAGACATAGTCTAAATGTTATTCACTTTTAGATAGCAAGTTCTACCTAGACAATTCATTTAATGAATTTGAGTGATAATATGATGATCTACATAGATTCAAACTCTTGTTCAAGTAAATGTTCAATCATCTAAACCATATTACAATCTTAAAATAACTTAGAATTTTCATGAGAAGACTAAATTCTAACTAACCCCACCCAATTTTTCTAAATTAGAATAATGCTAGAGGCCTCTAAACTTTTGACTACCAATGTTTGCGACCAATAATCCCTTTATTCCCATTTTAGGATTAGATTGATACAAATTGAGACAATGAATTCTTATTTATGGGACTTATTACTTAGCTACAACACATAATAGAAAATAAACACACAATAAGAAATCAAAACAAGAAAGGAAACAATGGTAAAGAAAATAAAGAAATTAAAGTGGAAAGAAAAAAAGGAAAAAACAAAAAAATCAAACTACTCTACCCCTACCTACTCTAACTATAAACAAACTTACTATCTTTCTAGAATCTGGGATAGAGCAATGGGAAAATAATTTTTTAGATATTGCCCATTGATTGACAACACTAAGTCATTTCCTTACAGGTCCTTGAGCTTAAATGCATTTTATCTAATATCTCTACTACTTGATAAGGTCTAATCTAAAAGGGAGTGAACTTGTCATGTTGTCCTTTATTCTCATGGGCCTTATCCCATAGTTGGACTAAGTATGATATTTGGAATTCTTTAACTTTGGCTCACTTGTCTAACCATATTTTGAAAAAATCCTAATGCTTGGTAAAATTATTCAATGCTTCATCTCTAGAATCCTCCATCTAGATGATGTTTAGTATCCTAGATTGCACTCTTTCATCATTTTTCATGTACTTGACCATGAACTCATAGGTGGGTAGCTTCAATGTGATGGGAAATATAAGTTACTACCCATAAATTAGTAAGAAGAGGGATGCCTTGAATGTCTGCTTGTAGCTAGTTTTGTCTACCCATAGAGTGTGTTTTATTAGGGATTTCCATTCTCTTGGTTTATTTTCTATAGACTTCTTGATGGCATTCACCAAGTTTTTATTAGTGGATTCTACCACTCCATTACCCTGGGGGTAGTTTTTTGAGGTAAAATTAATGATTATTTGATTGTCATACACCCATTCAATGAATTAAATTGATGCAAAGGTTGGAAAATTGTCACATACCAGAGATAGGGGTGTTCTAAATTGAGTAATAATATTTTCTTCTAGGAACTTGATGACATCAATTATTCTCCTATTCTTGGTGGCCACTGTTTTGGTCTACTGAGTGTAATAGATTATGGTGGTAATTAAGAATTTATGTCCCATCAAGGAGTTAGGATTGATAACTCCTATGAAGTAGAGCCCCCATTATGCAAACAAATTTTCTTCACATATTAAATACAAACACATGGCTAACTTTACTTCTCTTTAGTCGAACACTTGACATTGGTGACATGTTCACACATGGGCATGGGAATATTTAAAAATTGTTGGCCAATAATAGCCAAAAATTAATATATTTTATGTATTAAAACACTATAAAGGATGGCCACTACCCAGCTTGTCATGGAAGTTATCCATGATTTTAGTGGCTTTAACTTTGGAGACACACCTTAGATAAATTCTCTCATAGTTATTTATATAGAGGACTACTATTTTGATCATAAAGTGAGATGATCTCATCCTAAAGTCTCTTTTCTACTCTTTATTGAGGTGTGGAGGACATGTTCCATGTATCAACTAATGAACAATGCCCTTGTACCAATCTCCACCAGGTACTTGACTTGCTTTGACTTGTAAAACATCAATGCAAGGATCAGTGTTTGTAATGAGTTGGATAAGACCTTAACCTCTAACTAACTTAGAAAATTTTATCTCTAAGTCATATTATTGAAGCTTGGTCATCCACTTCCCTCTTTTTTCCCCAAATTCATTCTATCCTAGCATCAATTTGACTATTAGATCAAAAACTATGGTGTATATCCTATTTTTAGGATGTAGTGTCTGAATTTATTTATATTCTTCACTAGTGCATAAAATTATTTTTCTAGAATAGAATAATTGAGCTACACGCTCTTAAAATTAGTAATCATAAAGGCTATGGGGTGAACTTTATCATCTTCTTTCTATGTTAAGATAATAACAATAGTATGATCAGAAGTAAAAGATTATTAATATAAATCTTTATTAAAATTAGGACTTATCATAATAGGGGCTTGAGAAATAGAATCCTTGATGTCCTAGAGGGCCTTCTTTGCTTCAGTCATCCATTCTATCTTTGCATATTTATTTAGCATGGAATTGATTGGTCTCACTATCTCTATAAATCTAGAAATAAACTTTATTACAAAGTTGATTTTGATAAAGAAATATTTTAACTCTTTTTTACGAATGGGAACTTCTAATTTTAAAATTGCATTGATTCTATTAGGGCTGATGGTCTTACCTTCTTGATTAATCACATATCTTAAGATTTTACCTTTAGTCACACAAAATATGCTTTTCTTTGGGTTTAAGGAAATGCCATACCTTCTACACTTTTTTTTATCACTTATTCTAAATACATTATATGATCTCCCCTATTTTTAGACAATTTTTTTAGGTCATCCATGCAAATGATTATGTATTTACCTATTAATCCATGGAATGCATGATCTATTCCTTGTTGTAAAGTTTTTCCTACATTGATCAGTCTAAATGGCATTCATTTGTATGCATACATTCCCCATTTAGTGGTGAAGGTAGTCTTTATTATATCACTCTTGTTTATTAGGACTTGGTTGTAGCCTAAAAATACATCAAGGAATGACATCATTCTAAAGCCACTTACCAACTATATGATTTCATCCAAAGATGGCAAGGGGTAATTATCCTTCTCTGAGGATCTATTTAAGTTTTGGAAATCAACACAGAGTCTGATTTCTCCATTCTTCTTCCAGATAGGCATGATGTTGGTGACCCACATCAAGTGCCATGTAGGAAATATTATCCTTGCATCAATAAATTTATTTACTTCTTTGTAAATAAGAGGTTTCAATAGTGGATTTACCAGGCATTGTCTCTATCTAAAATGTTTACATACCTATTTTACAAGAATAGTATGAGTGATCACACTAGTATCAAATATATTTAGGTCATCATATGACTAGTCAATAACATCCTTGAATATTGTTAAAAGGGTGGATACTTTCTTCAACTCTTCATCAATGCATACTAGACTAATATTGACATTCTATTCATTATCAAGATCTCCTAAGTTCACTTGCTTGTAATCCTTCCCACTTACTTTGGGTTACTTACCTTTAGTCCCCTACCTATCTAGGTCAAAAATTATTTCTAATGAGATCATACCCTTGGGGATTTGATTATATTTAAGTTGGATTACTCCATCTTCATTTTCCTTTGAAATTTATTCAAACTCTTCATCTTGTTCATCAATTATATGAGATTCAAACATGCCAGCATTACACAAGAAGTTTATTATCTATTGGTCATCATTGAAGACTTGGAAATGATTAATGTTATCAAGAATAAAGGTCATGATATTATTTCCATGGTAAATTCTTGAATTTTCAAATCCTTCAGAGGCACTACGTTTGTTTTTGCTAAAGATAGAGTATCTGCCAACTAGTTATGTTCCCTGGGCAATGAAACAATACTGAATGAGTCACATTATTTGATTAAATACCAATATTTAAATTTATACTTTATTAGACAAGAAATATTGCATTGATATTTACTCCTAACCTAGTTAATTATTAGTTTATTATCACCATAGACTAATAGTTCTTTGGCATTATGTTTAATTATAAATTGAAGTCCTAAAATTAGAGCTTCATATTTTGATAAATTGTTAGTACAGGATAAATGTAATCTATAGGATGTCAGATATTGTTTACCTTTGGGATTTTTTACAATGATTCCCACACTAGAACCTTGTTTCACTTATGCACCATCAAAATGCAATGTCCAAAGACCTTTGTTTTCTTCCTTCACACTATCACTTACAATAATGTTAGTGGTTTCGAAAGTATAAACACCTAAGTTAGAGTATTGGTAGTATACCTTCTCATTCTTAGAGTTGTATTCTTTGATCATATACTTCACCTTGGGTTCATGATCAATCCTAATTTGGTTAGTAACCCCATACCAAGGTAACCACATATGAGAATAATCAGTAGACATGTATCCATTCAAGGATTTAGTCTAGTCACAACTCAATAGAAATCCATAAACTTTAGGTATGTCAATGACTTTAATGTCAAGGAACTAATAGATTTGAGGCTTATGGGATAGCTATATATGAATATTCAATAATTCTCCAATCTCCTTCACTCTCAACTTCTTCAACTTCATCACTACATTCTCAAATTTAACTGGATTTAACCCTAAATTTTCAAAAATACCTAGAGACATAATGTTAGATAAAACACCATAATCAAGTAAATAATTATGTAGATTATTACAAAAAGTTCTAACAGTCAATAGGAATGGTGGAACTGTTTCTTCTAGTTTTCACTTTTTACATTCAGAAGAAATAAGAAACTAAAGTTAAATGGTCAGGGGTTAGATGATACCCGAATGAAGTTACGCACCGTATCCAGACGTTGTAGGAGCTCCTCTTTGGCTGTGGAGGATGATACCTGTAGATAAGAAAGACTTAAACAAAAAAAATGTTAGAGATAGATATGGTGGACTGCCAAGTGATATGCTCGGTCCCAGAAGCACAAAGACTTCTTGGAGGGATGACAGTCCACTAGTTGATAAAAAGAATGTTGTAATGGAAAGAAATAATGAAATACTTAAAGAAGGAGAAATAGATAATGCGTACTTGAATCCTATAATCAGTCTTCCATAGTCGCTGATGTCGGTAGTCCTACCAGTGTTAGTTTGTCAATGATGTCGATGTCAATTATGATGCCGATGTCGGTAGGGGAGATGGTCAATGTCGGTCAGGGCAATGGCCTTGGGCAAGTTTTGGATACGTTTGTGGTCAACAGATGGGTCTAGAAGGAGTCTAGGTCTGTGCAGGGTTGTAAGATAGTGAATAGGGTCTGAAAGGGGGCAAAGATAGAGGATAGGGGTGGAAAGAGAATAAGAATGAGAGAAGGATTTTTAGCCTCTCTGAGAAGGAAGTCAGGTTGTCTATCAACAGTACTCAAGAATATTCAATGGAATAATCACCAATGCATTCTAAAAATACTAAAATATAAACTAGAATAATACTTAGCTCTTGGTGGAGAATCAGAAGTGTAGAAGACTTGTTCCCATTATGGCTGATGTAGGAGACCTCATGCAATGTTTCAACCTGGTGTGGAGTGAATTTTGTAGAGTTTCTTAGCCTAGAGAGTGATGATATAATGTTTATGCCTCATCCTAAAGCCTACCTTTGATGTTTCAGAGTCTGGGAGAGAAAGAATTAGATTCGGGAGCAAGAGAATTCAAATTCTAGGGTGTACAGCTGAGGTTAGAATTTAGTTTTAAGCAATTGATGTCGATGATTCCACTGGCATTGGCCGATGGTTGACCGACGTCGGTAGCTAGAGAATGGGAAAAAAGGCTATTTTTAGCCTTTTGCCCATTCTTCCATCTGACAAGTTTGGTTGTCATTGTTAAATGGTCCAAAGGTAGGTTTAATAGGTGCGAGAGTTATTGGGAGAGTTAAAAATATGTCTTAGGTAATTATGATTAGTCATAGGGTGATAAATGGCCTAAGAGCTAGGAATCCAAGGTGAGGTGTCTAGGGGGGATTATTAATTTAAAATAAGTATTTTAAATTAATAAAGTATAGGTTAGGCATGTTAAAGTTAGAAAGGGACCAAAGGGGGGGGGTTGACACTATTTTGGTGTCTACAGGAACCTCATGCTTACTCTTAAACATTACCACATTTTCATGATCCTATTTATCCTTACTAGAGCTAGGCTTTTCATTTATTTATTTCAATAGAAAATCATGTTATTCAGTGATTTGTGTGAGCTTTTACAATATTATGTTTTCCTTGATCTTCTTCATGTCCTACACTATGTTATATCCACATTTTAATGTTATACAGGGAGCTTCCATTGCTAGCTAAATTTAGTTACCTTTGGGTCTAGAGGGTTATTGTCTATCCTACCATCAAGTGGTGTATCTAGTTTACTAGGTGGGGTGGAAGTTGTCATAGGTGGTTTCTGACCTTTATTTCTCAAGGCATAGTTACTATTTTGGTATTGATGGAAATAATGCACCTCTTCAACATTGTCTTTAGGTTTATTCTCATCTTATTTGGGGAAGTCATAAGTCTCAACCATGAAGACCGATTTAGGTGCTCTATAAGCATCCTTAGAATTATCAAAGCCTTTAATACTACCTTGATTAGTGGGATTCACCTTGAATCCCTCCATCTATATCTAAATGGATTTAAATACATGATATAACTCTACACAGTCTAGTTCTCCATGTCTAGATGTATTATGCACTTGACACTAGTTAGGCAAGGCCATGTCACAAATATTGATCTCTGACAGTTTGCTCAAAGGGGGCTCACTATTTTTGTTTGTCTTATTGAAAGGTCTATTGTATCTCTAGAATTTATAATTCTTATTGGATCTTTTAGTAGTATTACCCATCTATTTCTTGACATCTAATAAATCATTGGCTAGTTTTTGAATAGTCCTTTGAATTGAGTCTAACTCTCCCTTTAGAGGTTTTGGGCTCTTATTTTGGGTGGTAGCTTGTACATTTGTGTTTTTCATAGGAACCATTTTTTGACTAGTTTTATTCTAAGGACGTGCTCTAGCATTTTAATTGTTAAAGAATCATAGCTACTAGTTGGGTGCAACATGACTCAAAGGAAACTAGTTGATCACAAACATTTAGTTCAATGCAGGGTGATTTTAATTCATATTAGGGATGAGATTAAGAGAAGGAATTATTGGGTTAAATTTTGGTATAATAAAGGTAGGATGCCCCTGTAGATGCATTTGGTCATCAATATGAATGGCCTTGACATATGCCAAGGGTAATGTGTCAAAATTTAAGGCACTTCTCAGGAAGAAAACTATCATTGGGTCTAAGTCATTCTTATATATTTCCAAGGCTAACTCATCTATAGGCTTATATGGTGGGGATGTTAGGGTGTACATATTTTTTAACCTAGCATTAAATGTTCTTAGTAGTTCCTTTGGGTCTCTTTTTATGGTGGTCAAATATTGGTACACAATTCTTGGGCTAACTATCCTACCAAATTGGGAAATAAAGGTGTCATTAAACTGACCCCATCCCATGATGGAATGTTTTGGTAAGTTAAGGAACCAATCATAAGTTGCATCCCTAAAGGTGAAGGGAAAAAGGTGATAGGCCACATCCTCATGGATCATTTTGAGTAGCCTTAAATATGCCTTAATGAATTCACATGCTCTTGAGTGGTCATTATATTAGTGGGGGTAAAGAGAGGTAAGTACTTCTCTAGATTTCTTATAAAATCATGGATGATTCCAAGGATGTTGATGGATGAACCAACTAACCATGCCATGATTGGTATAAGAGGTTGAGATAATTGTGAACTAAATTTAGAGCAGGTGCCTTAGTAATAACTTTGATAGCTTTGCAATTACAATACAGTGTTATCAATGGTAGAAATTAGGCAACACATGAAGATTGAAGTAGAGCTTTATCTAAATTTAGATGGTGAAGGAAGGGTCTTTAGAGAAATAGATGTGGATTCAATAGCATTGAATGTACATGGAATTAGGAATTAATCCAAATTTTTATTCTTTGTCAAAGAGTTGCAACTAATTTCTTAGGAAGAAAATAAGAATGCTTAAATATATTAATATACAAATATTTAGTATCAATTCAAATGGCAAGCCTTCATCATGTAGATTCTAAACTAGAGGTAATGCATTGCATTGACCTTCTTGTTCTTAGTTTCATTCATTACAGAGTAGATGGAGAATGGATTATTCATGAAGTGTCAATAAAGTTACATGCATAGCTCCCATGGCCTTTGAGATTTATTATAAGCTCCCTTTACCTCATGTTGATCTTCCATCTTTGAGAGAATGGAGAAATTCCCAAAACCTAGATTCAGTTCTTTCACCTTGGTTAACCCAAGGTTTCCATGTTTTTAGGACCCCTAATGGTAATATTCCTATTACCTAATTTAGAGAGGGTGTTAGGGTAGCTATGACCTTATTAAATGGAGCCTTTGGTACCTATTCTAAAACTATGTAAGGTTTGGGTGTCTTATGTCCATTACATGTTAGAGCAGAACCTAACCTCTCCCATTGGAGACTTAATAAGTTTCTTCTTGGCCAAAAAATTTATAGCCATCAAGAGAAAGACCTACAGACATTTATTTATGATGTCTTACCTCTTATACTCACTCCTAGCCTCTATTAAATGACCCTAGCATCCAAAATTAGTCCCCTAATGGTAAGACTACCATTTCCCATCATTACTCCAAATTATCTATTTTCAAATACATGAATAATATACAATTCATATGTGATAGTTTCTTCCCAATTATTTTTGAGATAATCACTCCTATTCCTATGCCTATACTTCATCCTCTAATCAAAAAACAAGTGGAGACCATGGGGGCTATGTGGTTCTATCTAGATTGCACTATAATAGGGATAGAAAGAATCTTGGTCTAACCATATAGACTACCCATATATGTTCCCAGTAAGCTTGTAGAGCATGAAATTGATTATCAAATCATCCAAGGCATATATTGGCACTATAAGAAGAATAAAAAGGCTCAAGTTCATCCCTTCCCATTAGACATTGGTAGAATTTTAATCAAGGATTGGAAATAGCTGGAGATTATGGTGGTACACAAAAACTCTTTCAATTTATAGTTAGATGATCTTAAGATGTGGGACCCCAATAATAGAGTGGCTAACCATATTCAAGATAGGAAGGTCCCAAAGACTGAGTACAAGCATCAATTGGGTATGGGATATGGTATTTACACAAGGGAAAATAACATTGAAGAATTCCTATCTAGGGTTAAAAACTATAACATAACTTTAGAATATAGGTTGATCAGGGATAATAAGCCTTTAAGATAAATATGGTAATTACATCCTTTAAAGTATCATTTATTACTAGGGCCACCTGGGACTACACATCAAGAACCACCTATTGAGGGATAATCTTCTAAGCCTTAGCAGGGAGAATTGACAAAGTCATCTTAGATTGAGAAACTTGAGGATGTAAAAGGAAAAGGTAAAGCTATAAGTGAAGATTCCAAGATTGAGCAAAGACCTATTGAAATCCTCCAAATTTAGGCATCCCCACCAAGGCCTTCTTCCCCAATAGAAGTTATCATCATAATTGCTTTGGAAACTAGAGAAATAGTGGAGAGTGCCCTTGTTAATATCAACGCTACTTATGGTTTAAATAAGGAAGAAGACACATATGAGGAAGCAAGCAAGGAATTATTTCCATTAGGTAGTGGAAAGAGATAGGTAGAATTAGCCTTAGTTAATTTGGCTCCAAGAAAGAGGCTTAGGTTAAATTTCACTCACCATACTAGTGAAATAAACTTCTTCAATGATGAGAATCCTATTTATGGACCAACCATTCTTGATTGGTTTGTTTATGGGAAGTTGTATAAAATACCATCTATTCCTCTGTCATTGGTTTTGACTCAAGTGGACATAGGTGTTCAAGATAATGTCAAGCCATGGATTCAGGATATGTTGCAAAAACAAGTAGAGAGAAACATCCAAATTCTTCACAACAAGGAAAGCCAATGGGTTGGTACCATAGGAGACTTTGGGAGTTTAAGTGTAGAGATTCTTGAATAACCATAGGTGAAAGACTTTGATCCTTAGGTCCAATTTTATCTAGATAAATCAAATCTTTAAAGAGTAGTGACTAAGAAAATTACTATTGGTACTGAGGAGTTCACCTTTCAAAAGGTGGAGCCATTTACAAGCTTAACTCATATTCTAATGTAGGCAATAGGGGAGCATCCTATTTTTCAAGAGGATGTAGCTAGTGTGGTATTAGTCTAATCAAAAATGGCATTAGTTAGATTTCAAGGATTGAAATAGAAGAATATCAACATGGAAATAGAAAATCAAGATTTGGAAGCTTAGGTCTTCTTGACAATTGCTAAAAAATATTGTAAATGATAAATAAATCCTTTATGGATGCATTCAAGAATTTGAAAGGAATTAAGTCTAGATTGAATGATTTAGACCATCAATTTGAGATGGCACAAGACTTAATCACCTAGTGGCAAAATTCTCAAGCTCAGATGGAGAAGCTCATCAAGGTGCATGGGACAAAGTAGACCTTGAAATTCAAGATTATCAAACTCAGATAACATCCTCATGGTAGTTATGGTAGATAAACAAGAATATTTTATCACCTAGAGTAGTGATTCTAAGGACTTCATCAAGAGAGAGAAAGACTTGGTAAACTAGATTGATAAATTTTTTGGAAATCTATTAAATAACCCTCCTCAAACCACTACTTTAGGCATGATTGATGATGAATAATTCAAGTAGAGGGTTAATACCCACATTCAAGGCATCTAAGACAGCTAAGGTCATTCAAATAAGGACAACTAGAACACCCTTGATACCATTACTTTTGTAATGATTAAATTACAGAAGCACAATGTGTCAAGAAACTTGTATCTTAGGTAGATAGTGAATTTGATAAGTTAATAGATAAAGAAGAGGATTGCCTAATGAAGCCTAAAGTGTATTTTGATTTGATCAAGGAGAAATAAACCAAGGTGAAATAATTCCTCAAATAGGGCTAATTAGAAGGACCCAACAATGAGATTATTAAAAGAATATTCTTTTTATAAAGTATATGCTAGTCTATTAACATATACTCTTTCTTGTCAAGTTGGCATGATTTTTTTTCACATTATAGCTTTATATCAAAGATAGTTGTCCTTATCCACATCTAGACATTTTTGAAAGTTAAATAGTTAACCACCTATATTTCCTATAAAAGGTAGATGGTTATAATTTGTAAAGAGAGAGTTTTTAGGAGCAATTGATACCAAGAGCATTTAACACAACTAAGGAATTATGAAAAGATTGTCTAGATAGTTTTTGTTAAATGTCTATGCTATCTCTCAATTATAGGGAGTTATCTTGAATTTTAATGATTCTTATTATTTGAGTTACATTCTTTGTCATAGGGTTGTTAATTTGTGCTAAATACTAAATTGACTATAAAGATATCAAATATACTTCATTTTATTTGCTCTGTATTTAGATGTACTTAGGTTATTCAGATCATAATAGCAAACCTTTAAAGTAAATTTGGTTCTTAATTATTATTCATATTTTTCCTTTGAATTTTTCTTGATTTGTGATATAATTTGAACTTATGTTGTTTTATAACATAAATTAGTTCAAATGTGCTCAAATTAATTGGAATTTTGTCACAATATTTGAGATGAAAACCTACAATCATGTTTCTTTCTTCCTTACCCTTCCTTTTTCTTATTTTTATAAAGATTCACTCTAGCTTAGAGGTCATTATTAATAATCATTTAATTTATTTAATAAATTCTTAGAATTATTAAGTATTCAAATAATATAGACCCTGATGGCTCCGAACCACTAAATCAAATAAATATTGTGGATAGTTTTCATACTTTGCTTCTATTCCACCATAAAAAATCACTTAATAGTGACAAACTATAGCTCATGTCATTGATTCTCAAAATCCTAAAATGAGAAGTGTTCTTCAACACTAAGAGCACCTGTGGTACAATTAGAAGCATCAACACCACCTAGTAAGTTACATAATCATTTAAGTTCATTACATAACTACCTATTGTGGTTGTATAACCATTTCCTAAGATGGTTGTGTAACCATTTGAGGCAGTTCCATAACTTCCACCTACAAACAGTGGCAATTTTGTTCACTATAATAGGTCTCAAAAAATTTAAATAATTTATTATTTTTATATATAAAGTTAATCCTTGGGATAAATTATAATATTTAATTTATTACATTGACATTACAAATATTGGATCATGGATTAGTAGTAATGACTCTCCCAAGTCTTGGCACCCTTGATGGTGAATAAGTTAGTTATCTTAAATTGAGATAGAATTTTATGGGTTTCATAGATGGGGACCATTCTGACATCCAAATGATTGATTTGTAACATTATAACCTTTTAGGACCCTAAATAAAACATTCTTATGTTACCTCACACCCCAATAGATTGGATAATCACTCTTATTGATGTCTATTAAATCAAGGGCATTCTAATGACTAGTTGGTTGGCATTCATTTGAGCTATCGAGAGAAGTCATGAGGCACGTAGTTGGGAAAAACATTTCAAAGATGATAATGAACTTGTTTTAGTTGTGAGGTGTGTTGTGATTATTTTTAAGGTTGAGATATCAATGATACCCAACATACAAAAGCCATTATTAGTATCTTTGGCTCCTAGATAGTGGACGACAAGGAGACTGATAGGTTATTATTCAATTGGTCACTAATTGTGTGGTGTATTAAAGAGAGGGGATAGTTTTACTCATATATCCATGAGTTATTAGATTAGACCTATAGGGATATATATCACATGGTTCATCTAGGATCCCTCTTGATTATCCACTTGATAATCATCATGGGTTGAATATATGAGTGCATCATCTCTTATAAGAGGGAAGTTATTATTAGAGGGGCCAAGGATATTATGGATAGTAAATGTATAGATGTGGCACCATTATATGCTTTTACCTGAGTAGTGGTAACCTTGACAATAATTGACTTGATTGCCTTGCCTTACTAATACATGTTTAGGCAATGGACCAATGAGGGGGTTTACCTCAAAACAATCATCAGATCCACTCAAGTTTGAGATAAGATCTCAAATATTAAGGTACACCCTACATATAGGGTTTCACATTAGTTTGGTATGCCCTATATAGGTAACCTTCCTATCCCTAGGTTTGTTTATAGGTGCATATGAGATGTGAGATATATGAGATTACGATGGTTGGCATGGCACTTGCTTATGAGAGGGGTGACCTTCACCTAAACAATTTAGTTATAAGAGGCATAAGGATCTCCCCTATAGCCATCTAGAGGATAAGGAAGATAAGGTGTAATAGATTAATTTTAGATGGGCCCACCAACATAGTAGGGCCTCACTCAATAGGACCTTACATAATAGAAACATATAGTATGTAGAGATGATGAGGATTTATAGTATATCAAGTTGGAGGACTTAGACATTGATGAGGATGAGGCTATAGATAATGATTCTAACCTTGATTAGTGTGAGGGTGATCTAGGTAAAATTTTAATTTACATATTTTCATTTATAGTTTGTACTTCACTTTTAAGCATAGTTGTTCTACTAATTTACATATTTTGGATATTTATGTTGACTAGATATGATGTTAATTTTGAATTTTATTATTAAAATACCATGAGTGGGTTGAGGAGTATTATTAGGGGTACCTTGATTAGCCTTTTCTAGTTGAGCACTAGCATGACTAGAGATAGATCCTAATAGATCCTAAATTCCCTATAGGGATTGGGTGGAATACATATATTTTTCCTGTGTACCATACATCCATGATGGTGAAAATGTGGAGGATTGACAATAATAACTTGTTGTTTAGGGTGGTGATAGTGGATACCCTAATGGATATGATGGTAGGTAGAGGTGGAGGTTAAGCCTTCAACCATAGGATAGGGGAATAAATTTAGAAGTAGGCACTAACAAGGGAAACCATACTTTCCTTCATATTAGAGAGGGTGAGATGTCCTATGAGGGAGGATTTAAAAAGAGAAGGTTATAGAGTGATAACCCTAAACCTTCCTTTACATTAGGACCTTATCATAAGAGGATGTTAGGTTCTTGAGGATTATTATGGATGCTTTGTTATACCATTGTACATGTTAATTCTTTCTGAGATGCCTTAAGGCACATTTTGAGTTCAACATACCCCCATTTCTAAAAAATAGGGAGCCTTGTGATTACTTTGAACCTTAATGATGAAAGCTTGATAATTTGCACTTTACTAGAATTTGAAGATCATCCACACCTAATGAAATTGGCCCATTTATTAATAGTTTTATTTTAACCATGCCTCATGTTGCTAAAATTTGATCATTCTATCTTAAGTTACAAGTTTAATGAAGTTTCTTATCTATCATGCTTAGAATTTATAGATTAACCATACACAGACTTTTACTTGTCTTAAATTTATGATATCTCATAATTAGATTCATGTGATGAAACCCTTATTTGATAAACCCTAGCTTAGACCTTTGATTTCATTTCAATTTTATAAGGAACAAATTTGGTAGGAACATTTTGAATTAACTTTGGACTTAAACCTAAATTTTATGCTAAGACTTGGTCATGTTTTTCAACACAACCAAACCTTAACCTAAAAACCATGCTTGGTCCCCTTTTATTTTTGCCCCTTCCTTTCCCTATGTTTTTTTAATGTGGTCTAATGTTTATATTTGTAGGGTCTTTTATTTTTATATGGTTCCCTTTGCCATATGCTTAGCCTAAAGTCTTAACCCTAAGGACCTATTCTTATTTATCAATATGAATGAGACCTTAGTCTTAAAACATTAGCATAAGTTATTATATTAACCTACATCCTAACTTAAACACCTTACTTCTTTGTAGATCCAATGATTCTCACTTCGTCATGAATAATGGATCTGACAGAGTGTATAAAGCTTGAAAAACTTAAAGCCTTGATCTATTAGACCAATCCTACATGATCACTTAAATCACAATTGATGATCCATGGTCAAGGAAGATCAATGATCAGATGGTATGAGATCATCAACAAGTTTAAATGGATCCCCTTTTACTATACAAGCTTAATCCAATCATGTGCATATGATCAGATCACAATCAATGGTCCGTGGCTAATTACATATATTAGATTTAATGGAGTGAATGTTGTACTAGAAAGTCAAAGAGATAGGGATCCCCATGGAGCCACCATATGGCATTACCACATTTGAGCTTGATAACAAAGGGTCCCACACATTAAAATTTAAACTTAACATAAGTTTTTATCCTAAACGTCATTATATTATTTAATAAAATGGAACCTTAGGCTAAAAACTTAGGTTATGACCATAACATTTAGAGGGACTTATTTTATTATGCTTATAAACTTAGGTTTTTTTTATCTTAGTCTAGTTTTTATGACACAGTCTCAAGTTGACTTGATATCTTTTATGATTGCAAGAATCAATGGCATTTATCTCCCTAGATCTTAATCAATGACTATCACTTCATTGTGGAGGATGATCTAATGGAGCATATTAAATATTATATCTATGGATCAAAGGGACTTTATGAACTTAAATTTGATGTTCTCGTGATCATAATTTGACATCTATGAGGCCATTAAATTTAATCTCATCAAACCTAATGATTTATGAACTTAAATTTAACATTCTTGTGACCATCATTTGACACTAATGAGGTTGTCATTGATATCCATGAGGCCATCAAATTTAAGCTCATTAATTATTTGCTTATACATAAGGATAGGCTTCCACATATTGCTAAAAGATTATTGCTTGCATTAAAAATCAATGGGATGCCTTGGAATATGCTCAAACACTTAGGATCTTTAAACTTCAAATGATAAAATGATCTCATGATATAAATACTTGCAAACATATCTTTAATCTAAGTCAATTTCTTAAGGTTCCAATTGAGTTTATTTAAATGCAATAAACCTTAGGCTAGAGACTTATATTAAGTCTTATTTTAAGAGGTCCATGTGGCATAAAACTTATCTTAAAATGATTTTAACCTAAGATGTTATCATGTTTATTGATATGATAAATCCTTAGGTTAAAACCTAACATTTGGACCACTTATTATTTGGGCCTCCTTTTTGGTGCATTTTAAGAGTTAGCTTAAATATTTTAACCTAAAGTTTACATAATGTTTATCAAAATGAAATAAACCTTAGCCTAAAGTATTTGGCCTAGGTACATTTTATATGTGTTCTTAAAACTTAGCATAAATATTTTAACCTAAAATATATGTCATGTTTATTAACACAAAGTAAACCTTAGCCTAAAGTATTTGGCCTAAGTTCCTTCCTATGTCTTGATTCTAATTAAAGTTCTCTCTTTTCAAGATTAATGGATCTCACTTCATAATGAAGGATGATCGCATGGAGTGAAAAGACCCAATGAATCTAAATCATTTAATCCATTAGACTAGTGGCATGCATCCACCCAGATAGAGATCAATGGTCCACACTTCAATAGGACCAATTGATCATATAGAGTGAAATCAATGGATACTATTCTACAAGACCCTGAGTGCCCATTGGATCAACACATGACAAGTATGAGTTCGTTGCACAAAATGTAGAGTCTAGAAGGCCCACAAAGGTACCAAGTGACATAACTATAGGGCCCAACATAAAACAACAAATAATTCTCAAGCCCTATGATCATGATCAATGGTATGCATTAATCCATAAATAAGGATACGATGACATGAAGGAAAATTTGGATTTTCAAAAAATAATGGCTAGTCCCTTAAGGCATTTATGAAAAATGCCATGAAAGTTGCCAAATGGATGCCACATGGCACCACACAAGCATAGAATGACAAAACTAAAGATTTTATTTACTCAAAAAGGCAAAGGTATAAAGGCATGGGTCTCAATTAAATCCAAGACATGAATGAGCCTAATTCCAAATTGTCATCACCATTAAAGCTTCAAAAAATCCTCATCATCCATAAAAGACTTAATTCAAACTCAAATTAATCATAATCAAATTAAGAAGAGTTTAATTACAATCCAAGCAAGAACAAGTTGACCCAGAGATTACTTGTAATCCATTGGTGAATAGTTTTCAAGTCTTACAACCATGGCAACTTGTAGATAGTAATAGAGGGATGAAACTGAGTTTTATTTGACTTCAAACAATGAGGGAAGAGTTTTCAAAGATACAAACATGGATACTATAGCATTAAACACTAGGAATAGGAATTGGTCTAAACTCTTTTGGGCCATTGAGGAGATGCAATATGTTATGAGGGAATAAAAAAAGAATGTAACCATCCTAAAAAGATATAATGACCTATTCTCCATCCAGATGACTAGCCTATACTATGTTGCTACCAAGCTTGAGGTATTACACTGTATCGATGTCCTTGCTCCTATTTTTAAGGATTATAAAATTGAGCAAGATTGGATAGTTCATGAGCATAGTTTTAAGAAAATAGCATACATCTCCCTTCTTACTTTTAAGAGATATCATAAACTATGTAAGCCCCATATATATTTACCCACCATTAAATAATAGACTGAAAAGTATAACTTAAACATAATCATTTCCCTATGGATGCTCATTGAAACTGAAGTGATCTAGGACCCCATAGGGAAAATCCCAATTTTCCAATTTAGGGAGGGGATTAAGATGATTATGACCTTGTTGAATAGGTTATCTGGAGCACCCTCCACCACACATATTAATAAATTCTAGGTTCCCTATGTTTACTTCATGATAGAGAAGGCATTCACTCCCCCATTAGGTGAGATGATCAATATCTATTTGAAATCATAGTTCACAACCATAAAAAAGAAGACCAACAACCACTTCTACATGATGTCCTATCTACTTGATACCTTATTATCCACCACCAAGATCCTATATATTAAGAATTGGTCACCTAATAGGAGATCTACTATCTCCCATCATTATTCTAAGATTCGCATATTATAATATGGACACAATAGGTGGTTAATTTTTTATTGTGTTTATCCATCTCTAGTGGAAGTTGTCATAGGAATTCCAATGAGTAGGATCAGTCCCCTAGTGAAGATATATGTGTAGTTAATTAGAGATATATGGTTCTACCTAGATTTTAAAGTAATAAGGATAGAAGGCAATTTGACATAGCCCTACACATTACCCATATATGTTCCCACTAAACTAGTAGAGCAAGAAGTTGTGTACCATCTTTTTCATGGTATATATAGATTTTGAAAGGAAAAAAGGAAGGGCCTCCTCCATCCCTTTCCTTTAACAATAAATAGAACTATGTTACAAAATTGGGAACATGGGAATGGTATTGCTAGACATAGGGACTCATTCAGTCTACTAAATGATGAATTGAGTTTTTTAAACCCTAATGAGAAGGTCACCAAACATTTGAAGTCCAAAACCATACATAAATTCTATGAACATCAGCCTGGTGTCCATGACCCACTATGCATCAAGGCCTCTAGTTTCTCATAAGTATTAGCTAGGTTAAAGAGTCAAAACATTAAGTTATAGCCTAGGTTAACTAGGGGAGATGACAAGCCACCATGTGAGATATGTAAAATGGGGCACCTATTATAATATGTGTTACCTAGGCTATCCTCTAGGCCTCCTCTATAATAACCATAGGTTAGAATGCAATAGCCTTAAACTCAAGTTTCATAAAGAACTAAAAAGCTACTTTAGAACCAGTTGTAGTAGCACCCATATACAAATGGAAATTTGAGTTGGCATTAGTCTCAATTGGGAAAAATAAGTCTAAGTTGACCTTCACCCACCCCATGAGTGAAGTCAACTTGTTCAATGATGAATACCACATCCATGGGCCAATTATACTTGAATGGTTCATTTATGTGAAGATGTAGAATATTCCCACTTTATTCCACTCATGGGACATGACTAAAATAGTACACATTGATGTCCATGATGAATTCAAGCCATGGATATTGGCTTTGATGAAGGAAGAAGAAGAGAGAAGAATAGTTGCCATAGCAAGATCAGGTGACACTCAAATGGAAAATCTAGGAGCCTCAAGAAGTACACATATGGAGACCCTTGAGCCTCCTAAAGTCATAGAATCATTAGTTAGTGTGTAGTTCAATCTAGAAACAATAGGATTGGAGAGGGTGATAACCAAGAAAACCATGATTGGGAGTGAAGCGTTAACATTTCAGAAGGTTGAACCATTTATTAGTTTAACTCTCATTAGAAGTCAAAAGCCTAGTGACTAGCCTATTTATGAGGAATACATAGAGGGGATAGCTAATGATCATTCATCATAGATCAAAGTAGGAATCAGAGGTATGAAGTAGAAGATATAGAACCTAGAGAAAGAAACAGAGAATCTAGAGATATAGGTTGTCTTTTCAGTCCCAAAGGTAATAATAAAGATGTTTGAGGCATATTTTTATGACATGTTTAACTCCTTGAAGTGAATGAATTTGAGGAAAGATGCATTGGCCAATAAAAATGAAATATCTAAGGTTTTATTAACCTAATTGAAGAGATTAAAAGAAAAAATAAGGGAGCTTATCAACATACTAATTAATGGCAAGATTCTTGGATTCAAAACCATTAGCCTAGCCCACTTGAATGAAATATTGGGGATAGTTGTTGATAAGATCCAAATCTTGAGTACCTAGTCAAAGATCCTAGATAGAATCCTAAGGGATGATGAGCAGCTGATAATAAGAATCAAATAACTCCTTGGAACCATACTAGCCAACCCTACAAAATCCAACTCCCTGGGCATCATTAATGATGATGAGTACAAGCACAAAGCCACATTGGTAATATAAGAAGTGAAGCAAAAAATTCAAGGCCAATATAGAAGTGATAATAACCAAGTCATGGGCATGATATTCACTACTAAAGAGAATATTATTAAAGCTAAGAGCATCAAGGAGGCCATGACAAGGAATGATAGGGATTTAAATGACTTGGTTGATCGAGAAGATGATTATCTCTTGAAAACAGTTGTTGATTTGGAGCTATTTAGTGAACAACATCATAGGGCCATGTCAATTCAAGATTAGCAAGGGAGCCCTTCATCTTAGGGCCCATCAAATAATTCATAATATTCCATTCCATGTAAATCATTGTAATATTTGAATATGGAATATTCTTTTATAGAGGCATATGCTAGTTTGTTAGCATATTTGCCTATAGGTCAGTCCATTTTGGAAAGAAAAATTTAATCTAGAACTATGAATAAGGACAATTGTCCTTATCTTTGTACATGTGTAATCTTATGACTAACCGGTATACTTCTTGAGTCTCCTATAAAAGGCAATATTACCATTTTGTCGAAGAGAGATTTTTTAGCTAAAAATTGTATACTTATGAGAAATTAATATAAGCAAGGAATATTGAAAAGTGTTGAAATTTGTTTGTGTCAATTATTACATGGATTCTCTCTCAATTTCTTGTTCTAAGTCTTGAATTTGAATGGTTTCTATAAATTCTAAATGTGTATCTTTGATACAGGGTTGCTAATTTGTGTTGATGCTAGATTAGTTGAATGGTCTTAAACTTTACTTCATTTTTTTTGCTCTACATTAGGATGTGCAAATGATATTTGAATGTAGCAGTAAACTTTTAAGGCAAAGTTGATTCATACTTGTATTATTTCATGTTTTCCTCAGATATTTACTTGGTATATGGTGTGATTTGAGAATTTGTTACTTTGCATTATATATTTGTTAAATGCATGTTTAATTGAAATTAAAACCTTGTCATGGTGTTTAAGAAAAAGATAAGTAGTCACATAATCTATATATGTCTTACCCTTCCTTTTGCTTCTTTTTTGATCAAATCACTTTAGTTTGAATCTAATTTTAAATATTCATCCATATTAGTCTTTAGTATAGAACTTTTATCATAATTTACTTGTAATAGAATAATATATATTGCATTTCACTTATATTAAGATCCATAGTGGCTCCTAACCACCAATCAATATAAATATTTGGAACAATTTAGTTTGTTTTGCCTCTATTTCACCACAAGTAACTAGATTGCCAAAACCTTCTACTCATGCTCTGAATTCTCATAATTATAAAATGAGAATTTTTTTAAAACACTAAGAGAACATTTTATATACTTAGAGGCATCAACAACACATCAGACCTCCATGAAGGTGCTTGTATTGGAAATTAGTTTTGTACAAACTTTGATAGTTATTATGATATATATAGAGATATTTTATCTTACCTCTTAGTGGCTTGTCATTATGTATTATTATCTTTTAATTTCCATGTTTTGATTTTAAATTTGTGTACTCTAAATGACCAAGCATGTGATTATGTATCTCTTGTCTCTATGTTTTTGATATAATTATGTGGACAATGCTTATACATGTGAGAATAAAATGTATGTAGATGATGTAGTGTAATGGATATATATATATATATATATATATATATATATAAGTGTGCTAACATTTTTTTTGTAAGTGATGATCTAGTTGGTTTTTTACACAATGCATGGCTCTTAATCCATAAGAAAGAATGAAAAGTGGAATAGGGTAGTCATGAAGTGATAATTAATGAACACCATTGATCAAAACTTTAAAATAAAAAGGAAGATGACCTAATCTTTAAGAGAAAAGGTGAAAAGTGTGATTATTTATGTAACCTTAAAAATACTAACTTTGTGGGCCTCATCTACATATAATTATCACTAGCAGAATCGATAAGTAGAACAAGGTTACCCTTTTTAGCATAGACATGTAGGAAAGATTTTGGAATAAATTTTAACTTGGACACTTTATGATTTAATAGTGATTTTACATTTATCTTTTATCTTATATATGTGACCCCCTACACTTAGTCTCATGTAACCAGGAAGACACAAGGGCTCATCACCAAAGGCTAGATGTAAGCGAGTAAGGGCATCTCTCTCAATACTAACCCCATGCAACTAGTGATATGCGAGGAATCAACACCAAAGGTTAGTAAGGGAAAGTGATGGGAAATTAGTATTTTGTATTTTCATAATCCTTTTTTATTTTTATAAGAGTGTCTAATTTTATTTTTTGTTAGATTAGGTAAAATAAGCTAGTTTTATGGGGAACCAAAAACCACTAATGTTTAAGTATAAAAATTTAGAATTGAAGTCAAACAACAAAGCCATAGTGGGATACAAAACATAGAAGGTTCTCATATAAACATCATTAACTATACTAAAAATCATAAATAGAGACAAAATATGAAAAACAATAATATAAATTAGACATATGCAAAAATCTCCTTTGAGCTTTCTTTATCTTGTGGAGTGGCTTGCTTCATTTCCTTGGTCTTATGCTTCAATAATCCATGTGTCACTCTGCCACACATGCATTTGATCAGTCCTTTCTAATGACCCTACTTGGTCTTCATCCATGGATTCCTAAGGATCATTTTGGATTTAGGGGTTCATTAAGTGTCTTCAATACCTTTCAATTCAAAATCATCATTGGTGACTTTTTTCTTAGGGTGGAATCTATCATATTTTTTCTTGAGTTGATTAGTCTAATATTTCAATTCATTCCATTCCTTGATGAGGATAGCCATGGATTTACCAATTTACATTAATTTATCTTCAAATGCCTCAAGTTGCCTTTTTCACTCCTGATCTAGTTCATCTAAGTTGTATACTAGGTAGGGTTAGTGTCTCCAAAATGTTTAATAGGGATTTGTGGTTTTGGGTGATAGTAGAAAGAGAGGGGGGTTGGGAGTAAGAAAGGGTTGGGAACCCATCCTCCTCTAAAAGCCCAAATTCCTCATCAAATGGGTCGTCTAGTGGGATATCATGAAGGGATTTACTATGCATGGATTTTCCATGTTGGAATAGCATAAAAAGTAACCCTTGATGAATAATCTCTTTTTTGTGACTTATCTAAAAAGTAAGGGCTATGATTTCCTATGATTTAAGGAGATATAAATGCAAAATAATTGTATACCCATGGAAATTATTTATAATTAGAAAACTATGAGAAAATATCAGAGTGAACTTACTTTCTAATGTCATATACTTCATTATCTGCAAGCATATCTCTTACCACTATCGAGGTAAATTGTGACTCAAGAAACCCTTTTTTGTCTTCAGTATCACTTCAGTATAGAAGAATTTCTACATCAACTCCAATTTATATATTTTATATTTTAATACATTCAAACCTTCGTATCTTATCTAGATTATCTCCTTTATACATTATTCAGTCACCTCAAAATTAATTTCTCTCATTTTGACTGATCATTTGTTTTAGGCTAGCATAAAATCCTTTGAAATATCCTCATTATGCCATGTAATTCTCTACATATATTCTATTAGTCATCCCATAGCTTCTTCTAGACCCATTTTTTCCCCTAAATTTTCATGTAGGTGAGAGGTTTAATTCTATCTCTATCTCCACCCATTGTCTTGATAATATTTTCCTTTCTATTCTAGGTCAAATTTATAGCCTTCCACACCATGACCTTTGGATTTCAAGAATAGTCTAATGTGATAGTTTTATCTATTTTAGTGATATATATTTATGTATTATAATCATTAATCTAAGATGGATTGAATATTTACACATATAGGAAAGGCTCTCCCGCATGTACCTAACTTATAAAGCTATGATGGCATAAAATTTGAATAATTATTTATAGTGTTTCATAAATGAGATAGAAGACTATCAATTCCTTCCCATATGACCAAGGATGGGGATCCCATTCTTAACTTAGCTAGGGAGTCTATGATGGATTTTGACTCTCAAAAAATATGCTTGATAAAAGTCTAGTTTTCTTATTTACAAGGCCTTTACCCCAAAATATTGGCCTAATGTAACTAGTAAGATGAAAGACCTTATCACCAAGGACCAAGATAGGTGATTAAATCTACCTATTGATTATCACACTAATTTTATACTTTAGAAGGCACCATAAGAGTATATTCTACCATGGAAAAGCTTCTAGACTAGACTGTAGGTTAGAATTTTTGAGTTTATACAATAAGTCATAGGGAAATAGGTGAAATATCCTTATAAGAACTGAGGCAAGAACCAATATAATGTTGTTTCTAAAAATATTTTATAGGGTAGAATAGTGTACCATGAGAATCAAGTGATATGATATGTTTCATTCTTGAATGTTTCACGTTATGTGAATTGACAACAAAATAATCACTGAACAAAACATCTAGTATACAAGAGACCATGTAAACTATGAAAATGCAATGCAAAATGAGGGAAATACAATATGAATGTACTAGATATAGAAAAAAATGTGTGTAAATATTTTGAGGATTAACTTAACTCCTTTCCCTCTAGAGTGTATAAATGATAATCTCCATTATTGAAGTCTTCAGTCACTAGGTAAGGACCTAACTAATTTGGTCTAAATTTCTAACCTTCTCCCTTATTTATGTCAATCTAACTATCTATTTTAAGGATAATATATCCTATTTGTATTGGACACTCATGGATGTTTTTTTGTATTGTATTCCTATACAATATATGTAAGAAATTTGATTGTTTGCAATGACGATCTAAAATTCATCTAAGTTTTCTAGTTCATCTAGTCACACCTCTCTGCACTCCTCATGATCAAAGAAACCCTAGATGGATACACAAAGGTTGGGTATCTCTACCTCTATGGGTATTATAACTTCATATCCAAACATGAGTATGGATTTTACCATAGAGGCATCTTAATAGTTTTTTATAATCCCAAAGTGTTAGATAGAGATATAAGTGCTAATCTCATTTATAATTTCTCATATTTTTGACCAAAATTGAATTAAAGTTTTTGTTAGTAGCTTTAGCCTAAATATTGACCTGTGGGTAGTAAAATGAGTCTGAGTGGTGTGATATATAAAAATTATTATATATTTCATAAATCTCATGAATTTTTAAAGGGAATCTATTTTTAATAATGATGACTTATGGGACCCCAAATTGGTAAATGATTTGTTTCAAGATAAATTTTGCCATGATTTAACCTATGTCATTTTTAGTGGATTAGATTCCACCCAATTAGTAAAATATTCCATGGATGTGATGATGAAATAATGACAATATGAATAACAAAGGGAGAGCTTACCTACTAAATATAAGGCCCAAGTGGAGAAGGGCCATGGGGTTACTATGGGCTAAAATGCCCTAGTGGGAGTATGTATCTCATGTGAAAAATGTTATCAATTTTAAAATTTTCACACATAATCAATGGTATCATGGTCTAAGGTAGTCCATAAATATCCATCTTGTGGATTTTATGAGTGGCTGATATCCACTAAAATGTTTTCCACATATGCCACTATGACAATGAAAAATGACTTTTTTTAACTTCTCTTGGTCAACACATTTGAGTAACATTCCATGGAAGGCCTTGTGATAAATAAAAATATAAAATAACATAATTATATGTGATGATGTGAATATGCCTCTTCCACTCTGATTTGGTACATTTGGTATAAGTATGGTTGATTAAGGAGTTAATGATGTTTATGTACCAAGGAGAATATTTCATATCATGTTTTTAGATGTAGTAGATCAATTCATCAAGAAATTTAGTATTTATGAGATCATTAAATTCTAAGGGGTAATTATCCAACCAATCAGTAATGATTTATCCCTTAATATACTTGTGGTTGACATAATGCAAATCAAACTCACATAGGAGTGTGATGAAATTCCCAACCTTCTTAGAGAGAGTTGATTATGTTATAAATGTGCATAGGGCTTGAAATCTCATAATAATTCTTATTTATTGGTTGAGCATACATTATCATAACTACTTGGTTGTAAAGACTATATATAATAATTCCTTTTCTTCTTGAGTGTATAACCTCTCATAATTGATAAGTGTGAAACTAATGAAATAAATTCATATTCTTTTCCACTATCATTCTCCTCAGCTAACAGTAGGTGAGAGATACCTAAATTTATCTAATGTAAAGTATCAAGGGATTATCTGATTTACATGATATGAATGTGGGGGAGACATAAGTAAGTGTTTCACTACTTAAAATGCCTCTTAACAATAATTTTTCCAAGTTAATCCACTTGTATTTTTACAAATTTATTGATAGGATGAACGGTGTAGGTTAGATTAGGAATGAACCATCACAAGGCTCCAGGAATACCTAAAAATTTTATGATGATTGATTCATCTATGGGAGGAATGATTTAAAATATTCATCTAATATTATTAGATTTAATATCAATCCAATTTTTGGAGATGATATACCCTAGGATTTTTTATCAGTGACTCCAAACACACATTTTTCTAGGTTAAGAGTAACACCATATTTGATTGCATAAAGATTGTGTGTATCACCTCTAAGTTATATATTATTATCCTTGATTTACATAAAATATAATCTACATAGACCTCCACTATCTTATGAATAATATCAAGGAATATGTGGGTCATAGCCTTTCGTTATATTGACCCTATGTTTTTGATATTGAATGGCATTAGGACATAATGAAAGGCCCCCCATTGCATAGTAAAGGAGGTCACGTGATGATATTAATAATAAATTATAATATAAATGTACCATAAGAATCAATCCATAAGTTATATAAACTCAAATCATGTTGTTACATCAACAATTACATTGATGAAAGGGAGAGGCAAGTCATATTTTAGACATGCTTTGTTGATATTTTGAAATTCTATAAATATCCTAATTTTACCATTATTATTGATAATGGGGACAATGTTATACATCCACTTAGAATAGTTATAATTTTAAAATTTGGATTAATTCCTCTTTTAACATCAATGTGACCTTAGGATTGATATATTTGAGCTTTTATTTAACTAGTTTTGCATTGGGAATTATAACTAGATCATCGTTGGGCATTATAACTAGATCATGAAAAATACATTGGGTATGATGCCTACCATGTTAGTGTAAGATAAATTAAAATATTTTGAGAGATTTATGAATATTAGATTGTGGTCTTCCACCTCTTGTATAGAGAGAAAATACCTAAGCTTGAGAAGTTTGGGACTCTCTTGAGTCCCAATGTTAATGTCAATGGTTTCTTCAATAATAGAGGAATTTACGTTCTCAAAAACATTAGGGGCTAGGGGAAGATCAAGATATTAACCATATATATTTAAAATTTTGTTTTCATAATCAAAGGATAGGTAATACATAATCTATACGTAAGCTTCAAAGTATTCACCCCTGAGGGTGGATGTGGGATATCAAATAAGAGTGTATCCCCTCTTGTGGTGAAAATATGTGAGGTCATCATAGGCTAAAACAAAGTCAATAATAGCCTCATATTTCTCAACTAATTCAAGTATTAACATACTATCATATCTTCCAATATGGGTGATATTTTTTTCACTAGTATTTTTGCACACAATAGGTTATATCTTGATTGAAACTATGAATTCAAATTCTAATATAGCAGGATGAGGGTCAAAGTGTGAATATGAAATAGCCATGGAGTTGTTAATATATTTTCTTCCCCTAAGGACTACCTCTATATAAATGAATTCAAAGTCTTTATAAATATCATGAAAAATGGATTTATATAATTGAATACACTCAACTTTCATTTTATATGGCTTAGAAACTTGGTTTGCAACCAACTGTGATTCACCTTAGATATTTAAATTTTGAATTCATAATTTTTTAAATTATATTGATAATAAATAGGGATTAATACTCATACCCATTTTTTGTACACTCTATGTCCATATTCAAACCAAAAGGCATCATTTTACCCTTAGGGGATATGAGAATAACTCGTACCTAAACACCTAGATGGTACTTGGCACCATCATAGTAGAGGACCCACTATTCATGTGTAAAAGAAGGATAATCATTTGGAAAATTTTCTTTATCTTATAATATCTTAACCATATTTATGTCTATAATGTTGGGTAACTCCTCTTGGGGTTCATGATCTTGAGTCTCATAAGAATAGTGAGCCACTCCTCTTTGTGGTGTGAATAGAAGGACTTATAAAATTTCAAAAGGTCTATTTCTATGGTTTGAATGAAGGAAAAGAATCACCTAAAATAACTCAAAAGGATTAATTTTAAGATCTATATTAAGGTAATTAAGCACATCTAAAAACTTGAAAGGTTGTTGTTTGGTTTTTTTCTTTGGCATGGGAAGTATACCAACATGGTTATGATGTATTTTCGGTCTAGGAAGTATGTCAACATATTTAGGATCTTGTCTCAATGTAGGGAACATGTAGATATAGTTATGTAGTTTGTATCATTGTTCATAAGACATGGGTAGTATTATTTTTCCCACTACTATATTTGGGAAGGCTCATAATAACTTAGTGAGGGGTTCATTGGGGGCACCCCTCTTTATAAGGGGGAGAAAGCCTCTCCTTAGGAATTTAAGGATAAATTTAAGACCCAATGTTAATCTCTATGTTACCTATTGTTAAGGTAAAAGTCCTCTCTTTAGGTAGTGACATGACCAAGGGAGAATACAATTTTTGAATACGTGTTGTGAAACTCATCATACTATGAGAATCACACATCGATCCAAGCTAAAGTACAATGGTATAAATATTATGAGGAAGAAAACTTAGTGGATCAAGAACACAAAAAAACTAATATGGATCTATAATATCATGATCTAATAGCATGCTTTCAAGATGTTCAAAAGTAACAAGTTTAGTATATTAAGTATAACTTACCCGTATATAATCAGGCATTAGGTGATCTTGAGGGTAGTCATGGGAAAGATTGTTATGAAGATGTACCTCTTAATTCTCTAACACATTTATCATGAAATATCTATTAGACTAGATAACCCCTCTTGGGGTTTATGAATTTGAGCCTTAAATAATTTATAGGCCCTATCCCTCATGGGTTAAATGGGAAGATGAGTGGCATGTCTTTTTCTAAGAGATTGATGATTTTGACCATAGACATGGTGGAGACTACCAAACTAATGACTGGTTATAGACTAATGAGTTTCTCAACCATCACTACATCATTTTATTCTAACTTATATTTTAGTAGAGCATAATAAATTTCATCCCCATTTAAGTTAACCAATTTTTCCTTTACAGGTTGAGTAACATCAACTAATGTGGGATTAAGTAACCCCATTGGTAGGTAGATGGTAATTGGTGTGTAATATAGGATGATTTCTCATGGTTTCTTGTATCATATCAAAAGGTTTAGGATCCCCCTAGGATATTAAGACCCTTCCTAGATGTAGGGATTAGATTTATTGAAATAAGGCTGAAGGGATAGCATTCATCCTGCGTATCCAAGACCTTCCAAAGATCATATTATAGTAGGTATATTTATCTATGACATAGAACTCAATAAACACCTTCTTAGGACCCAAATTGACTAAGATAAAAATGGTTCCTATGGAAGTATATTTGAATTTATCATAGCCTCACAGGGTGTTATGAGCTATGTAATAATTGGTTTCCCAATAACCAAGATTTTTTAGAAAAGAAAAGGGATAAATGTTGAAGTCACACCATCATAAACCATGGCTCTATTCACCCAATGTTTTAAAATATAAACATAAAAACAAGTTAGATCTCCATTTCCATCTTAAATTTAGAAGGAAGACTATGCAAATAAAAGAAATATGCAGTGTCTTGAGATTCCTAACCAAGTGGAAACATATCTAAATCAATGTGGTTGATCTAAGCCTATAGAGGAGTAACATTGGATATTTTCCCCAGTTGTAGGGAATCAAAAAATACTAATTGATGAGTGGGGGATTTTTTTAGTAAATCAATAAATGAAATGTGGTATAATGTCTTGGTCAAATTGGAGATCAAATCATAGTCCCTCGTAGGTTTTGAGATAGACTTAGTTTATAAAATTTTTGAGGGATGAAGAGTCATGGGTTGATATTTTATAGTGTGAGTAATGATATTCACCTCTTCTTACACTTATAACTACATAAATCATATAATCCTATTTTTTCCTTGTATTCCCATCCAAGGAGTGACATCATTATTATCAATTCGAGAGGTGGAAGATTTGACATCATGGGTTCATACCATCATGGGATAATTATGTTGAATTAGATGGTTTTATGGGCCACCATATTAATGATATTGAGTATCACACACTTGGTGGTTAGGAAAGGGGTCTTGGTATGTTTATAAATTATAATTATAATGGGAGATATGGTAATTTTTAAGGGCTTAGGGGTTTGTACCAAAATTCCTAATGAATATATAATATATCAACAAATGTTTTCTTTTAATATTTTAAGAGTCTTTGGATAAATTTATTGTAATCCCTATATTTCTAATCATCATGCCTTGGAAGAGGTATTAGACATTGGGATAATATTACATAGGCCTTAAGTTATTCCCATTTTTACCAAACCCTTATTGATTATTTATTTGTTAATAGGTTTGGTTCTTGAACTGGAGGAATTTCTTGCCATGCTAATATTAGTTTTGATTCTAGTTTTGGTCTTAAGTGTTTCATGGTGGTGGTCTATTAAATTTAACTTCATGAATGAAATTAGGGGGATATTATATCTTAACACCCATATTGGTAGCACCATTGGTGTTGTTCATGAGATGATACTAATTTTTATTCATGAGGTTTGGCTTCTTGTTATGATCAGTGACACCATTCGTAGTGGGATTCCGATCTCTATTTAGGACCTTGGGACCTTATTTATTAGTATTGTTTGGACTCACATTTTGAAACTCCCTATTGCTTTGGTTTATATTGATGATGAATCCATTAGTCATATAATTTCACTAACCACTATCAATGGCCACATGGTCAATCTACAAGTCTCTCTCAAGAGATTATTCACAAGATCGATTTTAGAATTTATAAACATCCTCCCTCCTCTCCTTATTAATGGAGTGGAAGAAGGGGTTACATAGTTCCCATTAATCCATGTGGGGAACACTATAAAAATAATATAAGATGTGAATCCATCTCATGATGAAATAGATAGATAACTTATTTTATTCTTATTTGATTTGAAAGAATTCTCATATACTAGTCTTTAATAGTTTGTTCATATCAAAATTTTTGACAAATTCGGTCATGAGTTGGTGAAAATAATGTATAGACCCCTTAGGGAGGTGGTAATAATATTTAAGCATTCTTCCCTCTATTTTTAAGGAAATTTTTTAAATATCCCAACCAAGTTATGAATTTTTTAATAGTCATAGTGTAATCTTTGATGTGTACATTGTGATTTCCTTCCCCTATGAACTTGGGAAGGTTAGGTAGGGGATGAGGAAGAATAACCCATTATATTTTGAGATCAAAAAGTTCCTTAAGGTACTCATCATAAGTCCCCATGTTTATAAGTATGTTTTTATCATAGTAGGAATAGATTGAAAATGTGGGATTGTATAAGGGTTAGTATGGTAACCACTAGATTGGATGGTAGAATTTTGATAAGGTGGATTGGAATAATCTAGAAATTAGTTATCCAGATGAGTAGATTTAGAATACATGTAGAAGTAAGGATGAATATTTTTAGATGTATGAGAAGTGGTGATTTTTTACGGTAAGGTTTATGTGGTTTTAACATAGCCTGAGGCTATGTAAGGTGAGATATAAATTATTTTTAGAGGGTGAGTATAATGCAACTCAGAGGTGTAAATAATGGTAGATTGGTGGTCATCACATAGTTCCATAAAGGTGGAGTGTAAGTGTAAACTCTCCCCATTGGGGTTTGAATAAGAGTTTGATGGGATAGAGTAACTCTAGAAGCATCTAAATTTGGGACCATATGAGTAAGGATGTCCCCAAGGTGTTGGTTATAGGAATGATTTGGTATGGGTACATGCTCCTATTGTGGTAGAAGCATGTAGGTTTGTTGTTTTGTTATTTTATGAGTCATCAATTAGATGGGAGGAGGATAAGGATGATATTTTGTAAGATAATTTGATTTAATCCCCTAACCTAGAGCTAGTTGGTTAGCCTTTAGGTCATGAATGTGACCTACTAGGGAGTTGATTGTAAGACTCCATTTTCCATAGTGCTCATATTTGAAATTAATAACTATGATATGATGGTTAATATAATTTTGATTATCAATTTATGTATTTAGTCATGTCCAACTAAGTCATGCAAGGATTTGTATGAAGGATCATCATGTGTTGAGAACAATGATAAAGACATATTATAAATAATGTTTTGATTACTTACTTAAGAAAGTATAATGATTACATTTCCTTTATGTGATGTGAAATTATGAATTTGATTATGTCTATGAGATAGATTAACTTAAATAATGTTGGATCATTACTTATAAACTTATATATTAGTAATTACATGTGTATAAGGTTATATGAATCTATATATGTGAATATTTGTATGATTGGATATTACTTATATTGATTGAGTTCCTAACTAATTAAATTAAATACCTTTGGTTATTAGGTTAGAGGAATTTTATGTGTGCATTGAGTGTGTAGGAATAGGAAATGGGATAATTAAGGAGAGTTACTACACCAAGAATGGCTATATCACTAAACATCCTTACCTTAAACCTTCCTAAAACCCATATTAACTATCAGTTGCCTTTATACTATTGACAACTCTTTTTGACTAAGCATGTATTTTAGGTATCTAGCATTTAATATTAATTTTTGAAACTTTTTGTCTCCTTACCCTAAGATATAATAGCCAACATCTATAATGTTTAGTGTTTAACTAGTATATCTTTCATGGATGGATTGAGTCCAAGAATAAAGTGGAAGAGGTAAGTGAATTTAAGAATCAACCATACAATCATGAATATCCACCTTGTGACCTAATTAAACATGGAAAAGAATGACCCTTAATGAGGCATGGGTTGACATGTAGAGGGTGTTTGGCTAAGTCTAGAATGTATAAATGTTGAATTCAATATCTTCATTTTGGGGAATTTTTTTGAGCAAAGAGGATGGGGGAGTAGGATAAATTTATCTTATTAGAGAAGAATAGATTAAGGAAAATTATAAGAAAGTAATAAATAGTTAATAAGAGTCAATACTTAGACAATTAGGGGACATCACTCATGAGATCTTAGATTTTGTAGGTGACTTCTTATTAACTTGATTTATATCTTATTTCTTTTGAATGCAAATTATTTTGGTTCTTTGTATGTTATCTTTGTTAAAAGAGAATAAGACTACTTGGTTTATTCTACCAATTTTATTGTCTTTTCATGGTTCTGTATTGGCCACCATGTAGTTCCTTACCCAATCAAGGGCCTTGGAGAGGTTACATTACTCCTTCCTTAACTTGAATGATCAACTTCTTGTTTTAATATATAATGTTTTTATGACATCTTGTGCTGGTTATCTGTGAGAAACATCTTCATGGTGGTAGAATGTCAAACCTCCTATGTTGGCCATGGTAGAATGCTTGACACTCTTATGAATGTCATGGTGGTATATTGTTAAGCCATGCTATGCTAGGTCATAGTGGTAGATTAATTGACCCTCCTATGACTAATGGATGAAATAATTTGAGTGAGATATACTCTTGTTGTCTAATCAAATGATGGGCCTTGTTTATGCTATAAAAAATTGAATATATATTATATATATTTATAAATCCTTATCTTCATTTGAATGTTCATTGAATGATTTTTTAAATTAAATTTTAGAATATGATTATCCTTGGGTAAGAGTCACAAATAGGACTATAGGTGGGTGCATGGTCATTCCTTTGAATATAGTACCCTTGCTTAGATATCCACCGTTTACTTTTCCAAGTGATATAAACATGCTCAGAGTTGGGATTCTTGAGCTCAGGGGTGTCTAGAGTAGTATCTTGATGATGACAATGGGTTAGGTGGTGAGCCTTCCTTCCATTGGCCTAAAATTGCATGGAGTGAATGAAGACCATTGATAAAGAATGATTATTATTATATTATTAAATCAAGCCTAGAGTTTTGCCTCATGCTTAAGTATAAGATGGAAGATACCTCTTGTATTGATAAATATTAATATCATCTAGCCTACTTGTAATATTCTTATGAAAGATAGTCTTTATATAATGACCCAGTTATGGGTAAAGACTTGTGTTATCTTTTTGTCAAACATATGTGATAAATTGAGATGTAACTGAATGGTGTGCATGTGTGTGTCTATATATATATATATATATATATATATATATATATATATCATTGGGAAAGATTCATCATGCAAGGAAATGTTTCTTAGCTTATATGGCTCCTTTAATAAAATAACATGTTTAATTACTTAAATATTTATTAATATCAGCCTATTGACTTGTATATTATGTCTCTTATATATTAATTTATCGTATATATTTATGGATTGAGATTATACAAGTATGAATGGAACTCAAATAAATATCTATGAGATTATTATTGGGAATAACAATATAGCTTAAATATATATTTTGGTTGTTGATGTTATTATTGGATAATAATACCTTGTTTGAGTGACTTCTTAAAATATGAATGGATATATTGAACTTGAATGGATAATTTCTCCTATTTTACTAAACCAATGAAAATATTAATTTATTACTGAGTTAATTGATTATGTGAATGCAGGTCCCTTAGGCATATGTTTAGTGATTTAAAGGAAGGTATGTATATAATTAGATGTGTTAATGGTGGTGGGCCATTAATAAAATCATTTTGTCTTGCCTATTCACACTCATCTTAAACATTTTTTTATTTTTTCCTAGACTTATAACTTAGTCAATCTACTTAAGATCAAAATTTTAAGACATTTTTTTATTCAGCTTGATAAATCATATTTTACCTTGCCATATTTATAATTTATATATGTATTTTTCATTTTGATGTGTTTGTGTCAACTAGTTCTTATGTTTTACCTTAGTCGATAATAGTTTGTCATTTATTTAAACTGTCTTTATCAATGTTCAATTTTTCTAGAAGATTTAGATGGATGATTAATAGGGAATGGAGTATTAATAGGGAATTTTAAACCCCTAATACTCTTGGGTTACTGAGGAGATACCAAGAGGATACATTTTGGATCCCAAAACCCTAGGAGCATTTACTTATCAAATTTAATCCCATAAAACATTTGAGGTCTTGAAAGCTAGAGGAGCTTCCAAGTGGTAGTGTGCCAAAGCTCAAAAGCCTAGAGGGATTAAGCCATTAGGGATAATGCCTCATTACTTTAATTATCCCTAAGGCCCTAAGAACTACCAATTACAAGTGATGTAGAGATCAAAATCCCAAGTGGTTGGGTTATTAAAAATGGACCTAATGTCCCATAATCATGACCAATGGCACACCCATGGTACCTTAGTAAGTTAGACTTGAGTAAACCTAAATTAGCCACATGGTGCCTGACTACATCAACATTAACCTTAGTCAAATTTAATTTTTGTCTCAAAATATTAATGTAGTAACCTCTTGGAATATCCCAACAAATGAATTCTTTAGCACTTGACCAAAGAGATGGATCTTTCTAATCACTTAGCTAGTGGCATATGCATGTTAAAATTAAATATATAATTTGTATTGATTAATTTTTTATGTGTATTTAGCATGTTTATGGTCTATTTTCACATGAAATTATAGTATTCATGTCTAATTTTGAGATGAAAAAATAGGCATGACATTTTGGTATTGTATCTTGGCTTACTACACTCAGAGTTTTGGGCATTAAGAGTTTCTCTATGGCTTTCTAGTTTTTGCATAGAAACTAATGTATATCATGTTTATGTGTAGAATGAGGAGAGAATATTGAACACATCATAATAATGATGATATAGGTGAGTATGAGCCTCCCAATCAATTGGGGCTTAATGATATAGGACCCCAAATCCTTTTGGCCATGCAAAATATGCATTATGACTTGTAGGAGAGATTATAACCAACACAACATGAGGTTGAGAAGCACTTTCCATGGAATTCATAAGGCTAAAAAGGATCACTTGAGAGAGAGGGGTCTTGAAGTCCTTCTCATAATGATTCAAAGAATGACTAGGGTGAGTTGCCTCACTGAAGTGAGCATCAAGAGAGATGAGACTTAGAATATCATCCCAAGCCTACACCTGGAGACTTAGTTAAGGACTTCATTATATTGTATATTCATAATTTTTATGGTACTTAAGATGGATTTTTAGTGGAAGTTTGGTTATCCACTATGCATGGATGATTCACATTATATGACTATGATACTAATGGGAAGCCTTGTTTGGGAACCCACTTCCTTAGAGATGTAGCTAAGATGTGGTGGGAAAAAGAGGAGAAGAAGATATAATTGATACCATATTACCTCACTTTGGAATTATTTGATTATTTTTTTATATCCCACTACATGTACCCTTAGCATGTTTATAATAAGGTAGATGAGTTTCATGACCTTCAGTAGGGGAATGGTATAGTATGAGTGTCATTTTATGGATTTGATTTAGTATGTGGAAGGCTATACAAATGAAAAAATCTAAGTGAATAGGTTTATTATAAGTCTACATTTAGAACTAATCGATGTATTATGTAGACAACTAAAATTATCCACAACTAACTTTTGATTGGACTTCAGATCAATTCCTACCAACCATTGAAAATTAAGCCTAAGAATCACTTAACATCCCAAATTTGCTTTTGTATCATAAATCAAAGCTCAAAATCATGTTGAGACATCCTTAGTTAGGCTATCCTATTGTATGCAACAATAACCTCTTATGGATTCATCCCTAATCATCTTGTGACATTATAATAGTTAGTTTGGCATGTGGACTTATTAAATGGGGCACATGAAACCAAATTAAATGCCTATTTGAATTATCATTTAAAATTTATGAATATCTTAAAAACAAATTCAAAAATTTAAAATATCCTAGCCTTTCATCATTGCCTTTATGAGTTGTAAAGAGCTTTGAAAATATCCTAAAATTTCTATTTTAGAGAGCCATGCCTAGTAATTACAAATCATAATTACCTAAAAACTATTAAATATATTGGGATTATATTTGGCTCACATAGGTTAGGTTTGAACCAATTCCAAGCCTTAAATCAACCCTAACTCACCTTGGGTGAGAGCTAAATCCTTAAGATATAAATACAATGCCATGCCTATTAATTTTTAAGCTATCATAAGCCAAAGTTATAAATGCAAATTTGGAGAGAGACAAGCCTTTTGATATAGTGTTATAATGCCAAATTTTCCTTTAAATTAGTGTTATAATTCCAAAATATAAAATCCAAGCCACATCAAAGATATGGTGCCATGGAGAAACGGATCCAACAAGCTTAATTTTCCAAAAAATTATTGATGCACAAGCGGACCAAGCCACTCAAAAAAGCATTTAGAGCTCCCAAGGAAGGTAAAGGATATGTGTATTTTATGTTTTAGTTGTTCTTTCACTTAATATTTTTACTAAGCTCCCCTTGATTTATATGTTAAGATTGTAAGTGTTAGTGTGTTTTTTTATTTGAGTTTTCCTACTTGAACCAACACTATACTAACCTCCCTTCTTGGATTTCTATGATTTACATAATGACATGCCCTGTGAGACATGCACCCCATGAAGTTTCTCATAAATCCTTTAGGATCATTACAATAATGAATTTAATTTATTTTCTAACCAAAATAGGTGAAAATTAGAGGTTAATAGACATTTTTTTAAAGTTGCAAAGTTCCCTTGTGTAGCCACAATTTTACTCTCTAGAATCATGATATTATGACAATATCACAACTCACATAGTTGTGGTTTTGTCTTTATTTATGAATTTTTGCATCTAAATATCAAAGTTTTAGATAATTATTTTATACATATAGGATAATTTATGATATTGCAATATCATGACTCTAACAGTCATGATATCACAATAGTATGATTTTGTAAGTTGTGACATCACCTAACCATCATTAATATTGTGTTTTAACTAATATAAGTTAGGCTAAACATTTTATGTCAAGTTTCACTATCATAACTCTTAGAGTAGTAATATTTCCCTATTATTATCCATTTTTGTGCTTACATTACTAATATTACACTTTGTATTCTATTTTCCTAAAAGTTGTAATATTGCATTCACAGTTGCATTTTTGTAGATTTGTGGTTTTGCTGTGTTCTATGGTTTTAAAATGTGTGTAAACCTAAGAGAAAGATTTTTGAAGTGATTTTTTCATTCATGAAGTGTTTCTAAGCATAAGGAATTTCTAACATGTTTTTTAGGACCCAAAAACCACAAAGAGACGTTTAAAATAGTTTTCACTTGCAAATTTAACATTTTAAATTGGTGTTGTAATAATCTTTTTATTTTCATCATTTTTTTATCAAATTTTTTAATAAACAAATTGAAAGGGGATTAAAATTTCACAACTCATTTAATTTTTGTGATTAAAATGAACTCTCATGTTAGATAAACACTCTTAAGAGTTTCATTTTTATCACTTCTTTGTTGAATTTTATTTGGTTTTAGCAAAATAATTGATGTGTGTATGCTCTCCCCCATCCCCTTTAGGGAACTTAAGTGACCAAAAATGCTCATTCATTTCCTTAGTCACTTTAGTCAAAAAGTGTGATTTTGTTTTTAGGTCCCTCATTAAATCTGTATGGTTTGGGTGACCCAAACGTGACCCTAAAGTCTTTTCACTTATCTTTTTTTTTCATACATTTTGGCTTGTGAGCAGGATTTCATAACCTCCTCATATGTTCTCTAAGGAAGCATTCACTAGATAATTCAACTCCTAACATAATTTAAACCTCACTCCATGGTGGGGCATAAAAATTGATGTTGACTTACTAGGATATTTATTTGAATGGTTAAATAAGCTCTATTAGTAAGAGACTGCTTTATACTATAGGGGCAACTCGGACATCATACTACACTGAGCAAACAATGGATGTAGTGATTGTGAAAAAGATAAGACTTTTCACAACAATATGATTGATTTATATCCAAATTATTTGAGCATCTCTTATGTTAGCCACACTTGGGACCAACTAGAAATGTGCAAAAATTGATATTTTAGAACAATACCACTTATCGTGGATATATTGTTGATGTAGGGTGAGTAGCCCAAAGTTCCTTTTCATAGTAAATACTCTTGGGAGAAGAGGGGGCCTAAAAACCATACTTTTCATGTGTTTTTATTTTTGTATTAAGACATAAAATCCTCCCAATAATGATTATATTGATGAAATTTGACAATATTATGCAACCTTATTAGTTTTAGGATCTAGGATGTTACACGTAGGTGTTTGTGTCATTATTATCCTTTATTACATGGTTTTTGAGTCTAAACTATTTATTTTATTTGTTATACCATGTCAAAATAATTTTTATTTATATGTCACTCTTTTGTTTAATGAGGCATTACATTAGCCATTTTAACACCATACCTTTACCTTATTCTTTTGATAAATCTTTGTGTGTGTATCACTTGATTGAAAAGAGTAATATTGTGTTTCCTAATTCATTTTAATTTTTATGCCTTGGAGTCTTGAAACAAACCATTATTTTATCTTTCAAGCATGATAACATCATTATGCTAGTCAAACCATTTTATATACTTGTTTTCCTTGTGCCAAATTCCAATTTGAAACCAATCCATGTGTGTCTTTTAGATCTATTCCTAGTGTCATTATGTCATTCAATTTTGTCTAGATTGTTTTTTTTAAAGAACCCAGTATTCATTATTTTTTGTGCCTAATATTTGGGATAAATAACCTATCTCTCCATATTCCTTTTTTTCATGCTTTATGCCAATTGACCAAGTTCATGTTTAAAATTGAATGCCTAATTTATGCCAAAGTGTTTCAAATTTCTTAGATTAAAACTCTCAACTTATTTTTAAAGTCTAGATTTTATGAATTTTCTCAAAGACCTACAATATGCCTATTTATAGCCTAGATTTTCTATTGTAATTAGCCAAACTACCTAGAAACTTGTATTTTATTATATTAGACTTGCTTAGAACACTTTGTACCTAGAGTTTGGCATTCTAGTTTTTATTCATCCACTTAACCATTTGTTTAAGACATTTGACATTAGACTATTTTAGACCAAGTTAGGCCAAGTTTGAACCCTTTATCCTTTGGATATTATTTTTTAGAGTTTGTAGAACTCTAGGCCTTTTGTGGAACATTCATCATTGATGTGGATATGTCTCTTTACAATCATAATGGAGACACATATAATTCAAGTTATCATAAAATGACCATAAAATTTAACTTTTTTCGAGACCCCTATGGTGAAGAAGTGGTTTTTGAGATAGATCCTTATCTTCCTTACAACACTCAATTTGGGGAACAAAGCTAAGTGTTATATTTGGTGATACTTAAACTGGTTAACCTATGATGTTCTTCCTCTTAATACTCATTGCATCTGATGCCCCACCTATACAATTAACCCTATTTTGGATTGTGTGATCTACCATACTCCACAACATCCCAAGATTACCATTCTAATACATTGTCCTTTGGCTCAGGATAATGACCAAGCTTCACAATGCCCTACCATTTCTACACTAGGACCTCATCTTTTGGTTTGTGTGAGAAAGCAAGCTTCACAATGCCCCATTATTTCAATTCTATGACCTCATCCTTTGGCTTATGATAGCAACTAAGATTCACAATACCCTACCATTTCTATACCAGGACCTCATCCTTTGGCTTGTGCAAGAAACCAATATTCACAACACCCTACCATTTCTATTCTATGACATCATATTTTGGTTCACAATAACAACCAAGCTTTGAAATTTCATACCATTTCTATACTAATACATTGTCCTTTGTTTTTTGTAAATAACCAAGATTCATAACACCACACCATTTCCATTCCAAGACCTCATCCTTTGGCTCATGATACCAACCAAGCTTTATAATGCCCTACTATTTCTATACCAATACCTTATCCTTTGGCTTTTGTAAATAACTAAGCTTCAAAACACCCTACCATTTCTATTATAGGACCTCATCTTTTGTATCATGATAGAAACCAAACTTCACAATGACCTACCATTACCATACCAAGGCCTTCCAATAATGGTATCTAGTTATCTCAACAAAGTTGTGTAAACATGACTAGATGAGTCAAAGTTACCATCCTAGGACATAAACCAACCTTTGTTAAGCCTATCGTTATCCAACCATTGATCATCATTAATCTAGTGCCAATCATCCCCCACTTTAGAAAACCCATAACAATCTTTGAGCCATAACCAAGATAATCAGTACCTCTCCAATAGACACAATCATTTGAAGACTAAAAGGTCTTCAAAATTGGTATTTTATAACTTCTTGTAAACCAAAGCCAAGAGAACCAACCAATATATGATGTTTTTTCTGAAACTCCTATTTGTGACAAATCAACCTATGATAAATCACCTTTTGATACTATGCCTATTATCGAGGAGTCTCACTCTAACAAGCCAATATTTATTGATTGCCTTCTTAATCATTATAATTGACTTTAGGCAAATCATTATCCTATTTTTAAAGAGCCTCCCTTTGACAAACTAATCTTTGTGGAGTTATCTCTTGACCTTTTTCCCATTATTGAGGAGGCTCACTTTGACAAACTAGTCTCTATAGATCCCATTATAGCATCATAGGCCATTATCTATCCCATACCAAACATTCAAAAATACATCATTATAACAACATCCATTCCATATGAAGAATAAAAATTAGATTTAGGTTTTATTCTTGAACCGAGATTAGATTTAGCATTAGAAGCAGAATCAATGTTAGTCTCAACATTAGATTCAGATTATTTTTAGTCAAAATCAGCTTTAGAAATAGAATACATTCATGGATATTATAAAATTGGTTATGTATGCCTTATTTATCAGTTTGAATACATTTTTGATCCTTCCATAGTTTTTGATGATGATTACATTAGCTTTGACACAAGTTCTCCTAGTATATTCTATGAGGACTATGTTGCTTCGTCCCATTCCATTACTATTACGCATGCCATTACCACCAACCAACCTAGCCATTATATTGACATTCTACCTCCCATAAGTGTCAATTGGGACTGATAGAATCACACCTTAATGAATTAAATCCATGGAAACATATCAGTTGCATAATATTAGGGAGGCCAAGACCATATTAATTTAGAAGAAGAATAATATCCTAGTGAAACCTTTTTAGAGGTTCTAGGGGACAATCAAAGTCCAAATTTAGCATCTTTTATTGAAACCTTATTTGAGACACTAGAAGACAATCAAATTCAAAAGTCAAAATTCATTAGTGAAACCTTCTTGGAGGTGCTATGTGATAATCAAGGCAACTTTATTAGTGAAAACCCATTTGAGGTGTTAATAACTTAGCATAATCGTTATTCATTGCTTGATAAAGGCATTTTCAAAGAAAAAATCAATAAAGCTTCCAATATATAGCCTAATCAAATCATAGTTACTCTCAAGCCCAAATGATATAAAAATATGGTGGTCTTATCGAGAGAATATTTAGAAGTATTTAGCCCCACCATAACCAAATTTATGTCAAATCTAAAATTAGAAACATTATGTGTGCCTAAAAATACCAATCTTCATTTGTTGCCCAACCATTATTTATTCCATTATCATCCACCTTTACATTTCCAAATAAAACATATCATCTAATATGTATCCATATTTACCATCCCTATATGTACTTTCCTTTATAAAGGCTAGAAAGACATCATTTCTTGATGTTTGAAGGAAACATATTCAAAGACAAACGAAGATCACAAAAACATTCTTAGAGTCCAAATATATAGTAGGTTCTTGATAGAGAAACTATTTATAAGAGGTGTGGCATATAAATTTACATGATTGAATATTCTAGTTGTATCATAGGTTGATTAGGACATGCATCTCCATAACAATAAGAACAACATAAATATTTACCTTTCCAGATATATTTATCTTACCATTTTCATTTTCCATTTACCTTGTCATTATCATTTTCCATTCCTCTTTTCATTATTTCATACTTTTCTATTTACTTTACCTTATCACTTAGGGGAAACCCTTTTACCATTATAACATCACCATCCTTGAATAATGGCATACCCTATACCATTCTACTATACCTTCAATATTGACTAAAGCTTATTTTTAGACACCCTACCTACCCCTATTTTCTTTTGGTTCCCTTCGTTCTTCCAACACCTTCTATGAAGGGATTCTAATCTAATCTAAATAGTTTCAAAATTTTGTGTTTAAATGATAGTCTATGAAAGTAATGTGACAGTGGATTTGGCAAGTTATATTTCATTTTTGTTTGAATGGTGCCACTTATTATAACCACCTATGGGAAAATCAGTATCCCACCTTGTGTTACTAATTATAACCACCTATGGATAAATTAGTATCACAAGACTATGCAATTATTTCCTAATTATAACCACCTATGAGAAAATTAAGAACAACACCTTTTACCATGTAATTATGTGTCACCTTGCCATTACTATTTTCCTTTGCCTTATTGTTTACCTTAATTTGTGAATTTTTTGTCACCTAGTTATATCTCCCTACCTTTCATATGGGCATAATTATTATGACTTGAGGTGTTAATGGGAATATGAAGATTGTGCTCGATTCATGTTGAGGTTATCTCAGTCCCCCTTTTCCATATGCTCTCTCCATTTTTTGAGAAACCTAAGATAATTCTCTCACCATTTTTTGAGTGGTAATTGTGAATCTCTAATGAGTTAATATACCCCAAAAAAAATCCAAAAAACATTTAAAATATCCAAAAATATGTGTCTTGTTTAAACATGTTCAGTCATCCTTGATCTACCTTACCATTAGGGTAAATCTATTATTAGTTTAAATACATTACACTACCATTGGGGGTGTGACCTTTACCATTACATATATTATTTCTTGGGGGCACCTCCCATTTATCCTTCCATTGAGCCTTCACATATAGGTATTGACTTGGTTAATGACATGATGCTTTTTGTTGCTTTTATTTTCAATCTTTTTGTGTGTTTATTTTCTTAGTTTTTTATTTGTTTGTCTACCTTTTTTATTTAGTTTTTGTGCCTTGACTCAGTCTATATGTGTTTATTGGGTGATTCCTTACACATTATTCTTTATTTCATCCATATTCATGCTTCAACATTTCCATCATGTTTTTTAATCATTAGTGCATTATTTTTAATTATTTATTGGATTGAGAGTTAGTACTTATGAAAATTTTGTCTACATTATCACGGTGTTTTATATCATGATGCATACCATCAAGTGCTACATTAAAAATTAGCTTGGAAAGTCTTATAAGTAATAGATCTACAAAAGTTTCTACTTGGTAACCTTGGTGAATCCTTCCCTCCTTGATAAAATCAACCCATTGACCATTCTATTTATATCAATGATAATAAATATGAGCATCTCTACATTGGTAGGTAAAATAAAATCATTCACATTGATCAATTATTTTATTCTTCCAATCATATCTTTCCTCACTTTATGCATCCTCATGTGTCTGGTTATTTGTGGCTTCTTTCATCATTAGACCATCGCATATATGTTAAAGCCCACTCATATTCAATTTATGAAATAGATTAAATCCTTGAGTTATGTTTTTCAATTTTACATACTAGGGCATATTCAAATATCATTTTTCCATCTAGGTCATCTTAATGATTATAACTACCTATGGGCAAATTAGTATTTTGACTCATCCACCCTAACTAGGGCATATGCTTGTGCCACTAATTATAATTACCTTTAGGCAAATCAGTAATTTTTAAATCAATGCATGCAATCATTATATAAATTGGGTTAATCTCACCCATGGGTTAATTTCATTCTTTTTCTTACTTCTTTTTTAGGGACCATCCATCAATTCTATGTGATGGCCACTCCCTCAAGGAGGCATCATTATAGGCTTCCTAAACATTGTTTGTAGCTTCTTCAATCATTACCTTCATTATTTATTAATGAGAAGTTTAATTATTTGAGAATATTTTTTTATTCCTACATCTTCTAAAATAGGGGAAAACTATAGACACCTAAAACTAGCCACAACTAACTTTCGACTAGACTTCAGACCGATTCCTACCAATCATTAAAAACTAAGCCTAAAACTCACTGAAGAACCCAAATTTTATTATTCATCACCCATCAAAGATTAGAATCTTGTTGAGACATGCATATTTGGGTTATACTATCATATGTAACAATAACCTCTCATATATTAATCCTTAATCATCTTATGGCATTACAATAGTCAGTTTGGCCTATGGACTATTAAGTAGGGCACATGAACAAATATTGAATATTTAAAGAGCTATAAGTCTAATCAAAATTAATTAACAAGATAAAACAAATTAAATTCCTAGTTGAATTATCCATTTACAATTAATGAATATCTAAAAAATAAAATTCAAAAATTTGAAATATCCTAGCCTTTCATCATTGCCTTTATGAGTTGTCAATCTCTTTGAAAATAACTTAAAATATCTATTTTGGAGAGCCATGCCTAGTAATTGCAAATCATAATTATTTGATAACTATTAATTCTACTACAATTATATTTAACTCACCAAGATTATTTTTGAACCCATTCCAAGCCTTAACTCAACCCTAACTCACCTTGGGTGAGAGATAAATCTATAGGCTATAAATATAATGCCCTACCTCTTCATTTTTAAGATCTCATTAGAAAAAGTTATAATGAAATTTGGAAAGAGACAATATATTTGATATAGTGTAATGATGTCAAAATTTCCTTGCAAATGGTGTTATAATTCCAAAACCTTAAATCCAAACCACATCAAATCCAATGGTGCCAAGGAGAAAAGGAGCCAACAATCTTCATTTGCCAAAAAAAACTTGATGCACAAGCTGAGCAAGACACTCAACAAATTATTTGGATCTCCCAAGGAAGGTAAAGTATTTATGTCTTTTATGTTTTAGATGTTCTTTCATTTATCTTTTATTACTAGATCCCACCAAGTTCTAGGATAGGAGTGTAAGTGTTAGTGTGTTTTTTTATTTGAGTTTTCCTACTTAAACTAACATTATACTAACATTTTTGGATCCCACAACCTTGGAAACAATAGTTGAGAAGGCCTACTTAGTTTAGGAGTCTCTAGTAAAGACTTAGGATGTTTGAGATAAATTTTAAGGCAATATGTAATATCAATGTGACTCTAGGTCATAAGGTGTGCAACATGCACCTAGGGGAGGTTGTAAAACAACTCAATCCAAATCTAGATCACCTAAGTAATAGAAAGAGAGTAACCATTATACCCATGAATAGGATAGAGACAAGTTTGAGATATGATACTAGAGGTGAGTTGATGCTAGACCTCAAGATCATTATCATACTGGACATGCATGGAATTAGCAGTTAGTGTATATGAGACCATCAAGATCTAAAAGATTAGTTGATTAGAGATATACTAGAGCTCCCTGAGAGTGATACCATTATGAAGAGGTGTGTGTTTTACATGTAGATCCCATAATAACTATACACATGATTATATTCTTGGATCATCATCTACCATTAGGTAGAAGGCCCTAATGTTAGAGCAGATAGTAGGTGACATTGGCTGAGGACATAAAATGTATGCAACAGTGGATGACCACCAAGCTGAGCACCAAATAATCATCATTAAAACAACAATTATAGTTAATGGATTTTTTATAATAGTTTTATTTAACTTATGATCCTTAAAATCCTTTTTTTCTCCTTTTATTATGGACTATTATGGGCTTTTGGTTGTTAGGTAGTTATAATGTTGGGAAAATGAGTTGGTCATAGTAGCTAAGATTTTAATTAGCTTATTAATGATTAGTTATGTTTTATATCTTGGTGTATTTTCCACCATGGTATACTTACACATTATACCCTTATGAACCTATGGGGGTTTCTTTGGAATGGATTAGCTTATGGTTTATAAATCCAAAATGGATTGTCATGACAAGGTTATCAAGTGTGTCAATGACCTTGTGACTCCTATTGTGATATAGGGTGTAAAAATACCTGTTTACCTTCTCATTATTTCCTTGATGTATCTCAATAAAAACATCATTAAGGGTTATAAATTATTTGATATCATGATGAGTGATAGGTCAAATGAGTCATAGAAAGCTTCTTTGGATTATCATTCCATTCTTTGGGATTTTATCAATAGATTTCCAAATGAGAGAGATTGATTTTATTATTAAATTAATACCAAGGGCTAAGCCCATCTCAAAATAACCATATCATATTAACATACCTAAATTATGTGAACTCAAGATTCATATTTAGAAAAATTTATAGAAAGGTTTTATTCATCCTAGTTTGTCCCGATGGGGGTTACCAATTATCTTCATGAAGAAGAAAGATGGATCCTTTTGAATATTCATGGAATACCATAAATTTAAGAAGGTAATGATCAACAATCATTATCCCTTACCTAGAATTGATGAGTTTTTTTATCAGATGCAGGGATCCAAGGTGTTCTCTAAGATAGACTTGAAATATGGATACCATCAATTGTTAGAATAGAGCTTTATATTCATAAGACTAAGTTTTAGACATGGTATGGGCATTATGAATTTATAGTTTTATAATTTGGGTTAACCAATGCCCTAATAATGTTAATGAGTCTTATGAATGGAGTGTTCCACACTTAGACTATTTTTGTTAATATTTCTTGATCATATATTGATATATTAATGAAATGATGGGGAACATGAGGATCACATGAGACAAGTCTTGTAGGTTTTGAGAGAAAAACAAATGTTTGAAAACTTAAAGAAATGTGTTTTTACACAGTCTGAGGTGTAATACCTCGAGTACATCATCTCATGGGAATTAATTTTAGAAAACCCCTCCAATATTCATGTCATTAAGTAATGTATGATGCCCACAAATGTTGTTGAGGTTCATAGCTTCATGGGTTTGGTGGGATATTATAGATTTTTAGTGGAGAATTTTTATCTCATTATGAATCTAATAACTTCTCTTCAAAGGAAGGGAAATAAATTTGTTTGGAAAACCAAGTGTAAAAAATCATTTTAGTTATTAAATGAATGACTTATTAGTGCTTTGATTTTATTTGTACCTAATCCTACAAGAGAATTATTTTTTTGCACTAATGCATTAAATGTAGGGTTGGGAACTATACTCATGCAGGATGGTAAATTGATAGCATATGAGTCTTAGAAACTCAAGGATTATGAGTTGAGATATCCCACACATGATTTATAATTTGAATATATCATTCATGCTTTCCTAAGGTGGTGTCACTTCTTTCTTAGTTGTCACTATATTCTAAATGCATACCACTTAGGTTTATAACATCTATTCAATCATCCTAATCTCAATACACATCAAAGACATTGAATGAAACTATTTTGTGAATATGATTATAAAATTTTGTATATTAAAGGGAATGAAAAAATGGTTTTTTATGCTTTGAGTAGGAAGCACCATGAGTTAACAACAATGAGTTTATGAATTGACTTAATAATTCAAGTTTTGGAGTAGCTTTTGGAGGACAACCTCTACAAGGAAGTATGATAACTATTAGATGTTGATTTGAAATTGAAAGGAAAATTTGAAGGTTTTTATCTTGATCTAGATGGAATTTTACACCATAAAGGGAGTATCTATGTTTTTCCAATAGGTGTCTTGTGTGAACTAATTTTTTTGAGTCTCATATATATCGTTACCAAGCTCACCTTAGAGTTAGAATATGCATGTTGAGTTAATAAAATTATACCATTAGGCTAGTTTGGGGCATGATATTATTGATTTTTTAGCTCACTACTTGGAATACCAAAGGGTTAAGGTCAAGCATAAGCATCCAACAATATTTTTATACCCTCATTAGATTTTATAATGGAAATGAGATATTATCTCCATGGATCTCATCATAGGTTTGCCTACGTCATCTTATCATCATGATGTGATAATGGTCACTATGGTTAAACTGACCAAAATAACTCACTTTTATCCCACTAAGCCTATATACAATGTTAATTCACTGGTAAGGGTATTCTTGGATGACATTGTTAAATTGCATGAGATTCCTCATAACATTATTTCAAATAGAGATATGGTGTATACTTCACACTTATAGACTTTGTTGTAGAAAGAATTAGACATAAGCTTAATTTTATTACTTCATGTTGACTACTTTCTTCTCTAAGGTCTAGAAAAGAATCAACTCATGCATGAGAACCCAAACTCACACTGTTGTTACCCTTCTTATACCTATTGAAGTGTTATGACAATCTAAAAGGAGATCACTAGTTTTCATGTCTATGCAATAGTTTCAAGTGTTTTGTCATGTCAAGAAACACCATGGTGGTTGTATTTACTCCTTGTTTGAACTTGTGTCAAGAGCTCCCCTTGTGTCAATTATGTGTGGTGGTCTACAACAAGCCTTGGAATAGTCCTAATACTCTAAATCTTCTCATGAGGAAGATGACCCACTATTATAGTTTATGACTATCATGAATCCATCCAGTATGTTGAATATCTACAAGGTATGGTTTGATCATACGATTAAAGATATTTATAATTAATATATGGTAACCTATCTAGGTATTTAGCATGTTCTAAGGTTTGTTATTAAGTATTGAAGTAACCTCCATTTGCACCTTCACTTGACATCATGTTTATTGTCATAAAAGGGGGCGTTTAACCTTAAGATGATGCTAATTTGACCTTCAAACAACACTAAAACCATCAATCACATCTTAAAAGGCATCCATGAATCCCATAATACCATGATTAGACAATTTCATATGCTAAATGTGTGTTCACATAAGTCAAACACCTTTATTTGCCACTAAATGGGCCCCACATGTGTGAAAATGTGTATTTTTAGCTTCCCCAACCATACCATATGTCTTGAAATGTTGTTTGACCCTTATTTTTCCTCCTTCCCAGTAATGATGATTCATGGTCTGAAAACATGAGAAAAATCTAGGAATCTATTATTTTACAAGAGTTTTCATATAAGTATTGATCCATAAAATAACACTAAATTCCATGCAAAAAGTTTACTTCAGATACTTTTTAGGCAAAATATTAATTATACCAAAATTAATCCATAAAATGATCAACTTAAATGAAAATCAATGCAAGAATACCAACCACACTGCATAGTAATTGATAACAGAGTTTGGCAAATGTCTACATCTCTGGGTTCACTTAAAACACAAACCAATCCACTATAAAATGATTACAAATACATAAATTTAAATTCTTATAATCAATAATGGATCCATATGTGTTTTGGACTTTTTAAGAATCCTGGTAAATACTTAAACATATTCTCCACCTTCTCAAAAACACCACTGGATGTCTTCTACTCAAAAATATCACTTTCGAGCATCAAAATTAGTGAAAAACAACCTCAAATTGGGACACTCAGCATATCACTAGAACCATCTCAAAAACTAAAATATTTCACTAGTTTACCTTGAAGTTTAGATGCCTCAAATCAGAGGAAGAGTGAAGACTAGTCCTTAAACCTTAGTAATATTGGTTGAATTTGATTCATTACATTAAAATATAATTGTGTGGCTTTATATAGCCACTCAAGCCTATAGCCCAAGTGGTTGGCCATTATCATTTTGGTTGGGAGGATAATATTTTGAATCCTAAGCATACACTTTTGGTGGGCATGTTAATATTTGTGCCACATTTGGGAAGTGGGGTGGTATTTGCATATAGTTATACCATATAATTTATGGTTAGACATGCTAAATGGTTGGCATTAACATATATTTCATGGGGTTTGTGGAGGCTTATGGGTTTGAATTGGAAATTTTATGATAAAACATGGCATGTTTGGAATGTTATGTGGAAACTTAGGGTTACATGGCATGTGAATGGAAATAATATAAAATTGGACCAAGGGTAAATAATGAATGGTGGCAAGTCATGTGGTGGTTTGAGGACCAACCACATGGTTTAATCTCCTCTCACCACTTTTTAACCTCTCACCATGCCACTTGTCAATGTCCAACCAGATGTTTTGTTTAAACCCCAAATTTTTACTTGCCCTATCTAATTTTTGACATGCTATATCTTATACATATAGGCTCCATTTTGTGAACTATGAGCTACACCAGAAATATCTTGATAAAATCTAAACATTGGAATTATTATTAAATCATTCCATGTTAGTTAATTTATATAGTTTAACCAAATTTGACCTACTTTGACTAGCTTGATTAGAACTTTGATCAGCTACACAAGGAGCATATGAGCTCCATTTTCCACATTCTATATACCATTGGAAAGGTTTCAATGGGCCCTACACAATGATGAAGGTTTTGGTATTCTTTAAGATCCTTTTTAAATTTAACTATAGATGAAGTATAGATCTATATGGTATGAATTTACTTAGATGGAGTCAATTATATATAAGGGGAGTACAACACAAATATTAGGTGATAGAATATTCAAGTTTTAGAACCAAAATAAGCACAAAATGGCCCATTTCCTCCATCAAGCTCTTTGGTAGATGTGAATAACACTTCCATTTTATGCTCAATCTGTAAATGAAAGAATATTTTGGCTTCAAATATTGGCTAGAGGAAAGGGGTCTGATGGCCTTCCAATCCTAGGCATTGGTTTCTACATTTATCCCCTATGATTTATGAGTAAGGGTTAAGAGCTTAAGGTAGTTAGTTTCCCTCCTATATCCAGATAGGGCCAAAAAATAAAATGATTTCAATGCATTATTACCCTATTTAGTAAATATAATGGTTGTTCATGTTTTATACAATCCTTTGAAGTCATGATATGACATCCTCAATCCTTGGTTCACATGTGTGATATTATGGGAGTAATAAATACCCAAGTTGCCACTATTTTTAGACTACAGGAAAGGTTCCATTTATAAAAAAGGATCTTTAATGCACATATATGTAAAAAGATATTGGTTTGAGGTTTGATGATAGTTTCTTGTAGTTATTATAATCTTATTACTTCCTTGGTTTAATTAGATTGGTCATAGGGACCTCCAACTCTCTAAATATGATTCCTTCAAATGAGTTTGATTGGCAGTTGATCTCCAATATAGACATGGACTGAGTGTTGCATGGTAATGGCTTAGAGGTCATTAAAATAGAGTGGAATGAAAAGAAATGTTATAATCATGTTGAAAAGTCCTTAATTTAAGATTAATATACCTAATTATATCTCTCATATTCAAGAAACCATCAACTATCTCTTCAAAGCCTTCATAGATATGATTAATAGATTTCAAGGTTGTTTATCAAAAGTTGATGTTTTTATAGAATCCTAGGTTTTCATTTCTCACTCCATTGTCTAATTGATGACCTTTAAATGTTATGTCATATTTAATATGTGATTAGGTATACCTAGGGCATTCATATTTCATCTTGAGTATGGGAAAATAATCCTTTTGACATCTCTTAAAGGACCTTTTCTATCTAATGGCTTCATCAAGAACATTCACCTCATAATGATCTCTAAGTCCCAAGTAAAAACTCTATAAGGCCCTCTAACTACCACTTACATGTTTGAACCCATTTACCCATTATTAAGTGTTGAAATAAAGGCCAAATATTTTATAAAACCATAAGAATCCATTAGTAATGTATGAGAAGGACCTATGCTTATGTAAGCCCTATTGAGAAATCATAATCATCACCTACAAGAAGCCAAGTCAAAACCAATCTCCAAAAGGTTTCAAATCACCATATGCAATTGAGCCTCAAAATGAAGAGAAAGATAAGAGATTGTGAAGGTGGATATTGAAAGGGGTGTGATTTGGGTTTAGGATAACTCATTAGAGATTCAAACATGACATTAGAAGCCTCCTCCTCAATTCACTCAAAAATTAAGCTCTATTGACAATCACACTAAAACTCCACCATACTTAGAACTAAAAAAGTCTACCTCTAACTTTGGATATGAGATGTAAGATGCCATGGAAGAGAAAAATCAAATTGAGTGAGGTGGGGGATAGTGGTCATGACATTGATAAGTAGAAGAGTTTGAAAGAATGACTAAGTAGGTTGACTCAGGCATCTTTAGTAATCCAGGTTTACTTGTTCAACCTTGAGTGCCACACTAATGTGAATGGAAATATAAATAGATATTTATATATAGGATAAATATAATATGATGATAACATATATACCCCTTAGGGGATCACATGATGGTGTGGTCAAGTCATAAAGTTGTCTAGTCTGAGTTGGACATCCAAAACACACAGTCTCTAATGAATGATTATATGAGTGGATTTAATGGTAGAATTGAGGAGGTCAAGCCTCAAATATATGGTCAATTATTGAGAACATGTCACCTGAGAAATTATTTCATCACTATAAAGAGCTAAAATGGGTTACTTAAATCTTTACCACTAACTATTACAAGCATATGTACTAGACAATGATGGTTAAGGCAAGATTAAGAGAGAAAGAGAGGGGTTTATATGATGGTGTGGGAAAATAAGGACAATTTAATAAGGTTTAAACTATATTGAGGAGGTTGATATGATAAAATTGAAGCTAAAAATTCACCTATAGGTGGGTTGAGGTTTTGAAGCCAAGTTTGAGTCTATTAGGCCTAAAGCCACCATGAAACCTCAAGACCCCATATTCACCTCTGGGGAAGATCCAAACCTCTAAAAAAGTTAAAGGCTATGAGGAGATGTGTGATTTTTGATTATATCTTTTAGGATGTGTTTGAAATAGGGTAATGCAAAGAGATAGTGCATTTTGGTCTTAACACCCTCCTGAGCTCCACTATCCTATGAAGCCATGTTGAGTTTCCACATTCAACACTCATATCTTTCATGACAAAAGGACTCAAACTTAGTTTTTATATGGGGATTTGGGAAAACCCATGCACTTAAGATCCATGAAGGAGAGAGAGTAATTTAGGGGACTAGATTTATGAACAAACCTTAACATTGTAACTTACACAAATTCCTTGGTAATGAACTTGAAGCACACCATCTTTAGTTCATATCTCATCATATAATCTACATGGGACCTAGAGATATTAATAATATTTGAATAGATATGTGGGATATACGTTCATAGAAATAAGTTTTTGTTTAGAGTTTCATACTCTATGAACCATTATTAAGATGGTGGACCTCAAAAACCCTCTTTAAACCCGAAGTTAGACTTGTTAAATAAATTACACCTATAAATTCATCCAAATGAGGTAATTGGGATATGAAATAGTCTTAGTGGTCTCCCCAGGTCCCTAAAACACCCAAATGGTCTACTAGTTAGCATATGAAGGGTATGTGTTGTATAGGTCATGTCTAAAGAGCTACTCTAAACCTATATACAATAATTTGAAAAGCATCTACACATCCCATATGTTTATAAAGAGGGAGAGGGACCCATAGATCTCAAATAATTTTGAAAAGGCCACCTATAAAGGATTCCATGCCTAATAACCACTTATAGACCTACTTAAGTACTTAGGTGGAGGACTATATGCATGTAAAGGAGAGGTAAGTGGTTTAATAAATCCAACACAAGTGATATATGGGATTTAAGAGGTAAATTTCACATCATCAAAGGTGTATAAGTGATTCATAGCTCCACTTTGAGGTCAAAAATTATAAACCCTACCTTTAGGCCTATTGGTCTAACAATTCCCTCAATAAAGTGCTATTTGAAAAATCGAACAAATGATAAAAGGGAGTTAAATAGTACCTTACACCTCTATGGATATGTTTATTAGGGAGTTTTAAGTGTTCAAATAGCTTTGGTTTGGAGAGGAAAGGTCATAATTGGTCACTTTGGCCTAAAAATGCCTTGTGAGTGCTCAAAATTCACAATTATCACTTGAGGATCAACTTGATAGACTCATAAATATATGGAATAATTTCATGGGGAATTGATCATTTTGGGAGAGTTGAGGGGATTTATCTACAAGGAAATAGAGGAATTATTTTATAGGTTAAGGTCTTAACCTTTACGAATGATTGCTAAGAACCCAAACCCCCTTAAACCTCCCTAAAACCCTAATAATGACCTGATTGAGAAGATATTTGATAAAATGCATTCAAATTCATTTGGATGTACTAGTAAACACTTATATCCTATAATACACTCTCAATGGATCCCATCCATAGTATGGTTTTATACAGATTATTATATAGACCCCCTAGAAACTCTAGGTTTGTAAGGTTTGGATTAAGAATCCAAGGTGTATAACTTGGTTAAGGGTTGAAAATAATTGGAGGAGGTAATATGAGACATGTTTTGACTTATAAAATCATGAAAAACTTGCATTTTTTCTTGAAAATGTTCATACAAGTCACTGCCAAATACGCAGTCTAAATGTGCTAAAGGGAGGTGACCTAGTCATCTAAGTGAGTTAATATTATAGGTATGAGATGATTAGGGAACTTAAGTATTGGTATATAATTTTGTTTTAGGACTTAATAAGTCTCATCTAGTCCTCATATCCATCCAAAAAAAAAACATGTAAGAGACTAAGCTAATTGTCTAAAAGGTTTACTTAACCAACAAAAGGGATATGTTTATGAGTGTAGAAGGTTAATATGAAGTTAATAAATGATAATGAAACTCATATAATTATATCTTGAGGTGATAAATATCAACATCCATGGCCATTATGTAGTATTTAGGAAGTTTTTTAAACCTAGTCAACATGCAAAAAAGAGGTGACTAATAAATGCTTCATGGAGAAGGCCTAATTGAGCCATTTAAATGCTTTGTAACTATCATAAAGAGAATGAATTGACCATGAGTAGAATGCATATGCTATTCATGGGGTCAACCTTAGATAAAAATAATCTCCAATTCCCTAATGATTCTCATTAAAGATATGAATCATCTTAGGAAATGCATGAAGGAGTATGGAGTCTACTTGTAATTGGAAATTGAAGGGATTGTGGTCATTCATGACCTATTCATGATCTTTCCATCATTGAATCTCTTCTAATTATTGTTTATTCTTATATATATCTAGGCCTTAAGGCCATTATAACTATCCCTCACCTAGGTGCAATGAATCTCTACTAAATTATATCTTGAAAACCTCTTGAATCAATAAAGAAGGACTATTTACATGTTTACTTGCTAGAATTAGTGTGTTATGGTTTATTTATTTGGAAAAAGTGTAATATTTATCCTCCTTTACAAGTCTGATCCTTCACCTAGTTTCTAAAATTCCATCTTGAATAGGTCATGTGATGTGTTAGAGTGTTGGTAGTTATGTTGAAGAGTAAGCTAGTTGATAGTGTTAGGAATAATAGTTAGTGATCACATTATTTAGGCTAGTATAAAATAATATACTATGCATGAGTTAACAAATCACTAGTGATATCTTAGGATAATAGAATAAAGGGATGCTAGAGAGATATTAGGAGATAAGGATGAGATATTTAAGGGATTCACGATGAATTTTGATTCCATGAATGTAGGATTAAAAACACCTATACAATGTAATATCAACCATTATATTGATATATCGAAGAAATTATAATAGAAGTTGATTATCTATTTGATGTGAAGTATTGTTTGGTGTTAAATTTGCACAAAAATGTACCAAAAATATTATTTGGTATTAGAGTAGATGAAATCCATAATGAGAGTCTTTATATTGTAGCTTCCATCTTGAAGTATGACCTATGTACAATAAGTGCCTTGATTTAATTGGAGATTACATGAAGTTTATATGACTATTGCATCTATGTTTTAATTTTTAAAATACAATCATTGAGTGAAGGATGTTAAAAATGTCTTGTAATTATAGGTAATTATTTATCTATCAATTACTTTCCATTCTAGAATTATTTGTGTGACATCATATTTGCTATTATCTTAATATCATTGTCATTTATCTACCAACATTAATGTGTTGATGAAAGACATATGTACATAGGAATGTTTATATTACTTTGATTAAATTATATCATGCTTGATCTAGATCATTCACCCCACATGTGTTTATTACACATTAATTTATATTCTAGTCTATAGATTTATTTTTAACACCTCATGCACACTAGTATATATTAATAAGAACAAATTTTTGTTTTGATATCTTATGCTTTGTTTTATATCGATTACTCACTTGCATGCCATTCAATTATTTAGAATCCATCTTCTAGGTTATGAGAGGCCAATTTTAGTAAATTTATTCTTGCATAATTCAAACCAGGGTGATAGAGAATATTGTAGAAAATACAGATATTGGGTAACTACATTGCCTTAGAATTAATTACCCAATAATAAGGTTACTACCAAGAGAGTGATAAATCACTTTTCAGTCATCACCTCCACTATTCACATCTAGTTCGTGCATGTGTATTTTTATGTCATTAATTTATTTACAATCCTACCTATGGTATTTTGAGAGTGATTCAAATACATAGATCTATGGAATTGGGATGTGAAGTCTTCAATGCACGTCACTAGTTTGAAGCTAAGTGTCATCATAATAAAACCCTATAGTTTTTCACATTTGAAGAGATATATTCACATAGCCTAAGTTTGGAGAACATGGTGATAAGTGAGTAGTTATACTTAGAACATACATATTATCTATAATCCTAAATATGAACAAGGTTGTCACTATATGAATTATTTTTATAATACAGCAACTATGACATCATCAATAAGGTGTAGTATAATAATCTAGTCTTCAAGTCTATCTCAAAAACCTTTTATTAAGTTTAGGATTTATTAGTGTTTTGTAAATTATCTTTAATAGTTAGTCAAAATCATTTATTATGATTTAGTATTGATAAGAAAATTTTGAGGTTTAAGTTTTCTTATTTAAGATGTAGTCTTTTAGCTTTGAGTCACCTCATAAGTTTGAGATAATGTATTCTCTTTTAATGTCATAGTTTTTCGTCATTCTAAAATATCTCAATAGTTCTGAGTATTTTATTTGGTCCACATCAATAATATATATATTTCATATATGTTATTTATTTTTCAAGTTTATAAGTGTAAAAAATTATTAAAAATTCAAAGTGTCAAAGAAGTGAATGGCTATTAGATTTTGTAAAATGTTATTTATGTAAAAAAATTAGCAGTTAAGTCATTTTGTCAAAAGTCATATTTTTTAAAGGACACATTATTAGTGTAAATTAATGTCCTATTTCAAGTATAAGGTCATAATGGATAAAATTAAAAAAAGAAGAGAAAAAAAAGATAATAGAGTGAAATGAAAACAACTACAAAATCTATATATTTAAAGTGCTAAAGTCGATGCACCCAAATAATGATATTTATAGCAAAGGTATGTGTTTAATGAATTATTTCATTAATAATATCTTTAATAAATTGGATCAAGAGGCATCCATACTCGCTCATCATAACAAGAAACCAATTATTACGTCCAGGGAAATCCAGATAGTTGTATGTCATATTTTACAATAAGAGCTTGCTAGACACATTGTTTCTAAAGGTACCAAAGCTATCACTAAGTTTTACTATTATTAATTAATAAAATTAATGTATTTTAGGATGAGAAAATGGAGAAAGGAGGTAAAATAGTGACCCCTCATTAGCCACAAGTGACAGGGCCACATAATGCATTTGTAGCTTATTTTCTAGTTATGTTTTCACTTTCTACAAATAAGAACATAAGTACATGCATGTTCAAGTATTGTAATAAGAGAGAAATATTTCCTATGTAATCCCTTGAGGTAAGATAGAGATGAGAAATATAAGAGTATTATATCATAAAAATGTATATGGTTATTGGTTGACCATAGGTAAAACCATATTGTTTGTTTGTTGGTTGGTGCTAAACTAAGTGTAAAACCATCCTTTGTTTGTAGGTTGGTGATTATCCAAGTGTAAAACCATCATTCAAGTTTATTAGTAGTTGAAATACATGATAAAATTTTCCCCATGTTTGCTCTAAGGGGGTAATGTTAGGAAATAATAGTTCATGCTCACATTATTTAGGCTATTATAAAATAATATATCATACGTGAGTTAATAACTCACTAGTGATATCTTAGGATGAGAGAATAAAGGGATGCTAGAGAGATATTAGGAGATAGAGATGAGATATCTAATGGATTCAATATTAATTTTTAATTCATGAATGTGGGATTAAAAAAACTTATAAAATGTAATCTCTACCATTGTATTGATATCCCAATGAAATTACAATAGAAGTTGATTATATATTTGATGTGAAGTATTGTTTGGTGTTAAATTTTTGAAAATACATACCAAAAATATTAGATAGTGCCTCAATCAAACATATTTTCCATTCCCTTCAAATTGAAGACATTCACCATAGCCTTCACATGAAATACTTATGTTTAGTAGTTTATAAAGAAGCCTAGTTTAGTCATTAGTATCTATTTGATTCATAAAGTGTTAGATTGAATATCAGTTAGAGTGGATAGATGAATATTGGTACATCATGTCTTTAGATTATATTTCATTTTATGCATTTATTTATCTATTTTTACCCCAACAATTATTAAGTATTAGAAAGTGAGCTCAATTTGATGTATCAAGGGATCTAGACCAATAAAATAGAGGTTTGGTCCTCATATAGGTCACCCATAACCTTTGGACCAATCCCATGTTACCCCCAAACTTGGAGAGAACTAAACCATCTCCCACTAGGGTGAAATTTAGGGTGTTAATAGTTTTTGCATGCCTAGTAGGATGACCATTCAAGTAAGTTAGAGTATGCACTTGTAGACTTGGGTGACATCAAAAAGTTTCAATAACTTTAGTGGAATATCTATAATCAAGTTTCATGGAAAATTTGGCCACAGGATCTTCATCAAAAGGTAAGGAAGCTAAGTTTATTGATTTATCTTTAGAATTTTCTAAGAGAAAGAGATTACTATGGAAATCCTAACCATACACCCCCTAACTCTCCTAATTATACTTAACCAAATACTACTACAAACCCTACACCTCCAATGGCTAGGCCTAGATTTCAAGCCTTTGTGATCTTCAATGGTGGAAACCCCTTAAATTTTAATTAGTTTCATGACATACCTATTGTTTCTCTCAAAATCCTTCCCTATTTCATAAGAGAAAACTCAATCACCCCTATGGAACATATTGTAGACATAGCCAATTTATGCTTAGTTCATAATGTGACACAATAGAATGTGGATATGAGGTTATTATCCACTTACTTGAAAGGTAAGTCACTCCAATGGTATAGGGGCTTAACACCTACTTCCATCAATACTTGGGATGAATTTGGGGAACATTTGTGTAAACAATTTGAGGATAGGAGTGACCATCTATCCTTAGTAGAGTATCTCACCATAATTAAAATGGCTCTCTAAGAGTTTATGGTATATTTAAGCTATAGATTTCAAAACACTTAGGATAGGATCCCATAGTGGTCAAACCCACTCTCAATTATTTTTTCTTGTACTAATTAAGAGACCTCAATTTTGATGTGGTAGTCATGATACAGTCCATGGGGGGAACACTCTACTAGATGCTTATGAGGTTGTCATAAGGGCAAAAAACAATTTAATCCAAGAAAGTAAGCTCACCCCAAGAACCCTCATTCCTTTGTTCCCAAATATTAAACCCACTATACCTACCATTCCTCCCTTTCCAATACCAACCAATCATGATCAGGTGAATGTCAATCAAGCACATAGATTGGGAAATATTGAAGGGCTACTCAAGGCCCAAAAAAAACAAGATATTATCCTTGGAAAGGAATTAAATTCCACCCCATAAACACTACCAAGCCCCCTATCATCCCTGCCAATGCAATAGACCTCCATATCATCTTAATCAAAAATTTCAAGGGCTGATCACTTAGGTAAGGCCCTATAATAACTAAAACCCCAATTTTGCTAGCCCTTCTAGAGCACTAGTTACAACTCAAAATAACTATGATTAAGAGGGTTAATTTCCTACACAATGGGGGAATCTTCATGAGATGACAATATCTCCAAGTGGTGTTGTTTGCCAAACTTTTTTCATGCATTAGAATTGTTCTCCTCCAACACATGACAATCAACCTCCTACACAACACAAAGAAGGTTCTCCTACGCAACATGGAGACACTCCTTTCATGACTCAAGATGATATGGAAAATCAAAAAGGGATAAATGGAAGTAAGGAACCATCTGAGACTACATTTATTAACTTCTAATAAGGAGATAATTACTTTAAAAAAATGGCAACCAATCAAGGTGGAGACATAGCCAAGGTAGATGGGCCAGTTGTATCCCATATAAGGGATAAAATAAGGGTAGTTAGTGATGGTTCAAGACTTGAAATATAATCCTCTTCACCATATCTAACACCTCAAGGGATATTGGTGAATATGTAGATCTTAAAATGTCATCAACCTAGCTTGTTCAATATGGGAGATGACATAATCATAGAGGTCCATTCCTACCTCAATTTACATAAACTCCAAGTGGTGTTATTATTCCTAGGTTGTATTCCAAGGCATCCACCTATCACATTAACATTTATGAATTAGATGAATTCCCATGTCACTATCCCTATGTGGGACACCTTTCTCATTTTAGGGAAAAAATATTTCCTTCAATAAGAGCTTTCCAAATTCCATGTCTTGGATAAGTAAGAAGAAAAGGTGGGTATAGTCATAAAAAATTCCAATTGGCTTCATGAGTTTCAATCATCCAAGTTAATCAAACCTAATACCTTCTATCTCTCTATCATCATAGGTGATTCTTTAGTACATAAGTACATGATAGATATTGGGGCTATCATTTATATCATGCCTAAGTGTATATTAGATAAATTATGTCTAAAATATGAACCTAATGCTAAAGGGTTCTTACAATAGGATGGGTCTTCCAATAAGACTATTGGTGTCCTTAAGGATCTAAAAATCATCTTGGTTACTTGTCCTTACTGCACTATATCTTAATATGTAGTAATATTTAACCTCCCTCCTTACTTTTCCTTATGTTTTTCTAGGGATTTCACTATGATGATAGGTGGTTATCTATCTTATAATTAGTCTTATATGGTTTTTAGGACCAAATATGGAACAAATATCACCATAAGTTCTTAGCATTTTTATAGGTTCTACTTAGAGACTTACATGCCTAAATTTTCAAGTTTCAATTGCACTATCATGATGAGGATAAACACCCCATTGACCAAGATCACATTGAACCACTTCAAGGAATATAAGATTTGATACTTGATGAATGGGAATCATAAAACCATGGATATGATCCATATAAAAGTATTAAATAGGTATGTTTGGGTGTGTATTAAATGCATAAATAAGGGGATGTCATAATAGCTCTCACTAGCCCAAGCCAAGATCATGAAGGAGTATGGAATTTATTTTTTGATGGCTCTAGATCCAAGAATGGAAGTGGGGAAGGTGAAATTATTATCTTTCCTTCCAAGAAAAGATACTTTTATACCCTAAGGTTTCAATTGAGTTGTATTTCCAACATAATAGCGTATGAATCCATCATTTATGGGCTGTAATGGGAAATAAATATAGGCATAAAACTCCTAAAATCTATGGGAGATAATGATTTGGTAGTAAATCAAGTGAGAGGATATATTTAAATCAATAACCCACTAAATAATGCATATAAAAATAGGATTTGGGACCTTTTAGATGACTTTTAGGACTTTGATATTCACTCCATTCATAAAGATGCCAATCAACATGTAGACTAGTTAGAAGCCATAGAAGCACAATATGACATACCAAGTGGAGTTAAAGACATATAGGAATAGTCCCAAATCAAAGTGTTATGAATAATTTTAGTCACTAAAAATTAAGTGAGCTAGCAAGTTTTTGAAAATGATAATCAAATTGCATGTTTCTTTTAGCAAGAAACAAAGTTATACTCAAGAACCAAGGTAGATTATAATAATAGTATGGGGACGAGAAGGACAAACAAGTTACCCAAATGTTTGGTGACATTAGGAAACATATTTTATGAATATTACTATCTAAATAAATATAATGTGATCATATCCAAAAAATAAGAGCACTTTGAGAAAGTCATCATCTTCAAAGATAGGCTACTCAAACTAGGAAAAGTGAACACCAAGGAGGGGAAGGCATCTTTTATAGAATTTTTCCAAGAGTTTGTAAAATTTTTTTCTTGGGAATATCATGAATTTAATGGGTTTCACCCTAGTTTTTATCAACATACCGTAGAGTTAAAGGCAAATGCTAAGCCTATGAGATAAAAGCAAAAACTATTCAACCCCAATATTGAGATCCTTATGAACAATGAGTTGATAAAACTAATGGAATCCAACATCATCTTACCCATTAAACACTCTTCATGGGTGGAAACGATGATGCATATAAGGAATAATAATGGTGAGATAGGGTTATGTGTAGACTTTAGAGATATCAACAAGGTGTCACTAAGAGATCACTACCATCTACCATATATGGATTAGATTATTCAAAGTTATAAGTTCACAAAGGTCCTCCTTGATTGATGGATACTTAGGGTATTATCAAGTGTTAATAAGGGAGGAATATCAACATAAAAATACCTTAAAAACCAAGTGGGATACTTATACTTACAATAAGATACCCTTTGGACTATCCAATATAACAGCTACCTTCCAAAGGGCAATGGATGTAGCCTCCCAAAGGCTTATAAATGAGATGGTGCTCATATACCTTGATGACATCATATTATTATACAAGGATCACAAATATAACTTAACACACATGAGGTTGGTGTTTGATAGGTACAAATAGATTGGGGTCTATTTAAACCCCAAAAATTATCTCTTTGCAATCCATGAGGGCAGACTTATATCACATATGGTGTCACAAAAAGGTCTCTCTATTGACCCTGAAAGTCTAAATGCAATCCTTGCCTTATCATTTTCCCAAAAAATAAGGTATTATATAGTTTCTTGGGTAAAATTAACTTCATCATAAGGTTCATACCCAGATTTATAGAATTGGTAAGGCCTCTAACTCACATGCTCAAGAAACACAAAGAGTTCTCATGGACTGAGGAAGGTAAAATAATATTTGAGGCCATAAAGAAAGACATTTCCCAAGATATCATCCTCATAAACCATAATTTTTCAAGGGACTTCTTCATGTATGCCTTCTCTATAAATGACACTATTTATTCCATGCTTATGCAATAAAATAGTGAATGCCTTGAGTAGCCTATAGCCTTCTTTAGCCAAGAATTGGAGGGGAATGAAGATATATACACCTTTGTTGAAAAAAATGTTATTTTATTCATGATAGGCCTTAATAATTTTAGACACATGGGTTATAACAACAAAATCCTTGTCATGGTGTTCCACCCTAGTATTAAAGATTTCATCCTTAGTAAGGACTTGAGTGAAAAGAGAGTTGGTTGGGTGACTAAATTCATGAATTATGACATATAAGTGAAGGTTACCAAGTGGGTTAGGGGTAAGTTAATTTATAAAAACCTTTTTTCATATGTGAAATATGATAAATAAATGGTTTTGGTAGTCTAAAATGATCAACAAACAACTAAACTTACATCTTCTTCCAAATAGACTCAAGACATGGTGAAATTCCTCCAAATGGGAAAATGTCATATAGGTCTAAATAGGAAAATATGGAGTTAATTTAGACTAAAATTAATTCCTTATGTCTTGGTTTATGGGGTAATCTTAAATAAAGACCTTGATGGTATGCTTTTGAGGTGTGCATAAACTAGTCAAATTAACAAGCTCTCAAGATAGTTTCATGATGAACTTACAAGAGGACACTTTGTAGCTAAGACCATAATAGAAAAGATCATAATAATAGGATATTTTTGGAAAATTATATTCAAGGACTCTCATGCTAGGTTAGGAGGTGCCAAAAATGTGTTATATTCATAGGCAAGCAAAGACTAGTTACCTTACCACTCAATCCTATTCAAGTGAAGCAACCCTTCATATAGTGGGGCCTATTATTTATAGGTATGATTAATACCCCATCTAGTGTAGGGAATAAGTGGGTTTTGATTACTACTGATTACTTTAGTAGGTGGGTGGAGGTAGTTTCACTTAAGAGGCAAATGAAAACTCAGTATTAGAATTCTATAATAGTATAATAACTAGATTTGGGATCCCCTCCACCATCATATCAAATAATGCATTAGCATTTAGTAGCAAAAAGGTGATTGAATGCTCTCTTAATCATGGTATCTACCCAATTATTCATGTAATTACTATCCACATGATGATGGACTAGTAGAGCCCACTAACAATAATTTGATTAGGATCATAAAAAGAATAATGGAGGACAACCAAAGGGAGTGGCATACCAAGCTAAAGACTAACTTATGGTCAGATTGAATTACTACCAAGAGGTCTACTAGTCATTTACCATATATTATTATCTATGGCAAAGAATTCAGACTTTATTTATCACTTGAGCTTCCATCCTTAGAACTTATACACCAACTTGAACTCATGGAGATTGATGCAATGGAGGTGAGGATGAATGAATTAAGGGAGATGGAAGAGACAAAGGATGATTCTATGAATGTCATGTGGTCAAAACAAGATCAATTAAAGATATAATTTTATAATATAGCCTATTCAAAGACCTTATAATAAGGTGACATTTTATTTAAGTTGGATGAATACCACCAGGTAAGCATTCAAAGTTTGATAGTCTTTGGATTAGGCCATATGTCATTACCAGATGCAAGGAGAAAAATGCCTTCCAATTGTCTAAACTAAGTGGTGAGAAAATATATATCCTTTTTAATTGGTTTTTCCTTAAGTATTGTTACTAAAATCACAAAGCCATATTATACATAGTAGTTAGTTTCCTTACTCCAAGTACTGTAACACATGCTTTACTAGTTACTTGTTTGGTTGTTTCTTTCTATTGTGTGTCTTTGTTATTTCCTTGTGTATTGTTGTGCATCTTGTAGATTTTGTTTCAATCCTTGAGTTATAAAAGGTATTATTCATGAGGTGGTAGTTTAGTCAAAAAAACTTTCATCTAGAACATGAGTGATACATAAGAGATCTTGCATCCTCTTGATTAGCAAAAAGGTCAAGCCTTTAGAATCACTAGTAATTTTGACTAATTTATACCCTTAATACTAGAAATGATTCAACCCATGCATGAGAACCCAAAATCACCTTGTGGTCACCATTCTTATACCTCTTGAAGTGTTAGGATGGTTCAAAAGGAGATCACTAGCTATTATGTCTATGTAGTAGTTTCAAGTATTTTGTCATGTCAAGAAACATCATGGTTGTTATATTTACTCCATATTTGAACTTGTTTCAAGATATCCCCTTATGTCAATTATGTTTTATAGTCTACAAAAAGCCTTGGAATGGTCCTAATAGTCTAAATTTGCTTATGAGGAAGATGACCCGTTGTTATAACTTAAAACTCATCATGAATCCATCTAGTATGTAAAAGATCTGTAAGGTATGGTTTGATTATAAATTTTAAGAGTGTTATAAGTAATATATGGTAACCTGATCTAGGTCATTATCATGTTCTAATGTTTGTTATTAAGTATTGAAGTAACCTCCATTTGCACCTTCACATGAGATCATGTCTATTATCTTAAAAGGGGGTATTTGACCTTAAAATGATGTTATTTTGACCTTACAATGCCAATAAAACCATAAATAACATTATAAAAGGCCTCCATGAATCCCATAATGCCATGATCAAATTGTTTCATATGCTAAGGGTGTCTTCTCATAAGTCAAATACCTTTATTTGCCACTAAATGGGCCACACATGCCAAAATATGTCTTTTTAGCTTCCCCAACCACACCATATGTATTGAAATGTTTTTTGACCCCTATTTTCCCTACTACCCACCAATGATGATTAATGGTATGAAAACATGATAAAATGTAGGAATCTAAGTTTTACAAGAGTTTTTTAGACAAGTATAAATCCATACAGTATGAATATGGTTAGATGGAGATAGGGATATGTAAGGGGATTTCAACATAGACATCAAGTGAGATAATATTTGAGTTTCATAACCAAAATATTTAAAAACTAGTCCATTTCCTCCATTGAGCTCTTTGGTAGCCATGAATAACACTTCAAGTTTGTGCTCAATCAATACAAGAGAGAGAAGATGGTGGATTAAACTCTTATCAAGAGGAAAGGGGTCTAATGGAATTATAATATTTGGAATTATTTTCTATATTTATCCCCTATTATTTATGAATAAAATTTAATAACTTAAGGTAGTTAGTTTCCATCCTATATCCACACAGGGCTAAAAATGGAATGGTTTCAATGCATTGTTAGCATGTTTGGTGAAACTAATGGTTGTTCATGTTTTCTATAATCCTTCAAAGTCCTACCATAGAATCCTCTATCCTTGGTTCACTCATGTGATCCTATGGGAGAAATAAACACCCAAATTGCCACTATTTTTAGACCATAGACAAGGTTCTATTAATATAAAAGGATCTTTGGTGCACATATCTATAAAATGACTTTGTTTTGAGGTTTGATGATTATTTCTTACAATTTTTGTGATCTTCTTACCTCCTTATTTTAATTATATTTTCTAGAGGGACCTCTAAATCTCTCAAAATTATTCTTTCAAATTATTTTGATTGGTAGTTGATCTCCAGTATAGACATGGAGTGAGTTTTGTATGGTAATGGCTTAGAGGGCATTAGAACATAGTAAAATGAAAATGAATGTTACATTCATGTTAAAAATTACTTCCTTTAAGATGATTAGACCTAATTATAGTTCTCACAGTTAAGAAACCATGAAATATCTCTCCAAAGCATTCACAAACTTATTAGCAAAAGTTAAGGTTGTTTAGAAAAAGTTGAGATTTTCATAGAATCCTAGGTTTCCATTTCTCACTCCATGTGTTTGATTGATTAACTCAAAATGTTATGTCCAATTAATCATGTGAGTAGAGATGATGAGTTTATTCATAGTTTATCTTGAGTATGGGCCAAAAATCCTTTTGACATCTCTTAAAGTACCTTTGATATCTAATGGCTTCATTAAGCACATTCACCTCATAATGATCTGTGAGTCCTAAGTTAAAACTCCATAAGGCCTTATGAATACCACTTATAGATTTGAACCCTTATATACATGATTAAAGGTTGAAACTAAGTCCAAATATTGTATAAAACCATAATAATCCATTAAGAGTATATAAAAAATACCTATGCAGGTGTAATCATTATTAATAAATCATAATTATCACCTACAAGAAGCCAACTCAGAAATAGTCTCCAAAGGCTTTTAGATCACCATATGAAGTTGAGCCTCAAGATGTAGAGAAAGATAATAGATTATGAAGTTGGATATCTCAATAGGTGTGATTTTAGTTTAGGGTAATTAATTATATTTTTAAACATGACATTAGAACCCTCCTTCTGCTTAGTTCACATGGGGGTCAAGCTCCATTGATAATCACATTAAAACTCCATCAAACTTAGAACTAAAAATTTTTGCCAATAAATTTGGATATGAAATATAAGAATCCATGGAAGAGATAACTCAAACTAAGTGAGTAAGGGTATAGATGTCATGACCTTGAGAATAAAATGAGTTTAAAGAAATGACCGAGCAGGTTGACTTAGGCATTTTTAGTGAGCCAGGTTTACTTAGTCAACATGGAGTGTCAAATTAATGTGAATGGTAATATTAGTGTACATATATATGGGAAATCCAAAATGATGATAACATCTACACCCCTTAAGGGATCACATGATGCTATGGTCAAGTTATAAATCTATTTGGTCTATGTTGGATATCCAAAATACATAATCTCTAATGAATGATTGTATGAGTGGATTTAATGGTAGAATTGAGGAGGCCAAGCCCTAAGGTTATGGTAAATTATTGATAAAATATCCCCTGAGCCTTGATTCCATCACTATAAATATCTAAAGGGGGCTACTTGAATCTTCACTGCCAACTTATACAAGCATCTACACTATAAAGTGATGGTTAAGGCAAGCTTAAGAGAGAGGAGTTGATATGATGGTCTAGGTAGGTAAGGAGAAGTGTAGAAGGTGGAAAATAGATTGAGGAGGATGTTATGATAACATTGAGGCAGTAAATTCAACTACATGTTGGTTAAGGTTCCAAATCTTAGTCTGACCCTATAAGGCCTAAAGCCACCATGAACCCTTAAGGCCTCATATTAACCTAAAGGGTAGATCCAAACCTCCAAGAAAGATAAAGGATATGATGAGTCGTGTAAGGATATATTATATCATGAAGGAGGTGTTCAAAATAGGATAATGCAAAGAGATATTCCATTTTAATCTTAACACCCTCCCAAGCTCCATTATCCTAAATAACCATGTTGAGTTGCCACATTAAAAACTCATATATTTCATGATAGAAGGACTTAGACCCAGTGTTATTAGGGGGAGTTAGGAACCCCTATTTACTCAATATACATGAAGGAGAGAGTGATATTTATGGGCCCAACTATATTAAAAAAAACTTAACATTGTAGCCTATATAAATTACCTTACAAGGAGTTGAAGCACACCATCTTAGTTCATATCTCACCATACATTCTACATGGGACCTAGATATATTTAAGATATTTGAATGGGTACGTGGGATAGATGTTAATGGAAATAATTTTTGGTTTATAGTTCCACACTCTATGAACCATCATTAATATGGTTGACCTATAAAACCTCATTAAACCCTAATTCAAATTTATTGAAGAAATTTCACCTCTAACTAAATCAAAATGAGGTAATTAGGATACATAATAATCTTAATGATCTCCCAAAGTCCCCTAATCACCCAAGTTGTTTGTTGGTTGGCACATGTAGGATATGTGTTATATGGATCAGGCCTAAAGAGTTACTCTAAGCCTATATGCAAGAAGTTGAAAAGGATTTGCACATCACATATGTTTCTAAGGAGGGAAAGGGACCTATAGGTCTCAAATAATTACATGATGGATACCTAAAAGGGATTTCATGCCTGATAACCACTTAAAAACCTACCTAGGTGTCTAGGTGGAGAACTGTATGCATGTAAAGGAGAGGTATGTAGCTTAATTAAGCCAACACAAGTGATCTAGTGTCCCTATTAGGTAAATTTATTATCACCAAAGGTGGATAAGTGATTCATATCTCTATTTTCGATTCAAAACTTAGAAACCCTATCTTTAGGCATATTTGTATAACACTTCCCTTAAGATAATACTACTTGAAAAGTAGAATAGAGGAAAAAAGGGAGTTGAATATCACCTTATACCTTCATGAAGATGTTTATTAGGGAGTTTTAGATGTGTGAAAAACTTTGGTTTGTAGAGGAGAGATCATAGTTGGCCACTTTGGCCTAAAAATTCCTTGTGAGTGCTTATAATACACATTTGTCACATGAGGAGTAACTTGATGAGCTCATAAATGTAGGAAAAGTTACATGGGGAGATGAGCACTTGAAGTTAATCTCTCCATTTTGGGGACTTTTTTTGGGTAGATAGGATGGGGGAGTAGGGTAACTTTGGATTATTATAGAAGAAGAGATTAAGGAAAGTTCTCAGATAGGAATATCTAGTTAAGAAGATTCAAGACTTAGACAACTAATTAAAAAACCCAAGAAGTGTTAGAGTCAATAGGTTAACTTCTTATTAAATTGATTTATAGTTTATTTATTTTAAATGGAAATGATTATGGTTATTTGTATATTATCATGTTTAAATGAGAATAAGATAAATTAGTTTATTATACTTATTTTAATGTCTTGCCATGGTTTTACACTAGCCACCATGTAGTTCTTTACATAGTCAAGGGTGTTGGAGAGGTTTTTCTCCTCCTTACTTGACTTGAATGACCAGATTCTTGTTTGAATGTATATGTGAAATTATGTGGTGGTTATATGTAAGAAGTATCTTCATAACGTCTAAATGCCAAATCTTCTATGTTGGGGATGGTTGTAGAATGCTTAACCCTCCCATGAACATCATGGTGGTATATTTTTAAAACCTCTAATGTTTAGACATTATGGTAGATTGCTTGACCCTCCTAAGAATAATAGATGAAATAATTTGTGTGAGATATCTCATGGATATAAAATCAAATGATAGGCCTTATTTATGTTTTGAAAGTTTTCACATTCATTTTCTATATTTGTAAATTCTTAGATTCATTTGAATGTTCATCAAATGATATTTTAAATTGTAGTTGGGACTAATAGTCTCTTTCAATAAGAATTGGGAATATGACTGTAGGTGGGTGCATGGTCATTCCATTGAGTATAGTACACTTGATTAGATACCCACCCATTCCTTTTATAAGTGATGTAAACATGCTCAAATATATAATTATCAAGATCAAAGGTGTCTATAACAGTAACTTGATGATGACAAAAATTTAGGTAGTGAGGCTTATTTCTATTACCTTATAGTTGTTTGGATCGAATAAGGACCATTGCTAAAAAATGATTATTTTTATATTTTTAAATCAGGCCTATATTTGTGCCTCATGCTTAAGTATAATATGGATGATAACTATTATATTGACAGATGTTAATAGCATCCAGTCTACTTATAATATTCTTATGAAAGATAGTCTTTATATAATGACCCAACTATGGGTATATACTTATGTTAACTTTATGTTGAACCTTTGTGATAAACTGAGATCTAATTGAATGGCATATATTATGTATGTATATCATTGGGAAGGATTCATCATGTAAATAAATATTACTTAGCCTATATGGATCCTTTAATAAAATAACATGTTTTATTACTTAAATCTTTATTAAGATTAACCTACTAAAATGTGTATTATCTCTTCTATATTTAGTTATGGTATTTATTTATGTATTGAGATTATCCAAGTATGAATGAAAATCAAATAGATATCTATGAGAATGTTATTTGGAATAAAAATATATCTTGAATATATAGTTTGAATGTTAATGTTATTCTTGGATAAATGATATAGTGTGGAAGACTACCTTAAATATTAGTAGTAAGTAGGCTATATAAAAAAATGCTTTCCCTATGATAATACCATATAATAAATAAGAAGGATTATGATATAACTTGGCTCTGATTATAATTAGACATGAAACCCTTAGTTATGACTGAGGCCTCCCTTGTAGAGACTTAATGAAAAGAGAGGGTCCTGAAGACCAAACATTGAGTTCTATACTTCTTCACCTTAATAAATATATTATTTGATCCCTCAACTTGAATAAAGTAGATGGATCTATGTGTTAATTCTAGAAGAATAAGCTTCTAAAGAATATATACTCATAGTTCTGAGTGGATTATTAAAATATGAATGGCTAGATTGAACTTCACTAGATAATTTCTAATAGTTGACTAAACTAATGAGAATATTAGTTTAGTATTGAGTTAATAGATTATGTGAATGCAGGTCCCTTAGGTGTAATTTTAGGCCTTTAAAATAAGGAAGGTATATATATGTATTTGTTAATGGTGGTGGGCCATTAACACAAGATTTTTATCTTTCTTGTTCACACTCATCTTAAACATTTTCTATTATTACTTGGATTTGTAACTTAGCCGATCTATTTAAGACCAAATGTTGAAGCCATTTTCTAATTCAGCTTGCTAAATCATATTTTACCTTTCCTTATTTATGAGTTTTAGATTAATTTTTCCTTAGATTAAGTTCATGTCATATATTTATTATGTTTTTCCTACATTTTATCTATTTGGGCTTTCTTTCATCTATGCCTTAGTCTATTTTTACTTCATTCAAAATATTTGTCTAAAATATGCCATGTGGCATCATATTGATAAAATAAAGTATTAAAAGGGTATTTTATATTATTAATACCCCTAAGGTCCTAAGGAGCTACCAAGTGGATACATTTTGGAGCCTAGAACACCATGAGGATTGAACTATCAAAGCTAATCCCCTATATCCTCTGAGGTCCCAAGAGCCCAAAGAGATGCCAAGTAGTAGCATCCTAGAGATATAATGCCCAAAGGAGTTTAACCATTGGGTATAATTCCCTAATGTTTTTTTTGTCCTTAAGGCCTGAGAAACTACTAATTGGTAGCATTCTAGAGCTTGTAAGCTTTGATGATTGGGAGATTAGTCATGGACCTAAGGTTCTATAATCGCAACAAGTGGTATCACCATGATCCCATAGTAAATTATACTTGAGTAGACCTAAAGTATCCATGTGGTTCCCAACTGCATCAACATTAGCCTTGGTCAAATTTGATGTCCATATCAAGTATTAACATAGTAACATATGGGTGTAGCCTAGAGAATAGATTCTTTAACACTTAACCAAATAGATGGATCTTTTTGATAGCTTATCTAGTGGCTTACAAATGTTAAAATTAATTATATAAATTGGATTGATTAATGTTTTATGTGTATCTTCTCATGTTTATGGTTAAGTTTCACATGAAATTTTTATAGTTGTGTCTAGTTTTGAGAGAAAGAATAGGCATGCCATTGATGAGTTAGTCTAGGCTAGTGATTGTGCTAGGCCTAAGATCCACTTGTATGAGAAAAGTAGAGGCATGAGATGGGTTAGATTGAATAGGGAGGATTAGATTAGGATCACTAGGGGTAGTGGTCACATTTTTTAGTATTGGGTTGGATGTGTCTTGGCTCTTGCTAGGGGGATGCATAGTCACTTGCATACAATTGACCTCATATTCCAAGTGGTAGATCTTTCCCAAATAATGATAATATTTAGAAATGATTTACATGACTAGGATTTGTAGGATAATTGATGGCATAATGTCCATGTGAGGGGTGACCATGCCTCCTCCATTGATGGTTATAGTGATGAAGTTACAGTGATTTCTCTCCATTTTAGATATATCCCATATCTAATGGATAGATATCCCACTCTTGGTTTGGGTTTTGGGATGAGAGTAATCATAGAATTGGTAGTCTACATTGGTGTCCAAGGTGTAGTTTTTATAACTCATAAATTATATTTCACCATAGTTTAGTTGGATTCTCCTATATCCCTCTAGGCCAAGATATGTGCCTATGTTATGTATTGACATATTTTATGGGTATATGAATACCTAAAAATTAAATGGGAGAAAGAAAAGAGGTGGAGAAGGGAAAAATAAGAAGAAGAAGGAATATGTAAAAGATGGAATTATTTCACATTGGGTTCACTAATTTGTGTGCACATGAATAACACATGCTAAAATGTGTACTTGACTCCCCAAGGTTAGGCCAAGGTAGCTAATGTAATGGATGGGCGATGGATTAGGATAGTTATTCGGTGGAATGGGATTTAGAATAAGTGATGGAAAGGGATTACCCTGATAGAAAAAATAACTCTACATTTTCATCATGCTCATTGAGATCATCTAACTATGTGAAAAAATATCTCTAAGGTCTTGTAGTCTCTGATATTACAAGGAGGTGAAGTTATTTATTGATGCTAGGACTAGGGATATGTGGGAGATTAGGCTGAGTGAATCATGGAATGAGATCAAATATATCAGGATTGTTATGACCACTCAATTTAATCCACAAATTTTAATGATATAGGATGAAGATAAACCCAAGTAGAGGAAATAGGGTCAATATGGGGAACTAATTTTGGATAACATTATATTGACAACCTTTATTATGAGGGAGGAAAATGATTGGTTTGTTATGAATTTATTATTGTTCCTATAATGCATTGAGAGATTCAATAATGAGGTGGGGAATTTAAGTGTAATGTAAAACCTCTCTCCTAATCTCATTTTTAATATCAGACTGTATACTAAGGATGAGACTAGGCACCCGAACCCTAGGGAAAAGACCTAATCTAACAAGACAGGGTGTTTTAGTAAGTGTCATTGAAAAGGGGATTAAGAAATGTGTAATTGTATGATCTTGTTTGAATGTATTGTCTGAGGTCTTGTTGTGCTATTATAAATAAGGTTTTATTTAGCTTGTACGATTGGATAAGGATTTTTGAAAAGTTTTTATTATTTTTGTTTGTTTTGTGAATATTTGACTAGGATGGAAACTAATTACATACTAAAATTAAATAATTGAAAGTAAAGATAAATAAGTAAATCAAAATAGAATGAATTAACACCTATTTTTTAATTTTTCAACTATTTTTCAATGCATGTAAATTTAGGGAGATAAAGACGTATTCTAGCTATGCTAATGTTGATTTTTAAGTATCATAGATGTAATTTATATGATTTTTTTTGTAATTTTTGATTGATATTTAAATGGATATAATATGTAAATTATGTTATATTAACATTAAAGTGTATCAATAAAATATCTAAACTCACAACATTAAATACTATGAAGTTCCTAGAGTTTCCTCTTACCCAAACAAATTAATAACAAGTTTTTAACCTTTCTAGGTGTTTCACACTAGTTATGAATAATGTATTTGAAATGGAAATGAATGATTTAGAACCTGATTTATTTGATTAAATTAATGAAAAAAATATTATAAATTTATCTAAATAATCAGAATCATAATCATAATGACACCTCTTGTTTACCTAGGTTTGTCTAGGGTTTTGTTACTCACTAGTTACTTGTTTGAGAGGGAAAATAACTTATTTCAAAATTGAAAATTGATTATTAAATTGGTTGTAAATGTGTGATATCTTATTTAACATTCACCTAGGGATTATATGTAATGTTTTTTTTTTAAATAATCGATTTGAATAAATACAAGAAAATAAATTAATTAATTACTATTTTTATGCAAGGATGAGAGAGATGAATTATTTTATGTATCAAAACTTGATTTTTAAAAAATAAATATTTAAGATAATGAAATAATGAATGATAATTTAATATATTGAATTAAAAAAAATCTAATTTAATAACCTACAACTTGATCCTAATGTAGAATAGCTAAAAGCAAGAGATTTGTTGTATTATGGTCCTCACTGTATACACATAATATTTTCAAATTTTATCAATTAATAAAGCTTTATATCCTATAAGAACCCATTGAGTCTCAAAATTTTTGAGTGCACAACTTAAAGGGTGAATCAAGAAAGGGGTGGGAAGACCATTGGTTCTTCATAGGATTATTGTCCCTTATACCACCGCTTGATACCAATTCAACCTTCTCCTATGCACTTCCCTAAGCCTTGTTTTCTCTCTTGCATGCTCCTCCAAAAAATTAACTACCTTACTTAGCCCCTTCCTAAGCCTAAAACCCTTTTTGATAGTTTACATTATACTATTAGCCTAGTTTGACCCAATATCCAACTTTTTAAAATCATGTTATGGGTGTAGGTCAACTTTGGCTGACCTAGACTAGGATCTAACTTGTTTTTATCAATTATTGATACATAGTCAATTAGGCCGACCTTGTTGGCTATACTTTCAAAAAGGTTTAGGTTTAGATTAATATATATATATATATATATATATATATATATATATATATATATATATATATATATATACATTAATTTCTAAATTTATTAAGGAGAAAAAAGAGTTAATTATTCATTTGTGCTTCTTTACAATCTTCTCTTCCACCATTCTACTTGAGTAGCTATTGCTTAGGGTTTATACTTGGAGAATAATCTTGTCTTTTGGAAAAGTCTTGAATGCTTAGTCCTTTCTTAGTGATCTTTAAAAACCATAACAACCTCTTGTGAAGCACGTTTGTCCAAGGGAGAGATAAAGTCTCGATGGGTTCATATTCAAGGTAAGTATCTCTAACTTTACTCCTATATTTTAGTAGATAGAAGTAGCATCAGTAATGGATTTTGAATATATCACTCTCTCCATGAATTAGGGTTTTATCTATGCATTAATCAATTATTATTCTCTTGTGAATGTTTAATTTTTATTTTTCTTAGCCCAATTTATGCCACAAGCTTTGGTGATCACTAGAATAGATTTTACTTGTCTTTTAATTTTTGAATATGAAAACATAGGACCTAGCTAAGGTTATTGAATGGTGTTACTAGACTAGGGGATTTGGAACCCTCTATAGTGATGTTATTATGGTAAGATATCCCTTGGTTAGGTTTATAAAATACATATTAGTCATGATCCTAAATATATAATGTATTAACAATCAGAAGTGTAAGTAAGATTTATCTTCTTTGAGTTAGGATTGATTAATAGGTCAACTACAATTTCCTTTGTATACATTCTAGTGTACCTGATGTGAATCAAACCCTTCTAGGTTTTCTTTCACACTTATATTTTTATCATCATATTATATATTTATTTTTTATAGCAATGTATCAAACCTATCAATATAGTTCTAATAGTGTGTGCACAGATTTAATACATAGTTACCCCAAAATGACTTTATCTATATGTGTAGGTCTTCTCCAAATATAGGTGATTAGATTGAGAAACTTGGAATAGTATTATTATTCATATATAGGATTACATACATATACAAAACATTTAACTCTAATCATAGTTCTCCCTTTTTAACATTCTATTTTACAAACATAGTTGAGCTAGTCGATTCTATTTGTAACTTATTTTCAGCACATAGGTCTACAAACATAGTCGACTATGTTTGTAACTTCTTTTTAGCACATATGATTTATAAACTCTATCAAGCCAATTGAATCTAATATCAATTTTTTTGAATCATCACTTAAACATAACAAATTAAAATTTTACAATCTAAGCATATTAAAACCCACCAAGGTTCATTCTTACTCTCTTTCATTTAAATTTTTATTTTTTAGTACTATTTTTCACAAGTTTGTAGTCATAAATTTACAAAACTACCGCCAACTAGGTTGATTAGCTCAACCTAGTTATATATCCTATCTTCTCTTTAGAAGACATAATCAACCTATCTAATTATGTTTTTACATATCTTGCTTTTGTAGAATAATAATGACCCAGTTAACTCTATTATGCATTGTTGTCATATAGTATCTCTTAAACTGATTATGTATTCTTCATAGTCAAGGAATTAACCTATTTTTTATAGTAATTAATTCACATTAATTTTAGTTGTTTACATGCTTATAGTAACAAACATAGATTAATTGGGTAGTTTTTCAACTTACTAATTTATTCACACTATTTTTCTCTTTTATTAACACTTCCAAATCACTTAACACTAAAAATAACTCAACATTTTCTTCTCAAGGTATACCTACTTGAGTTTCATCACCAAGGGGGAAGTCAAATTGGTTTTATAGCTAAGTGAAAACATGTGGTTAATGGAATACATTGGAAAATCACCTGACACCCTTATCTCTATGGGATTGTGAAGTGAGGGGTAGGCCCCAGTGCCAAACTAGTACCATTGCCAATATATATCCCTTTTATCCTAAAATTCATGAAACCATCCTTAGATTTATTTTTAGTTCCTTATTACAATAAAATTCTCATCACATTAAATTCAAACTTTATTATAGACACCTAAAACTGGTCGTTGATAACCTCCAATTAGGATTTTGGCTATTTTCCATCTAACTCATGCCTTTATTATTTGTTGTTTTCAACATCATAAATGGGAATACACATCTAATGCACTAATGTGGACTTCCAGTTCTAATCTAGTCAACTTTAGGACCAATAATAAGGCATTCTGATCAATTTGGGTAATTTGTGCATAATGTGCTTAATCATGATTAAAAACTAATTAACCCAAATCAAGGCCTAATTAAGAATTCCATGTAAACTTGTTTAATAATTCATTTTGGAAATGAATATTTAATATCTACATCATCAAGTGACCTCATTTCTTGGGAAGACATCCCTAGGCCATAGATGCCACAAATTTTAAGATTCATACCATCCATGCCTCCTAATTTCCCCTTTTTCCAATTCCATGATGAGGATAATTACCAACTTAATTCCAAAAATTGAATTAATCCTCAACCACACATCTCAATCTTGATATGGATGGTTGAGGTTGATTCTGATCAAATCCAAAAATCTATAAATAAGAGACCTCACAACATCATTTCTAAACTTAATTAGTGTAAAATTATAATGAAAGATTGGTTCTAAAAGCTTCATAAAACTAGTGTTACCATGCCAAATTGATTCCAAGCCAAGCCATAATCCAAAGGTGCCAAGGAGAGATGGAGGTATCCAAGCTTCCATTGCTAAGGACTTCATGAGCAAAAGCTAAGCAATCCACCACAACAAGCATTTTGGAGAATCCAAGGAAGGTAAAAGAGTTTTCTTTTTCATTTTAGTTGTGTGTTCAATTCATGAATGTTAACTAAGCTCTCCATAGTGTCTACGCCTAGAGATGTTATGTTATTAGTGTGTTTATTTCATTTTGTTTTCATTTTGTAACTAACACAATACTAACCATCCTCTCTTGAGTCAAATTCCTAGATCACATAATGGCACACCTAGTGGGGTTAATTACATCCTACACCTAAAGGAGATCCTTTTAAAAAAATTTAAAAAATTATTTGAAATTTTAAAACTCTTACAAATTGATTTTCTAACTTTATTTTTCCATTTTTGTTACCATAATTTTTGCATAGTAACCGATGTCGATAAAAATACCAATATCAGTTACCTAACTTAACCAACATCGGTCAGCAAAATCCATATCAGTTAGATCTCAGTTGGCCATTACCGACATCGATGGTATTGACCAATGCTGGTCACTCTATTTTTCTAAAAACATAGACCTGAGAGTTATGTTTTCAAATTTTATGGTTTCAAACTCAAAAGAGCTTCAAAGCTAAAGAACATGCTAACAATTTTGCCATAGGACCAAGTGGGATTTTTGCTCAAAACATGTTTAAATCAATTTTTCATGCTTAAAATTTGATTAGGAGATTTGTTTTGGTGTTTAACAAATAATTTAGGTGTATTTGGTGAATGATTTTCAATGTTTGAAACTAAGACCAAGGGGTCAAATGAACACCACCAAACATTTAATTTTGGTTTAAAATTGAACACACTTGTTAATTATTGTTTTAATAGTTTTTTAGTTGGATTTTGTTTGGTAAAAAGAGGAATTTTGTGTGTATGCTCTTCCATTTATCCCCTATAGGGAACCCTTGGAATAAAAATCACCATTCCTATTACAAATAGCCTAGTCCAAGGCTTAGAAATAAAGTCATTTAAAGCACTCCCCAAACACTCATAAAAGTTTGGGTGATCTTGAAAATGACCCTAAAGTCTTTTTAATTTCATGCTTTATTTATTTATGCATCTTGGCTTGCGAGGTGGACATCATCACCTCCCACAAGTTCTATAGGGAATCTTTAACCTAGGGTTTCATCTCCCAACGTTGACTTCACTTGAATATTTTAGAGTTTTACATGGGATGTAGTGGTACTTTGGACATCACACTACACTAAGTGAATAGTAGGATGTAGTGGTTGTAAAAAGGACTAGACCTTTTTGCAACATGCCAAGTAATATAGACCCAAAATTTGTGGTTTTATTTGGCATTGTTTGGTGTGAAAGTCATTTTGTAATTGATTCCCCTAGATCATTTGCAAAATTTTTAGATTTTAGACAAACCCCCACTTGTTGTGGAAGTAATATTGGTAAAAGATGCACCTCAAGGTCCATGTTGTAGTACTGTCATTTGAGAGAAGGGGGGTGTAAAAACCCTACTATATAATGCACATTTACTTTTGGATGAACACTTAAAAGCCTCTCAAATGATGTGTATTGATGGATTCAAACAATATCAAGAAACTTTGTCAGTTTAGGATCTAAGGGTGATTAATTAGTTGCTATTATCCTAGATTAAAGTCTTGTTTAGAGTCAAAACTTGGTGTAAACAAACAATTCCAAACCAAACACATGGTCCTCATTTTTATTTTAATAAAGAGGCATTATGATACCCATGTGAGATCATCAATTTTACTTGTTCAAAGTTCATCAAAAGCTTGAGAGTCATATCATCCATTTTGGCATAGTTATTCTACTCAATTAAGTCTAGACCTTGACCAAAGTTGTTTAAGTCCTTCACTTGTAATTTAAAATTAGAATTACACCTTTACAAGTTCATAGGGTTGATGTGTTAAGTGGGTTCACCATTTGCACTAAACTTGAGGGAACTTAGGTTTAATTTCTAATTTAGGTTGAAGGCCATTTAAGACTCATAATCATTATCATCACTTGATAAAATTAAGCCATTTTATGCTAAACACTTGTACTTTAATTCTATACACCATAACATTTTGAGTCAAGAAAGGTATTGTTATGCTGCCAAAATTGTACGAAAACATATTTGCCTTAAGAGAGTTTTTGAAACAAACCTTTTTGTCATACCTTTTAGGTAGTATAGCATCATTACACTACCCAAATCATTTTAAACTTTATTTCATAGCCCATTTTACATAGAATTTCAAATCTATTTCTACATGTTTAGACTGATCCAAGTGTACTTTTGATCCTTTGTCTAAAGAATAATTATACTGTTCACCTTTGTCTAGCTTGTTTTTCAAAAAGAACCAAGTTTAATACCATTATTTATGAGAAAATAAACTATTGCTAAAGTGCCTTTTGTTTTATACCTTATACATAGTTGATCAAGTTCATGACCAAGAATCGAATATCTAGTGTTTGTTAGAAATGTTTCAAATCCATTAGATTAAAACTTTCATCTATTTTCAAACTCTAGATTTTGATGCCATTTGGCCAAGATTCCTAGCACATGCCTTGTTTGAGCCTAGCTTTTTATGCCGCATTTGGCCAAAAGACCTAGAAACTTTTAAATTCCTAAATTAGACTCATTTGAAACACTTTGACATTAGAGTTTGGCATTTTGATTTTTGGTCCATTTACTTGCTTATCTTTTTGTGAATAGTGAAACATTAGATATCTTATGCTAGCTTATTTACTCACAAATCTTTGCATAAACCTTTTGATCCTTTTGACAAAACTAGACCAAGTTGAAGGCATCATTTGTTTTAGATTTTATCCTCTTTAGAGTTTGTATAACTCTTTGACCTTTTATCACCAATAATTGACTATGGATCCTAAAATGTATTCCTACACTTGTAGTGGACTCATGTACAATCTAGGGATTAGTAATGTGGTTGCATAGGAAAAATGGTTCAAGACCCCTATGTAGATAGCATTGCTTATGAGATGGATTCTTATCCCTCTTCTAATACTCAATCAGGGACACAAAACCAAGATCCATTAGATAACTATTTAGTTAACACACCACCTTACATAGAATGGGACCAAGAACAAACCATGCAATACTTAGTTATAATACCCACGGTGGACAACCTAGTACTTTAACAACCATATTCTACTAATTTAGCTTCCATGTATGATCCATTTTTGTTTAAGCAACATTTATTAGAGAACAAAGATCAGATTTTGGTTAGGTCCATAAAGGTAGGGGATAAGTTTCTAGTAGATTTCCCCCATAAAAAATTTCCAAGTCTATTAAGAGTGCCCCAGAATATCACTTATGATCAACAAGCTTCTTCTAGCAATCCTATGGCTCTAGTCCAAATAATGTAACAAGACCCAAATATATCCAATCGAGGCAAAAACATCATGGAAGATAACATTAACCAAATGCAAACAACATACCAAATCTACCTAAATTTAGCACACAATTTCAATCAGGTGAACATGGTAAGTAAGCCTCTCATTGACCAATTCCTTTAATAGGAGTGTTGATGGAATGAACTATACAAGAAAATCTGAGTTCCAACCCATTTGTACAAACCATTTTGATAGATAAATTGATACATATGCCCATTATTGAAGAAGTGTCTTTAGGATGTACACTGAATACCAAGCTAAACATAGTAGACAATATGCAAATAGCATCTAATATTGATCAAAGTGGTATTAATGCATAAACAACTAGCTAACAACATGTGCCTATAGTTAATCCCATGAGCAGATCATCATATTAGGGAATAGGAGTTTTTGTATCCTAGCCTCAACTAGCCACTTCCTCAAGTGTAAAACCTATAGGATTAGATAATCAAACAATGGATAATGTTATACCTTAACAAAAAAATGTGATGAATCCTACTCCCTCTCAATATGTAGCAAGTAATATTCCATAATAACAGACATAATCTAGTGTATCAATGCAACAAAGGATGAATACATTGGCACCTTAATCAGGGGAAACTAATATTCCACCTTACTAGGTAATAACAAACATACCTCTTCAGTCATAGACTAATATGACAATTTAAAACCAAGAAATGACTAGTCAACAATGTGTAAATATTGGTCAACAATAAATGCCAAATATGAAACCTAGTTTCACTTCCTCATAAGGAGGTCCCCATGTTTCTCATGTACCTACTAGAAAAATATTAGTTAAAAATATGCCACAAATCTAGAGACAAGATCTTGGTCTACAAGTTCCCCCTCAATAGCAAGGTTCAATTAGTCAGTAGCATGTCCCTTTTCAATCACAACAAGAAAAATATAGTTATATCCCTCCATCCCAACCACAAAATCCCCTAATTCAAACCTTTATCACCAACCCAAACCAAAATATCACACAGCCAAATGTGTAATTTCAAGCACATCCCAATCCATGTATGGATATTCTTGGTCCATTCCCCAACTAAGACAATGTACCCCAACAGGTGTCTCCATCATACCCTAGTCAAAATGTCTCACTTGTGACCTCCCATCCATTTACCCAAACCAATATTCTCCCTCAAACCAATATCCCTTTCAGTTTCCTCTCCCAAAAATTACAATAGATGAAGGATGTGATTGTTACCATTTAGGCAGGGAAGTAGAATAAGAAGTTTAAATTGGATGACATGTGTTCCTATCCATTCAACATGGAGTATTTATAGATACCATTTCCTCTAGAATATGAACCACCCAAATTTGATAATTAGAAAGGGAAAGGTGAACCTAAGGCCAATTTGACCAAATTCTTTATCACATGTCAACCAGTGGCATATAATGACATATACCTTTTGTTGTTGTTTCCAAGGAGCCTAGTTGGACAAGCCCTAGCATGTTTTTTAAAGTTGCCCAAGAATTTAGTAACAAACTTTGATGATCTTTCTGATAAGTTTGTGGAACACTTTTCCTACAATCTCGAGCATGATATCTTATTAGTGGACCTAACACAAGTAAAGAAGAAAGCTAGGGAGATTTTTTCAAGTTATTTACAGTGATGAAGAGCCCTTACAAGCCATTTCACCCATAGTTTACTAGATAAACAATTAGCTACTATGTTTACTAAAAATTTTCATAGTGAGATAGCCTATCATCTCAAACTATAATGTGCATATAAGTTCAAAGAGATCATTGATAAAGGTTTGTTGATCAAGTGGGTGCTCATCAATAAAGTGGTCATCAAGCTTAATTAAAATAATCAAAATCAAGTTACCAATCATGGAAATGACAAAAATCCTATTCAAGCATAAGTGACACAACCAATATAGGCCAATAATCATAAAAGACTAAAGCAATTCAACTGAAATAAGAATGTTGTGGGAAATGGATCAACTAAATCCCATCATGTGCAAACTATGCAAACCTCATGCATACCACCTTTTTAACTTATTCTTTCCCAGTAACCTCTCTAACCAATGTCATAAGTGAAACAACCAAGACTTACACAATAAATACAATAACCTTTACCATTGCAAACCCTTCCTCTTAGGAGAACCATGCCTACACATCATGTCTTTAGTGACCTAGGAGAACCTATTGAATTTATATTTTTCAAGCTTATCATTACTAATCTAATTATTTGGCCCATACAAAAACATTATCCATAAGGCATTCCTTATCCTTATTGGTACCATGAAAATGAATTATGTGACTATCATCAGGTCAATGGGCATAATCTATGAAGATGTGTCCAAATCAAACATTTAATCGAGAATATGTTGGAGAATGGGGAGATAAAAGTGGATAATGGTACTTCCACTTACACTCAAACTCTTAAGATCTATCAAAACCACTTTCCCTAACATAACAACCAACAATAGTAAAACAATCAGCAACAACAATAATGGCTAGTGCAGTAACAAAATTAATAGTATCAGAATCAAAGGTTGAATCAGTAGAATTAACAAAATCAGCAATAGAATCCATAATGATAAAATAATGGACAAAACCAAAGTCACAATAGTAGAAACCAACAAACCTACCATGTAGATGTGCATGACAACAATAGGGTTGTAGGTTATGTTACATGGGGTATCATTAATACCATCTCCATTAATCTTAAACCAAACACTAATCAACCTAGATCATTACTAAATAACAATATTCAACCAAATCACATGGATAATCCTTTTTTGACCTAGGAGTGCATACAAGCAAACTAGTAAACTATGACTTTCACTTTGGATCTTATAGCAATAACTCATTCTTGCCATGTGACCACATGCAAGTGCATCAACAATTGAGACTTGTATTAATTGGTCCCACACCATTTTCAACATTGGTTAGCAATAATGGTATAGTATTTAATCCTGATTATGAAATCACAACTCAAAAGTGGAATATTACTATTATAGGCCCACAAACATCCACCACTTTGCCTATCATCTAACCAACCATTTAGCCTCAAAATAAACCATTCACTACTAATCAAGACAAGAAGATTGATATTTTGGAGCAATTACAGAAGAAACCCACACAAATTTCTAACATATTTTTTGTGAACATCAATAATCCATAAGAACATCTTAAATGTGTTTTTGAAACTATCCACTATTATTAGTGACATATCCCCTGATAAATTTCAAGCTTTGGTGGGACACCTAGCTCTAGCCCAGCAAGTCACATTCAATCAAATTGATATATCTTCCATTGGCCCACTCCATAATAACATATTATATATATATAAGTTTGTATCAAATATCATAAAGTGAAACATGTCCTTATCGACAATAGATCTGGCCTCAATGTAGTGTCTCTCAAGCTCATCAAGCTTCTTGGGTACACAATGATAGATATCTATCTAAAAAAAATAACTATGAAATATTATGATAATCAAGAAAGAGAATCACAAGGCACCATTAGTTTACCAATTATCATTAGGCCTTTGACCCATGATACATTTTTCCATGTGTTGGATCTTGAGTTATCAAACAACATAATTTTAGGTAGGCCTTGGTTACATGAGATTCATGTAGTCCCATTAACATTGCACCAATGTATCAAGTTTTCCCACTAAGGGATGGAAGTGAATATTCTAAGAGATTTGCATCCATATGAGCACTATAAACATCTTGATGCCAAGTTTCAAATCTATAATTATTAGTATGGTATGAATCCAAGTTCTAAGTAGGATAAAAGAAAATCTATACTTATTGATCCTTCATCAGATAATTGCATAGATCATAATACCTTGGATTCCCTTTCCTACATGCCACCTCCTAAAGCTTCTAATCATTTCACCATTTTAGACAATGGATTGGGAGAATATGTGACCCATGACACATTTCACATTGCTAATCTTCCTCAAAATCTAAAAACTTTTGGGTGACCTAAGGTCATCCCACATATGCATTGGAAACAAAAGAACAAAGATAAAGGGCATGTCACATTTGTACCATCATCTAGCCTAAGACTTGACCCTCTTGAAGGGAATGAATCATGATTATACAATGATGACCAAGCTAATTGTTATAAATATGTAAAGTATCATATTCCTAATAGGATCATGGAGAGTCACAATTATGAAGAAAGAAGCCTCGAATCAAATTAGTAAGGAACCATAAAGATAATTTCCATGACTTAGTATGAAAGAATTTATGGACTTAGATTTAAACTACTTAGGGGTGACCCCGCATATCTTTTTCAAACTCCATCACCAATGACTAGTGATGATGATGCTGATAGTGAAGTAGAGTCTGATCATAGCCTCACTTTTGATGACCTAGCTAAAACTAACCTATTTGATAATAATTGCATTTGTACCCTTACCCAAGTTATTCATCATAGTCCATTGCCATTATATTATCCCTCATTGATAGATTAGGACCAATAATAATCTAGTCTATTGATTAATGAGTTTTAAAATGATGAGGCATTCTATGATTTCTTAGGCCTTAGAGACAATGTTCCATTGGGAGATCATAAATCAGGATTCTCAATCACATGATATCTTGCAGCCTATTTTGGAGAATGAGTGAATACCCTTAGCCAAAAACAAATTAATAAAACATTGAGGTCCCAAAGTGAAAACCTCTTTGAGGCACTTTTTGACCAAGGAAAAAAGTAAAGATAAAGGCCAGTCTAGTGGTGAAAACCTATTTTAGGCACCATTAAATAGGGGTGTTCATTCTTCTTCAAATTTAGACCAAGAGACCACCAACGACAAACTTGCATGTGGATCAAAGTCTGGTTTTGAGAAAAAACAAGTATTTGATCAAATTCTCTAATAATTTTTGACTATTTTTGTTACATGGAAAAATATCCCATTAGGAGACTCAGATTCATTATGCTTAGGAGAAGTTGAAGAGCAAGTCCTAACACTTCAAGTCGCTACCTACTATTCTAGAAGACAATTCAACCTTCCTAGTTGAAGATACAACATAGGTAAATATCAAGACTCCATCAAACCTAAAATGGATAAAATTAGGTGTGTCTCTCATTAAGGAGGAATGCGATGTTTTTATAGCTCTATTGAGAGAGTTTGTGGATATATTTATATGGGCCTATTTTGACATGCCAAGATTAGATCCCACCTTGGTTTTTCACCACCTTGTGGTTAATCCTAATGCTAAATTGGTAAAATAAAAGCTATGGAAGATGCATCCTCACATTTCTATATTAGTAAATAAGGAGTTGGAAAAACTCTTAGAAGTAAGATATATTTGATCTATTGACTACTCAGAATGGATCTCTAATGTAGTACCTATTAATAAAACACCTAAAAAAATTAGAATTTGTACTAATTTTTGAGACATCAATAAATTTTTTCCTTAAGATGATTTTCCCTTGCCTAATATCGACATGATTGTTGATTCCATGGCAGGTTATGAAATTCTTTCACTTATGGATGGATTTTTAGGATATAATTAGATCTAAATATCACCAAAATATCAACATAAAATAATGTTCACCACTCTATGGGGAACATTTTGTTATCAATTGATTCCATTTGGCCTTAACAATGTGGGAGCTATATATCAAAGAGACATGACTATCATATTCCATGATATGATGTACGATATTGTTGAAGACTATGTCGATGACATATTAGGAAAATCCAAGACTAGGGCTGACCATCCAATAGTGATGCATAATATATTTGAAAGATTATAAGATTATAAAGTTAGACTAAATCCAAAGAAATATGTGTTTGGTGTAACTTTAGTAAAATTACTTTCCTTCATCATGTCTCATAAAGGTATTTAAGTTGATCCGGCTAAAGTCCATGCTATAACTGAGATTGCACCACTAACCAATTTAAAGAAACTTCATAGTTTTTAGGGTAAGATCCAATAAATTTGACACTTCATCTCTCATTTATCAGATAAGTGCCATCCATTTACACATATTTTAAAGAAAGGAGTTGCATTCCATTTGGATGGTCATTGCCAAATAACTTTTCAACAACTCAAAGATTGTCTTGTTAATCTACCTATTTTATTACCTCCTATGCCAAGAAAGTCATTCTTGTTATACCTATCAAATACCAACCATGCTATGGGGTAACTCTTGGCTCAACATAATGACAAATTAAAGGAGTATGTCATCTACTACTTAATTTTTACCTTAGTTGCATATGAAAATAACTATGTACCTATTGAAAAAACTTGTCTAACCATAGTTTTCATAGTTTAGAAACTACATCATTACATGTTAAATAATAAACCCATGGTCATTTAAAAGGTATATCCACTCAAGTATCTACTATATAAAATATATTTTCAAGGAAAAATGGCTAAATGGATCATGCCTCTTAGTGAGTTTGACATAGAGTATGCTAATCACAAAGTAATCAAAGGACAAGTTCTTACAGATCAACTTGTTGAAGCACCTCTCATGGACACACATCCACTCAAGTTTCCATTTCTTGATGAATCCATCATGACCATGATTGATACACCCCTTGAGGAGTAGCCCTAGAATCTATAATTTTATGGTTCATTCACTGCACATGGATCAGGGATAGGCATATTGTTTATTACACCACAAGGGGATCTAATCCCTAAATCATTTAGAATGAGCTTTTCTTATACAAATAAAATGGCCGAGTATGAATCACTTATTTTAGGACTTCAAAAAGTAGTACAGTGGAATATATCTCATCTTTAAGTTTATGATGATTCTCAATTAATCATCAATTAGGTCATAAATCATTTTTATAGCAAAGATGACAAGCTAGTTCCATATAAAGCCATGGTTGACACTCTTAAAAAGTAAATCTCCAACATTCAGTTTGAGCACATACCAAGGACTAGTAATAAAACTATAGATGCCATGGCTACTATTGGCTCACTAATTAAACAAATAGATAAAGCTAGAGAGTATCAATTTCTTGTTGAAAGTTTGTCAGCCTCAGCTCATGAACCTTCAATTCTTGCCATGATTTGTGATATTATTGGTCCTAATTCTATTTGGTACTCAGACCTTTACAACTACCTTCATGGCCAATTTATAATACCTAACCTATCTTGAAAACAAACCAAAACCTTCATTCATCATTCCACTTGTTATACTTTACTTGGATCCACTCTTTACCATCATAGTTTTGATGAAAATCTACTTCATTGTTTAACTTTAGCATAATCTACACTAGTGTTAAGATAAGCTCATGAAGGAGTATGTGGATCCCATTCTAGTGGGGCAGTCTTATCTAAAAATCTCTTACATATTAGTTATTATTGACCCAGAATAGATGCAAATGCCACTACATATATAAAAAAATGTGATAAATGTCAATGGCATGCTAATTTAATGCATGCCCCCAAAAAATACTCTAAAATTGATGTTGACACCATGGATATTTTCTACATGGGGACTTGACCTCATTGGGAAGATTAACCCCACTTCATTTGATGGCCATAAACATATCCTTACCACCACTGAATATTTCACTAAGTGGGTTTAAACTATATCCCTCACTTATGTGACTAGAAAGAAAATTTCCAAATTCATCTTCAACCATCTCATCTACCACTACGATATCCCCTCTAACATTATATCTGATAATGGAGGCTCATTCAAGAACAAATATGTAGACCAATTATGTACTAAATACAACATCACCCAACATTTTCATATAACATATTACCCTTAAGGTAATGGCCAAGCTAAGACATCCAAAAAAACCATTGTCAACATTTTTAAAAATATTGTCAATGATGTTGGTCATGATTGGCACCTCTAGATATTCCCTACCCTTTGGGCATAATGTACCAATCATTGTACCCCCATAAGAGCCACTCTATACTTGTTTATGGTACTAAATACATCATTCCCATTGAGGTTGAGTTACCTTCACTATGCATCTCTTTCAGGCATGTCCTAGATGATCATGACTATCGAGTAGCTCATGTGCAATAGCTAGATCTACTTGATGAAAAATGCATAGTTGTGCTCAACAATATTCAAGCATATCAAAATCAACTCAAAGACCACTATAATTAGCATGTGAAGTATAGAAAATTTAAACTTTATGATCTTGTTCTTAAATAAAACCAAAAGAATACCATAACCAAGAAGAAATTTAAAGGGAAATTTAAACCAAACTAGATAGGGCCTTTTATCATCACTGTAGATTATGGATCAGGAGCATACAGCCTTGCCACACTAGATAATGACAAAATTCTAGAGCTAATGAATATTATTCATCTCAAGCAGTGTTATGCTTGAATGCTAAGGTGTATTTTATATAAGGTCCATTTTATTTATACCATCTTATCATTATTATTATTTATACACATATCACACTTATTCATCCTATTTCATGTATTTACTCTCCGCTTCCAACCTATCAACCCAATGTGTTCTAAAAACCTATCCCATTTGACCTTGGTTTTTTTCATCCATTCTACATTTTCAGTATCAAGGTATCTAATCAATTTCATCAGTTGGTTCAAGAAATTTAGATAGAGATCATATTTTGGAGATAGTGTGAGACAAGTTTTGGTAGTTACATCCTTCATTTTTTATTATTTTTTACCACTGGTCTTGTTACTAATTATAACCACCTTTGGGAAAATTAGTAACTTTGATATATTCCATTGTATCTTGGTTATAACTACCTATTGGCAAACTATGGGAAATATTAAGCCTTGATGTACCAAATTTCCACTTCTTATACCATGTTATGCCTTTATACTAACTACGCCTATTTTGTTTGAATTGATTGATGCACTAGTCGAGTTCCTCTACTTTAAGGGTAGAATTATAGTGACTTGAGGTCCTACTCTAGGACTATGTAGGCAACACTAAATACTTATTAAGGTCAACTCAATCACCCTTTTCCCCACTCTCTCACCATTTTAAGAGCAATTGAAGCCACACTCTCACCATTTTATGAGTAACTTTGGTTTAAACACTCTCACCATTTTTTGAGCTTGAACCATTTAGTGTCTCATCATTATCGATTGAGTTAAGACTCTCCAACACTTCCAAAAACATTCCAAAATAATTATAAAAGAACAAAAACATTGGCCACTTCTTTACCTTAAGGATTCTAAGAACCCTTATTAAGTTATAAGCCAATCACTTGTCATTTAGTTTCCTCATCCTTTTTAGCCTTTTTCTCTCATGCACTTACCATTTTGCAATACCATTCATATTCTTCTATCAAATTCATTTTGTTTGTTTTCATTACTTATCACATTCTTCCCATTCCCTAGGAGAACTGCATTTAGCCTAAAGTTTTTTTATTGGATATTACATCCATGAAACTATGTAGGTAGCATCCACTTGCCTAGTGCATATGGAGATAGCTCAGCCACCCCTTCTTTTTCTTCTATTCCCCCATTTAGTTCATTTGTTAAGCTTTCACCTATTTTCTAATGGAAATGTTAATAGGATTTTTATTGCATTATTTATTTATTTGTTTCTACTTATTTTGTTTGTTTGTCTACCTGTTTGTTTGCTTTCAACACTGTTGCCTTGATTCAATTTATTTGTGTTCATTGGGTGATTCCTTATCCACACTTACACTTGAATCCATCCTTATTCTTATGTTTACAATGTCATCATGGTTTTTATCATTGGTGCATTATTTTCTATTGAGTATTGAATTACGAGAGTTAGTCCTCATGTATATTTTGGCCAAGTCTTTATGGAGTTCTATCATAAATCCTACCATCACATGATATAAAAAATATTAAATTTAAGAAGTCTATTAGCAATGGCAACATCTCTTCAACATTGACAACCTGATTCACTCCTAATCATATCCCAAATAGAGTAATTAACCACAAAAGAATTTCAACCTTTATTAGTTCAAATGAGCATCTCCCTACTAGTAGGTTGTTCCAATTCATCATTACCCTCTGTGTTAAGTTATCATCATACTCAACCAATTTTATCATGTTTTCCATAATTAGGGTCTAATGATTATAATTGCCTATGGAAAAATCATTACACACCGTCCCACCTACATTTCTATATGATTATAACCACCTTTGGGCAAATCATTGTGTTTTCACCACATTACTTTTTATACCTATACAAGGGCATGCTATCTTTTTTTTCTATCCTAACTGGGGTAGCTCCATCTTCTCAACGATTATAACCACCTTTGGGTAGATCATTATGTTATCATACCACATTACCACTATCAGGGTATAATTCTTGTAACTAACTTTGGGCAGACCATTACACATTGTGCCACTTAAATTCTCAATGATTTAGACTAATTTTTTAGTATCATTATGTTTTTCAGCCTATCATATTTCCTTTTTTTGGTCCCCTCATTTCACTTCTTTCTTTTCAAGGGGCCGTTTGTTGACATACTTGTGCTAGCCATTCCCTCGTGGGGGCATCATGCAGTTAGTTTATCATCATTGTAGTTGTAGGCATACATGACCTTTTCAATCTTTGACAAGATGTTACTATACTTACATCTTGCAATGCCTTCCCAAATAGAGGCAAATTGTAGACACCTAAAACTGGCCATTGATAACCTCTAATCAGGGTTTTGGCTAGTTTCCATCTAAAATCCACAATTTGGCCTAAAAACACTAAAACATGCTAAATGATGTGAAACTAACATATTCAAGTGCCAATTTTGGCTAGGGTATCACTAAATGGGGCAATGCAATTTATGGGTCAACTAACTTTGATCAGTTTATTTTGATTCAAAATGCCAAATTTGCACTTGTGTGCTTTGGACTGCTCTTTCCTATCAAATACTTTTTATAAGACTCATGCCTTTATTATTTTTTATTAGAAAAATCATAAATGGGAATATGCATCCAATACATCTAATGTGGACTTCCAATTCCAATTCATTCAAATTTAGGACTAATAACAAGGCATTCTGATCAATTCAGGTAATTTGTGCACAATGTGCTTAATCATGCTTAAAAGCTAATTAACCCAAATCAAGGCCTAATGAAGAATTCCACGGAAACTTGTTGAATTTTTTTTTTGGAAATGAATATTTAATATTTACATCATCAATTGAACTCATTTGTTAGAAAGACATCCTTAGGCCATAAATGCAATAAATATCAAGATTCATGCCCTCCATGCCTCTTAATTGCCACTTTTTCCAATGCCATGATGATGATAATTACAAAATTAATTATAAAAATTAAATTAATACTCAACCACACATCCCATTTTTGAGATGGATGGTTGAATTTGATTTTTATCAAACCCAAAAATATATAAATAGGAGACCTCACAACATCATTTATAAGCTTAATTAGTGCAAAGTTATAATGCAGGATTGGTTTTAAAAGCTTCATGAAACTATTGTTAACATGCCAAATTGATTCCAGCCAAGTTAAGACACAAGACAAAGGTACCAAAGAGAGATAAAGGTAGCCAAACTTCCATTTCTAAGGACTTCATGAGCACAAGCTGAGAAAACCACAACAATAAGCATTTTGGAGCATCCAAGGAAGGTAAAAGAGTTTTATTTTTCATTTTAGTTGTGTTTCATTCATGATTGTTAACTAGGATCTCCCTAGTGTCTATGCCTAGAGATGTTATGTTATTAGTGGGCTTATTTCATTTTTTTTTCATTTTGAAACTAACACAATACCAACCATTCTCTCTTGAGTCAAATTCCTAGATCACATACATAGTCCCTTACACACTATCAATCTTATTTCTCTTCAATACATAGTCACCCTATCTATCTATGTATCCTTATCATCCTAATCAATTTCCCCTTTTCAATTAAATAATAGATTAATCTGATTATGTATCTTTCTCATTTATTGAATTTATTCATCTTTATTAAATAATCAACCCATATGACTATGTATCCCTCCAAAGTGTTTAAATGTTATCCTTCAAAGAACATAATTGACCATCTTGACTCTGTCCTTCTACTTCATGTTTTGTGAACCTTCTTCTCATACTCTATCGACCTAGTTGACTATATGCCCATTGTTTGATACTATTTTATGTGTGGTTGTCTTCTATCCAACCATAAGATTCACTTATCTATCATATTGAAGCTTTCACCATTCGATAGAGCCCATGGTATAAAAACATCATCCAATTCCTTGAACATTAAAATTATCCTCTAGATACGGATTCTCATGACAAGACTTGAATTCATAATCAAGCCTTCCAATATGTATTTCAATATAACACCCTTTATTATAAAAATTCCAAAGGTATCCTACTTTGTTATGAAAGAATAGGTCCCTCCTCTCCTTAAACAATCACATGGGGGAATTTGTGGTGGCCACTCTAGTGGACATTCTAAAACACGTAAATGATTATGAATGAGATACTTTTGGACTAATATTTAAAAATATGCTATAGGATTTTCTAAAAAAGTATAATCCTTTCCAAATCCATGATGAATTAATCCATTTTCCACTATCCAAGCTCCAAACTATGGAATCTCCTTGGCCATTTTCCATGTGGAAATTATATCTCATTGACAAACTACCTACATCATAAGATGGGCATGTTTTTATCATCATGGCTACTAATATTTTATCAAATGGGTAAAATCCATTCCTCTTGTCAATTTCATAAGAACTATTATTTCCAAGTTTATTCTTAACCAAATAATGTAATTTTGGAGTTCCCCATACTATCATCTATGATAATGGGTGTAATTTAAATAAGAAGGATGTGAAACAATTATGTGCTAAATTCAAAATATCCCACAAAATGTTAACACCTTATCATTCATAATGTAATGGCCAAACTGAGGGCACAAAAAAAATACTCAATAAAATCCTTCAAAAGACCATTTGTGAAACTCACATGTATTTTAATCTTCATTTATATCCTACACTTTGGGCCTATTATACTAGCATTCACAGTACCACTAAGACAACACCGTTCTTACTAGTCTATGGTTCTAAGTCTATTCTCCCATTAGATGTTGAGCTTACCTCATTACACATATCTCTTCATGGTATCATAATTGATGATTAATAACATGAATCTCACCTCCTTTCCCTTGATATTCTTGATGAACACCATTTATCTACTCTACAACATAATAACCAATACAAGGCTTGTATATCCAAACAACATAATAAAAAAGTTAAAGTTTATACTTTCAACATTGGTGATCTAGTCCTTAAATTAGACTATACCTATGATAAAGAAGGAAAATACACCTAAAAGTTAGGGGGTCATTATTTATTGAAAGATATTCTTCGTCCTAGCACCTATCACCATTAAACTAATGAAGGCCATGTTTTCAAAAATCCCACCAATGTGAAATTCTTGAAAAATTACTTTGCTTAGATCTTTCTGTTCCTATCGTACTTCTCTATACTATGACTAACACTTTTTTTAGTATTTATTCATGGGTATCACCCTATTCATTAGTTTTTCTTTCCACAAACATTAGTTCATTCTCTTGGTTACTTTATTTATTTTATCATGAGTTGCATTGTACAATCGTGAATTAGACTTAGTCTTCCTCATGAAATCCTTTCACTTTTCATTTGACTTGTTATTTTATAGTGTTTTTTACACCCACATGGGTTTCTATTTTGTGAATTATAGTGTAGGACCATGGATAGGATCAGGCCTTCTTCACAAATACCATTTTTACCAATTTGTTTTCACATGCATTATTCACTCTCTTTTTATTTTTTATTTTATGAGTTGTAGTGTAAGACCATGGATAGGAATATGCCCTCCTCATGAATAATTTTTTTTCCATTTTACACCCACTTGGGTTTCTATTTTATGAGTTACAATGTAATAACACAGATAGGACTATCATAAAATTAACATCTTATTTCAAAACATCTTTTGTTTTACCAAGTGTTCCTTTTTCTAAAATGTTATTAAACAGTTACAAATTTATGATCCCTTATTATTAGATTTATATTTTGTTTCTTTTTTAGATAAAAATTACACAAAAACTATGTTAACATGTTTCCCTATATCTAAAACATTATTATGATAAGGAATCTTAATTACCTATCATTGTATCCTTTTTTCACCTTTGTCACATTTTTTATGATTTGAAGTAATTTAAATTTTTTTATGTTTTAGTCCCCTTGATTTCCTTTAAAAATTTTCCACTTTGGATCAAACAAGGTCGAATTCTAGATAACACTTTCATTTTACATGAATTAACAAGACTCTTAGACACCATGCTCTCTAAGTTCTATTTCTTAATTACCAAGTCCAAACTTTTCAAATGATAATCATATTTAGCACCCATTTTTGGTTTTCAAAATATGTATGGAGGAAGAATAGAAAAATCCATCAAAAGTTAAAAGACAAATCATTTGAAATAAAATACAATGATCAAAATGTAACATGCAAAGTAAAAAGTAAAAATCACACCAAAAGACATGATTCATAGAACATCTCCTATCCCCATTCGAAACTCAAACTCCAAAGTTGGCCTTGATAGAGATGAGGTCCCTTGGGGTGTGGTAGGATAGTAGATTAGGATAGGATAATTAAAAGTAATCTATTATTTCTACCTACTTCCTCATACAAGTACCTAATCTTTGTATTAGATTGATGAATCTATAAGGGGTCCTAAGGAATGGGAAACACATTATGGGGAGGAAGGTCCATTTTACTTTTCATGAATATATCCTTCATGGGATGATATTAATACTTAATTAGTTGACTTAAAACTTGTGTGGTTATGAAAATCTCTTCATAGTCCTTCATGTCAAAAGTCATCTTATTTTGACAAACCTAATTTAAGTGTCTTGAATTTGATGAAGAGTTTCTCTACCTTACTTTTTCATCCATTTCCCCCACTACCCATTTCATTTCCCCCCTTAATAGGCAAGTTTGATTCTAAATATATTTTCCCACTTCTATACTCCTTCACATATTAAAACATGTTAGCACTACTTTATTTTGGTTTTATCTATTATTAGAATAACATAATATGCTTGAGTGACTATGGATTACTTTATTTACACCATTACTTTACATTTATACCATTGCTTTGGTTTATTTGAGAATTTTCTATTATTGTACCTCCTTTTTTAAGGCAAATATGTCCATTACAACATTTTTTTTTCACATTTCTTTTTTTTTTAAATAATTTTAACCTTTTCTATTTTTCATGTACTTTTTCCATTTTTAAGTGAGTTTGGCTTGTTAATTCTTACTCACCAATGTTGATTTCCCTTTTATGTACTTTTTTCATTGATGATTGAGTAAGGATAGTTATTTCTCACTCATCAATGTTGTTTTACCATTGTTTACCCATATTTTTTAAAGTAAGGATTCTTACTACTTTCACATTGATGTTTGATTACCATTTTTACTTATATCCTTAGTTTGACTTGGTTTATTTATCTTTCTTACTTAAGGTTTACTTGTTTGAGTTTTTCAGTCATTAAGTAGCCTTGGATTTTTTGTTACCCATTTTAATCTACATTTTAACTTGGTTATTTGGTCCTAACTTAGAATTGTCACCCTAGCTTACCAAATTTCCAAGTACGTCATGCCTAAATCACATCAATTATCTTGGCTTTCCTGAATTTGTTTATTTTTTATCTTTGTTTTTATATCCTTTGGTTTGTCCAAATTAGTTTTTGTGCCCTCCACAATCAAAACTAAAAAAATAGAATAAAACCATCTAGTGATAAAGGTAAGTCAAGGTATGCATACGTTACTTTTATTTTCAATTATTCCATTTTAGTCATTTCCATTCATTTATTTTATGTTTTAAAATACTAAAATTTATTTAGCTTTACTTTTGTGTGTTGATATGTTATTTTATAAAATAATCATCCCCTATTGAACTTGAGTGACACATAATGATATTTGAGTGGGTAATATTTATATACATAATATTTTCAAACTTTATCAATTATTGATGTTTTCTCTTGTAGGAACCTATTGAGTGACACTTACCTAAGCCTTTCCTCATATCTTTCATGCTCATCCAAATAATTCACTGCCTTACATATCCACTTCCTAATCCTAAAACCCTTTTTGATAGTTTACATTACACTATCATCTTGGGCTGACCCTGAATTCAAATTGTTAAAATCATGTTATGGGTCTAAGTCAACTCTCACTAACCTAGATCAAGATCTAACTTATTTTTATCAATTAATGATACAAAGTCAAATGGTTTTAACCTTTTGTCTAAACTTTAAAAAAGGTTTAGGGTTAGGTTAAGCTAAATATACACATTCATTTCTCTATTTCCTAAGGAGAGACAAGAGTTAATTATTCATTTATGCTTCTTTAAAATCTACACTTCCACCATTCTATCAGAGGAGTTATTACTTAGGGTCTATACTTGGATAATAATCTTGTATTATGGGAAAGTATTGGATTCTTATTCCTTTATTAGTGGTCATTAAAAACCAAAATGACCTATTTTAAATCACCTTTGGCCAAGGGAGATATTGAGTCTCAACGGGTTCATTTTCAAGGTAAGTATCTCTAACTTTAATCCTATATTTTAGTAGAGAGATGTATTTTAAGTAATGTATTTTGAATATATTTCTCTCTCCATGCATTAGGGTTTTATCTATGCATAAGTTAATTAGGATTCTCATACGCATGTTTACTTTTTTTTCCCCCACTTTAAGCCACAATATTTGGTGAGCACTAGATTAGATTTTACTTTACTTGTCATTTAATTTGTGAATATGAAAACATAGGACTTATCTAGGGTTATTCCATGGTCTTACTTGATTAGAGTCATTGGAACCCTATCTAGTGATGTTATTTTGTAAGAGATCCCTTGGTTAGGTCTAGCAGATCAATCTTGGTCATGACCTTAAATATATAATGTATTACCAATCAAAAGTGTAAGTAGAATTTAACTTCTTTGAGTTAGGATTGATTAATAGGTCAACTACATTTTTCTTTATATACACTCAGTATGGTAGATCCTTTACCCAAATGAATATTTTTATAACTCTAAAACTAAGGATGAATATATAACTAGCATAAATAGGATAATAAAAATATAAACATGGCTCCAAATGGAGAAAAACTAACTGTGGCTACTTGAAAACAATATTTTCAAAGACTAGGTTGTAAAACTAATGGCTTTCCCAATCTAGAACTACATGTTCAGCCTCAAAATCAATCAAAATATAACTCCAAACAAATTATAGTAGGCTATGGATATGGCTAGAGTTTTGAGAAATATGTCAAATTATAGGACATGCAAATATAAATTTTCATTTACTATAGTTGTATGTGCAACAATCATGAAGTGTATTCTACATTTTATATAAATCACATGACCATGATGAAAATAATTATAGGTCTCTTCAAGAGATAAAGGAGGACATAAATCAAAAGGTCTTCACATTTGGTGTGTAATAGTCTCTTGTATAACAAAAATGTTCTATATTAGGATGTCAAAGTTGTAATACAAGGTGGATGGGATCCCTCAACAACATAGTCTACACTAGGGTGGAATACTCATTATCTTAATTATAAACCAAGGTGGATTAATTATTCTCATAATTAATAATTGGGATGTACATGTAATTCACCTTAGCACCAATAGGGATGGCCCTATAATCTCCACAACAACAACAAAATTGGGCCCCTCCTTCCCCTGAGAAGTAATATGAAGGATATTATAATCAATAGGAAGGGTGGGGATAACCTCAAATATAGGGTAGTTATTAGGGAGGAAATAAAAATATAATGAAAGGTAATATAAAACCATGAAAACTTATTACATGTTATATGTGTTGGGGATGAACCATATCACACAAAACTATCTTTGCAACTTGTAATGGGAAAAATTTTATGCATATTTTATAACTTTAAGATAGTGTAATACTATGGAATGCCCAATTTTATAGAAATAGAGTAAATATAATACTTTAAAATGTGAACACAATAGACTCTCATCTAAAAATATAAGATCTTTTCTAGGTTGTTACTAGAAATAAACACATAAAATATGGTCTTTCACCTCTATGGATTACTTAAGAAAATTCAACAAGAAAGGTATGAGAGCATGGAATCTATATGCTATAAGAGATAATATCTTGATGAATGAAGAATCCTAGATATTATAGTCAATTCATAATAAAAATTCCATTCAAGGAGACTTTGTGATAGCCAATGCCCAAATGTATGGAAAGATTTTATAGATCCTACAATAAGAGTGAGAAGTTAAAACTTTTACATACATAATAAAATGAGTAACTATCCCATGAAATTAAGATATTTAATATACATACACATATATATGTGTGTGTGTGTGTGTGTGTGTGTGTGTGTGTGTGTGTGTGTGTGTGTGTGTGTGTGTGTGTGTGTGTGTGTGTGTGTATATATATATATATATATATATATATATATATATATATATATATATATATATATATGTATATGTATATGTATATATATATGTATATATATATATATGTATATATATATATATGTATATATATATATATATGTATATATATATATATATATATATATATATATATATATATATATATAATATTTCATAATTTTTATATTACACATAAAGATGTAAATAATGAACATAACAAGTGGTTTGGTATGTCAAAACCAAGAAACCATGGGATGTGGAAAAAATAATATATATTAAGCTCTAAGAATATGAAGTCCCTAATATTGTTTTTAGTTTCAATAGCACTATAAATATGATTCATAGATATAATTTAAGATATATTATAGGGCCATATATAAGCTACAATCCTAGTACTCCATGTTTAGTAGACTATGGTTGAGTCAAACCTATTGGAACACTGAAAGATGTAGAGATAAAGTTCACTAACTTATGTTTGTGTGTGGATTTTTAAGTGATTGAAATTAATGTGTATGAGATTCATAATATTATTTTAATTTCAAATAAATATACCTATGATGGCTGCATGATGATCAAAATAGTGGAAAAATAATTGGAAAAACACAAGGAGGATGTTATTATTGTTATATCTTTGAATAAATATTAGTAAAAGACATACATGATACCAAAGGGAACATATTATAAATATTCATATAGGTATTATAGTTGGCTCAAATTTTATATAAATCCTAAATTAAAATCTATCTAAAGTATATAATTTCCTTATTTTTTGAATCCTACTCAAGAGACACCAGTGTTACAAAAAATAGAACAACCATGGATCTAACTAATCCAAACATGCCCTCAGTTCCAAATATAACATTTTAGGTTCCCTTCTATGTACTCTCCTACATGATAAAATATATATCACATATATAAGTCAACTCATATTAATGGAGATTATATTGAACCTACTTTAGAAGGCAATGTACCATGGGAACAAAGTTCTTCAATTAGTGGTTACTTAAATGCTCACATGATTGATTGGGTGTGTGAATATCATGAAAGAAGTTTCATGTGAACTATGTTCACCACATAAATAAACCTAACTCAATAATTTTCTATAGAATATATATCAGACTTATTTTATAGGGTGGAAAATCATATACCAAATATTTAGGTGTGAGTGAGTGTAATAAATTATGCATTGAAAGGGGTTGTAGATGGTTGGTGGGTTGACAATAGGTCCAAAAACCTAAATTAAGAGGAACTATGAAATTTTTTATGAGTCATATATAAAATTTAAACTTCTATCTTAAATAAGTGGCCATTCTTCCAAGAAGGATAATGCATATCAATGCATATCTATAAATGCATATAAATATGGATATCATAGACAATTGAGCCAAGATACTAGGTGTATGTTTTTTAGTGGACCTTATCTTCTCTACCAAGATCTTGGTATATGAATTACAAACCAAGATGATAGATACACACATGGCCCCAAATTAAACAATATTTTATTTAAAAAAAATTATTTAAAGATGAAATATTATGATGCACATGTATCTATAGAATTTAAAAAATTAATTATACCATGGACAATAAGATGATATACCTTCTATGAAGGATAAAAAATCACAAGATCAAGCAATCATGAGCCTTAAAAAACCCTAAAAGAGTACCAAACTAATAAGGAAATATTATTTTATGTTAAAACATTTAAATATGATATGGAATAATGAAATTTACTCTCACCACACTAAAATGAAAGGGGGATAGATTTGAAATAATGTTTTGAACCTAAAAAGGAATGTAAATCTCATAACTATCTATCACTAATGCAAATGAATGAAGTTATGAGTTTGTATATTCATTAATATATATGTGTGTTATGTTTTGAATTATTGATGCTTTTCCTTGATTGAATTATATTTGTGTGACTTTATCTAACAAGCATTTAAAGGGTCATGTAAAGATATAGACTCTTGTTAAAGCCATAGCTTCTATAGGCTGCCATAGCAACTATGGGCTTCACCTATAGGTTACCTGTAGCCACTATAGAGTGCTTATAGAAATTATAAGCTCCACCTACAAGTTTCTTGTAGCCATTGTAGAATTCTTGTAGAAATTAAAGAGTGCCTACACCCACTATGCAAAGCACAACCATTATTAAGGAGACCTTGTAGACACATCTAGCTCTCTTGGGAAACCAATTGAATGATTGGGAAGAGTCATAATTGTTGTACAGATTCCCTATATGCATGGAGAGATTAGATGTGCTCCCAAAGATGGTAAAGACAAGGATAATGAGAAAAGACAAAGTGAAATAAAATAGCAAAATAGTATGCCTTATCTCTAACCTAGTCAAACCTAAAATAAGTAACTTCAGTTACTAACTACTTGAAGGTTGACTGGGGTAGTTTCTAAGTATTTGTATTCTTTCCTAGTTTGGTTTTTTTGGTTAAGAGTTAATAAACTAATTTTTGTATTTAAAGGTAGAACCTATATCAGATTAGGAGTTAGATAATTTTTAAAAAATAATAGCAGAGGTTTTTAACTATATCCTTTGTATCTATAATTGAGTAATGAGAAAGTTGAATTTTTAAGAAGTTTATGAATTATCTTGAAAAAGGATTGGATCTCAATTATAAATGAGGAAGGGCCCCACAGAATGAGCTGATATGAATATCTTAACCCTCTTTAATTATTAGAGTGTTGTGTAAGTTGATTTTAATGTTTAGTTTGATTATATAAGTGTGATGCATGTGTGATACATAAGTGTGGAATAGTTCTATAATTATTTAATAGAAATTTCACAATATATCTATCTGGTAAATTTAGAATAAATTTATTATACTAAAACTAGAAAAACAAGTTGATTTCTAAATCAATTTTGCATATATAGTGCTGACACTCTTGAAAATTTTATGCACCCAGGGTTGATAATTAATGTTTAATCAGATTGGTGAATTTGGTAATCATTGGGTGATTAGTATTCACAATATTGTGATTCCATTTTTGGGGAGGGTATCAATTATTGTTTCTAAAATTAATCATTTAAATTTTTTTCTGGTTAATAAACTATTATACCTAGCTAAGCAAGTCAAGTGAGGACATTACAATGTCTTATGCCAGATGTCTAAGATCTTGGACATATATTTATAGCCAAGCAAGTTGAATAAGGGCACTATGGTGTCTTATGCCATATGTCTAAGTTTATAGAAGTAAATAGTGTATAAGTTACCTCTTGTTTCTAGAACTTATTTCCTACAAAAGTGATTTATTTTTGGCAAAGTGTGCCTTAAATTTTATTGCTTTCTAGAATAAATTTTCCTACTTTTAGTAGTTAATTTTTATTGCTTTCTAGAAATAAAATTTCATTTCTTGTTGTTTTGATTTCAGCATTCTTTTATTTATGCATTATTTTTTTAAAAAAATGGTCTAAAATAACCCATTTTGAAACACATGAAAAAAAAACCAATTAATTCTATGAAGGAAGGGACATGATAGTTAAAGGAGTGGCATAACGTTTACGTAGAGAGAAAGAGATTCTTGAGGGAGATTCCTACCAAACAAGCCGCAAGTTATTGTTGGGAAAGAACCACAAATACATGCAGAAACCAATAACCCTATTGAAGAATATACCATAAGTCAGAAGGATCTTGAAGAAATAAACACTAAAAAACAAAGGAGGCATCTTGCAAAAGAAGCACTATTGGCTTTGGAAAAGGAAATAAAAGAAGAAGAAGCATTAACTGAGTTGGTAAGAAGGAAAAAGGAGAAGAACTACACAAACTAGACACTCTAGAAAGTAACATATTTACAATATTTTAGAAAGTCTTTCTTGATCAAATCAAAGAAAGCTCAAAAGAATCTTTAGACCCTTCATCTAGTAATAATATTGAGGATCAGCAGATAAATGTTTATTATCATGCTGACCAAAGAATTGATATAGAGTTTGAGGATAAGATCCTGAGTACCTTTGGTATCCATATCATAAGAAAATCCATCATGAGTAGAGAAGGAGATTTTGTGGAAGACAATGGGACTCCAGACATAGTTACTTTTTAATTTCATATTCTAAATGCAACAGGCATAATATAAATGAAAAACATCCCACCCTTAACCTTGGTCAATTTCATAGGTATATTATGAGAAGACCCATAAACATTATTGTTCAAATTTGATATCCTCTGTAAAAGCTATGACTATAGGTAGGATGCACAAAAATTAAAACTTTTTTCAACTAGTCTCAAAGACTCAACACTTCACTAGTTTATGAGACTGGGTAGTAATTTGGTCCACACTTGGGAGGACATGAAAAATAATTTTTTTACCAAGTATCAGGAATATGGAAGAAGAAAAAGTTATAGAATAAATTACATCTTTAGAATGACTCAGGAGGGGGATGAATTCTTGGAGAATTATGTTGAATGGTTTATGTTTAGTGTACAAAAATTCAAGAAAAGTACACTTGGAGAAGAACCTTTAAAACTCATCTTCCTAAAAGGAGTCAAAGAAGATTGTCTAGAAGCCTTGGACCTAATGAGTGGAGGGGATATTTCTCACCTACCATTCTCAGATATCAAAGATTTGAGTAAGAATTATTCTATATCTACCATAAATAAAGTCAAGGGTAGTAAGCTCCCATTGGCAACTACAAATGGCCTATCAAAAACTAAGTTTAGTAATCTATTACAATATATGAAACTAGATATCATTATCCATTTGGCCACCCAACTAGATAGCCTACACTTAAGATAAAAGCAATAAGCTTTGGATCAAGCCTTGACCATTTACTATCTAGACTGTAAGAAGAAAAAGGTTGATTGTAGATGTCATGAGGTTTAGGCTAAATTAGCTCACATAACAGTTGAAGAACTATAATTAGTAGAGCTACACATTGTAAGAGGAGATGGTGATCATGTTTTCTATTATGTTAAAATAAGACCATGGGTTTAATGACTAGCTTATCAAGGTATGGGACAAAATCCACCATTTTCAAATTTGACCTCCTTTAATTTACAATTTGTAAATGTTATTCCTAATTATACTAGCCCTTAGATGAACATTCCACCTCCTAATTATAGCTATAATCCACCTCAAGCATGCTACCCCACCACCTCTTGGTAGCCTCCACAAAATGTAGCCCAATCTTAGATGTAAGCTTATCAACTACCCCAAGGCCCACCTTTCAAAAACTAGTGGCAAAAACCCTAGAGACCTGACCAACCATGGGATATATCTCCAATAGGATGTCCTCCACAATAGTAACAAAAACCTCCTACTCTTATTCCCAATACATAAGCTACACCCAAGACTAACTAGCTACCTACCCAACCCATTTAGAATCTTGAAAATAAGCTAGTGCAATCCACATTTAGTACTAAGCATATTCAGTACTTGACATACATGATGAACATCTATAAAGTTTACCTCCATTTAGGGAAGGTACTACCACCCCCAACACCACCCATAATAAGGGATTCAGATGATGAAACCCTATAAGAGTATGCTAACCCACCACTGTCACCTCAAGAACTCTCTGAACTAGCACATAAAGTTTTTTATGAAATAACCCCACCATTTCTAGAATGTCTTAGCCTTTAACACCATATAATTGAACTTGAGTTTGATTTCATGGGATAGCTTAAGAACTTTTTCATCAAAATCCCTCTATTCGAAGCCATCAAAGATGTACCCATATATTCCAAAGCTATTAGATACCTCTATTTGTAGAAACCTAGAAGGACAAAAAAGATACCAATACTATGCATGTGATTAGCCAACTAGCAAACATCAAATGGGGAATACCTTACCAAAGAAGTATTCAAATCTTGGATGCCCAATAGTAATAGTCTAGCACCATCACTAGAAGTTATCCAACATATTGATCAACCTATGGGATGTAATAAATATAATGACAACTAAAACTATGCACAAACTACAACTGACTAATATTCATCTCACATCTACAATATTTCAAATGGATGATAGATCTACAATCAGACTAGAGTGAATCACTAAAAATCTTGTCATTTCCATATATTCTTGGGAGTATCCTAAAAATTTATTTATGCTATAGCTTAAGTTTAATTTGGGTGGATACCCCCTTATCTTGGGATGACCTTGGATTGCCACAATAGATGCCTTCCTTAGCTATAAAATAGGTAACATGATGATATCCAATGGATACCACACTAAGTAGTTGGTTCTTTATCCCCTAGTACAACCAATTTTTTCACTAGAGCCTACATAATGGAATAAATAAGAGGAGGTAGATCAACCTTACCTAATTCATATATTTACCATAGACCATGCATGTATATTGGATAATCAAGAAGAAGATACCATTATCTCTAATATTTTTCAGCATAATTAAAACTCCTTCTATAGATCTCAACCACTTGTAAAGTATTGATTGCCCCTTTTTTGGCATCTAGAAATTGGATAATTCTAATGCATCTGTACATGAAACATTCCATCAATCATTGCCTCATAGCTACATCTAAACTATATCCATTAGAAATATGGAAATAATGAAATCACTTTCATATAAAATTGAAATCTCTCTAAGGAAAACATTGCTTATTAATAACAAGTTGGAATTAAATGACGAAAAATGCTTAGTCAACATATTTCATGATAACCAATGTGTTCTTATATGGAATTATGAGGATATGCAAGTAATCAACCCCAAAACATGCACACATCATATTTACATCAAAGAAAAGCGCCAAATAATTAGACAACCATAATGTAGGATGAATCTAGCTCTTCAAGAAATCATCAAAAGGTAATTAAATTTTTTTTTGACTACTAGATTTATTTATCCTACCTCTGATAGTGAATAGGTGTCACCTTTGGTAATTGTACCAAAAAAATGGATAATGGCATGTATGCATATATTACAAGGAAACCAACACATTAACTAGGAAGGATCACTTTCCTCTACCCTTCATTGACCAAGTCTTAGACACACTAGCAAGGAATAAATATTTTGCCTTTCTAAATGGCTTCAGTGCTTAGAACTAGATTAGAATTTCTCTAGAGGACCAAGAAAATACTACCTTTACTTATTCCTAGGGTACTTATGATTATGTTGTATTACCCTTTGGGATATGTAATGCTTCATCTACATTCCAAAGGGCTATTCTAAGTATCTTTATATATATTGCCAATGAATGTGTTGAAATCTATATGGATGACTTCACTATCTATGGAGAGACATTTGATGAATGCCTTAAAAATATATAAAAAGTGTTTCAATGCTGTTAAGAGCATCATCTATCTCTTAGCCACAAGAAATGCTACATTCTTATGACATAAGGTATTGTTTTGGGCCACCATGTATCTACTACAAGAATTAATGTTGACCCTAAAAAAACCAACATCATCAAAATCCTACCTATTCCTCAAAAACAAAAAGATGTTAGGTTTTTTTTAGGCCATGCTAGTTACTACAGGAGATTCATCAAAAAATTTAGTAAAGTAGTAACACCATTTTTCACCCTTCTGGTTAAAGATGCTAAATTTCTTTAGACTCCTTGTGATATAGCCTTCAAAAAATTAAAGGAATTATTAACCACCACCCCTATTCTACATGGTCTTAATTGGAATATTCCATTCCACATTCACATAGATGCTTCAGATACTACTTTTGGAGCTGTGCTAGGCCAAAAATAAGAAGCACTCAATTATGCCATCTATTTTATAAATAAAAGCTTGTAGGTAGTAGAATTAAATTACATAGTTATTGAAAAAGATTTCTTAGTGGTATTTTTATGCTATCAACAATTTCCATCACTACATCATAAGGTATTAGGTCTTTGTTCATATAGACCATGTAGTCATTTGGTACCTTATGAATGAACTAGTTGTTATAGGTAGAGTGATAAGATGGTTGCTCTTATTATAGGAATTTGATATCACCATTATTGATAAGCCTAGAAAGGATGATGTAGTGGCTAACTTTTTATCATGATTTCAAACCCATGAAGAGGATACCATAGTGGATGACTCATTTCTAGATGAGTACCTATTCTCTCTCACCCTTACCATACCCTGATATGCTGATATTGCTAACTACCTTATCACAGGGTTACTTTCAAAACACTTCCTCCCCAAACAAAGGAGAGCATTGATTCACAAAAGTGACATATATTCATGGTTTTCTAGATTCATTTTCTATATTGGGCTTGACTCTATCATCAAAATATGTCTCAAAGAAGATGAAGTTATAGATATCCTCAAAACCTGCCATGATGAACCTTGTGGAGGAAACTTTGTAGTCAAGTGTATAACAGTCAAAATTTTGAAAATAGAATACTATTGGCCCTCACTCCATAAAGATACAATAAGATATATGACATATTGTGATAAATTTCAATGTATGGGGAGACCCACATGTTTAGATGAAATGCCTTTGTAGCCTCATATGGTGCTTGAACCATTTGAAAAGTGGGGCCTAGACTTTGTAGGACATTTTGATCCCAAATACAATAACAAAGAGTACATCCTTGTCTAACTGACTATGTCACTAAATGGGTAGAAGTCAAGGCTCTTACCATGCTAGGGATGAGAAGGTGGCATCTTTCCTCTATGAAGAAATATTTACTCGATATGGTGTGTCATGTGAAATAGTCACTGATTAGGGACCCCAATTCACTGATAATTTAATTACTACCTTAGTACAACAATATGATATCATGCATAGGAAATTAACTCCATATCATCTATAGTCTAATGGATAGGTGAAAGTCACCAACAGGGAGTTAAAAAATATTTTGATGAAGATTGTTAGTATTTTTCATCAGGATTGGGAGGCTAGGCTTCTTGAAGCTGTGTGGGCTTACAGAATCACATGGAATACCACTATAGGCTTGACTCCATATGAGTTGGTCTATGTAAATAAACCTATCTTGCGTAATGAATTTGAACACAATACCTTACGAATAACACTAGAACTTGGGATGGATATATCTAAAGCCTAGAAAGAAAGTCTTCTATAGTTGAATGACTTAGATGAATATAGATAATAGGCATTAAAAAAAAAATTATAATATATTAATGAATTAGATGACATGACAAACACATTAAAACCAAGTAATTCCATACTGGAGATTGGACCCATTTTTTACTCCAAATACAAGGATCACATGGGTAAACTCTAGATTAAATGGCTTGGTCCTTTTGAAATTCAGAATTTTTTTAACAATAGAGAAATTCAACTCCAAACCATTAATCTAATAAGATTTTGTTTTATAGTCAATGGCCACAAACTCAAGTTGTATAAAAATCCACTTAATTAGGAAGTATTTACCAATCACGTATGGTAATAGTTACAAGATAGATATAATGATGTCTTGGTGAAGTAGGTTACCCCACTAGATAATGAGAGCACCAGTCCACACTTAGTCGAGGAAGGAGAAGAGGGCATCTTTGCCCTCCTATGGCATGATGAATGAGACCATCCATTGGTCCTTAACAAGTCACATTTTTAGGCGACTTGGCTAGGACCACTGAATAAACATTCTACTACAAATATCAATTAGAGTCAAAATAAATAAATAACCATTTTTGGGCATTGTTGGTAGCTTCTAGGTGGAAAACTAGCATGCTAGCTACCTAGATCTATAAAAAGGGCCTAAATAGAAAACCAGCTTGCTAGTTATTTAGGGGTAAAAATAAAAATAAATAAAAATGGGAATGTGAAGATGGAAGTAGAGAGAACCCAATCCCTTAAACCCTAACTATTCATGCAAGTTTCTTGAAGATGTTATGGGAATTCTTGAAGTCATTATGGGCACCTTCTACATAGTTGGCCATCACTTTGGATCTTGCTATGTGTACCTCTATGGCTATTATGGGTACCCTCTCATGCCTATTTTCACCTTTTTATAGATCATACAGATAGATCCTCCTATGGCTCTCACTGATGGCTTGGCTATTATCTTTTAGGCATTACATGAAAGTCATAAAACAACCTCATGGATGAATGTAAAAATATTGGGGCAGCACATATCATATCTATTGCCTAAATTTACTACTAAATATCAAGTTATATATCCACAACAAATAATAAAACTTCCCTTTCCATGAGTAAATGTTATAGATTAAATTTTTTACCTACAGGGGCACTCATGATTCATTTACAATTCTAGTTCCATGTTAAAGACCCTACTAATTACTACAGCCAAGCTCGGGCATAAAACCTCTAAGGCATATGCATCATCCAAAATCCTATTATCTGGTTCATCAAGATGAAGGTCACTATCCAATATTTCCCTCAGCTACCTACTTTGGATCTTCCAACCCACTTAGAGCACTCAAATTTTGAATTGCCACCTTATGGTATGAAAATAATCATTTATACTCCCAGTTCAAGACCCATGTTCCATACAGCTTATCCTACATCACATGCACATGTGATATAGGCATCATCAATGCCTAACCACCAGTGATATCATAATAATTTCACAAAGGGTCCACTTCAATCCAATTCCAACTACCAAACTAATCATTGCACCATTAAATCATTCCCATGTAAATATTTTCATGCTAACACACATGTGACTTTCTAGGCATCACATCCAAAACACCATTATTAAAAGGTATATTGTATCTTTCATCATTGAAAATTTCATTAATTATTCTAATCTAGCCATATATTATTAATAAATCATATTTAATTATGACTTTAATCATTCATTAAAAATCCTATCACCTCACCACTACACCTACAATATTCCTCATAGTGACCTATCTCATCCTATACTTCTTACTCCATCCATGTCACCTGAGGACATGTGATAGATCAAGTCAAGGGATATGTTATGGGTTAAACTTCATGCACCATGGGAACATTGTAACCTCACACTCACCATTTGTGAACCAAACCTTGTAACCTACAAACCTCATATTTTGCCATTTTAGATGTAAAACCTATTGTAGGTAGATTTTCATAAGTTTGAAGAGTGTGTAGTTGATTGTTGATTGATGGCACTAATAGAGAAGTTAAAATGGTAGGGCCAGTTGTGTGGTGAGATCCCTTAGACCATAGGCACTTATGGAGAGACCAACCCAATTGGGATGTCTTCCATAGAGCTGGTTGGACTACCTATTTTAAACAATTATAACATTTTGTAGAACCTCTTGCCATGGAATTTGTAGGTTATTTTGATGGAAACCAAGCCACTATATGTGGTATCATATTTCCATTTACTGAGACTTTTGTGATCCAAACAACTAGGCTACCAAGCATGGGTGAAAATTGGCAAGATAGACCCAATGGCCAAGAGGCCAGGTAGTAGTTCTGCTAAGAAGATGAAAGATTGGTATTAAATAAGTGATGTGTACAAGGACTTAGTATACCTATAGAATGGAGATAAATAACAACATATATTATCAAGTACATGACCTGTGAGGGAAGGTATTCCCTCATTTACACTCTCTAGTTCAAATTTTTAAATCATTTAAGACATAATATAATAATTAATGTTCATAATTTCTTATGGAATATCTTGAAAAGAATGTCCAAAGAATATCAAAAAGGCACTAAAATATCCCTATCTCACCACTACCTCATATGGCTCATAATTAAATAAGGAATAACTTTTGTTGGACCTGACCTTACTTGGGAGCAATTTTTGGCCCTGAAAAATATTGTTGGAAATATTATCTTTAATGTCAAAGGTCAAGCATTGGTAATAAAGGCCCCATTGCATTTAATGGTGTTTTTAATATTCATATCTTAGCTAATGTGTATTAATATTTATTTAATATTAATGAATATATTTTTCATTGCATATAAGTCAAAAGAGGGCCCATGGAGAAGTCAAAGAGTCATGGGGTAAAGACAAAAGAGGAATGGGACACATTTTCTCATGAAGAGTCATCTTGAGAAATTCAAAGAGTTACCATGTGAAAACAAAAGAGGTTATCAGACATTTTTCCATGAAGGAACACTTTGAGGAATATGAAAAGTCACCAAGATAAAGACAAAAGAGGCAATGATGTATTTTATTATGAAGGGTTACCATGCGACTTTTCAAATGCAAGGATATGAAGGGTCATATAAGTTTGGCACCATTTTCCATGAGGATTGAAGGGTCACAAAGGGTGAATACCAAAGGTCATTTGGAAAGCTATAAATAAATGCTTGAAAATCCATTTGTAATATGAAAGAGAGAAAATAGTTTTGTAATTATTTTATATAATAAAAGAGGAGAGAAAAGTAGGAGATATTGTAGAGTTGTATCATTTGTTAAGTAAGAAACATTGAGAGATAGTTGTATTTTATACACAAGAGGGGTTGGTGCTCACAAATATTTACAAGGGTTTCGTGCTCCTATGGGTTGGTGCTCACAAATAGTTTTTGTGTTGATTCTTGGAAAATGGGTTAGTGCTCCTACAATTTGATGCTTTTGAACTTTGTAATTTGAGTTAGTGCTCATTCATATACTTGAAATTCTTCTCCATGGTTTTTCTTACTTTGGATTTTCATGTAAAAATCTAGTCTCTCTCTCTCTCTCTCTCTCTCTCGTGTGGTGCATGTTATTGTTTTATTTTTATTGCATATATTAAATTTTTGATTAAGTGGTTAAATAAAATAAATAAAATTAATTAAAAGATATATAATATACTGATTCACCCCCCTCTTAGTATATTTCATGCTTAACAATTGGTATCAGAGCAGGTTCCTTTTGAAAACAATTTACAACTTAAAAGTAGATCGAGGAAAGCACAATGGCTAGATCACATGAAGGTTTTTATACAAATAAGGTACCTTTATTTGATGGGACAAATTATTATTTTTGAATCATAAGGATGAGGACTTATTTGATGGCCCTTGGATTCAACATTTGGCAAGTAGTGGTGGAGGAATATGAAGAGCCACAAACACTTGTAACTACTCTATCATAAAAGAAGGTAAGTGAAAATAATGATAAATCTTTAAATGATATTTTATGTGGTTTATGTGAATAAAAAATTATTAAATTCATGCAATATAAATTTAATCATAAAACTTAGGTAAAGCTTGAGAATATTTACAAAGCTGATGGAAAGGTTCAACAAACTAAGATTCAGACTTTCAGAAGATGGTTTGAGAGTTTGAAGATGGAGAGGAAGAAAATATAGCAATTTATCTTTTAAAGGTTGATCAAATAGTTAACTAGATTCAAGGTCTTGGAGAAAATTTAGAAGAATCAATCATGGTATAAAAAGTTTTGAGATCTCTACCATTGCAATATGATGCAAAAGTTTTAACAATTGAAAAGATGAAGAATTTAGACAAATTAAAGATGGATGAGCTACATGGTATTCTTATGGCATATGAGATGTAGACCAAACAAGAGAAACCCTCAAAGAGAGAAGCTACTTTCAAGACATCAAAGAAAGAGAAGGTTAAGATTCAAAAATCAAGTGACAGTTCTAGTGATGATGAAGATGACAATGGAGATTTATTTATTTGTAAGTCAAAAAATGGCACATGTAATTATCAAGAGAAATTACCTTTTAAATGTTTTAATTATGAAAAGATTGGAAATTTTATAGCTAAGTGCCTATATAAGGGTAATGGTGATAATGAAGAAGGAAATTCTACATACAAGAAGAATTTCAAAAGAAAATTTAATAAGGGATTCAAAAAGAAGAGTTTGTATTCTAAAGATCTTATCTAAGCTGAAGATAGTGGAGTCAGTGATTCAGAATAAGAAGAGATCTATTCATGGCCATGCATGAATATGCCTCCATAAGAAAAAGTATAGATGATCAAGAAGAACATGATGAAGCCAAAGTGAATCTAGAAGGAGAACTATTTTGTTCCTTATAAGAGTTAAAAGATCTTGAGAAGAAGAATCAAAGATTGAAGCTCCAAATCGAGAAAAATGAAAAGGAGTCAAAATAAATAATTAAAAATCTATACACACACTTTGAAGAAGCCAAGAAGAATGAAAAATATCTAATAACATAGTTGTAAAAAGTAAGTGAAGAATGTGAAAGGTATATTATTGAAATTTCTTCTTTAAAAGTAGATCTTGAGAAAACAAATAAAGCAATCAATGATAGAGCAACTAATGATTCAAAATTTGAGAATAACATTAATAAGTTGAATAAGATATTAGAAAGTCAAAGATCAATGTCAGATAAGATAGGTATCAGATTTAAAAAATAGAAATGGGAGGCCACTACTTTCATAGACAAGATTAATACAAAAAGAGGAAAGAGCTATGCTGAAGCTCTTACAAAAGAGGAAATAAAGAATGAAGAAGTTAAGAATATAGAGGACATCTCAAACAAAGAAGGCTAGAAGGAACAAAGCTACAAAAGGCAATCAGGTCAAAGATACATAAACAGGTCCTATTTTTATGGTTACTATTTTTATTGTAATGGATATGGTCATAAGAAAATAGAATGTCAAAAAAGGGCTAACATTTTTAGAAATAAGGAGAAGGAAACTCATGCAGAGTCAGGCAAAAGCCGCAACTCTTTTTCTCTTCTATCAAGCTTTAATGAAGAGGCCATAATATATTACAAGTGTAAAAACTTTGGACACATAGCCTATTATTATAGAAGTGTGTTCAAGTTAGTCAAGAAGGACCAGAGTTTTAAGGTTTCATTCATCAAGAAGAAAGTTTAGACAGGTTCATGGAAAAAGAAATAACATGAAAAGTTTATGTTGATACAGATATCTTTGCATTAAAGAAATGGAAAAAATCAATGGTTCATTAATAGTGGATGTTCGAAGCACATGACCTGAGATAAGAGAATGTTCATAACCTTGAAGAAGATCAATGGTGGCATAATGAAATTTAGAGATAATACTATTCCCAAAATTACCAAAAAAGGTACACTAAGTTTGGATAATGGTAGAAATAAAAATAAAAATGTTTTATTTGTAGAAGGTCTTAAGCATAATATTTTGAGTGTAATTTAAATGTGTGATCAAGCACACACACTAAAATTTTATACAAAAGTTTGTGAAATTAGGAGAATATATTTAGATGTGTTGGTTATAGATACTCATAGAATAAGAAATAATTTATATATGTTATCAAACATCAAAGGTCAAATATATTGTTTGAGTCAGATTGAAGAAAGTTGGCTATGACACAAGAGAATGGGATAAATAAATTTTGACAATCTTGTCAACATTAGCAAGAAGCAAGCAGTCAAAAATATTCGAAAGATTACAAAGCCATCTAACATGCTTTTTGAACCTTATCAACCTGGGAAGTAGGCTATAAGTTAGTTCAAAATAAAAGAATACTCAACTACTCAGATGTTAAAGCTTGTTCACACTGATTTGTGTAGACCTATGAGAACTCAAAGTACTCAAGGTGAGAAATATTTTATGTTATTTATTGATGATTTTTCATTTATAACCTGGGCAATGATTTTAAATAAAAAAATCAGAAGCTTTTAGATATTTCAAAGCATTAGTTGAGAATGAAACTAGTTTGAAGATTAATTGCCTAAGATCATATCGAGGAGAATTTATGTTAGATCATTTTGTTGAGTTTTGTGAAGACCATGGAATATAGAGACATTATTTAGTAGCCAAAACTCCATATCAGAATGGAGTAGTTGAAGGGAGAAATAGAATAGTTTAGGAGATGGTGAGGATAATGCTAAATGAATCCAAGATATCATATAAATATTAGAGAGAGGTAGTAGGTAAAATAGTGCATATTTGGAATAAATCATTATTGAGATTCAACAGTGACAAGACTCTTTATGAGATAAAGAAAGACAAACCAACTATAGTTGATTATTTTAGAGTTTTCAAAAACAAACGCTTCATAAAGAGAACTAATGAAAAATTCGATAAGTTTAAATCTAGAGTGGATGAAGGTATATTTCTTGGTTATTCTTGAAAAATTAAAGCTTATAAAGGTTATAACAAAAGAACCAAAAAAATAGTTGAAAGTACAAGTGTCAGGATAGAATAATATGGAGCATAAAGAATAAGTGATCTAATAAACATTCTTGAAATCATTGAAGAGGAATATTTTGAAGAATTAGATGAAGATGAGAAGGAGAAAAAGGACACCAAAAATCCATCCAAATATGTATAGAGAAATCATAATGAAAGTAACATCATCAAGGACATAAATGAAGGAATTTGCACTAGAAGAAAGATGATAAGTGAATCTAAGCAAGTTAATTTCTCTTTGTTATCCAAAATTTAGCCTAGAACTTGTTTAGAAGCTAGACATGATAAGCATTGGGTTAAGGCAATGGATGAATAATTAAATTAGATAGAAAAAAATGATACTTGGGAATTAGTGCCTAGACTAAAAGATCACAATGTAATAGGAACAAAATGGGTTTACAAAAATAAGTTGAATGAAAATGGAGAAGTGACCAAGAATATAGCAAGATTAGTATGTAAAGGATATGCTCAAATTGAGGGAATATATTTTAAAGAAACATTTGCACCAATGGAAAGGCTAGATGCTATTAGAATGTTTCTTGCATATGTAGTGTTTAAAAATTTCAAAGTATTTCAGAAGGATTTTAAATTTACCTTCTTAAATGAGAATCTAGAAAAAGAGGTCTACATTAAGCATCTTAAGGTATTTATTCTCTCAAATATTAGTAGCTATGTATGCAGATTGAAGAAAGCATTATATGGATTGAAATAAGATCTTATATATTGGTATGAAAGACTTGATAAGTACTTACAAGATCAAGGTTTCAAGAGAGGATTTGCTGACAGTAATCTCTACATCAAAATAGAAGGTGAGCATCAATTAATTATTGTGGTATATGTTGATGGTAACATTTTTTGAGGAAACATTGAAAAGATGAAAAAATGTTTTTTTGATAATATGCAAAAATAATTTGAGATGTCTATGCTTGGATAATTGTCATTTTCCTTTGGATTTCAAATATTTTAGTTAGATAAAGGAATTTTCATATCTCAAAGTAAATATGCCAAGGAAGTGTTGAAAAAATTTGGTTTTGAGGATTGTCCACTAGTTAGAAAACTAATGAGTACATGAAATAAGGTGAGCAAGGATGAAGATTCACCTATTGTAGATCAATCTTTGTATAGTTATATGATTGGTAGTCTTTTATATTTGACAATATTGAGGCTATACATCATGCATGCAGTAGGTATAGTTACAAGATATTAGTTAGCTATAAAAGATAGTCATGTTCAGTTGGTAAAGAGAATATTTAGATATATTAAGGGGACATTAGATTATGGATTGTGGTATCCCATAAGTAGAGATTTCACCTTGGTTACATATACAGATTTGGATTGGGCAGGTTGCTCGAATGATAAAAAGAGTACAAGTGGAGGAGCTTTCTTCCTCGGTGATATCTTAGTATCATGGCTAAGCAAGAAGTAGAAATTGCTATCACTTTCTATAGCTAAATCAAAATATATTGTAGTAGTATTGTGTTATACTCAAGTGCTTTATATGAAGCAAACTTTGGAAGATATCAAGGTAAAATATGATGAACCTATTTATATTTTTTGTGACAACACAAGTGCTCTTAATATTTCAAAGAATCTAGTGATGCATTCAAGAATAAAACATATTCTTATTAAATATCACTTCTTGAGAGACAAGGATGTAGATCAATAGGTTAAGATGGAATATATCAGTACTACATAGTAGATTGTAGATATTTTCATAAAGGCACTACCAAAAGACACATTTGATTATCTATAGGAGAAGTTGGGAGTAATTTATTTTACTTCCTACCATTGAGGATCAACATTAGTTGAGGGGGAGCTAAGTGTTAGCTCCAGGATATGACCTTTTCCATTGATGTCAAAGGGGAAGAAGAATAAAAATAGGTATAGGTACAGGTGAAAAAATAGGTATAAGGAATAGGTATAGGTTGATATAGTAAGGGGGAGTTATTGTATGTCTTTTAGATGGTAGTATGTGTAGGTTGACATGTGCAATACAAGTTTTAGGATGTGGTAGTTTTAGTTTGAGGTTGACATCAATGACAAATGGGGAAATTATTGGAAATATTATCATTGATGTCAAAGGTCTAGCATTGATGATAAAGGCCCCATTGCATTTAATGGTGCTTTTAATATTCATATCTTGGATAATGTGTGTTAATATTTATTTAATATTAATGAATATATTTTTGGTTACAAATAAGTCAAAAGAGGGCCCATAGAAAAGTCAAAGAGTCATGAGGTAAAGAAAAAATAGGAATGGGATGTATTTTCTCATAAAGAGTCATCTTAAGGAATTACAAGAGTCACCATGTGAAGACAAAAGAGGGTATGGCACATTTTTATATAAAGGGACACTTTGAGGAATATGAAAGTCATCAAGATAAAGACAAAAGAGGAAAGGATGCATTTTCTTATGAAGGGTTACCATGTGACTTTTCAAATGTAATGATATGAAGGGTCATGCAAGTTTGGCACCATTTTCCATGAGGATTGAAGGGTCACAAAGGGTGAATGCTAAAGGTCATTTGGAAAGCTATAAATAAAGGCTTGAGAAGCCATTTTTAATATGAAATAGAGTGCATGGTTTTATAACTATTTTATATAATAAAAGAGGAGATAAAACAAGATATATTGTAGAGTTCTATCATTTTTTTAGTAAGAAACATTGAGAGATAGTTATGTTTTATACACAAGAGGGGTTGGTGCTTCTATGGGTTGGTGCTCACAAATAGTTAATGTGTTGGTGCTCAGCAAAGGGGTTGGTGATCATATAATTTGGTGATTGTGAACTTTGTAATTTGAGTTGGTACTCATTCATATACTTGAGATTGTTCTCTATGGTTTTTCCCACTTTGGGTTTCCATGTAAAAATCTGGTCTCTCTCTCTCTCTCTCTCTCTCTCTCTCTCTCTCTCTCTCTCTCTCTCTCTCTCTCTCTCATGTGGTGCATGTTATTATTTGAGTTTTATTGCATATCTTGAATGTGTGATTAAATGGTTAAAGAAAAGAAATCAGATTAAGTAAAAGATATATAATATATTGATTCACCCTCCCCACTCTCAATATATTTCATGCTTAAAAAATATTTCACCCTAGGATGAAGAAGGCAATAATGAGAGGGTATCTCCTGAGGAACAACCCCAATAAACTATTCAAGAAAATGTTATGGGTACTAATGTTTTTGGTTAGCCTATAGCCACTGAAGGTCCATTTGGGACTATTATGGGAAAGAAGAAGAGGATAATACTAGTCCTATCCCATTCTAACATAGAGGAGGAATTGAGAAAGGTTAGGAAAAAGGAGAATAAGAATTGATTGAAGAAGAGGTTATGAAAAAAGGAAGAGAACAAGCAAAATGTTCTCATGATCAGGATTTCCAAACATTAGAACAAGCTATGGAGGAAATATATAGAATAAAAAATGAGATGATATAACTAAAAGTAAAACAAGGCATTAAAATGCTTATGGGAGTATTAGAGTTTATAGACCCCTCCATGGATAAAGAGAAGATAGTGGAGGAACCTACAGCTACATTCCTGGAGGAACTTATAGCATCCTCATCCACCTTGGTCACAAAATCCCTTATAGTAGAGGATGATCTAGTTTTGATACCCTTATATCAAATATTTCCTCCTCCATTTCCCACTACACTAACACCTACTATAGAAGTTATTGATGTGGATTTGTCAGCCACTACTCTAGTAGAGACTGAAGATCTTTTGATTTTTTTGAAGGAAAAATTTAGTAATAATGAAGCTTACCACAAAGAATTAATGTAGAGATTTAAGGGTTATGTTGAATCAAAATAAAAAAATGATGAATTACAAGAAAATTTTAAATATGCTGAAATTAGGATCAATTATTTGAAGGAAAAGATTGGCAAATTGTATGAAACTACTAAAATGCTAATGGAGTGTAGACCACCTTCTAAGGTATATGCCATGTACCTAGAAGAAAAATGGTTGAAATTTAGGTATGATAGGATTTATAATGATCAATATTGTATGGTTTATGACCCAAAACATTTCTTTGAAGAGTATAGACATGCCGATCCTAATCTTCAAGCCTAGCTAAATAAATTCTATATTCACCAATATATTGTTACTAGTGATACAGAATGGAATCTCAACATCTATTTGGGGCATGTTCCATTAAATGACTTCTCTTCATATGTTTTGAATGAAATTGGAAGAGGAAAACAAATGGAAGGATATCAATCAAAAGAAAAAGAAGCTACCTTGATGATCAAGAGTGAAGTAAGGGATTTAGATGTTGTGATAGATGAATGGATCTCCTTTATGAATAAAGACACTCCTCAAAAATGGGTTGCCAGAAAGCAGGTAGAAGTCTAGAACCATTATTTGGGCCTTATAGAATGAGACGGCAAGAAATTTTTTATTTCTTGTTCTCACAGATGAGTAGAGCTCTCAGATGCCTTGAAAATAAAGGAACCATACTCCCCTCAAAACCTTAGGGAGGCCATCTACAAGGTATATTTGTATATTGAACTTGTTAATAAGTGGAAAGTATAATGGATGGGTTTGACATTTCAACCCCCTATATTTTGGTTCCTAATTCATAACTAGGAGGGAAATGTTCTAGCTGATAGGGAAAAAGAGAAGAAAAGATGGAGTGACATTGAGAATGTTAAAGGTTTTTAAATGTTTGAATGGGTAGGCTACCTTGAGGCCCTAGACTTTAGAAATTTTTTTGGTTTTAGAATGCAACCAAGGCTTTCTCAAGGTTGAGAAAGAGATTAATTAGGGAGATTTGATGAGGCCATTAATCTCTTAATTTTATAGCCTCATCCATGCTTAGTCTATGTCCTTTTCCATGTAAATCTCATAACTATCCATCATTAATTCAAATTAATGAATGAAGTTATGATTTTGTATGTTCTTGTGTGTGTGTGTGTGTGTGTTTGTGTGTTATGTTATGAATTATTGATGTTTTTCCTTGATTGAATTATATTGGTGTGACTTTATCTAACAAACATTTGAAGGGTCATGTAAAGCTATAGATTATTGCTAAATCCACAACTTCTACAGGCTATCATAGCAACTATGGGCTTCACCTATAGATTTCATGTAGTCACTACAGAGTGCCTATAGCAACTATAGGCTCCACTTATAAGTTTCTTACAGCCATTGTAGAATGCTCATAACAACTAAAGGTTTCACCTATAGGTTGCATGTAGCTATTGAAGAGCGCCTGCAACCACTATGCAAAGTAGAGTCATTATTAAGGAGACCTTATAGACACTTCTAACTATCTTGGGACACCAAATGAATTATTAGGAAGAGTCATAATTATTGTATAGATTTCCTATATGTAAGGATAGATTGGATGTGATACCAAAGATGGTAAAGACAAGGATAATGAGAAAAGACAAAAGGAAATAAAATAGAAAAATAGTATGCCTTGTCTCTAACCTAGTCAAACCTAAAACAAGTAACTTTAGTTACTAACTACTTGAAGGTTGACTAGGGTAGTTTCCAAGTATTTGTATTATTTCCTACTTTGGTATTTTTATTTAAGAGTTAATAAACTACCTTTTATATTTAAAGGTAAAACCTAGATCAGATTAGGAGTTAGATAATTTTGATAAATAATAACATAAATTTTTACTATATCCTTTATATATAGAATTGAGTAATGAGAAATTTGAATTTTCAAGAAGTTTGTGAATTCTCTCAAAAAAGGATTGGTTCTCAGTTCTAATTGAGGAAGGCCCCCCTCAGAATGATCTATTATCAATATCCTAACCCTCTTTAATTATTAGTGTGTTGTGTAAGTTGATTTTACTGTTTAGTTTGATTATATAAGTGTGATGCATGTGTGATAAATAAGTTTGGAATAGTTCTATAATTCTATCACATCAATTTCATAATATATCTATTTGGTAAATTTATTTTACTACAGCTAGAAAATAAATTTGATTTCTAAATTAATTTTGCATATATAGTGCTAACACTCTTGAAAAGCTTACGAACCCAAGGTTGGAAATTAATGTTTAATCAAACTAGTGAATCTGGTAATAATTAGGTAATTAGTATGCACAATAATGATAATGAAATGGAAGATACATCCATAGAAAAAAAATCAATAACCATAAAAATTTATACAAAATTCAAAAATCATGAAGGGTAAATTCAATTCTCATTAGTTACAAATCTTAATAAATAAATGGATTGTGGAGGGAGAATTTTGTTATAAATTATATGCCTTAAAATGTCCACCTTTTTATAATGAAAGATGCAAGATTTTATGGGTGATGGGAAGCCCATGGGCCATTAATTAAAATATAGAAATATAGCTAATAAAATTAAATAAATATCAGAGATCAAGGCACATAAATCTCTATATAGATCAGATAGGGATGGGCCAAAGTTAATTGGTATCCTAATTTCATCCTTGAGGCATAGTGATGATTGTCTTGAGCTTAAACTTGTCAACTCAACATACCTTCTTATTTGTTATTCAATAATCAACATTAAATCATTTATCAATTGAGTTCAAGTTGAAATGATTTTATGTATAATAATTTGGCTATGGATATGTTGGATAACCACCTTGGAATATTTGAGCATGATTCTATCACTTTTATCACTTATCTTCATTATCATCCCAACTATGTTCATTAATACATGCTCTAAAAGTTCAATCTTTGCCACCTCTTCACTTTATAACTTGACACATTACCTTTTGTCAACTATGATTTACACTTAGGGAATGTTCTTATACAAGTGCCACTTACTCTAAAAGTGTTGACTTAGATTCCTATTATTACCTTGTATACTACCTTTATTATTGTGTCACATGTTAACATCTCAATTTTCATTGCATTATTGAATGGGTCAAGTATGACATATTTATGATAGGGAAACACCAATCAATATCAATTAATTTCATCATTGATTTATTCTAAAGACATATGGCAATAACTCAAATTTTATATTCTTTCAAACTTTCACTTGGAATTAGTTCTTCATGACTTTTTTTGATGAGTGATCATGCAAAAAAAATGACATATATTCATGTGAAAGTGTTAATCTTCCATCTTTGCATTTTTTGACATTGTGTATTTTGGCATGAATTTTGTTCTAAAGACTTAAGTCTTCATATATTTTGGAGTTACATCTTTTTTACATTTTTTTCCATGATTACTTTTATGTTAAAACTTGTGACAACTTTTCACACAAAAAGTGTGAAGACCAAGCTTGTATGTAGGCATGAAAATTTTAATTTATTATTTTTGGACTTGGAATCTTGTAAAAAGTTGAATAAGCCAATATGAAGGTTTTATACACTTTAAATACAACTCAAATCTTGCATTTGATTTATGAATTGGGCTATCAAGCTAAAATGTAAATATCAAAAGTGAGATGACCTAAGAGTCAACATTATAGAAACATATATGGGTTGTTTTCCTAATAAGAAATAACCCAATGGCCTATGAATTAATCTATTGGGCATGGAATCATGGGATTATCAAAAAAATTCATACTTTTAAAGTGAAACCCCTATGTATGTAATATCAATGCCTTATCTTCATGTGGATGCTTTCATGCCTTAATATTATGAAATCAATTAAAGGAAATAGAAAAACTAAATACTATATAAACTTTTAAAATCACTTTAATATTAGTGCTTGAAATGGATCCCATTGACTAGGATAGGCATCTCTTCTCCATTCAACTTTGAAAGCTAAAAATAATTGGCTTAATTTCATACAATTGTGACATAAGTTCCACTCCATATGGCATAAAAAATTGTTTACATCCCATCCTTAACTCTTTCCTCATCCTAATTGAGCACTAGGTATCTTTCTTTAAACCTTCTATCAGTATCCCTCTTATCAAAATATTTCTTCATTTAAACCTACTAAAGCTCCAACATAATAACCAATACAAGGCTTGTATCACCAAACAACATAACAAAAAAGTTAAAGTTTATAATTTCAACATTGGTGATCTAGTCCTTAAATTAGACTATACCTATGATAAAGAAGGAAAATACACCTAAAAAAGATGGGTCCATTGTTTAGTGAAATATATTCTTGGTCCTAGCACCTATCACCATTAAACTAATAAAGTCCATGTTTTCAAAAATCCCACCAATGTGTAATTCTTGAAAAATTACTTTGATTAGATCTTTAACTTCCTATCATACTTCTCTATACTATCCTACTAACACTTTTTTTAGGATTTATTCATGGGTATCACCCTATGTATTAGTTTATCTTTCCACAAACATTAGTTCATTCTCTTGGTTACTTGATTTCTTTTATCATGAGTTGCATTGTACAATCGTGAATCAGACTGTCTTCCTCATGAATTCCTTTCACTTTTTATTTGACTTGTTATTTTCTAGTGTTTTTTACACCCACATAGGTTTATATTTTGTGTGTTATGGTGTAAGACCATGGATAGGACCAGGCCTTCTTCATAAATACCATTTTTACCAATTTGTTTTCAAATCTATTATTCACTCTCTTTGTATTTTCTATTTTATGAGTTGTAGTGTAAGACCATGGATAGGACTATGCCCTCCTTATGAATACCATTTTTTCCATTTTACACCCACTTGGGTTTCTCTTTTATGATTTAAAATTCAAGAACATGGATAGGAATAGGCTCTCCTCATAAAATTAACATCTTATTTCAAAACATCTTTTGTTCTACCAAGTGTTCCTTTTTCTAAAATGTTAATAAATAGTTACAAACTTATGATCCCTTATTATTAGCTTTAGAGTTTGTTTCTTTTATAGATAAAACTTACACAACAAACTATGTTAACATGTTTCCCTATAGCTAAAAAATTATTATGACAAGGAATCTTAATTACCTATAATTGTATCCTTTTTTCACCTTTGTCACATTTTTTATGATTTGAAGTAATTTAAATTGTTTTATGTTTTAGTCCCCTTGATTTCCTTTACTTTATTTCCACTTTGGATAAAACAAGGTCAAATTCAATATAACACTTTCATTTTACATGAATTAACAAGACTCTTAGACACCATGCCCTCTAAGTTATATTTCTTAATTACCAAGTCCAAACTTTTCAACTGATAATCATATTTAGCTCCCATTTTTAGTTTTCCAAATATGTATGGAGGAACAATAGAAAAATACATCAAAATTTAAAAGATAAATCATTTGAAATGAAATTCAATGATCAAAAGGAAACATACAAAGTAAAAAGTAAAAATCACACCAAAAGACGTGATTCATAGAACATCTCCTATCCCCATTCGAAACTCAAACTCCAAAGTCAGCCTTGATAGAGATGAGGTCCCTTGGGGTGTGGTAGGCTAGTATATTACAATAGGATAATTCAAAATAATCTATTAGAAATACCTACTTCCTCATGCAAGTACATAATCTTTGTATTATATTGATGAATCTATAAGGGGTCCTGAGGAATGGGAAACACATTATGGAGAAGAAGGTCCATTTTAATTTTCATGCATATAGCCTTCATGGGATGATATTCATACTTAATTTTTTGTCTTAAAACTTGTGTGGTTATGAAAATCTCTTCATAGTCCTTCATGTTAAAAGTCCTCTTATTTTGACAAACCTAATTTAAGTGTCTTGAATTTGATGAAGAGTTTATCTACCTTACTTTTTCCTCCATTTCCCCCACTACCCATTTCATTTTGCCCCTTAATATGCAAGTTTGATTATAAATATATTTTCCCACTTCTATACTCCTTCAAATATTCAAACATGCTAGCACTACTTTATTTTGGTTTTATCTATTATTAGAATAACATAGTATGCTTGAGTGACTATGGATTACTTTATTTAGACCATCACTTTACATTTATACCATTGCCTTGGTTTCTTTGAAAATTTTACTATTGTTGTACCTTATTTTTTTAGGAAAATATGTCCATTTCAACATTTTTTTGCACATTCATTTTTTTATATAATTTCAACCTTTTCTATTTATCATGTACTTTTTCCATTGTTAAGTGAGTTTGGCTTGTTACTTCTTACTCACCAATGTTGATTTCCCTTTCATGTAATTTTTTCATTGATGATTGAGTAAGGATAGTTATTTCTCACTCATAATTTTTTTTTTACCATTGTTTACCCATATTTGTTTAAGTAAGGATTCTTACTACTTTCACATTGATTTTTGATTACCATTTTTACTTGTATCCTTAGTTTGACTTGGTTTATTTATCTTTCTTACTTAAGGTTTACTTGTTTGAGTTTTTCAGTCATTAAGTAGCCTTGGATTTTTGGTTACCCATTTTACTCTACATTTTAACTTGGTTATTTAGTCCTAACTTAGAATTTGTCACCCTAGCTTACCAAATTTCTAAGTATGTCATGCATAAATCACATCAATTATCTTAGCTTTCCTACATTTATTTATTTTTTCTCTTTAGTTTTATATCCTTGGGTTTGTCCAAAGTATTCTTTGTGCCTGCCCTCCACAATCAAAACTAAAAACATATAAGAAAACCATCTAGTGATAAAGGTATTCAAGGTATGCATACATTACTTTTATTTTCAATTATTCCATTTTAGTCATTTCCTTTCAATTATTTTATGTTTTAAAATACTAAAATTTATTTAGCTTTACTTTTGTGTGTTGATATGTTATTTTATCAAAGAATCCTCCCCTATTGAACTTGAGTGACACATAATGATATTTGAGTGGGTAATATGTATATACATAATATTTTCAAACTTTATCAATTATTGATGTTTTCTCTCTTGTAGGAACCTATTGAGTGACACTTACCTAAGCCTTTCCTCATCTCTTTCATGCTCATCCAAATAACTCACTACCTTATGTATCCCCTTCCTAATCCTAAAACCCTTTTTGATAGTTTACATTACACTATCATCTTGGGCCGACCCTGAATTCAAATTGTTAAAATCATGTTATGGGTCTAAGTCAACTCTCACTGACCTAGATCAAGACCTGACGTATTTTTATAAATTAATGATACAAATTCAAATGGTTTGAACATTTTGTCTAAAATTTCAAAAAGGTTTATGGTTAGATTAAGCTAAATATACACATTCATTTCTCCATTTCCTAAGGAGAGACAAGAGTTAATTATTCATTTATGCTTCTTTGAAATCTACTCTTCCACCATTCTACCAGAGGAGTTATTGCTTAGGGTCTATACTTGGATAATAATCTTGTATTATGGGAAATTATTGGATTCTTAGTCCTTTATTAGTGGTCATTAAAAACCACAATGACCTATTTTAAATCACCTTTAGCCAAGGGAGATATTGAGTCTCGACGGGTTCATCTTCAAGGTAAGCATCTCTAACTGTAATCCTCTATTTTAGTAGAGAGATGTATTATAAGTAATGTATTTTGAATATATTTCTCTCTCCATGTATTAGGGTTTTATTTATTCATAGGTTAATTAGGATTTTCATATGTATGTTTACTTTTTTCTTTAAACCACTTTGTGCCACAGTCTTTGGTGAGCACTAGATTAGATTTTATTTTACTTGTCATTTAATTTTTGAATATGAAAACATAGGACTTATCTAGGGTTATTACATGGTGTTACTTGATTAGAGTCATTGGAACCCTATATAGTGATGTTATTATGATAAGATATCCCCTGGTTAGGTCTAGCATATCCATCTTGGTCATGACCTTGAATATATAATGTATTAGCAATCAAAAGTGTAAGTAGGATTTAACTTCTTTGAGTTAGGACTGACTAATAGGTCAACTACATTTTTATTTATATACACTCAATATGCTAGCTCCTTTACCCAAATGAAGATTTATATAACTCTAAAATTGAAGATGAATATATGACTAGCATAAATAGGATAATAACAATATAAACATGGCTCGAAATGGAGAAAAACCAACTGTGGCTACTTGAAAACAATATTTTCAAAGACTAGGTTGTAAAAATAATGGATTTCCCTATTTATAACTATGTATTCACCCTCAAAATCAATCAAAGTATAACTATAAATAAATTATAGTAGGCTATGGATATGGCTAGAGTTTTGAAAAATATGTCAAATCATAGGACATGCAAATATAAATTTCATTTACTATAGTTTTATGTGCAACAATCATGAAGTGTATTCTACATTTTATATAGATCCCATGACCATAATGAAAATAATTATAGGTCTCTTCAAGAGATAAATGAGGAAATAAATCAAAAGATCTTCACATTTGGTGTGTAATAGTCTCTTGTATAAAAAAAAGGTTCTATTTTAGGATGTCAAAATTGTAATACAAGATGGATGGGGTCCCTCAAAAACATAGTCTACAATAGGGTGGTATACTCATTATCTTAAGTATCAACCAAGGTGGATTAATTATTCTCATAACTAACAACTTGGATGGACACATAATTCACCTTAGTACCAATAGGGATGGCCCTAGAATCTCTATAAAAATAATAAAATTGGGCCCCTCCTTCCCCTTAGAAGTAATATGAAGGATATTATAATCAATAAGAAGGGTGGGGATAACCTAAAATATAGGGTGGTTATTAGGGAGGAAATAAAAATAGAATGAAAGGTAATATAAAATCACGAAAACTTATTACATGTTATATGTGTGGGGGATGAACCATAACACACAATACTATCCTTGAAAATTATAATGGGAAAATAATAAATATGCCTATTTGATGGTCCTAAATCCATCTATCTATTTTCCAAAATTCTATATCATTTTCTCAAGTCCTCTATATTCTAACTAGTCAAATTAGAACTATTAGACAATCTCTTTATACTTGATTCTGGATCTTACCCATTTGGATCAACCAATAACCTCACCATATAGGATCCCATTTGGAATAGATCATCAAAAATATTTCATAAGTGAAACAAACATTACATATGTTGGTGATTACCCTTAAGTTCCATAACCACCATTATGCCTAATAGATACCTAATGAAATTAGGCCTTCTCTTAGTAAAAATTTCACTTAAGCCTCCTTAGAACACCTTAAGCCTCCAAATATAGATGAAACACTTCATACATGATTAAATTATACCCATTATAATCTCACATTATTTCCCCAACACCATTTATCTCATTTAATTCCTTAAACCACACAATTACGTTTACTCACCATTAGGCCTTCTTACTACCAGAAAGTCTATCTTAAAAATATGAATCACACACTTAAATTTTCCACATAACCATGATAAAAAATCACTTGGATATAATATACATAACCTTAAGTTCAACATAATATTCATTATAATTTATTAAATAGGAAAAAAAAACCTCTAACTAATCAACTTTATTTCCTCACTCAGAACTACACACAAGCCTTAAGAACTCTATCAAAAGCTTTTGACATTTCACACCTTCATAGGAGCTTATAATGCAAAAAAATGTGTTAAAATTAACCTGTGAGACCTAAATAACAACTTCATGTTCATTTTATTCATTAAATCTATGTAAAAATACTCAAGAACAACATTCTCACTCATACATAGAAAATTGCTTTTAGCATTAAAAACACACTCAAGAAGATCAAGTCTTATAACACCTATGGGAACACTTTTTTGATATTACAATTATTTATAATGATCCTTGAACATCCTTATAACATATTAGAATAGATATATTATACTATTCAATATCAATATTGGTCTTATAGACTAATCTCACATCTCCACCCTATACAGACTTCATTGTGTTAGATAGATCACTTTGAGAAAAAAATTTAGCATGTTTGTATGCATCACCAAAACATATAAACAAATGGGATTTGAGGTATATATATTGAAAAATTACCCCATGTATTTGAATCCATCCCTAATCCTCTATAACCAATCACTAATCTCTTTCTCACTACTACCTAATTTTCTCACTCTCTTGCTCATTAGGTCTTTTTAGAAATAGGCCAACTTCCATGATCAGTTTATCAAATTTTAGGTCTAGAACATTCTCATAAAATATCATGGGAACAAACTAAAATTCTCACACATCATGCTCCATCCATTTTCATGTTTTAACTTGGTCAACTCTACCTGCTACATCAAAACTCTAAGAAATAAGGGGTTTCCTGTAGCTTCTACTCACTCTTGTGATTAACAAAAAAAACATAGAGAAACATAGAATAGTACTTTACATGTTCCAAAAATTAAACTAGGTCAAAAAAACCATTATGATCCATAATTGACAAGATCTTTCCTATCAAGTCATTATGAGGATTTTAAGAGGGTTTTGATTGGTTTCCCTTCTTGGCAATCATTCATAAAGGATTTCCCCTCAAATCCAAAACCAATGCCAAGAAATTCAAGATAGGGGACTTCTCCAACTTCCATGGACTACTTAGTATCTCATGCAAAGGTTTCACATGCCAATGAGTATAAAAAATTCCTTCTCAGGTTTACAACTCCCCATTTTATACACATAAAGAGCCTTAGCACCAATTTTTATGCTTTTTCCTTCACTATATGACCTCAAAATTGGTGAAAGTACTTAAAATAAACTCTCACACTATTTTTAATTCTCTTAAGAGCTATAAAACTTTTGGAAATGAACTGGACCCCTCATTAATCTATATTAGGTCTAATTTCATACTAGACCTTGAACTAACAATTATACTTAGACCATGATCATACCTTGAAACCTCTTGTAATATTATCAATACCTCATCCAAATGTTAAATTAACTCATTCCATGCTCACATACTACCAAAATTCTTCACACAAGTCTCATATGACTCAACACAAAATGATACCATGCCTATGCCTTCTCACGAGGTCTTCATATAAGGACTAAGTCTCAAAAATTGACCTTGAAACTAATATAAAGGTTTATTTTCCTCTTGATCATGTTTACATAGCTTTTTATACTATCTCATGCCTATATTGACACACATCACCAAGTTTCACTATACTTCATGCATACATTTTTTCTTAGGGCTAGATTAGGCTTCTTAAGACACCTAGTACACAATAGTAACTTACCTTATACCATGATATTAAATTTGACATGACATCAACCTTAGAATAATTACCAGGTTGTCTTAAAATTATCCCTCATTAGAGAGATAAAAGGTTGCCTTCAAGCTTTCTCCTGTCATGAGACTTTTTTTTATCACATATCATCTTATCATACCTGACCTCAATTATGACCTTGAAATTAGATGAATTAACATTGACATCAATGAAAAAAACCATGCCTTAAAAAAAAATAGGAACATACCTCAACAATCTAACCCTTTTTCATTTATGGCAAACATTTACACAAAAATTGACCAGTCACAATTCCTTAAACTTAATCTTCTTCAAACTGACCTTTTCTCCCAAACTAGGACTTTCTCCCCCTTTGACATAAATGACAAAGGGTCATATTTTTTGATAAATATTTTATCTTTGGACTTTGAAAAACACACCTTATCTCTTCAAATATACTTAACATATATTAGGATTGCATACTTACTCTTGAAGCATGATTGGCTCCCCTTGTCTCTAGGATAAATTCAGACACTATCAAGACTGTGACTTGGTTTGATCAAGCCATCATATAAATTTTTTTTTAATGACATATATCTTGTGATAAAACTTGAATGATTCTCTTGAATAAAACTTGAATTTAAAAGTCACCAAAGACCATAAACCTTCCCCTATTACTGAGCATCCTTCATGCTTCTTGCTTACTAGCTGAGTGCCTCCATTAAGCCTATTGGAATCACCTCTACTCTAAGGAACTAGAACAACATAAAATCAAGAGATTCCAAAATATATATGTCCTTACTAAAATAAAATTCCTTCATGATCCTCTTATGCTTGAATAGTCCTTTTGGTTTGACCTCCTCAATCTTTGTTTGAACAACATTCTGGCTTATTTTATTGGTTTTATTTCCTTCATCAACAATTTGAGCTAACAGAGAGAATTATTGACACTCATTTGCATCTTGAATATGCTATACCATATAAAATAGTCCATTTGGACTTATCGACTTGTCATAAGCCTTAACTACTTTGGGTTTCCACTTACTATCTTGTCTTCTTTCTTATACTCTAGGGTTCTCAACTTTCTTATTTTATCTTGAGAATATATGCTTATAGTAATTTACAATATGACAAACCTTATGATAGTTTAAACACACTATTACTATTGAAGGAAACACACCATGACCCATCCCTTTTGACTGATGACTCTCCTCATAGTTCCATGCATATTCATTCTTGAAGGGCCTTCTACAATGCTTTTATCTATGTCCAAATTGGTTACGAATAACAATAGCCATTAAAGGGGTTAAAATACATTATAAAATTATGTTTCTTGATAGTATTATCCTCAATTCTACCAAAACCCTCATTATTTTATTTATTATTTACCTTCTTAATCACATTAGTGCTCTTCTCTTGGTCTCTATTGAAACCAAGGCATGTTTTATCATTATAAGTATTCTGACTAATCAAAATGTTGTCTAAATCATTGGTACTTTTTTCAAACCTCACAAAGTACTTAACCTTAATTTATTTATAATCTAAATTATCTCTCAAGGAATCTATTTCTATTCTTAGATTTGTTACTTAGTCTAGCTTAAAACAAGTTGATTTGATCCTAATAGTCTTTGATAAGAGACCTCATCACCCTATTCTACTTTTTTACCATCTTCAATTCTTTTAGAGTATTCATCAACTCAGCCTCAAAGTATACCTCATCACCTCAAATCCATATAGACTCTTCTTGATTTGAATATATTACTTACTCAACCATGAAGATAACTTCATTAACATTAGGTGCACCACCTTCATGGTCACTCTCATAATTACCTTTTTCACTATCATCAGATGAGCTACAATCTTGCTTAGTGTAGAAACTTATTTTGTTCTTAAAAAATTTCTTCTTATCATCATACCTTCTAGAGATTTTATTGTTCTTATCAGACCTATAGGAACATCTATCATCATCATGACCTTCATCATGATATTTATAATCCCTTTCATTATGCTTATGAGCTCACTTATTATCAAAGTGTTCAATCTATCAAAAATTGAAGAATTTAAAGGATAGTTTACCCTTACATTTACCTCAATTTGTCTTCAACTTTATTACAAACATAGCTATCAAATCTTAATCATCAAAATCAGATTCATCATTATCTTTATATTTATTACCTTATGTCTTATTTTCCTTTGGATTATTTTTTACATTGAATGTAGCTTCCTTATTTTTAGGTCTTCCTTCACTTGTCCTCATCTCATAGGATGTTAGGGTGTCATGAAGTCCATCCATATCTAGCTTGTCTATATCTTGCATCTCTTCAATAACATATAACTTAGAATAAAATTTGGGAGTTATATATCTCAATTTTTTTTGAAAAATAGTATAATTTTTCAATTATTCACCTAGACCTCTTATGATGTTGACCACTTAATCAATACTCAACAAGTAGGCTACAATAGTCTCATCTTCATTCATTTTTAGGTTTCAAATTACCTTCTATGGGCTTAAAACTTGGAAAATTTGACCTTGGAGTATGCCTCATGAATATTATTTAAATTGTCAAATATTTATTTAGTAGACATATAGTGCATCACCTTCCTATGTTTTGACTTTGATAGGCCATATATAATACCATTCATTATTTTTGATTTATTATCACTAGACTTCTTACCTACTACATTTTTAGAAGGAATAGGGGGTGCAGTATATCCATTTAAGATTTATTACCATAAATAATGACCTTGAGACATCAGATATTTCCTCATACTAACACTCTAAAATTCATAAATATATCCATTAAATAATGGAGCCTTGCTTGTATAAAAACCACCTTATGCTTAACTAGCCATATTTGCTCACTTAGAATCTCCTTTAGGTTATTAGACCTTATTCAAAGTAATTTATCTAATAAAAAATGTTATAAGTACATATATTGATATGGGGGGTGAATAAATTTCCTTAAAACAATCCTTTAATTTCACTTAAAATCCATAAAGTATTCATTCACATACATATATTAATTAATGTATACACAAACATCTATGAAAGCAAACAACATGAGAATATAGAGTATATGTGAAAAAACCTATTGGGGGATAAAAAACACTAATTCAAAATTTTTAATACATTATTATAATCAATTAATAAAACTTATAGTGAGGCACCAAACCCACAAGGGGTACCAACCCCTCACTAATCAAGCAACAACTCAACTAGTCCTTTAGCAAAAACTAGCTTGCAAGGAGGATTAAATCCCGTAGTTAACTTAGAAATAACTAAAATACATTGAACCAATAATCAACTTAGAACAAATATTTCTCGCTCAAATTAATATGACCTCCTTCTTGAGTTCTTATCATTCTTTTATCTTTCTCAAATAGCCTATTAGGCCTTCTCTCTTAACTAACCCTTTCTTTGGCAGAATTAGGTTGAATGACCTTGTTTATCACCTATATAAATATTTTTATATATTAATAACATAATAAAAATACCTATATTATTATTTTTAATCCCTCTATCTATTTTCCAAAATTCTATATCATTCACTCAAGTCCTCTATATTCTAACTAGTCTAGTTAAGCCTATTAGACCTTCTCTTTATGCTTGACTCTTGATTTTACTCATGTTGGAAATATAAGAAGCTAAACATACTTTTATCACCCTTGGAATAGACCATAAAAAATATTTTTTAAATTAAACAACCATTACATAGGTCAGTCATTACCCTTAAGGGCCAAAACTAACATTAAGCCTAATAAAGACCTAATGTAATTAGGCCTTCTCTAAGCACATGTTTCACTTATGCCTCTTTAGAAAACCTTGAGCCTCCGAAAAAGGATGAAAAAATTCATAAAAACATAGATTAGACCTATTATAATCTCATCTTATGTCCACAACACTATTTATCTCATTTCATTTCTTTAACCACATAATTAGATCTACTCACCATTAGGCCTTCTTACTACCAAAAAGTCTATCTTACAAATCTGAATCATACACTAACTTTATGTTGACCATTTTTTGCCCAACAGGCCAAAAATCAGTCCCCTTCTATCCCTGCTATCCTAGGCCATTTCATTTTCTGATTTTGCATGAATTTGTCCATTCTTACAGACTCTACAGGTCTAAATCTACAGACTCTACAGAATTTCTATGAACTTTGTAGGTCAAAATCTAAGGACTCTACAGGTTTTGGATTTCTATGGACTCTACAGGTTTTGGATTTCTATAGATCTAGTAGGTTAGTCCTTTGTTGCATGAAGGATCAATTATAGAGAGAGTGTTGGGTTTTACAAGGCTTCTTCGGGCTCTTGCCTGAAGAAAATCACAAGAAAAGTTGGCGTCTTTGAACCATTAAACCAGTTCAAGGCCTTGGTTCAACATTTAAGTTCATGGGCTTTGGTTCATGCCTTGGCTCAGTTCAACCACTTAGTTCAATGCTTCATCTTGGTTCATCAGCAAAGTTCAATGTGCTAGTTCAACCATTGGTTCAATCATACGGTTCAATTGAGCTTAGTTCAAACACAGGGTTCATCAGTTGGTTCAATTCAGTTAGTTCATCACATTGGTTCAACGTTTCAGTTCAATTGATTTGGTTTAATGGCTTAGTTTAGCATTTAAGTTCATCTATAGGTTCATTAGGCTTGGTTTAATGAGCTCAGTGTGCTTTTTTGAACCATTGAACCAGTTCAATGGATTAGTTTAATCATTTGGTTCAATGCTTAAGTTCAACGGGCTCAACGTGCTTGGTTGAACCATTGAACCGATTGAATCATTGAACTAATTTTGGTTTAATGGGTTGGTTCAATGGCTTTTTTCAAGGGTGTATCCCAAAGCCAAAGGGTGGTGCTGAGGTGAGAAGCCCTTACGGAGGGTAGGGAGCATTTCAAAGGGAGCTGTAGGGTTTTCAAGGGATGATAGGCACACAAACATCAAATTTTACACCTAAGAAGCAAGAGCATGGAAAGCACCAAGTGGCAATCGTGGATGAATTCAACATGCTTTTTAGGAGTAACAGAATGTGCCATGTGTCCCCTATAGGGCTTGATAGAAGTTGACAAGTGTCAACATCCATGGGTTTCTCCTGTTGGCTTCAAAGAAGACTGTGGTGGGCCCGAATGAGTTGCTAGGAGCTATGCAGAGCATGCCAAGTGTCAGTGTTCATGAGTACCAAAAAAGAGCCTAAAAGTTTTCTAAGGTAGATAAAGGCTCTACAAGAGTATCCATGTGTCAATTTTGATTCAAAGGCTTAGTTTAATGGGCTCGGCATGTAGTGATTGAATCGATTAAACCGATTGAACCATTGAACCAATTTTAGTTTAATGGGTTGGTTCAACGGCTTGGTTCAAGGGTGTGCCCTATAGCTGGAGGGCAGCAATGGGTTCAAAATCCCTTATGGAGGGTAGTTCAATATTTGAAATCCCTTGTGGAGGGATGAGAGTTTTAAAGAGCTCAAAGAAAAGGACAAAGAGTGGCCGATTCCTACAGACTTTTGTCCATGGGAAAAAAGCCTAAAATGAAAGCCTGTGAAGCAGAAAAGCTGTAGGAAAGACCTGATGACTTTTGCCAAGGATGATTATGTCCCAAAAGCCATCAAATTTAAGTAGACAAACTAGCCATTTGGTGACATTCGTGTGAACATAAAATTTAACACCGTGAAGTAGCCATTTGTTTTGAACTGTCTGAGCACCAAATCATGAAAGGAGCCCAAAGAATGTAGCGACCCACCAGAAGGTCACACCTGAGGGCTGAAAGAGCAAGAAGAAGACAAGGAGTAGAAATGAAAAAGCATTCAAGTGGTGAAGGGAAGGTGAGTCATTATCAGATGAGCAACATAGCCTATTTTTTGCAATTGGCATTGATGAGGGGACAGATTGCAGTCTATTTGTAGAAAGAGGTGTGGCCATGCTCTTACATTAATGATTGAATGCCAAAGTCAATTTTGGTGATTGTATAGTATGGTTCTAGTAGGCCTATTTTGAATAATGACATTAGTAACAGTGTCTTCCTCTTCCTGATGTGTTCAGTGCACATGGACCACTTGCAGAAATGAGTGCCAAAATATTTCCAAAAAAATGCCAATTTCTTTTCCTCTTTATATATATTGTAAACTTCTCTTTTGAGAAGGGATGGGCTCTTAGCCTTAAGGAAAAACTCTGCCCAAAAATCTCTCAGGCCTGTAAGGTAGAGCTCTACCAGAAATTTTACCTTGAATCAGAACTTAGCTACTTTACCTCCATTCTAAGTTTTGCATCTTTAGTATATGTTTATGCCTTGATTTTATGTTAAGTCATTTTCTTAAATGCTTTTGTAGAATGATTTCATCATGTCTGTTGCATTTTTGAGTTTCCTTTTATAGGTCTATCAGAAGTTTCCCTAGAGGAGTGTAGGTGAAGTTGATAGGTTGCTACAGTGTGTCCTTGAATGCCTCTAGTAGTTATTTCCTCCCTGTATCTCCATGGACCCTTGACCCACTAATGTAGAAGGTTTTCTCACTTCAAATGAAGTGTATAAGTGCTTCCTTTTGGTGAAAAGTGTATATTCAGGCTGGGTGGATCACATTTTATGGTGTATCACCTTTTATTTCATAGGCTTAGGCTTTGTTTTTAGCATCTCTCTCTCCTTTTTCATCCCCCCCTCTTTTTACATTTTTGTTAGCAGTAGAAGAAACTAGGGCCTAAATGATACATCAGAGGGAGATAGCCCTTTTCTAGAGACTCTCCCCTCTAGCTTTGTTGGTCCCATAGGTGAGAGGGGATTTTCCATTGATGCGTGAAGAAGGTAGGAGCTCGGCCTCTTGCCAAGGGTGTAATATTTTGTGTCAATAGTTTCTGGCATGCCCAGTGGGACCAACTAGGACAAGTTGTGTCCAAAGAATTGAAGAATTTTTGGTGTGTTCTTCAACCAACCAACCTTTGGAGGCTTTTGCATCAACACCAATGGTGACTCTGAGTTGGATAAGCTGGTTAAGTAGCCTGGTGCCATCAAAAATCACTTTTGTATGTATAACCCCTCTACACAAAATCATGTGCCTTGAATTCATTCATATTACCATGATCAGGCTCAAGATTTTTAGAGAATCACCTCAAGCAGCTCTCCTATCTGCCCTTCAATGATAAGGGAGATGGCCCTAGAATTTGAGAAGTAGACGATGGAGATTGACAGACTGGAGGAGCAATATGGATATCAGTAGGAGCTGATGTATAAAGAGGAGTGTTTGTTTAGGCAAGCACAAGCCTTATAATCCATGAAGGAGGAGGTAGCAAAATGGAGAAATCCATTTATTCAAGGTAGTCAGCCTTATGTGCCCCCTCTTATTCTAAAGAAATCCCCCTATTTTGCACCAAATCCTTTCTATTAGATATCACTTTCTCACTCTAACTCATCAAATGCATCTACTCTCAATCCTATGCGCTTGGCTTTCCAACACCAGAGGGCATCAAAACAACCTCCCATGGAGATGAACCTTCTAAACTCCTTAGATCATGTATCTTCCATTGGGGGGAATACCATGAGCCAACACATCCCTCTTTTAGAGACTCTTTCGGTGCATCAACAGTCTCTTCCTAGCATTCCTCAACCTCCCCAAGTTTTTCAACATGATGTGCAGATTCCAAGTTGGAGGAAGGAATGCCAGGAACCATCCCAGAGCCTTGAAGAGGATGATGTTGGTGACCTCTAAGAAAGACTCTTTCAAGATAATCTAGCCAAGAAAATTGAAGATTTAGAGGCTAGGATGAGACTGCTTCTTGAAAGAGAGATAGAACTTCCAGACCTTGTGGAGGAGCCCCAAGACCTTGGAGAAAACAAAGTTGCTACCTGTTCACAGGAGCAAAATTCCAATTTTGAGATCTTGAACTGGGGGAAAATAGTATAATCATGGGGTAGGAAGGAAGAGAAGCAAGGTTTTTCTCAAAACCTTGATGAAGCTAAGGCTACCCCTACTCATGATGATGTTGGCAACCTCCAGGGAAGGTTCTTCCAAGAGGATCTAGCTAGGAGAATTGTAGAGTTGGAATCCAGAGAGAGATTCCTCAATTAGTGTGTGATGGATGGTTTAGAACCAATGGCACATTCTATGTCTAAACACAATCCACTTACACATTTCCAAGAAAGATATCAGGCCACACTTGATATTGATGAAGTGCTGACCAAGTGGAAGGAGGAGAATCATTCGATTCTAACTCAAGGACTACCTCCTCTTCCACATACTTGTCCCACTTCACCCCTTCTCAAGGAAGAACCTATTCTATAAGAGGTGAGTGAGGAGCATAAGATCCAATCTACAATTTTATAGGAGGCTATCATGAGAAAAAATGAAGAAGAAATCATCATTGATGCTTCTTGTGAAGACACCATCGGCAATGGAGAAGATGCAGGTCTTGCATATATGTAGATGTTCCAGCAATACAAGGAGGAACATAAGCATTGTGAGCTCTCTCCCCCTTTGTTCAATGAAATTTCCTATTGCTTCGATGAGGAGGATGACTATGCTGAGGAGCCTGAGTTGGAGGAGGATCAGGAGGATACCTTTGAACATCTAGAGACCCTGATCATCAAGGAGGAAAAGGAGAGGTCTGTCTTCCCAGAGGAATGCCTTGAAGAAGAAAGATTTGAATAGAGAGGTGATGTTCTATGGGATGAGCAATCAATTTGTGATTCCATTTTAGACATCACAACTGTCACTCTTCTTTAAGAAGGCCAAGATGAAGCAGAGGATGAGTCTGACAGGGTTTTCAACGAAGCAAAAGGAAATGGGTTAGACCATGATGCACTATAAGGGGATTATGCACATCAAATGGCTAATGGTGATGAGCCAACAACCATTGATTTCTTGGTGATAAGAACTAGTATGAAGGACCAGCATTCAACAATCTTCCAAAGATAAGTAGAGTATATATATATATGTCAAAAGCGTGTTTGAATCTGATCCACTCAGATACTAGCCAATCTAGGTGATAGGAAAGAGGAGCATGTCACCAACTATTTTTTTCATTTAGCTACTTGCCTACCACCATAAGTCTTCTTTCCAAAAAGGGGACTTAAGAAATTTTCCCTTTGATCTAGGAGGGAAGCAAATATTCCTAGTTAGTTATACATAGTAGTTTGCTTTCAGTTGCCTTTCCTATTTTCCCTAAGTGCAGTTATACAGGTAGAGTTTTAGCCTTGTGTTTTTCCCTTTGTGTGTGGGGTAGAAGCTTCATGTTTGATTCTTGGATCTTTTGGGGATATTTCTAACCTTTATTCAAGTTTCATCTAACTTCATGCCTAATGGACTGCAAGGCAACTATTCTTTAAGCATAGCAGGCATGCTTCCCTTAGGAGTCACCAATTTGTTGACCATTTTTCGCCCAACAGGCCAAAACTTGGTCCCCTTCTATCCTTGATATCTTAGGCCATTTCATTTTTTGATTTTGCATGAATTTTTCCGTTCTTACAGACTCTACAGAATTTCTATGGACTTTATAGGTCTAAATCTATGGACTCTACAGAATTTCTACAGACTCTATAGGTCTAAATCTATGGACTCTACATGTTTTGGATTTCTATAGACTCTACAAGTTTTGGATTTGTATAGACTCAGAAAGTTATTTCTTTGGAACATGAAGGATTAGTTATAGAGAGAGTGTTAGGTTTTACAAGGCTTCTTTAGGCTCTTGCCTGAAGAAAATCACAAGAAAAGTTGGCGTCTTTAAACCATTGAACTAGTTCAAGGCCTTGGTTCAACGTTTAAGTTCATCATCTTTGGTTCATGCCTTGGTTCAATGCCTTGGCTCAGTTCAACCACTTAGTTCAAAACTTTAGCTTGGTTCATCAACAAAGTTCAACATGCTAGTTCAACCATTGGTTCAATCATACGGTTCAATCGGGCTTAGTTTAAATGCAAGGTTCATCAGTCAGTTCAATTCAGTTGGTTCAACGCATTAGTTCAACATTTTAGTTTATTCACTTTGGTTTAATGGCTTAGTTTAGCATTTAAGTTCATCAATGGGTTTATCAAGATTGGTTCAATGGGATCGACATACTTTATTAAAACGTTGAACTGGTTCAATGGATTAGTTCAATAATTTATTTGAATGCTTAAGTTCAATGGGCTCAGTGCACTTGGTTGAACTGTTGAACCGATTCAACCGTTGAACCAATTTTGGTTTAATGGCTTGGTTCAAGGGTGTGTCCCAAAGCTGAAGGGTGGTATTGAGGTGAGAAGCCCTTATGGAGGGCAAGGAGTGTTTCAAAGGGAGTCATAGGGTTTTCAAGTGACAATAGGCACGTAAATGTCAAATTTTACACCAAAGAAGCTAGAGCATGAAAAGCACAAAGTGGCAATCATAGAAGACTTCATCATGCTTTTTAAGAGTGGTGGAATGTGCCACATGTCCTCGATAAGACTCGGTGGAAGTTGACAAGTGTCAGCATTCGTGGGTTTCTCCTATTGGCTTCAAAGAAGACTGTGGTGGGCCTGAATGAGTTGTTAGGAGCTATGCGGAATGTGCCAAGTGTTAGTGTTTACAAGTACCAAAAAAGAGTTCAAAATCTTTCTAAGGTAGCTAAAGGCTCTACAAGAGTGGCCATGTGTCAATTTTGGTTCAAAGGCTTGTATTAATGGGCTCAATGCATAGTGATTGAACTGATTAAACCGATTGAACCAATTGAACCAATTTTGGCTCAATGGGTTGGTTCAATGGGTTGGTTCAAGGGTGTGCCCTATAGCTGGAGGGTAGTGATGGGTTTAAAAGCCCTTGTAGAGGGTATTTCAAGATCCAAAAACCCTTGCAGAGGGTAGAGAGTTTTAAAGAGCCTAAAGAAAAGGACAAAGAGTGGCTAATTCTTGCAAACTTTTGTCTATGGGAAAAAAGCCCAAAATGAAAGCTCACAAAGTAGAAAAGCTACAGGAAAGACCCGATGACTTTTGCTAAGGATGATGACATCCTAAAAGCCATAAAATTTAAGTAGACAAACTATCCATTGGGTAATGGCCGCATGAACGTCAAATTCAACACCGTGAAGTAGCCATTTGTTTTGAACTATCTAAGTGCCAAATCATGAAAGGAGCCCAAGGAATGTAGCAACCCACCAGAAGATCACCCCCAAGGGCTAAAAGAGTAAGAAGAATACAAGGATTAGAAATGACAAAGCATTCAAGTGGTGAAGGGAAGGTGAGTCATTGTCAAATGAGTGGTGTAACCTATTTTTGCAGTTGGCATTGATGAGGGGATAGACTGCAGTCTATTTGTAAAAAGAGGCGTGGCCATGCTCTTACATTAATGTTTGAATGCCAAAGTCAATTTTAGTGATTGTATAGCATGGTTCTAGGAAGCCTCTTTTGAAGAATGACATCAGTAATAGTGTCTTCCTCTTCCTGATGTGTTCAGTGCACATGGGCCACTTGCAAAAATGAGCACCAAAATCTTTCCCAAAAAATGCCAATTTCTCTTCCTCTTTCTATATATTGTAAACTTCTCTTTTGAGAAGGGACGGGCTCTCAGCCTTAAGGCAAAACTCTGCCCAAAAATCTCTTGGGCTTGTAAGGTAGAGCTCTACCATAAATTTTACCTTGAATCAGAACTTAGCTATTTTTACCTCCATTCTGAGTTTTGCATCTTTAGTATATGTCTATGCCTTGATTCTATGTTAATTCATTTTCTTAAATGATTTTGTAGAATTATTTCAGCATGTCTAGTGCATTTTTGAGTTTCCTTTTATAGGTCTGTCAAAAGTGTCCCTAGAGGAGTGTAGGTGAAGTGGATAGGCTACTACAGTGTGTCCCAGAATGCCTCTAGTAGTTATTTCCTCCCTGTATCTCCATGGACCCCTGACCCACTAATGCACAAGGTTTTATCACTTTAGATGAAATGTATAGGTGCTTCCTTTTGGTGAAAAGTGTATATTCAGGCTGGGTGGATCACATTTTATGGTGTATCACCTTTTCTTTTCATAGGCTTAGGCTTTGTTTTCAGCATCTTTCTCTCCCTTTTCATCCCCCCTCTTTTTACATTTTTATTAGCAGTAGGAGAAAATAGGGCCTAAATGATACATCAGAGGGAGCTATCCCTTATCTAGAGACTCTCCCCTCCAGCTTTGCTGGTCCCATAGGTGAGAGGGGAGTTTCCATTGTTGTGTGAAGAAGGCAGGATCTCGACCTCCTGCCAAGGGTGCAATCTTCTGCGTCAACACTTTGAAACATAAAAATGATAAAAAATAACATTAATATAATATAAATAACCTTATATTTAACATCATGTTCATTATAATTCATCAAAAAGGACAAAATACCTTTAACTAATCGGCTTCATATCCTCACTCAAAATTGCACATAGGCCTTAAGAACCTAGTCAAAATACTTTGACTTTTCACACCTTCATAGGAGTTTATAATGCATAAAAACATGTTAAAATAAACATATGATACCTCAATAAAAAATTCATGTGAATTGGATTCATAAAATCAATGTAAAAATATTGGAGAATAATATTATCACTCATACACAAAAAATTACATGTATCATCAAAGACACAGTCAAGAAGATCAAGTCTTACACCTATGGGAACACTTACATTTTTGTTAGCAGTAGGAGAAACCAGGGCCTAAATGATACATTAGAGGGAGCTATCCCTTATCTAGAGACACTCCCCTCTAGCTTCGTTGGTCCCATAAGTGAGAGGGGAGTTTCCATTATTGCGTGAAGAAGGTAGGAGCTCGGCCTCCTACCAAGGGTGCAATCTTCTGCATCAATAGTTTTTGGCATGCCCAGTGGGACCAACTAGGACAAGTTGTGTCCAAAGAATTGAAGAATTTTTGGTGTGTTCTTCAACCAACCAACCTTTGGAGGCTTTTGCATCAGTACCAATGGTGACTCTGAGCTGAATCAGCTGGTTAAGTAGCTTGGTGCCATCAAAAATCACTTTTGTATGTATAATCCCTCTGCACAAAATCACGGGCCTTGTATTCATTCATATTACCATGATCAGGCTCAATATTTTTAGAGAATCACCTCAAGCAGCTCTTGTAGTTGCCTTTCAACGATAATGGAAATGGCCCTAGAATTTGAGAAGCAGACGATGCAGATTGACAGACTGGAGGAGCAGTATGGATATCAGTAGGAGATAATGTATAAAGAGGAGTGTTTGTTTAGGCAAGCACAAGCCTTACAATCCATGAAGGAGGAGGTAGCAAAATGGAGAAATCCATTTATTCAAGGCAGTCAGCCTTATGTGCCCCCTCTTTTGCACCAAATCCTTTTTATCAGATAGCACTTGCTCACTCTAACTCATCAAATGCATCTACTCTCAATCCTGTGCGCCTAAGCTTTCCAACACCAGAGGGCATCAGAACAACCTCCCATGGAGATGAACCTTCTAAACTCCTTAGATTGTGAATCTTCCATTGGGGGGAATACCATGAGCCAACACATCCCTCTTTTAGAGACTCTTTCGGTGCATCAACAGTCTCTTCCTAGCATTCCTCAACCTCCCCAAGTTTTTCAACATGATGTGTAGATTCCAAGATGGAGGAAGGAATGCCAAGAACCAGCCCAGAGCCTTGAAGAGGATGATGTTGGTGACCTCCAAGAAAGACTCTTTCAAGATAATCTAGCCAAGCAAATTGAAGATTTAGAGGCTAGGATGAGACTGCTTTTTGAAAGAGAGATAGAACTTTCAGACCTTGTGGAGAAGCCCCAAGACCTTGGAGAAAACAAAGTTGCTACCTATTCACAGGAGAAAAAATCCAATTCTGAGATCTTGAACTAGGGGAAAATATTAGAATCATGGGGTAGGAAGGAGGAGAAGCAAAGTTTTTCTCAAAAAATTGAAGAAGCTAAGGCTACCCCTGCTCATGATGATGTTGGCAACCTCCAAGAAAGGTTCTTCCAAGAGGATCTAGCTAGGAGAATTGCATAGTTGGAATCCAGAGAGAGATTCCTCAGTCAGCATGTGATGGATGGTTCGGACCCAATGGCACATTCTATGTCTGAACACACCCCACTTACACATTTCCAAGAGAGATATCAGGCCACACTTGATATTGATGAAGTACTGACCAAGTGGAAGGAGGAGAATCATTCGATTCTAACTCAAGGACTACCTCCTCTTCCACATGCTTGTCCCACTTCACCCCTTCTCAAGGAAGAATCTATTCTACAAGAGGTGAGTGAGGAAGAAAAGATCCAATCTATAGTTTTATAGGAGGCTATCATGAGAAACAATGAAGAAGAAATCATCATTGATGCTTCTTATGAAGACACCATCGGTAATGGAGAAGATGCATGTCTTGCATATATGTAGATGTTCCAACAATACAAGGAGGAACATAAGCATGGTGAGCTCTCTCCCCCTTTGTTTTATGAACTTCCCTATTGATTCGATGAGGAGGATGACTATACTGAGGAGCCTGAGTTGGAGGAGGATCAGGAGGATACCTTTGAACATCTAGAGACCCTGATCATCAAGGAAGAAAAGGAGAGGTCTATCTTCCTAGAGGAATGCCTTAAAGAAGAAAGCTTTGAATAGAGAGGTGATGTTCTATGGGATGAGCAATCAGTTTGTGATTCCATTTTAGACATCACAACTGTCACCCTTCTTTAAGGCCAAGAGGAAGTAGAGGATGAGTCTGACAGGGTTTTCAATGAAGCAAAAGGAAATGGGTCAGACCATGATGCACTGCAAGGGGATTATGCACATCAAAGGGCTAATGGTGATGAGCCAACAACCATTGATTTCTTGGTGATAAGCACTAGTATGAAGGACCTGCATTCAACAAGCTTCCAAAGATAAGTAGAGTATATATATGTCAGAAGCATGTTTAAATCTGATCCACTCAGATACCAGCCAATCCAGGTGACAGGCAAGAGGAGCAGGTCACCAACTATTTTTTTCATTTAGCTACTTGCCTACCACCATAAGTATTCTTGCCAAAAAGGGGACTTAATAAATTTTCCCTTTGATCTAGGAGGGAAGCAAATATTCCTAGTTAGTTGTACATAGTAGTTTGCTTTCAGTTGCCTTTCCTATTTTCCCTAAGTGCAGTTGTACAAGTAGAGTTTTTAGCCTTGTGTTTTTCCCTTTGTGTGTGGGGTAGAAGCTTCATGTTTGATTATTGGATATTTTGGGGCTATTTCTAACCTTTATTCAAGTTGCATCTAACTTTGTGCCTAATGGACTGCAAGGCAACTGGTCTTTCAGCATAGCAGGCATGCTTCCCTTGGGAGTCACCAATTTGTTGACCATTTTTTGCCCAACAGACCAAAAATTTGTCCCCTTATATCCCTGATATCTTAGGCCATTTCATTTTTTGATTTTGCATGAATTTTTCCATTCTTACAGACTCTACATAATTTCTATGGACTTTACAATTCTAAATCTATGGACTCTACAGAATTTCTATGGACTCTGTAGGTCTAAATCTATGGATTCTATAGGTTTTGGATTTCTACGGACTCTGTAGGTTTTGGATTTCTATGGACTCATCAAGTTAGTCCTTTGTCACATGAAGGATTAGTTCCAAAGAGAGTGCTAGGTTTTACAAGGCTTCTTCAGGCTCTTGCCTAAAGAAAATCATAAGAAAAGTTGGTGTCTTTGAACCATTGAACTAGTTCAAGGCCTTGGTTCAATGTTTAAGTTCATCAGCTTTGGTTCATGCCTTGGTTCAATGCCTTGGCTCAATTCAACCACTTTGTTTAAAACTTTAGCTTGGTTCATCAGTAAAGTTCAACATGCTAGTTTAACCATTGGTTCAATCATACAGTTCAATCAGGCTTAGTTCAAACACAGGGTTCATCGATTAGCTCAATTTAGTTGGTTCAATGCATTAGTTCAACATTTCAATTTAATCACTTTGGTTCAATGGCTTAGTTTAACATTTAAGTTCATTGAAAAGTTCATCATGTTTGGTTCGATAGGCTCGACATACTTCATTAAACCATTGAACTGGTTCAATGGATTTGTTTACTCATTTGGTTCAATGCTTAAGTTTAATGGGCTCGGTGCACTTGGTTGAATTGTTGAACCGATTCAACCGTTGAACCAATTTTGATTTAATGGGTTGGTTTAATGGCTTGGTTTAAGGGTGTGTCCCAAATTTGAAGGGTGGTGCTGAGGTGAGAAGCCCTTGTGGAGGCAAGGAGTGTTTCAAAGGGAGCCGTAGGGTTTTCAAGTGACAATAGGCATGTAAATGTCAAATTTTACACCAAGGAAGCTAGAGCATGAAAAGCACCAAGTGGCAATTATAGAGGACTTCAGCATGATTTTTAGGAGTGGTAGAATGTGACACGTGTCCCCTACAAGGCTTGATGAAAGCTGACAAGTGTCAGCATCTATGGGTTTCTCCTATTGGCTTCAAAGAAGACTATGGTGGGCCTGAATGAGTTGCTAGGAGCTATGTGGAATGTGCCAAGTGTCAGTGTCTGAAAGTACCAAAAAAGAGCTCAAAAGTTTTCTAAGGTAGCTAAAGGCTCTGCAAGAGTGGCCATGTGTCAATTTTGGTTCAAAGGCTTGGTTTAATGGGTTCGGTGCGTAGTGATTGAAATGATTAAACTAATTGAACCATTGAACCAATTTTGGCTCAATGGGTTGGTTTAACGGCTTGGTTCAAGGGTGTGCCCTATAGCTGGAGGGAAGTGATGGTTTCAAAAGCCCTTGTAGAGGGTATTTGAAGATCCAAAAGCCCTTGTAGAGGGTAGAGAGTTTCAAAGAGCCTAAAGAAAAGGACAAAGAGCAGCTAATTCTTGCAGACTTTTGTCCATGGGAAAAAAGCCCAAAACAAAAGCCCACAAAGTAGAAAAGCTACAGGATAGACCCAATGACTTTTTTTGAGGATGATGACATCTTGAAATCCATCAAATTTAAGTAGACAAACTAGCCATTGGGTGACGACCGCGTGAACATCAAATTTAACACTGTGAAGTAGTCATTTATTTTGAACTATCTGAGCACCAAATCATGAAAGGAGCCCAAGGAATGTAGTGACCCACCAAAAGGTCACTCCTGAGGGCTAAAAGAGTGGAAAGAAGAAAAAGAGTAGAAATGACAAAGCATTCAAGTGGCAAAGGGAAGGTGAGTCATTGTCAGACGAGCGGTGCAGCTTATTTTTGCTATTGGCATTGATGAGGGGATAGACTGCAGTCTGTTTGCAGAAAGAGGCATGGCCATGCTCTTACATTAATGTTTGAATGCCAAATTAAATTTTGGTGATTGTATAACATGGTTCTAGCAAGCCTCTTCTAAAGAATGACATCAGTAACAGTGTCTTCCTCTTCCTGATGTGTTCAGTGCACATGAGCCACTTGCAAAAATGAGTGCCAAAATCTTTCCCAAAAAATGCCAATTTCTCTTCCTCTTTCTATATATTGTAAACTTCTCTTTTGAGAAGGGATAGGCTCTCAACCTTAAGGCAAAACTCTACCCAAAAATATCTCGAGCTTGTAAGGTAGAGCTCTACCAGAAATTTTACCTTAAATCAGAACTTAGCTATTTTTACCTCCATTCTGAGTTTTGCATCTTTAGTATATGTCTATGCCTTGCTTCTATGTTAAGTCATTTTCTTAAATGATTTTGTAGAATGATTTCAGCATGTCTGGTGCATTTTTTAGTTTCCTTTTATAGGTCTGTCAGAAGTGTCCCTAGAGGAGTGTAGATGAAGTGGATAGGCTGCTACAGTGTGTCCCAGATTGCCTCTAGTAGTTATTTCCTCCCTGTATCTCCACGGACCCCTGACCCAATAATACATAAGGTTTTCTCACTTCAGATGAAGTGTATAGGTGCTTCATTTTGGTGAAAAGTGTATATTCAGGCTGGGTGGATCACATTTTATGGTGTATCACCTTTTCTTTTCATAGGCTTAGGCTTTGTTTTCAACATCTCTCTCTCCCTTTTCATCCCCCCCTCCTTTTACATTTTTTTTAGTAGTAGGAGAAACCAAGGCCTAAATGATACATCAGAGGGAGCTATACCTTATCTAGAGACTCTCCCCTCTAGCTTTGCTGGTCCCATAGGTGAGAGGGAAGTTTCCATTGTTGCCTGAAGAAGGCAGGAGCTCGGCCTCCTGCCAAGGGTGCAATCTTCTGCATCATCACTTTGAAACATAAAAATGATAAAAAAAATCACATTGATATAATATAAATAACCTTATATTTAACATCATGTTCATTATAATTCATCAAAAAGGACAAAAGACCTTCAACTAATTGGCTTCATATCCTCACTCAAAACTGCACATAGTCCTTAAGAACCTAGTCAAAAAACTTTGACTTTTCACACCTTCATAGGAGTTTATAATGCATAAAAACATGTTAAAATAAACATATGATACCTCAATAAAAAATTCATGTGAATTGGATTCATCAAATCTATGTAAAAATACTCGAGAACAATATTCTCACTCATACACAAAAAATTACATGTAGCATCAAAGACACAGTCAAGAAGATCAAGTCTTACACCTATGGGAACACTTTTGTGATATTAAAATGAGTTATAATTATCATTAATAATAATTATAACATATATATATATATATATATATATATATATATATATATATATATATATATATATATATATATATATATATATATATATATATATATATATATATATATTCAATATCAAAATTGGTCTTACAAACCAAGCTCACATCTCCACCCTACACAGACTTCACTATGTTAGATAGATCACTTTGAGAATAAATTTTAAAATGTTTGTGTGAATCACAAAAAATTATAAACAAAAGGGATATCAGGTATATGCATTTAAAAATTACCCCATGCATTTTTATTTATCCATAATCCTCTACAACCAATCCCTAATCTCTTTCTCACCACTTCCTAGTTTTCTCACTATCTTGTTCATTAGGCCTTTTTAGTTATAGGCCAACTTACATGACCAGTTTAGAACATTTTAGGTCTAAAACCTTATCAAAAAATGTCATCATAACAAACTAAAAGTCTCACACATCATCCTCCATCTATTTACATACTTTGAATTGGTCAACCATGCTTGCCACATTAAAATTTTGAGAAACAAGGGGTTTCTTGTAGCTTCTACTCACTCTTATGACAAACAAAAAAAATTGGAGAAACTTGGAAGAGTAATTTACATTTTATAAACATTAAAATATGTCAATAAAACTAATTTTATCCATAACCAACAATATATTTCATATTGGGTCATTATGAGGGTTTTAGGAGGGTTTTGACTTGTTTCCCTTCTTAACAATTGTTCATAGATGATTGCTCCTCAAATCCAAAACCATTAATATTAAATTAAAGTAGGTACCTTCCCCATGTTCCATGAACTTCTTAGGATATCATATAAATATTTCATGTTACAACAAGAATAATAAATTCCTTTTTAGGTTTGTAACTCCCCATTATGTGCACACAAAGAATTTTAACACCAATTTTCATGCTTTCTCATTTAAGATATGACCAAAAAATTAGTAAAAATACTTATAAAAACCTATCACACCTATATTAATGATATCAAGAGATCTAACACTTTTGGAAATGAACTTGACCCATCATTAGGATACATTAGGTCTCATTGCATACTAAACCTTGAACTAACAGTCATACTTAGACCATGATCATACCTTAAAACCTCTTGTATTGTTATCAATACATCATTTACATGTCAAATTAACTCATACCATGATCACATAATACCAACCTTATTCACAAAAGTCTCATATGACTCAACACAACATGCTACCATGCTTATACCTTCTCACTAGGTCTTCATGTAAGGACTAAGCCTCAAAACTTGACCTTGAAACTCATATGAAGGCTTCTTTGCCTCTTTCTCATATTTACATAGATTTTTATACTCTCTCATTCCTATATTGACATAGATCACCAAGATTCACTATGCTTCATTCATACACCTTTTATCAGGGTTAGATTAGGCTTCTCAAGACACCAAGTGCACAATAATAGCTTACCTTGTACCATTATCTTGACTTTGACATGTCATCATCCTCATAAGAATTACGAAGTTTCCTTCAAACTCTATTTCATTAGAGATACAAAAGCTTTCCTTCAAATTTTCTCTTGTCATGATACTTCTTTGTCACATGTCATCTTATCATACATGGCCTCAATTATAACCTTGAGATTAAATAACTTGAATTTGACATCAATGACAACAACCATGCTTAAAAACCAACAATATGAACATACCTCAATAGATTCTTTAAGTTGTGTGTGATAATTCCTTTTATTCTCCTTTATGCTTCACTTGATTATGTGGTATATTATTATTAGTCAACTTAGCCAAACCATTAATTTGAGGGTAATAGTTTGAAGAGGTGATCAAATAGATGCCATACATGATAGCCCATGCAATGATTTTGGTTCTAATGAAATACATAGAATTATCTAAGATAATGGTGGTTGGAACACCAAACCTCATGATAATACCCTCATAGAAGTCTAGTATAGATGTTTTATTTTCCTCTTTGAGTGAAACTACATCTATCCATCTTATGAATTGGTCTTTTATTTTTATAATCCACTTGTGTCTCGTGCTTGAAGGAGGGTTGATCATTCTGAATAAATTTAGGCCCCATTGAGTGAAGGGTTAATCATCTTGTATTGGGAAAAGTGGAAGAGATGCTAACATATACTTACCAATAAATAAGGCACACTTATTGTATCTATTGACCAATTTATGAACATATATAAACAAACTTGGATAATAATATATATCCCTCATAATTTTGACAATAGTATTCTTTTATGAGTAGTGACCTCCTGATATCCCATTATGGAATTCTCAAAGGATCTTGTTGATTTGATCTTATTATACACATCTCAAAGGATATCCATTTATGTCTTTTTATATTAATACATCATTAACAAGAACACATGAAATAGATTATAATATTAAGTATATTCTATCCGATTTATCAAGCCCTTGTAGATACTCACCCATTTGGAGAAAATCCTTCATGATCTAAACCCAATAATTAGGAGAACCATGATCAACTAGTTGGTTTCCTTGTAGCATGAGAACTACCCTATTATCATCCCCTAAATTGACTACCATCTACTCAAATAATATTCTTACCCTTACAATATTCATGATTTTGATGTTAATGTCATATTCCATCACATTGGTGATGCAACCAACTATTGTTTTGCTTATGCCCCTACTAAATATAAAATCCTTCATGCTTGGATGTGAGACCATCAACTAAATTTTATTATTATAGATCATGTGTCTAAACTCTTTTAATGACCTAATGATATCTATCTCTTATTTTTTTATGAAACTATATCTCAACTCATAGCCTTTAAGCACTTAATTGAATAAAGCAATAAACTACTCCATTTTGTCATAATTTTTATGCTCTAAGATTTTTGAGATGTTTTTATATCCTCAAAAAGCATATCAAGTGAAACATTTATTATAACATGGATTCACAAGCGTAGGGGCTTGAGATATTTCTATGTTGATTGCTTTAAATTTATTCTTTCCTTCTCTTTTCTAGCTGAATGTGGTATTCTTATTAAGCATGGATGTGAGTGTATTGAATAAGGAATTAAAATATAGTATGAACCTCCTCATTAAATTTATCTTTCCCAAAAATATTTGGATACCTTTCTTGTGGCTTAGAATGGAAAAGGATGTGACAGCCTCTACCCTTTCTATATCACTAGCCAATATATATCTAGAAACAATGTGCTCTAATAAATTACCCTCATGGACAATAAACACACACTTTTTTGGGTTCAAGGACACCCTAAAATCTCTACACCTATTGGAGACTTGTTTCAAATGACCCAAGTGATCAATTTTATGTTTGGATAAAATAGTGATATCATTGAGGTAAACCACGATCATGTTGTAGATGATGCCCTTAAAAGCCATATCTTTAGCCTCTTTAGAAGTTTGAAACATCTTTGGTGAATCCAAAATACATATTCCTAGATTTATATGTACCCCATTTGATTATAAATGTTATATTTATTTGATCTCATTCTTGGATAGGTATCTGATTGTATCCTAAATAGCTATCTATAAGTGAAAATCTCTTATCCCTTGTTACTATTTGAATGATTTACTCCATAAGTGATAGGTAATAGTGATCCTTGATGGACTCTCTATTGAAGTACCTAAAATACACACATCCTAATCTCTCCACTTTTATTTCTAACTAGGACTAAGTTAGCTACCCAAGAGGAGTGCTTGATTAGGAATATGATATCGGCCTCTATGAGTTTAGCTAGCTCCTTCCTCATCAAGGGATTGATCTTGGGATTTATAGGTATTTGTTTTTGCTAACCGATTTAGTTTTAGGATCCAAATTAATCATATGGTGAGATAAGGTTGGGTTAAAACCTTTGAGATCTTAGTAACTCCATACAAATATATCATCATAGTTTCTATAAAGATGAATACAATCTTCCTTTTTAGGTTGAGTACATACCTTCTCATCCTTCAATAATTTTTCATTAGAGATGAAAAATTGCTTGAAATTATCTTTTTTGACCATCATGTGCCTCTTCTAACCTTTGAATTGATATCTTAAGTTTAATACATTTTCCAATACAACCAATACTTTAGGTATCTTATTGCCTTTTAGCTAAATGATTTGATCCCCATACTATGCTTGCAACCTTGACTAATTTTTGGCATAAAAATGTGCCTCTTCTTGTATTAAATTGATGATATGCTTATCACATTCAAAAACCTACCAGTTATTTACATTGTATGGGACTGATGGTCAAACTATGAGCTTAACAAGTTTCTATGAATCTTTCATACCATATTAATGAAAATTGCATTGAGAGCCCACCACTATGATTCTATCAACATCAATACTCTATGCCCTTAGAATAACTTGGATGTTTAAAGTATTGAATCCTCTACTTAGATCCTAGTCCTTGTGTTTATATGCTTTTAATAGGTGTTTCTTGGATATATTTTGGCCTCTAACCTGATTTACAACTAGTTTAAAATTAATAAACACTTGCAATACCTTAATCCCCTTATATTTTTCCAATTAGAGGCCCTAGATTAGTGCCTCATATTATACCACATTATTAGTGTAGCTAAATAATATCCTATATGTGTGAAAGTACTTATAATTTTTATGGTAGACCATCATAACACCTATGCCACCTCCATTGATACTCCTTGAGCCATCACATTATATATTCCACATGCCTTCAAGGTCCTATTGAGTTTTCATGAGGTTTCAAAAGACATAGTCATCCTTAAGGATGCATTAAGTGCCCTTCCCTATTTCCTCTATACAATCATATGGATCAAACCCATAATTCTCATTAACCCACTCATCTAGTGTGATATCTATAACCTCCTATAAAGGTGTGGTAGTCTCACGAGGAACAAAAATATCCTATTGGTCATGAATTATATAATTCATGTTGACTAGGTTAGGTGAGTATGGATCTATATGGTTTCTACAAATAGTTTCAACCTTTATATTTAATTTAGTTCCATATATAGTCTTTAACAACATGTGTGACCAATTGGATGACAAGTACCCTCCCATTTTTGTCGTGAAGTCTCTTAAAAGATAAATAGTGAAAAGGGGGGATATATAAAAGAGATGTTTTGGGTGATGGAGAGGTTAGGACATGCATGTAGAGTAAGATTCAAACCCTTAATGATCCCAACTATTTTAACATTTATACCATCTAGTTGTAAAACTCCATTTATAATTGGGGTATACTATATACTGAACATATCGGCTATCCTCTTAAGCATGACTAAGATAAATTAACCTGAATCAATGATATAATTATGGAAAAGGTGCTTACCAATGATCAAAGAGATAAAATTATGGTGGATTTCTACTATTGATAGACTCTCCTTCTTTAGGTTGACATGAACTTTTAGAAGCTACTAGAGTGGTTCTTTTTTATTGATGGAGATGAAAGCTCTAAAAATCCTCCTACAATAAATTACTTTGAAAATGAATGGACAAGGATTCCCACATAGTCATGTTTAAACTTGTATTATTCATTTTTTCCACTATGTTAAAGGAAATTTGAACCCCTTTGTCTAAAATTTTGAGATAGTAGCATCATCCTTAGCATGTTGACTAACTTAAGGTTGATTATATTTTTGGGCATGATGATTTGTTTGTGCTTAAGTGGTGGTAGTAGTCACCTTATCTTTGATAATTTCATGTAGAATTTATGAAGTAGAGGTTTGGCCTTCTAAGGAAGATTGCTCACCCTTTGTTAACCTCCTTTTGAACCTTGTGTTGTAAGCCACCAGATTTTTCCCTATGCTTGGTGCCTCATTCTAATTCATACCATACAATTCACTCTCCTTCTAATTCATCAATATGGCTTCATATTACATTTGAGTTTGTTCCTGCAATTCTTTTCTTTGTGAATCTGTCTCACTTGGATAATTTTGTGAAAGTGATATGCTTCAAACCATCAAGACTTGAATTATCACTCCATTAGAATATTTAGTTTGGTTATGAGGTTGGTTGTATGGGAATCACCACTAATATTTTTGAGCTATGTTACATTTAAAGAGGATAAGTGATTTAGAGGTGCTAGTAGTATTGACATTATGTATGTTAGATGGTCTAGGGTAAGTTAGTAGGCCTTTGGCTTGTGTATTACTTTGATAAGGTTGCCTAAAATATTGATAAGACTATTTAAATATATGATATGGTCTATAATGTTGGGATTGTTATCTCTTTAAAGATACTATCTCCTTCCCAAAACTCCATAACAGTGATTTAACTCCATGTAGATCATTAGGAGGAAAAAAAATGTATTTTATGGGATGATTGAAATATGGATAAATTTTAATGAAGGTTGAGCAGTAAGTTGATTGGGTGGTTTCTCTAGAATGAGATGTATAGAAGACATGGGAGAAATATTTACATCCTAAATTAGATAGTTTTCAACCCTAACAACAATTTCATACACATTAGTAAGTATAACTCCTCCCATGAATTAGACCATTACAACTATATCACTATTTATATCCCTCAAATAATATAAGAATGTAATATTTAGAGATGATTTAAATAAAAGTGGTATTCTATACTAGACTCTTTGGAATATAAAATTAAAATCAACTACTATCTCATGTGGGACTCTCTTAATGGTGGTGAGCTTCTCTATCAAGGATAAGTGATCACTTTTGTTCTCAAATTGATTTCATAACTACTCTCCTAACTCCTCCTAATTGTAAATGGAATTAAGCCTCAAAAATGTATACCATTGAAAAGATTTCCCTTTCAATAAAGTTACAAGTACATTAACTACCACATCATCTTTAGTGATATAGTAGACTGAGTAGATGTTAGAAATATCTTATATGTGTTTTATAGGGGTAGTTTCATTATCACCAGTAAAATATGATAATATTTTAAGAGCTAAAAATGGAATATCATCATATTGGCCTAAATCCAAAGTACTTTCTTCATTAAAGGTCATAGATAATTGGTTTCTTTGAGCATCCATGAAGAGAATATGAAAGGGTGCCCCTATATGTTGGAAAAACCCTAAAAAAGGAGGATTAGACTGATCTCTAGGGGATGATTATCTTAAATCACAATATCTCCTAACAGGAGATAAGGATTATCTAACTCTTCATACTTTAAGGAGTATAGGAAACTCAATAAAATGACAATCATTACATCTTGAAGATGATCCTATTTATCTTGGCATAATATGAAGAAATGATATTTTACAAACCAAGGATAATTGGAGTCTCCAAGTGCTTGTATGGGATTTTCAACACTACAAATCAACTAAGAGCAGCACCAAACTCTTATCCAAACTTCTAAACTCTGATCCCATAGGGCATGCCAAAAATTATTATCATGTAAAAATGTACACCCATTGATAATACGATGTCTCATTACAATAATGGGATCATTATCAAGGTTTGGGACCCTTTCACTCCTTGGGATGAACCTATGGAGAAGGTTAGATTACTTATAAAATAGGTGCATCTAATTTATGGTCAGCACATAGGCCTAAAAAATATCATAAAGAACTTACTACTACTATAAAATCTAAAGTATTTTTAGGGAAAAGGGAGAGAGGGGATAGCTGAAATGTAAGAGTGTGATGCACCAAGATTAGAGAGAGAATACCCATATGAATTTAAATAACAAAAGAAAACTATTGAGAACTAAATACTTATACACAATCTTTAAATTAGATAGCCCTATCACATAAGTAATTCACATAGAAGTGAGGTGCTCAATGTATCATTAGGAGGGATGAAAAAATTCCATAGATAATGCCCACATAATCTATTTTCACGCAACATATGACCTAAAAAAGAGTCTAATTATATGTATAGGTGCTAAGGGATGGATACAATGAAAGGGAAGATAAATCTATAGACAAATATCAACAACCATAAAAATGTACATAGATTGAAAGAATCATGAAGAAAGGTAAATTAAATTCTCATAGTTATAAGGCTTAAATGGTAAAGGGTTCATGAATTGAAAATTTTGGTAGCATTTATGTGCCTAAAAATGTCCACCTTTTTATAATTAAATATATAGGTTTTTATTGGTGATGGGACTCCCATGGATCATTAATTATAGTAGAGAAATATAGTTGAGAAAATTAAATGAACATTAGAGTTCAAGGCACATAAATATCTTTGAAGATCAGATAAGGATGAATGAAAGTTGATTAGGATATTTATTGCATCCTTGAGTCATATTTATTATTTTATTGATCTCAAACCTATCAAATTAACATCCCTTCTCATTGGTTGTGTAATAATCAACATTAAATCTTTTATCAACCCAGGTTGAGTTAAAATGATTTTATGTATAGGAATGTGGATGTGGATCTCTTAGAATCACCACCTTGGAATATTTAGGATTGATTCAATCACTTTTCTCACTTCTCTTCATTATCTACCCAAATATGTTCATTAATGCATGATTAATAAGTTTAGTCTTTGCCACCTCTTCACTTCATAGATTGACAAGCCATCTTTTGTTGAATTTTATTTACACTTGGGGAATGTTCTTAGAAAGGTTCCACTCACTCTAAAAGTGTTGGCTCAGATGCCATTTGTCACACTTTAGACTTACTTTTCTATTGTTTCATGTGTTAACACTTCATTTGTCATTGCACTGCTAAATGGTCTAGGTATGACATCTTTATGATAGGGAGTCTAATGAGTCATCAATTCATCATTTAATAAACCTTATAGTTGATGTAATTAACACTAGGGATAGTGTCCAAGGTTGTCTACATTAGAGGCAAGAAGATATATAGCAACCAATAAAATCTAAACTTGCAGGAAAGTAAATCATACCATACTTTGTGGAAAGTAAATCACACCACACTTGTTGAAGTGGAAATCATACTTGCAAAAATTAAAGCACATTTGCAGAAATTAAAGCACACTTGAAAGAAATTAAATTATTTAATTGAAAATAAATAAATAAAACACCTACATGTTAATAATAAACTATATAGAAAATAAATGTTTACATGAAAAGTAAATGATAACAATTCAAAAACATAATTAAATAATAAAGGAATCAATAAAAATAAATTGATCCATCTTCCTTAGAATGAGTGGCCAACTCATCCCTTGAAAGAGGATTTTAATCAGAATGTTGTATTTTTATCACAAACTTTAGACTATATTATTGATAAAGATTGATTACAATGGTGTGGAAGGTTGTATTTATAATTTCATACTTCCAACCAACTCCTTATTTAGGAGTAACAACCTTAGATGTTCTCCTCCAAATATGGAAAGAAACATCACAACATAGATATTCTAGCTTATCTCAATCTTCTACAAAATATGGAGAGACTTTATTATCTATTTGCCACATAATCTCAATCTTAATGAAATATGAAGAGAAATATTTATGGAATGAAATTATACAAATCTAAATTTAGATGCCAACTATACAAGGGAAGTCTATATATGAAAAAATATATAAAAAATAGTATCCATGCAAAAATAGCTAGAAATAAACTTGAAGGGCCTAAGAAAAGGGTCTGTAGATAGGCTGCATAGTTCGTAGTTAGGCTTGCATAGTTTGTAGATATGCTTGCATAGTCTATAGATTTTAGACCTATAGAGTCCATAGATTTTAGACCTATAAAGTCTATAGATTCTCAAAATTATATTCTTTGAACTACTGGTGACTATGATGATGCCCTTGGAATTTGATGATTCAAACTGGTCTTCAATCAGTAAACTACATGGATGTAGAGCTACTAGTTGAGCCTGTAGATATGAATTGAGTGAGTCCATAACTAGTTTGGATGAATCTATAGATATGATTAGAGTTCTTGTAGCTTATGTCAAAGATAATATTTAGTTGGGTCTTCATGCTCAAGTCTAATATAGGTTATTATGGGCTGCATATACACACATTAACAACTTTTTCCAAAGATTTAGTAACAAGAATAAACAAACAAGAAGATAATGATTTATAAAGAAATAGCCAAGATATAGTTTTCTATTTCATTCTAAATAAATCATAAGTTCATAAATTACACTTAGATCAAATTATTATTCAAGGAAAAATGATGTAATCTCATGGATAAAATGAGTCATTTTATGGTCTCATCATCTCTCCCACACCTAACCTCATGCATGCCATTATTTTATCAAAATTTTATTTGGGATACAAATGCATGAGTTAGATGTTCTCATTTTCAAATAGGCTTTCCAGATTTGAATTTTCATAAGTAAAATGATTTTTAATCTTATAGAATCCTCTTGATTTTCCTAGGCAAAAGTTTCCAATGAAAGTGGTCAGTAAAACATATTTGTCAAGGATAGGTTCTTGTGTAGAAATGTGTCTTCTATCCTTGGTTACTCTTTGACACAAGTTCTTGTGTGGAATTCTCATGCTACTCTTTTATTTATTTATTTAAGTATTTTATTTTTTTAAGAATAGATTCTTGTGTTGAGAAGTTCTTGTTGTGCCTACATTACTCTATTTTGACCACAAAACAATTCTTGACATAAAATAAATTTTGATGCTTGAAATATTTGAATAATCTTGAAAACTATATACCATTACCAAAGTCATTAACTTGATTTTACTAAGCCCCATTCTTTATTTATTTCTAAGACTATTTTCCTTCTCCTCTCCCACACCTAATCCTATGTATGTAAATGAAAATATGTATGAAGTGTGGGGATATTTGACTCTTTTTACTTCTTATGTATATTTACAAAAATGTATCTTTATGTAATAACAAAACTTACAAATAATTATAAAAATTAAATAAAAGAAACTAAATACCTTGGCACAACTTCAGTTTGTCTTATCTTTCTTGATGTTAACCCCATGGAACATATAGGAAACGATGTTTGAAAAATGGAAGACCAAGAAATCTTAAAAATGAGAGCATAAAGAGTCAACAATTAAGTATTTATTGAAAGTGAAAAAGTAGCCATTTGTTGGTTTTCAACTTTTCCTAATTTTTTTTATTTTTTTTATTTTTATTTTTATTTTTATTTTTATTTTTATTTTTATTTTTATTTTTATTTTTATTTTTATTTTTATTTTTATTTTTATTTTTATTTTTATTTTTATTTTTTATTTTTTATTTTTCCCTTGTCTAGCCAGTAAAATTGGCTTTCTAATCAAGGCTCATTTTTTTAGTACTTGGCCCGTTAGCAAGCTAGTTTTCAAACCAAAACTACCAATAATGCCTCAGGTTTTTCATTGTTGGTTTTTTTTAATATATGCAGAAATGATGATAGAGAAAATGTTAGCAATCGACTGTATACATCCTCATACTATTTTCAAATGTATCAGTAAATTTTTTACATGTTTGACATCCTTCATCATTGGTCTATGTAGTGATGACCAATCATTCAGGGAAGATTCTTGTTGATTCCACTGTTCACTTAGGATAAAGTGTCAGGTACTTGATGAAGCTATGGAAAAAAATTGAGCTATTCTTATCTTTTTAAATGACTCCATAATCTCCAAACTTTGAGTCCATATACACAAAGGTGTAAGCCTAGAGGTGATTCTTTTCCATTTAAAATCCTACCTATTGATTTATCTCCTCCAATCTCTTCTATTGAAGAGCAGCCCTATGAGAGAATTCACCCTTGTGATGAAACAAATTTGTGTTCCTCTATTCTACCTTGACAACTTCTTGTTGATCTATCTTCATGATATTATCTTGCAAGAACACAAAAACATAAAAACTTTCCAAACTAGCATAGTATCAACAACATCAAATAGTTATAAATTCCAATAATATGAAGAACAAGAGGAACATTTAAATATACATGAAGGAATGTAATTTAGCCTACTTAGGAATGATTGATGGTTCAAAAATTAATGTTATTTCTAATAAAAATATATGTTGGAAATAAGAACTCCCTCAGATAAGTTATATTATTATGATTGGTGGATATGGGTTTGGCTAATGGATGGAATGGAATGAAAATAAATATCATCAAATATTTTTATTTATAGGGCGAGTAAGAAAATCTAACTATGATGATAGATCTTTAAACATATTTAGCTAAGACTAGCTATTAATTTTATAAAAATCTAACATACCTTAAATGATAATGCATAAAAGGAAGGAATATATTATGACCTATGATTTTTATGCATAGTATTTGATGGAGAAATGGTATGAAAATACCAAACTAAAAATAAAATAGAGTATAGGAAAACATACTTGTATATTTTTCATATATAAGAGTGTACTGTAGGATATCCTTGCTGCTACTACTATATTAGACCAAGGTCTTTCTTAGTCTCAACAATCAAGGAATGGATCAAGGTCTCTATTATATTGTTAATTTCAATACCTCAGCCTCATCCTTGTTATTTATATTAACATTTCCATTCACATCAGCCTATCTAGTATGTGTAAAACATTCTTATTTATTTATCATTATTTTCCTAGGCTTCAAATAAAATATTTAAGCTTCTCCTTTAGACCACAAATTCTCTATGTTTATCTTTTTTTGGCATTCTCAAAATATAGATGTAAAAAATCAATAAGGAATTAGTAGCATAAAATATTTAACATTTTATTCTATTATTAGAAAAAGAAAAAAATAGGGGTCAGGAGAAGGCAAATTTTAGTGGAATAAAGGGTGGATCTCCATAGACATGTTCCCTATCATGATATAGAGTGGGGTTGAGGGGAAGAACCCCTCAAATCTTGGACTAGTTTACCTTTATTTTTGCTCATAAAATCCCTTAATGTTGAAGAAAAAGATGAAATCTTTCTAATGTGTTACAACATCCTATAAATCATTAATACTACCTATTTAACACACTTAATGAGATTGATTAATTGGATGAGTTCATGTTAATATACTTCGATCAATTACATGGTTAACATAATCTAAAATTTCACACCCTTATCAAAAACTATCTTATATAATATGTTCTTTGTTAGAAACTGTCATCGTCATTGTTTTCTTTTTTCTTTTTTTATAATGATCTAGACTTCACTATCCATACAAACTGATAGTTAAACATAAAAATGAAATAAACAACCAGCATGGAAACCAAATTAAATAAAATTTTTAAAGTGTTTGAGGTTATAGGTATTCTTAGAAAACATTATTGCTTTGCATTCAAGTCAAATATATTTCTAATTCCTATAAGATGCCATTACTATAGTTTGAAAATAATTCTAAAAAATTCTACATCAACTTAGTAATAAATTAAAGAGAAAATAGAAATTGTAGTTTTTCTAATGTATGAGCAATAACCCCAATAACTTTTCATGCTAAAAGGTAGTGATTTGTTCAAAAAAATCAGCAATCACCTTGAATGTTGGGATGTATTTATGTTAGCATGCAGAATCTAGATGCAAAATCTATTACATGATCCATTCCAATAATCATGTAAATTAATGTCCCTTTTCTTCCATGAAAACTTAGATTCACTTCTGGTGTGATCTACTTTGGATGTAGATTTTATTATTTTTGACTTGTCAAATATATTGATTCACATGGAATCTACTCTAACTCCATGCATGGTGATTTATTTGCATGAAATGCTTGATTTGTGCATTCATCCCATATCCACATGAGTTGAAAGAGTAATTACCCATCATTATTTTGGTTCAGGTGTCCCTCATTAATAGTTACATGAACTCTATTATAGAGCATTTTTATTAATTTTTAAAGCAAATATTAAGGACTTTCTCTTCTTTCTTTGGAGAAATTGAATAATTGTCTTTAGACACTTTGGCATGCCCAAAATGTTATGCTCTTAACCATTGGTGTGTCTAGGGATATGTGTGGCTGACTTGTGGCTTACATACCTCTTTTATTTACTTGTTACATTTCTCTATGTTTTTAAATAGGTCAGGTAATAGAATAACCTTGGCTAAGTAGACTATATATAGGAGGTAGTGGTTAGTATTTAATCATCATGTTAAGTATTCTTCTATTAGTGCATTGTTGTGGAGGTTTCCCCCTCAAAGTGGCTTTGTTATATTATCTAATATTATATTCTACTATTAATTATTGTTGTGTAATCTCTCATATTTTCTTATTCTATGCTATGTAAAATCATTTTGTGTGAATATCTAAGTAATTTCATTACAAGTGGTATTAGAGATTCAATTTGGGAAAGTTTCCTATGGCATTTTTTTTTGGATCTGGTGAGGTGTGTCCTTTGGGAGTAGTGAAAGCAAAAAAACATAAATTGCAATCTAGGAAGAATTAATTTTTTTCATCAACATAGTATTGCTCAAAATATATATATATTTTTAATATTTAAAAAAAAATCTTAATTTTTTTTCCCCTTGCACACTTTTAGTCATTGGGTTCATCTTAATGAGATGGTCACAACAATATATTCTATCGATACACTTTTTTGGTACCAAAAATTTTACTCTAGTACGTAAAGGTAATCATTGGATTCATCTTGACAATGTGATCACAATGGTACCATTTCTTGGTACACTTTTTTTGGGGGTTAAAATCCTCCTAAGGTTTATTTATGGTAGGTCCTTCAATTCAAGGAAGAAGAGGGGCACCAAAAACTCCTAAGACTCCTACTAATGACATGGAATTTGGAACTTTAGATCCAATGATTTCTCAGCTTCAAGAGGACATACAAAACTTGGTGAGGCATCATGACTTTATTATAGTCCAAGCTAATGTTTTAAGTATGCACAGAGAGATTAATGGGGTTCATAGTGAATTATATCTTATAACTATGCAATTATCTACCCTCACATCTCAGTTTCAACCTAACAACTCTCCACTTTATAATGCAAATCTTCCTCTCAAGAACTCCCATAATGGTATGAAATATATGTTGCTAAAAGTGGACATGTGTAAGTTTGATGGTAAGGATCCTCTCACTTGGATTAACCAAATTGAGAATTTATTTGAGTTACACCAAACCCTTAGTTCTCAGAGGGTGATCATGGCATTCTTGTATATGGAACCTGAGTAATTCATTTGATATCAATGGTTATATGCTCAAAAGGAAAAGAATGGTGCTCTTATTACATGGACTATTTTTATTGAAGATTTGATAGCTCATTATTAAAATAATGTCTCTGAGAATAATTTCATCCAATTAACTGAGCTATAATAAATATGAATTGTGAAGGATTGTATTCATCAATTTTAGAATCTCTCTTTACAAGTGGAAAATATCATTGAGAGAAAATTGATGGATCTATTTTTGGGTGGGTTCAAAGATAGCATCTAATATGAGGTTTAAATGTTTTTAAACCAACATTTATATCATAAGCTATCCCTAAGGTATGCATGATAGAAAAAAAAGAGATGGTCAAAAGAAAAACTTTCACTACTAGTCATGAGCGTAACTTTACAACACCATCATTTCCATAGCCCACCAGATTAACACAATGATAAATTGAGGAGAAATGAGCCAAAGGGTTGTGTTATGTTTGTGACAACAAATGGAGAAAAGACCATCATTGTGTTGAAAAGAAGTTATTTTACATTGAAGGTGTCAATGATGATGAATATTATGCAAAAGTACATGATGTAGATGTAGAAGTTCTTCAGGAGGAATCTGAATACTCTCAATCTACTATTTCATGTCATGACTTATCAAGTATTAGTACTCCCCAAACTCTTAAGGTGATGGGTTTCCTTAAGAAATAGGTCACTATCTTGATTGATTCTGAGAGCACACACAACTTCATCCATAGTAAGTTGGTTGTTCATTTGAACTATTTTATTTATCTAGCTCTATAATTTTAGGTTATGATTATAGATGGTGATATTTTCATTTGTTTATGAAAATGTCATAGTATTAAGTTGGCCATGGGATACTACTTATTGGATCCTCTTATATTTTATATTCTAATGGGTGGAGCTGATATTGTTCTAGAAGTTCAGTGGCTCACCACTTTGGGCACTATTGAGATGAATTTTCAAGAGTTATTCATGTGTTTTCATTCTAAAGAAAGGACATTTGAGCTAAGAGGATTAAAGGCTAAATCTCCCCAACTTGTTAGCTCCCATCAAATGACAAAGATTCTTTATAAGGGTGCCAAGGGATTTGTATCTCACTTGTTTTCTATGAAAATACATCTAATTAGCCATCTCCACCTCTTAATCTGTAACAAATAATTAATGCTCATTTAGTTATTTTTGGAGACATGCCAAAAGGACTTCCACCTAGCTGCACATATGATCATTGTATCACACTTATTCTCAGAAACACACCACCCAACATTAGGCCATGCAAGTATCCCTATGCCCCAAAAAATGAAATTGAAAATATGGTATAAGAGATGTTGGATGCAAGAATCATTCGATATATCCAAAGCAAATAATCTTCACCGGTTTTCATGGTGAGAAATAAAGATGACACTTAGAGGACGTGCCCTAGCTACATAGAAATCAACAAGCAAACTATCAAAGATAAGTTTCCAATTCTTAACATTGATGATTTTATAGATGAATTAAATGGTGCTCTTTATTTTACCAAGTTAGATCTACATTTTGGGTATCATCAAATAAGGATATATGATGAAGACATACCCAAAACCACTTTCAAGACTCATGAGGGCCATTATGAGTTTTTGGTTATGCCTTTTGGCTTAACAAATGCACCATCTACTTTTTATAGTTTGTTGAATACTATTTTTAGGCCATTTTTGAGGAAATTTATTTTGGTATTCATTGATGATATCTTCATTTATAGTATAAATTGGGTAGACCATTTGTAAAATGTGAAATAGGTACTCTCCATTTTGGAGCAAAATCAATTGTATGCCAAACCTTCCAAATATACTTTTGGGGCTAGTGAGGTTGAATATTTGGGTAATTTGGTGTCTTATGAAAGAGTGCAAATGGATCCTAAAAAAATACAAATAATGGTGGATTGGCTAATTCCTAAGACACTCAAGCAACTTTAGGGATTTTCTGGGCTTACTAGCTACTATCACAGATTTGTCAAAAATTATGGTATTATTGCAGCCCCACTTACCTCTTTTTTAAATAAATACTCCTTTTAGTGGACTGATGTAGCTACTCAGGCATTTGAACAATTGAAATTAGCTATGTGCACTACTCTAGTATTGGCCACTCCTAATTTTTCTAAGACTTTTGTGGTTAAATGTGATGCATCTAAGTATGGTATGGGTTCTATACTCATGCAAGAAGGTAGACCACTAGCATTTGAAAGTTGTCAACTCAAGGGTAAAAATCAGCACAAGCTAGTATTGTAGCCCCACTTACCTCTTTGTTAAATAAATACTCCTTTTAGTGGACTGATGTAGTTACTCAGGCATTTGAAAAATTGAAATTAGCTATGTGCATTACTCTAGTATTAGCCACTCCTAATTTTTCTAAGACTTTTGTGGTTGAATGTGATGCATCTAAGTATGGTATGGGTGTTATACTCATGCAAAAAGGTAACCACTAGCATTTGAAAGTTGTCAACTCAAGGGTAAAAATCAGCACAAGCCCATCTATGAGAAAGAAATGATGGCCATTTTGAAAGCAGTCAAATAATGGAGACCTTGTTTGATGGGTCATCACTTTTAGGCATAGACTGATCATGATAGTCATAAATATTTTTTAGAACAGAGGTTATCATCTGAATAACAATAGAAATGGGTAACTAAGATGTTAGGATATGATTTTTAAATAGTCTACAAAAAAGGCAAGGACAATGTGGAGGTAGATTCACTATCCAAAAATATGAATTATTTGAGGCATTGTTATGTGCCATAACCATTTTGTAGGTAGATTAGCTAGAAGAAGCACAATCAGAATGGGAACATGATAGTAATGCTCATGATTTGATTCAAAATATTTAGCAAGGTTTAAGTGGATTTGAAAAATTCACATGGAAATGTAATGCATTATGATATAAAGATAGATTGTACCTATGTAATAATTATCTTAAACAAAAAAACCTTTCAATAACTTCATGCAACTCCAATTGGGTGTCATTCAATATTTTTAAAAACCTATCAACGAATCAAATAGAATTATTTTTGGAATGTCTCAAGGGGGATGTCTAGAAATACGTGGCTAAATATATGATTTGTCAAAAAAATAAAGGTGAAACCATCAAAACTCTAAGTCTTTTACAACTTTTATCTATCCCTAGCCAGCATTGGGAAGAGGTATCTATGGATTTCATTATAGGGTTACCAAGATCTAATTGTAAAAATGTTATCATGGTTTTTATATATCATTTCAGTATGTATGCTCATTTTTGTTCATTATCCCAGCCATTTATTGCTAGTATAATAGCTTCTACTTTTCTTAATATAGTTTAGAAACTACGTGGGACCCCTACGATCATTGTCAGTGATAGAGATCCCATTTTTACTAGTAATTTTTGGACTGAGTTATTTACATGTTTAGGAACCCAATTAGCTCATAGATCATCCTATCATCCTTAATTTGATGGAAAAATTGAGGTAGTCAACAAATTTCTAGAAGGATATCTCCATTATTTTATTTCTAATAAATAGGATAAATGGGTTCATTGGTTGTCACTTGTTGAATGGTAGTTTAATACTTCTAATCATAGTTATTCCAAAATGTCTCTTTTTGTGGCACTATATGGATATCACCCTCCATCAATCACTTTAACCTTGAAGGTCAATCTTAAGGTTCATGTAGTTAAAGAACATATTCACCATCAATAGTAGGTCCTTGCAAGTTTGCATGAAAATTTAGGTATGGCCTAGAATCACATGAAACAACAAGCATATCAATAAAGAAGTGAGAGGAATTTTGACATTGGTGATTGGGTCTTTGTTTAATTAAAACCATACAAACATATATCATTTAAGTAACAAAAAAAAGGATAATAAGTTGTCCCCTAAGTATTATGGGCCTTATCAGATCTTACAAAAAATTGGCAGTGTGGCCTACAAGTTAGATTTTCCTTCATCCACTCACATACATCTAGTATTTCATGTATCATACCTAAATAAATTTATTGGACATAGAGTTACCATTCAAATATAATTACCATAATTGGATGAGGAAGGTAGATTTATTCTTGATCTTGAGGTGATCCTTTAAAGGCACACCAAGCAACTAAATTTTAGAGAAATTATAGAATACCTAATCAAATGGAAGAATCTGCCATGTGAAGATGCCACTTGGGAGGATGAAGAATTTACATATCATCATCTAGAGTTTCTAAAACATTAAGGACAATGTTTTTTTAAGGGTAAAGGCTTGTTACACCCTTAACCATTGGTGTGTCTAGAGATATGTGTGGCTAAATTGTGGCTTGTATACCTCTTTTATTTATTTGTTACATTTCTCTATGTTCTTAGATAGGTCATCCTATGGAATAAACTTGGCTAAGTAGACTATATATAGGAGGTATTTGTTATTATTTAATCATCATGTTAAGTATATTGATATTAGTGCATTATTATGGAGGTTGTCCCCTTGAAGTGGCTTTGTTATATTATCTATTATTTTATTCTGTTGTCAATTATCATTGTGTAATCTCTCATATTTTATTATTTTGTGAAATATAAAATCATTATGTGTGAATATCTAAGTAATTTCATTACAAAAAATCAATTTGAATACTTGAGCTTCTTTTTCTTAGAAATTACGTGATCCTTTGTTGATGGTTTTATAAAAAGTGCAAATGTGTTTCATCCTCCATATAGTTGATCTCAACTCTTTTAGAAGGTAGATTGATCCTAAATCAAGTAAATTAATTCTTCAATAGACACATTAGTTATAAGGGCATCAATTATAAATTTGTTTTTGTGAGGAGCTACACAAATTTGGCTAGTTTTATCCATCTTTTATGCTATTACAGATCATCATTTTCTTCCTCTCCAATTTGCATCAACGTCTAAATCCTTTTGTATGATGTTATAATTTTTTATTTCCTACACAACAGTGTTGGTATGGCATGGGGAGGTTTACATTATAATTTATAAATCTAAATTACAAAAATTAAAATTCTAAATATATTTATAGAAAATAAATTTATAAATCTAATTACACATACTAGAAATAAATCTATTTTTTTAACTAAATATCTTCTTTACAAATTTTCCAAAAGAAGGCTCCTATCAGTGCTTCTAACTCCAAGAAGTCTATCTATTGTCACCAGATTATTTTATATTGAAGTGTACACATCTAATTTCAGTTGGATATTATTTCCTTTAGTAAATTTGATCCTATAATAACACTATGGTTCCTTGACAATGGTGTAAAAAATGATGATTAATCAATTTATCATTTAATCAACCTTCTGGTTGATGTCATTCAAACTAGAGCTATTATCTAAGGTTATTTGCATTAAAGGCAAGAAGATATATAGCAAGAAATAAAATCTAAACTTTTAAGAAATTAAATCATAACACACTTTGTATAAATTAAAACAAACCACACTTAGTAGAATAGAAATCTCACTTGTAGAAATTAAAGCACACTTGAAAGAAAGTAAATTGCTGAATTGAAAATAAACAAAGAAAACACCTATAGGTTCACAATAAACTTTATAAAAAATTAATGTTTACATGAAAATTAAATGATAATAATTCAAAAACATAATTACATAATAAATTAATTGATAAAAATACATTAATCCATCTTCCTTGGAATGAGTGGCCAGCTCATCCCTCAAAAGATTATTTTAATCCAAACACTGGATTTTCTATCACAAAATTCAGAATGTATTATTGTTAAAAATTTATTATAATGGTGTGGAAGGTTGAATTTATAATTTCATGCTTCCAAAAATCTCCTTATTTAGGATTAAAAACCCTAGATGTTCTCCTCTAAATATGGAAAGAAACATCACAACATAGATATTCTAGATTATCTCAATCTTTCAAAAAATATGGAGAGAGACATTTTTATTTATTTACAACATAAACTCAATATTCATGAAATATGAGGAGAATTATTTATAGAATGAAATTATACAAATCTAAATTTAGATGCAACTATACAAGGGAAGTCTGAATATGCAAATCTATATAATAAATAATAGCCATGCCAAAATAGCTATAAATAAACTAGAAGGGCCTAAGAAAAGAGTCTATAGATAAGCATGCACAATCCGTAGGTAGGCCTACATAGTCTTTAGATATGCTTCTATAGTCCATAGATTTCAGACCTATGAAGTCCATATATTTTAGACCTGTAGAGTCTGTATATTCTCTAAATTAAATTCTTCTAACTATTGATGACTATGATGATTCCCTTGGCGTTTGATGCTTTGAACTAGTCTTCAATCAATGAACTTCATGGATTTAGACCTACTAGTCGAGCCTATAGATATGAATTAAGTGAGTCCATAGCTAGTTTGGTTGAGTTTGTAGCAATGTTCAAAGTGACTTTAGCTTATGTCAAAGATGATATTTGGTTGGATATTCATACTCAAGTCCAATAGAGATTATTATGGGCTGAATATATACACATTAATAGCTTTTTATAAAGATTTAGTAACAAGAATCAACAAACAAGAAGACAAAAATTTATAAATAAATAAGATATAGTTCTCTATTTCATTCTAAATAAAACATAAGTTCAGAAATTACACTAAGATCCAATTCTTATTCAAGGAAAAAGGATGTTATCTCATATAAAAAATGAGCCATTTTATGGTCTCATAAGAGACACCCATTAATTTCAATTCAATGCAACATTAACATACCCTAAGGACACGTGGTAGTTTTTTGGATTTTCCATCCTCATGTACTTTTTACTCAGATTTAGGTATTTGATACTTTTGTTGATAATTGATTATGCAAAAAATGTGATAAATAATCACATGAAAGTGAGATTCCTCCCTCTTCACATCTTTTGGCATCAAATTTTTTGGCATGGCTTTTGTTTTGAAGACTTAAGTCTTCACATATTTTGGAATTGCACCTTTTATTTTCACATTTTTTTCATGACCACTCTTAATTTCATGCTTCATGATTTTATGTCAAATTATGACAGCTAATCACATCAAAAGTGTGATGACTAAACTTTTTTGTATGTGTGAAGTGTTTGATTTCTTCTTTTTAGACTTAGCCTTTTGTTGAACTTTGAATTGGCAAATATGAAGCTTTTAAACACTTTAAATTCAACCCAAAGCTTGCATCTAATTTATGACTTGGGATCTCAAGTTTAAAATGTATATCCTAGAAGAAAGATGTCTTGAGAGTCAACACTACCTAAGAGTAACTTGAAACCTACTGTGTAGATCACTAGATCCTGAGTTGGTCCTAGGTGATTAATAATATCCCCATTTTAATTCTATAGGATAAGTAGAAATATTAGAGGGAAATCAATACCTATGGTTGAACCTACTATCTCATCCTCTTAGTTTGTCCCTAATAAAAATCCACTTATGGATTCACCTAAGTGTGGTTAGCTAGGTCTGATATCAACATTCTTAGAGTTTTCCATGATCTACCCAAGAACCTAGAAAAATATTCACACTAGGTATGTGGTGTACCTCTGAGTAAAATATAGCCTCATACAAAACTACTCTCATGATTATATATTTCAAACATGAGGTCATTAATTGTTATATTTTTCCATTCACTTTATTGGAAGTAATGTATGATTGGTTCTTGAATTTTCCTAAAGGCTATATCACAAGTTGGGACCAATTAAGTAACATATTTCTCACTTGATTTAGGTAGGTCATCGATCTAAGTTTAATATACCAATATTTTACCTACATAAAAATGTAATTTAATCATCCCATAATAAATTTTAGTGCTAGGCTCAAAAACATGTATAACTAAATCATTATGCTAAATAGATCAGATTCCAAGCTAGCCCTTGAAATGTACAATAACACACTATATCCTTAGATAATTATGTTCCTACGTAGAAACCCATTAGTGGTAAACTTAATTGTAGCTTATGTTTAAGCCATAAAAGTATATATATATATATATATATATATATATATATATATATATATATATATATATCCTCAAGGTATGTTGTCCCTACCCATATCGAATAAACTACCAATTATGCCTTATTTTAACCCCGTCTTTTCCACTAGTTATAATATACCCATGCCACAATCTATGATAGTGATAAACTAGGTTTTTTTAAAGACACTACTCTCAATTAACCCCCAATATTCCTTATCCCAACTAATAATGAAGTATCACCTCGAGATCAAAATAAAATTTTAGTCCCTACTATGAACAATGTCTGAAATATTCCCTGGGAGTCCACAAAGAATGAGTTGGACACTATACAATGCATGGTGTAAAAGCTCAACAATGACTTCTTAGGTGTCTAGAGATAGGCTAGAAATAATGGTGGTGAGATTACCAAAAAAACCTTTATCTAATAGAGGTAAAATTTTACCTATAAAAAATCTAGAAACCAACTAGATCCATCACCCAATAAGATCCTTATGGTTAACATTTGTGAGTTATCCTTTCCTAACCAGTGTCATGTCCAAAATACAACCCAACATGGAAAACTTGATTGTATTAAATTATATAGTGTGTTTGACATCTTCTATAAGGATATTTAATATTGTGATGTAGTCCCAAACCACCCCAAGGCTACTAATAGGGATGAGACCTCTAATTCTCTAATATATGTAAGCAACTTCCATGGTACTATAAACATTATACTTCTCTAGCCATGAAGACAAAAAACTAGAATATGCCACTAATGAAGTGCATGATTTCCAAAAAAATTAGTGGAGTAACTATGCCCTTAGGAACTAGACACATTATAATCCTCTTACCATGACAACCATTACCAATAATGGTTCCACTCCTCTCAACCCAAATCAAATGATGACCCTCCACCCATAAAAGTAAACAATCCTAAGCCAATTGTAGATACCCAACCTACCACTAAAAAGACTAGGTACAACATAGTGGAGGATGTGAAGAATATCAAGGTAAACATCCCTTTACATGATATTTACCAAATCACTAAGAAAATATATATTTTCCTAAATTCCCTTGTAGCTAAACATCCCAAACCAAATCTTGCATGCACTAACATGCTAATACACAAGAATAATGTTAAGGTCCTACCTTTCCTCCTTTCGATTAGGCTATTTGGAAAGAATATTCATAACTATTGAGTTAAATAAATATCCTCTATAAATGCCATGCATGTATGATTTTTTTTAAAACTATGAATAACACCTATTAAGTCAAATGAAACTATGGTACAATTGGATAATTATAAAGTTAAGGTAGTGGGAAATCTTTTGAATGTTTATATGCAACTAGAATTTAATCCCAAGGTCCAAAAAATTATGGATATTCAAGTAGTGGATATTCTAGAGGCTTATATAATGTTTCTTAATATATATTGGTCCAAACCATTGAATTAATACATGGCCAAATAATTATCCCATAAGTAGTTGCCTTGTAGAGGTGTAGCCAACCAGATCTGTGTTGACAAAAAACTTAGAATAAAACACATGGTTAGGAAATGTAACCTAGTAAATGAAAGAGTGAACTTATTATCCTTTGACATAGGTTTTTATACTTTTTCTATAGAATATATTGAAAAACAATCTGATAAATACCCAAAATTACTAGGTCTATGGTCCTTGTATTTAGATGGGGACCATTCTAAACAAGGTTTTGGAGAAAGAATTATTGTCATTAACCCATTAGGTAATTGACACCTAGATATATATAGGTTGTTGCCTTAAACTAATAACCAAGCATAATATGAATTTTTTATCTTAGGATTGCATTTTTTTTGAAGTATAGGGTCAAAAAAATTGAGTGTTTAGAGACCCTAAACTAGTAGTGAACAAAATAAAGGGCAAGTTACAATGTAATTTATCCTATTTAAGTAAAAACATAGTGTGTGGTATTTGATATAAATTTTAAATTATTTCAATGTCATCCCCATTCCTAATTAAAAAATCATGTGGTTGGTTTATTTGCATTTTCCACTGCAAACTTAACACCACTAGATGACTCAGGGCTGAAAAATTTAGTAGAGATCATCCCATATCCATCAATACTAGATAATGTGAAGAACCTCAAGGTATTTTAAGATGACCTCCAAATTTTATAATTCCTTAATAACTTAGCGTTATTTGAGACCCAATTTATATATGAGATAGAAAAATATTCCCTAGAAATTGAAAATGTGACTAGGATGACATTATGAACTTGAAGGAAAACCAAGTTCCAAAAGAGATTATCTTCCTTGAAAGAGTGTTTGACCTTGAAAATATGATACAAAAACTTGAGAGGACAATACACTCATACTAAAATTATAGAGTGATTAATTTAGGATCATTATAAAAGCCCTAGTATATCCATATTGGTCTATATTTCACCCCTGTTAAAATTGAACAACTCAAAAAATTGATGACACAATAATGAGATGTTATTTATTGGTCTTATGGATACCTTAAGGTATATGACCCTAAGATAATAACACACACTACCCCACTTAATTAAAACTAGAAGCCCTTTATATAGAGGTATAAAAATATTAACCCAATCATAGAGCAACTTATACATAAATATGTCCACAAACTCCTCTTATCTAAGATCATCTTCCCAATTCATCACTCTACCTAGGTAGCTAGCTTTGTACAAGTCTATAAAAATAATCAATAAATCTGACTATGTTTGGATTTCATAAATATGAACCAAGTTTGTGATAAAGTTAAATATCCTTTTCTTCCTTAGATTAGGTCATATAGATGGTAAGTAGATCTGAGGTGATTTCTTCCTAGATGAATTCTCAAGATATAATCAAGTTCTGGTAAACCTAGAAGAGCAAGCCAAGAATTCATTTAAAACCAAATGGGGCACCATTACTTACAAAAAAAAAATTAATTTTGCCTTATTAATGTAGGAGACACCTTTTAGAGATATATGGAATTTATTTTCAAATGTTTGATAGGTAAATACATTGTTATTTACATGGAAGACTTGATGATTTTTTCAAAATGCAAGTCTGATCATATTCAACATCTTTATAAGATATTTAAAAGGTGTAGAATGTATGTTATTTTACTTAACCCAAATAAAAATGTATTTGGTGTTACCAAAGGTAATCTTATGAATCACATAATCATGAAATAAGGTGTTTCCATTGACCTTGAGCATTAAAATTTGATTTCCAAGATACCTTTGCCTAATAGTAAAAAGCAATTGAATTTATTATTTAGTAAGATCAAATTTGTATGTAAATTCATATATGGTTTTACAAAAATTGTTAAACCTTTGAATGTAATGATTAAATAAGAAGAAAAGGTAGAGTGGACTCATACATCTAAGTAAACCTTCCAAGAAATTAAGTAATACATTATGTATACCCTAGTTTTAATCAACATGGACTACACAAAGGACTTATACCTCTATTCCTTTGCATTAAATCATGCCATAATTATAGTGCTCACCCAAAATATGGTTGAATATTTTCACCTAATAACTTTCATGAACATAGACTTAAAATAATTAGACCTAAAGTATTCCTCTTTAGAAAAGTACACATATGCCCTAGTCAAGGATGTGACAAAATTAATTCACTACATCCTCAAAAATAAGGTGCATGCCATCATCCTAGACCCAATCACAAAGTTAATGTTTGGGTATAATGAACTTAGAGATCATAGAGGTCAATGCATTACTAGGTTTTAAGAGTAATACCTTGAAATAAAACTTGTCAAGCTAGTCTGAGGTCAAGGTATTACTCAATTTATCACTAAAATTGATCCAAGGATCAAGGTGGTCTAATTGGACTAGTCATAATTGGTCCATCAAGATTGGCATGATCCAATTATCAACTAACTCCTCTATGGAAATCCTCCTCTAGAATTAAATTAAATGCATAAAAGATATTTCAAGCTAAACAAATCCTACTACATTCTAAATAATGGAGTGATCTATATAAATAAATATTAATTCATATATCTTATATGTATATTGAATAAGAATCTAAGGAGGTCATGACTAGTTTCCATGAGAAATTGGGTAGTGGGCATCCTTCAAGGACTAAAACTATGAAAAAAACTATAAGATTTGGATATTATCAGCTCATTATCTTTATATGTGTCCACATATATGTGCATTCATTCCATTAGTTCTATAGATTCACCAAGAAGGAAATTCACGTTGTAATGCCTTTACATTTTATGATAAAAAACATCCTTTCTCTCAATGGGGACTTGAGTTCATTGGATTCATCAAATCAAAATCAATAATTGGCCATAATTCATACTTAAAAACACCAAATAAAATACAATATGGATAGAGGTAGTGGTGACCAATAATAACATAACTTAGGAAGTCATCAAATTCCTGTAAGAAAACATAACAACATAATTTGGCACCCTAACCTCTCTAGTCTATTATAATGGGCATGTGTTTTAGTTAGTCGATATTACTAAGTGGGATTATGAAAATGGGATTACCTTAAGGTTATAATAAAAATAACACCTATAAGGGAATGATTTTTTTTAGTCAACCAACAAGAACATGATTGATTCCATTAATAAGTCTGTAGAAAGGAAGCCTAAAGGCTAGCATGCACTATTGAAATATGTAATAAATCCCTTAAAATATCTCCTTTTCTATTTATATATGGATTATAACCCATATTCATAGTGAAACATAAGTTTAAAACTTAAAATACATGTAATATACTATAAATGTTGAACATTGTTCCTATTGTTGGGGTTTGGCATTAATATTGTCATTAATGTCAAAGGTTCTTGAATAAAGGTATTCATGGGGTAATTAAAGAATGTATCTATGATAAAGGATATATATAATTTTTTTAGTTATTTTGAGAGTGTAAGGCATGTGAAAAAAGTTTGGAAGCATTAAATGGTGTTTCAAGACTAGTTGTCAAGCTTTAAATTCTTGAGAAGCTTAGTCATGGCACTAGTCATAGCTGATAAAGTCCTAGTGAGAAGGTTTGAGCATGGTGGCCTATTTATATGGATGAAAATAGGTATAGGAATATATATAAGGTTTTTTTATCATGCATATGAGTCATTTTATCACTCAAAAGAGTTTTAAGGTGAACCTATAGGGGTAAGACCTTAAGTCCAAGTCTGCAACTAGACTAGTTCTAGACCCTACCTAACTTAATGGGTGTCATGAGGTATTTTCAAGGCCTATGAAGTATGTAAACTAGTGATTTAACATGATATATATTTATTTATTTTGATAATTAGGTGGAGAGTACATGTAAATAAGCTTGAAGGTCATTTTCAAGGACTAATGTGGTTTGTAGGTCAATGTCTAAGTAAGCAATGAGAAAGAGTTTGGCCTAATGGGGTACCAAGATTAGTTTATAAGGAACGTATGAGTATGTGAGAATTAATATATGAATTATATGATATTTAAATCATTTTCACAAAGTTTTAGGTCATTTTTTGCAAGAAAAGGCATGAAAAGTGGTTTTGAGGTCTCTTGAGTACACAAAATGAAGGGTTCTCAACCCAAGAAGGACTTTCAAGTGTTCATTTGAACGTGTAAATTATGAATGGTAAATTGATATATTAAATATATATGGGTAATTTTATATTTAATATTTATAGGCATTAGTTTTGGAAATGAGGGGCAGTCCTTTATGAACAATCATTAACATTAGAAACAGTGTTAAACCTCTTTACAACCCTAATAATGACCTAATGTGAAAAATGTTGATCAAAAAATCCCAGAATCATTTGGATTAGCTAGATAATCTATTTTAATTTTTATTAAATTCTCCCAATAACCTCTAGGTGTGATTAATTTTTTGGGTGAGTGAGTGGACCCTATAGAAAAGGCCTTGTTTCTTAGATATTTGTTGTAGTAGTCAGAGTTGATCAATTCAAAGTTATTGAATGGATGGAAGATAAATATTTAGAATTTTATTTTATTTACATGGTGGTTTATTATTATTTTATATCCCTTTTGTGTGCTAAACTAGTAATTCAAGATAACCTATCACTAATAGGGCTAATAGTGGAAATAGTGATAAACCTAAGCAAAAGTGATAAGGTGATTATGGATGTGTTATCATGGAATATGGATGGATAAAAATTCATGGAGAATTTTTTAAATAATTTTAATAATAAATTTTGATTTTGGATATAATTTTTTGAGATCATTGTATATATAAAAAATTTGATCACAAGTTGACTTGTCTAGCTCAATGAAGTTTGTGTACAATGAGGTCATGAGATTGGTCTGCAAGACCAAGATTTCCATTAGATATTATGATATTTTATTGGAGATTGTTATGATTATTTCATAGGATATTTTTAATTCATTTTAATTCCTTGAGGTTTTTCCTTAAGGTGTCATATTTTCATGTTTTTATGACTCTATTTTGAGGCTAGTTGATAGTTCAGAGTGAGTTATTTACAGAGAAAGGTTTGAGTCTTTTTACTCTAATTTGTGAAATATAAATCACATGGTTATGAACCTAATGCCATTTATATTATTTATATGTTATTTTTTCCATGTTATTTTGGAAAAATTGTTTTTGCTTTAGTTGTTCAGGATAGATTTTTGGGGCATTCATAGGCCTAATTGTGAATAATGCTAATGGTGTGATTCAAGTGGTGATAGGAGCTAAAAAGTGTTATGGCTCATAGATGATATTATAAATAATATTTTTGAGTGTAATATGATATTTTCCTTCCATTTTATGTGTTTTAATATGTTCTAAGGAAGGGAAATTGGAACATGTGCCAATGAAGGCCTAATTGAATTAGGTCTCCTTAAGTCCTAAAGAAGGATTTGATCCATTTGAGCTATGACCAACCTAATGTAATGTTTGATTCATGTTTTTGGCATGAAATAAGGCCTATTATGTGTAAAATATAATAAATCAAGTGTGTATGTCTGACTAAGAGGTGTATGAGTAAGATCTTAGTATAAGAATAAGGCCTAATAAGCCTAATTGACTAGTTAGAGAAGATGTTTGTTGAAGTGAATGATACAAAACTTTTAAGAGATGAAGGAGGTATTTAAGACATAATAAGGGATTATTTAAATAATAATTAATATATAATAGGGTAATGTATATGAATATCAAGGTTAAACTACCTAATCTATCTTAAAGAGACCTAGTTGAGCAATAAGGCCTAAAAGGTAGCTTAAGAGGGATAAGAGTGTGAAGAGATGAAGAGGTGGTCATCATAATTTTATCGAGAAACAAATTTATGTGAAGGTTATCAAAGCAATCAAGTGGCTAATTTGGTGCTAAGTCATCTAGGGGGTTGGTGTTCCATGTGAAGTTAGTGATTCACTAAATATTGATGTTTGTCCTATATTACTTTATTCCATTTTAAAATATCATTGGGTTTTCTTCCCCTTGAAGGTTTCCTACTCATATTTATGTTTCTTTTGTTATGCTCATGTGAGTGACTCTTTATGAATTGATATATATTTATATTACTTTGATGTTTCAAGGAATGTTAAAGTACATGTGAAATAAATTTTTAAGAGACTGATTCACCCCCCCCCCTCCCCTCTTAGTTATTGTGTTTCCAACAAAAAATACAAATTCAAGGTTTTTGGACATTTTCCAATTGGAAGATGCATAAGAAGAGGCTATGTATAACTTTAGTAGACATAAAACAATAATCAAGAGATGTTTTGATACAAGGGTTAAGGTTAAATCATTTTAAATACAATAATTAGTCTTATTATGGGATAAAGAACATGATAAGAAAGGGAAACACTTTAAACTTGACCCAATATAGATTATCCCATACTAGATCTCTTAGTTCCTAGGCTAGAACACATTTTGATTGAAAGACCTTGAATGGAATGACCTATCACTAACTATGAATGGAAACTTTTTGAAGCATTAATTCTAAGCTATCCATTCAAATGAAAATTTAAAATATCCCCTAAGGCAAATCCTAGTGATGTGAATAATATATTAGAGTTAGATAGTTTGTTTTATTTGTGTGTTTACTTATATTCTACCTTGATTTTTCTTTATTATTTTTTCTTTATGTTATTTTGGCATGCATTTATTTACTTTGATTCTTCCTCTAGTTTTCCCCTTATTCATCCTTTTTAACCTTACAAAGCATTAATCTTATTCCCATGATACAAATTGAGAAGTAGCTAAGATAGATATTGTAAGATAGTGTCTAATCTAAAATTTTAGTCTCCATGATCTCGAGTTTGGTCATTCAAAATTTTACAAGGCACTGACAACTCAATCCTAGAGTTGGAAGGTAGAAGGCAATCTCACATTATTAAACACTATGATATACAAATGGAATTATCTTGAGACATTACAAATATTAAAGGTCACTAATTTAGAACTGAGCAAGTGAATTGATAAAAGAACTATTTTAGATAAAGGTCATCACAACACTAAAATAGCATATCAATCATAGCCAAATGACTGATAAATTAAATGACCTTCTTGGTGAAAATAGATCATTTAACCATTCCTAAACTTTGTCTATATTTTTCCCCATCCATAATGGATTAAGTTAAAGAAACATAAAAATGAAAGGAAGTCTAAATCTCATGAAAATGCAAAGTTTCTTCCTAATAAAGGGTTTTTTTAGAAACCTCCATCATAGGCTTTCCAACCTAGCTAAAAATGGATCAACGCCTTTAGTGAGACTAAAATCATCTCTATCAAGGCTATATATTCCCAATTGGCATTAAAATGATTTAAAATCCTTCCTGTGATTATATAAATTCTAAAAATAAATTACCTTTTAAGGATATTTGAGTACCAAAGATATGTCTAAGATTTCCTAGTGGATTCAAAATAATAATAGAATAATTATTTTCACAAATTGACCCTTTGAATGAATCAAGGCCTAATATTTTTTTTATTAAAACATAATTGAGCACTCTCTTTTCCTCTAAGATTATCTAAAGAAGGCTTTAGTTGCTTATTTCATAGTTGAGTAATGGAGGCCCATAGTTTAGATTTTAAATGTTGAGGCCATTTTTTACTCATATTAGTCACCATTTGTTTTGACCAACATGTCCCATTTTCATAATTTCAAATGATGACTCTATTTTTATTTATATTCCATGTTCAGGTCTTGTGGAATGAATCAGTCTAACCCTAAACTAATGTCATTATCTTAGGTATGATTTTTTTATTCAATTGATTAAGTGTCCCCATAATTACTTTAGTATTTATATTGATGCATGGGTCTAAAATTTGAATTGGACATATCTATTAAATTTATTTTATATATCTATTTGGCTTTAGGTGCCATGATATTCATCAAATTCATATTCTAGTTTTATAGACTAATTAGTTAACTTATTTTTTTCCAAGGTCATTTTTTCTTTATAGGAGTGTTTTTATACCAATTGGACACCTTACCAAAACTTAATTGGTCTATCACATAAATATCCCCTATATTATGAGTAAATTTTCATATATAGTCATTTTTTTGAAAGTTTCCTTACATAGACTATCACCACACATCTCTCTTACAATTAGAGAAACAATAAAATTAAGGAGTGGTAATGAGTTTAAATTCCAATGGATAAGTCCCAAAGTTAAAATTATAGTTGATAAGTCCATGATTTAAAATTATAATGGCTAAGTCCCTAAGTTAAAATTCCAATGGCTATGTCCTTGAGCTTTAAGATATTTCTAGTGTCGACACCCAGCTTCCCCATGTAGGATTTTTGAAACTACTAAGTTTTTTCCTTTGTCAAGCCCCTAGATTCATATAATTGAGATGAAATTCTCCATCTAAATTATCTATTAATGATGAGTTAAAAGGTTCTAAGTCCAATTTCCCTAAGATCCTAAGCAACTAGGATTCTTCCATGTGTCTTAATACTAATCACTCACTTATATAAACTCAAATTGATAAGGTAAATAATCCATGAGGCCCTAATAGTTTATATCATTACATATGTCTCAATCTCATTTGGAGAAAAATATTGAATCAACCCAAGTCCCAAGGTTCCTGATCCTTTGGATAAGTGATATTATTCCATGTGACACGATACCACTCATATGTTACTAAAATATAGAGGCACGTAATTCAAAATTATGATATAATCTATAAAATTGAGTTCCATACACATGGAATCATCCCACTCATCTAGATACCACAAAAAAATATAAACATTTTTAGGTTGGGTGACCATTTAGATAAGTGAGATCATGGCATATTGCACAATCCTTCTCACCCATGGTTTTTTAGATAAACAAATAGATAGTCCCATACTCAAAGATTAAGTAACCCATAGATGAATGATTAATCCACATGGAGGAATCCTAGTCATTTGGATCCTATAGACATAGTAAAATATAATATGAATTCCTTGATCCCTTGAATTAATGAGATTGTACTATGTGTTAACATCTCATTCCTCTAGAGTAAAATAGTGAAACAACCCAAGTCTTGGTGTCCCAAATCACCTAAATGAATAATATTATGACACATGGCATGATCCCACTCACCCATGACTAACATAATTAAAATAAATTCCTAAGGTATCCTAAGTTACCAAACAAGTGAATGCCATCCATGTGATAACATATCTCTAACTCATAGCCTATAGACAAAGCATCAATTTTACCAAGTTATCAAACAAGTGAGTGTCATACATGTGATATCATATCAAAATGAACCATGGAAAAGGTCCCATGGATACATTCATCAAATTTCAATGACTAAGTAAAAGAGCAAGATCATGTCATGTGTTGGCATCTTGTTCATTCACTATTAAACAGGGCCAATAATGTTAATTATCAAGTTATGACCTAGAAGAAGAGAAAGAGTAGTCCAAGTGCCATATTGTAATTAAATCAACATGGAAAAATAAAATAAATACTCAGTAGCATGATAAACAAACATGTGGAAACATATGTGGCTATGTGAGGTGACTACAGGGCTAAAATTAACAACATTTTGCCACGTGTATCTCTCTAGAAAAGGTGAATGAAAGACACAAATATGGGTCTAAAGATAACTATAAGGACATATATATAATTTTAAGGATGACTTGACATCTATATCAATTTTGGTCTATGACATAAATACAAGGTCCATAGGTCCTTATTAAGTAATAAATGGACAAGTGTCATAATCCCAAAGGGCTTGATTGGTACACTTGTTTTGAATTCATTACTTAAGTAAAAGATAAGAAGGTGGAACCCAATGCATTATAATTAGACATTTATCATTTTTTAAAAGGGGTTGAGTAGTCAAATATATTAGTAAAGTGACATGTGTCATGTCCCTCATTCATTAATAGTGCCATAAAGACATAAAAAAGCATGTGCCACCCACACTTACTACATAATAACTCTAGTAAAGATGCTCCCCCATATGTATATTGTTGACTTGTAGAAGTTTGAACCCATTGATTAATCATTGGTATATCTTTCTAGAACTATTAGGACATAGTCCACATCAGACCTCTCCTCAAGGCTCCTTAGTGGGATATGGAATTTTATTTCATCTTATTAGAATAAGGAATCTTCTAACATAATTCTATTTTACCACTTCATGCCATGATGGCCAAGATTTGGATCTCATGCCTCTAGGAGGCAAGGCCCATCTCTTTATTCTATATATAATTCTTCCTATTATTTTATAAGGGTGGAATCTATTCTTAAATAAATGTTGTAAAAATAATGAAAAATTTATTTTATGTGTAAATGCATATGGTTTCCTTTCAATTCTTCCACTTTATTTATACTTTAATGGACTAAAACTAGTGCTATAGGGTTGTAATTTATGATATCAATATATTTTATGCATTAACTAGGATGTGATTCTAATATTTTAGTTAGGTTATATGACTCTTTTCACTTTATTTGAAGTTTTTAAGGATTTATGTGTAACTAACTATTGATGTGTTTGAAATTCATTCATTAAATGAGTCATATAATTAAGCATTTACTCTTTATTCCTAGGATTTATCCATATGTGATTGAAACCTAAGCCATCATGAAACTTAGAATACAGTGGTATAACTATAGGTAGGCACATTTTGGTCTCAGAAGCATCTATGTTACCCTTTTAATTAGAAGACTTTCTTTCTACCTTATCCTCCCTCTCTCTTGGCATTTATTTGTGTACAAGTGATATTTCCCTTTATTTAAAAATATTGAAGTAAAGAAAAGTAGGGTTATATAATTAAACATGTTTCAATTAGTCTATTTAAAACTGTAGACATTTTTTGAGTTAGCGATAACATTAGTATTAGACATTTGGTGGTAGCACTACATCATTGGATATCTATTCCAAGTAGGATATCAATGGATTCCCATACCTACAACTCATGCCTTAGATTATCTCAAGAGTAATCATAAAATGAGAGTATGTAGGTCTCCCAATTGTTCCCAATATCACTTAGTGAATCTAATCTAATATATGAAACTTGGAGGGAGATCTTGGACTAAATAACAAAGACAATAATAATATTGTTTCATTCCCAAAAAGGGTAGTTTTAAAAAAAAATAAGTTTATGTTCAAAATGGAAAGTATTATAAAATTAAATGATGGTACATCACATATTTGAATTAAAATAAAATAACTATGCATAAAACTAGAAAATGACCATGGGTCAAATTAAAATCTATTTGAATTTAATAAAAACATGTGGGGGTAAAAAAGGTAGAATTACAAATAAGCAAAATTAGGGGAATAAATTTCTTTGGTTTTCTATAAAATGTAGGATAAAAAATAAATTCACTCTTTTAAAATGTAATTTAATGATAAAAAAAATTGGTATCAAATAGAAATTTATGAGTTAGTGATGATATTTCTCAAAATTGTTCACAACACATCTCCCAAAATAAGGAGGGAGTAAGAGATAAGATGGTCTTGCATCAAACCATTATTTATTTAACTAATGCTTACAAGGAAGAGATGGTAATTATATTATAATTATAACATTCTATATTGAGTGATGTTATCCATTATAATTCATTTATTTATAAAATATAGAGTGCTTTTCACAACCATAATGAATTATGCCTGAATAGGGAGTACTTGCACTTTTTAATAGATTAGAATAGTCAAATGTTGAGAATTTTGTGTAATTACCTATATTTTGCTAGAATTAAGAATTTATGATGACCTTGTTGAGAGGATAAAATGAGGGATATGTTCATTTTTTGAAAGAGGTTACAATCCACATCAATACAAATACCATTATGCAATTTACATGATTGTAGGCAATGTTGAAGTCATTGCAGGTCTATAAGATAAAAAACCCTCCCATAAAATCAAAAATTCAAGAATGATATTACATAATAACTATAATAATTAATTTGAGTGACTTAATGATACACTATTTATATTTATCATAGAGTGCATTATACACAAATATTGGAAAACTAAAAAAGGTGTCAAATAGGTCATAAATGGTGTAATTGATATTGTGCACTGTATAGTGAGTTTAAGAGAGGAATTAAATTGACTTGAATTATTAAAAATAGAACTAAAATAATACAAAAAATATTTTTTTGTATAATTAAATAATTCCAATATAAATTTATGGTACTATTGATTTATTTTATGTAGTGTATGTCTTCTAAAGGGTCAATTCCTCTAGATGTGGATTAGTGGTTAAATAATGAATTCCCTAATTTGATATGGTATTGAGATGTACAATGCCATTTTTGAATTGGAAATTTTTAAGGTTGGTATCTTCATATTTATAACATGATATTAAAACACCCATACATTCCCAAGGACATCCTAAAATATATTGGGCCTATTACAATCATTACGAAGCTGCATAATGGAGTGCATATCAAAATCCATGAGTTGAAAAAACACCAATTTTTTCCAATCATTTATTTATTGACATATGCATGGCACAAGTATAAGTTATTATTAAAAACACATTGGATTAATGGATCATACAACCTATGAATTCCATATTGGTATGAGTGATAAACCACAAGATCAACCATATGACTAAATGCAATCTCAACCATAGATAAAAGTGCAAACACAACCTTAGGCTGAAAATAGGATCAAATAAAATTGATGGCTTCATCATAAAAATGAGATATAAAAAATCAAAAATCACTAGTTCCACAACATTATATCACATAAAATGGACACATAAATTAGCACCATGGTTGATTGACCCTCGTATACTCATCTTCTTAGATATGTGCAACTAACTTGTTTACTGCATGTTTTGCTTGCCAAATACCCTATTATAAACCCCTAACTTGTTACATGTATATTTTATAGTTAAACGGTGGTTATTATTGATAAACAAATCAAGTTTTATTCACATGTGGATTTTTGTCCTTAATAAGGAACATACACTTTTGATTTCATGATTATAAAAGCACTTGGATTTTGTCATTTTCTTAAAGTACTTTTGGTTTCTTGTTTATTTGTATAAACTATCATGTTTATGCTCTCCCATTTCCCCCTTTAAGGAGATTGGGTGACAAAAAGAACATATTTTACTTCTTATCTACTTGAAATATTATTTAAATTACTCTCTTCCCTTACCCATTCATGGGGTCATGAGAATTAGAAATAAACATGTCTTTCTTTTTTTTATTTTTTACTATGTGGAGTGGACTTCATCATCTTTATGCAAGTTCTTAGGGTGAAATGATTGGGAGATCATTATATAGAATTAGTACAAAACCCATTATCTAACAAGGTATTTAAATTAAGGCGAAACTAGTGGTATCTTAGTTAGAATGTCCCTTAGAGCTTGACTCAATTGGTAGTACTTCACTAAAATCTTATGGATGAAGTGGTCATAAAGGAACTAGACCATTTGAAAAATGGCTCATTAAGTATCAACATCCAATTGAAATATTTTTGTCAATTCTTTGAGGATGATATATAAATTCAAATGAAAATTTTAAAATAGAAATAAATTTTTCCATAGAATTCTCATTGATGCTAGGTGAAAAGGTATCATGTGGCATTTTCATACAAACCTTTCAAAGAATATTGGAATTAAAATGCCACCATAACTATTTTTTATTACTTAATAAACCATCAAAATTTTAATCCTCTCAAATGTGAGTATATCAAAAGGATCAATGATTATGCTATAATCCAATGCCAATTTATAAGGTACATTCTTAATTACTTGAGTATTTTGTTGAAACTCATTTGTATTCAAAAAAACACATCCAACAAGTCAAGTCCAAAATAGTGTCATACCACACCTATGAGATGAGACATTGCCTTGCCCAAATTTTAGGCTATTTTTACCCCATCTTAGTGTTATGTTGGACAATTGTATGATTACACTGTTCATGTGGCACCATTATATTATATAAATGAAAAACATTCAAATCAGGCCCATTTAGATCCAAATCTAGTTTGGAATAAATTTATTTACATTGGGTCACTTTTGACCCCATTTCTTACCAAGTTATTCCATGCCATATTAGGTTCATTTTGAACCACATACCAAGTCAATTTCAATCCAAAATCTAGTTTATCTTGAACTGCATGCCAAATCATTCCAATTCTAATCAGGTTTATCTTGAATAATATTCTAATTATGATCTATTTCATCTTGAACTTCATGCTAATCCATTACAATTTGATCAAGCTCATCTTGAACCAATTTCTAATCTTACTGCCAAATCAGGTCAACTTTAACCAAAGACAACTTCAAAACCAAATATTGAAACAATACCAAATCAAGTTTATTTTGACCAAATCTAATTATTTTAAGTGAATTGCATGCTAATTGAAACCACTTATTATCTTTCCATTCAATATCCTACACTTTTTGGTTGGGAATGATGAAGTCATATCATCCATCCTTTCTTTCATTTGAATCATATCAGATGAATTTTGCCTCTTTGTGATAATTTATACCAATGCTGCCCTCTTTGGTCCTTTTTTACCAAACCATTACAACCCTCTTTGGGATAATTTCAAAGGAAAATCTATTTCTACCCTCTTTGGGAAATTTATAATAAAATAATTCCACCCTCTTTGGGTCAATTTCTTTCAAGACCAATCCCCTTGAATGTATCCTTGTTTGGGGGTAGTCTTTCTTCTAAATTGATCCATGAAATTTTAAAATAATTTGGATAAAAAAATATTGAAATAATATAATAACTCCATTATTTTTTTGCTCATATAAGATGGAGCCAAACTTTTTCTATGCCCTTAACCTATAGTGCATCTAGGGATATGTGCGGTTGACTTGTGGCTTACACACCTTCATATTATATTGTTACATTTTTCTATATTCTTATTATAGTAAACCTATGGAATAACCTTAGCTAATAAGAGTATATATAGGAGGTAGTGGTTAGTTTTTTATCATCATATTATGAATTATGTTCTTATTACATTATTTTGAATATTCAAGTATTCTACTCTTTCGATAATTGTTGTTATGGATATATTTATTCTATTCTTAATTATATGATATATGAATATGTTGTTGTGAATCATCTAATTAATTTCATTAAAAGTGGTATCATAGATTTGATCTGGGTAAGTTTATATGACACCATTTTTTTTAATGTCATCCTAAGCACTAGAAGGCCAAAAAAACATAACTTGTGATGTAGGAGGAAATGAATTTTTTCATCAATGTGGTTTTATTTCTGAAATTTTTTATAAAAAAAGAAAAAACACTTTTATGGTAAAAATGTAAGTCTGGAATTTTTTTTTACCTTGTGAAAATTAGTAGTCATTTTATTCATCTCTATGAGATGATTGTAATGGTATATTCTAATGGTACACTTTTTCAAGACAATTTTTTTCACTGTTGTGCACATTAGCAATCATTATATTCATCTTGGTGAGGTGATCACAATGGTATCATATATAGATATATATTTTTTGGGTCACAAACCTCCTATGGTTTGTCTATAGTATGGGATAACACTCATAGTTGTGGGAAAGGGAAATAAATGCCTAAAACTCCTCAAAAATATAACATGAAGTTAGAAACTTCTGATCCAAGTATTTTAGAGGTAGTTTACCAACTTAATTTGGAGTTACAAGGCATGGTGTATAAATATGATATTAATGCAGTTAAATGGGACCTCATAGGGCTAAAAGGGGACCTAAATAGATTTTGAGATCAATTGTAGTAAATCACTAGGATATTGGTCAACTTTTCAAATCAACAATTGTAAAATAAACCTATACCACTTCAGTTTGGTTCTCCTCCTCCAAAAAATCACAATTCTAACCATGGTACAAGTCATATTCCAACCATGGTATGAATCCATTTTTTCAAAAAGTGGACCTACGCAAGTTTGATGGTAATGATCCACTCACATGGATTACTCAAATTGAAATTTTATTTGATCTACATTAGACTCCCTAATCACAAAAGGTAGTTATGGCATCTCTATATCTATAACTTGAGTGGTTTATTTGGTATCACTGGTTGTGTGATCAAAATAAAAATAAGGGTCTCTTGGTTTCTTGGTCTATGTTTTTTGAAGAGCTATAGTTACACTATCATAATAATTTATTATAAAACTTCTTCATTTAACTAGCCAAGTTGTGCCAAACTAGAATAATAAAATATCACATTCATCAATTTTAGAATCTCTCCTTACATGTGGTAGACATCACTGAGGAAAATTTAACTAACCTATTTTTTGGTGGTCTCAAATATAGAATTCAATTAGATGTTCCTATGTTTCATCCTAGTATTATATCTAAATCCATACCAAGGGCATGTCTAGATGAGGAAAAAGATTTGATCAAATGAAGATCTTTCACTAATATGTATGAACACACCTTGCCTAATCATCATTTTTGCAACCTACTAGATTAACACCTAAACAAGTTGGAGAAAATCATGTAAAAGGTTTGTGTTTTTTATGTGATAGTAAATGGAAAAAAGGACATTGATGTGCTAAAAATTAGTTGTTTTATATTAAAGGTGCCAATGATGAGGAAGAAAATGATGAGGCTTCAGGGGTAGGTTTGGAAGAACATGAAGACAAATATGAAGATTTTCAACTTATTATTTCCTACCATGCACTTTTAGGCATTAGTACTCCTCAAACTATTAAATTGGTGTGTTTCCTAAAGAAATAAAAGGTAACTATGTTAGTTAACTCTGGGAGTACACATAAATTGATCAATATTAAGTTGGCTACTCATTTTAACTATTTCATTTACCCATCTCTAGAATTTTAGGTCATAATTGTAGATGGTGGTACAATAAACTATTTTGTAAATTGTCATAAAATTAAGCTTGATATGGGAAACTAATTTATATATTCCTCTACGTTTGTTATTCCCATGGGAGGAGCTAACATTATTTTGGGAGTACAATGGCTCATTACTTTGGGCACTATTGAGATGAATTTATAGGATCTATTCATGAGATTCCATAAATAGAAGGTAGGACCATTTAAATACATGGATTATGATCTAAATATCCATAACTAGTTAGTTCCCATCAAATCATGAAAATTCTTAGAAAAGGTTTAGAAGGATTTATGGCACACTTATTTTCCATAAAGTTTCAACCAACTAAGGAGTCTACACATCTTGATTTTCAAAGGGTGGTGGATGAGCATTCTTTTATTTTTCATGACATGTCAAAAGGAATTTCTCATAGTCATGAACATGATCATGCCATCAACCTCATTCTAGGAAGTACACCACCCAACATCAGACCCTATAGTTATCTCAATGCCCAAAAGAGTGAAATTGAAAATATGGTAAGGATATGTTGGAGGCATGAATCATTTGACATAGTCAAATAAAATATTACTTCTTGGTGGTAATGGTATGAAATAAGGATAATATTTGGAGGATGTAATTATACTACAGATAACTCAACAAACACACCATCAAAGATAAGTTTCCTATTCCAATAATTGATGATTCTCTAGATGAATTTCCTGGTGATATTTATTTTACCAAGTTAGACCTTCCCTTTAGGTATCATCAAATTTTCATCCATGATGAAGACATACGTAAAAAAATTTAAAACTCATGAAGGCCATTATGAATTTATGGTCATGCCTTTTAGCCTCACAAATGCATCATCTAGCTTTCAGAGTTTGATTATTACTACTTTTAGTCCATTTTTTTAGAAAGTTTTTATTAGTGTTTTTTATAATATCCTCATCTAAAATAAAAATTATAAAGACCATTTTAAGCATGTGAAATAAGTACTTTCAATTATTTTACAATATCATATTTATAACAAACCTTATAAATGTGATTTTGGTGTCCAAGAGGTGGAGTACTTGGGTTATATTATTTCATATGAAGGAATGAAATTTGATCCTAAAAAAATCCAAGTGATGATGGAGTGGTAGGTTCCCAAGACCTCAAGAAACTTCAAAGATTTATGGATTTAACTAGTTACTATGTAGGTTTGTCAAAAATTATGGTAGGATTACATCCCCACTTACCTCTTTATTGAATAAACTTTCCTTCCAACAAACCAATTTAGCTACCAAGGCATTTGAATATTATTGAGGTCAACATACCCCCATTTCTAAAAAATGGGGACCCTTGTTTCAAATTTTACAAATTTGTTATTTGAATTAAAAATTCCACTTGATCAGAGTTCTTTATTTGAAGGTCATCCACACCTAGCTTTCATTTATCTTAACTGACATGTCTCCATTTGATCCTTATCTTATTTTTCCTAATGTTGCTAATGGTTACTTTTTGTGTTTCTAGGTTGCAGGTTTAATGGAGTCTCAATATTGTGAAGAATGTCCAGGGTTTTGGGATTTAATGATAGATTGACCATTTTGTTAATCATGGGTCTTTAATTTTTTAATTGGATTCATGTTTGAACATCTAAAAATTGTTAGCCTAAGTCTTTTGGATTGAATTAAAATTGGAGTGAGATCAAATTACGTGGGAACATTCATCAGTTTTAACTTAGTTTATATTTTATCCTAAGGTTCTAGTCATGTTTATTAAAATGACCAAAATCTTGATCTAAAATCTTTATCCTTAGTTATTTATGTCCCAAGATCCCTTATTTCCCTTTTATCTTCACATGAGATAACTAAATGTGGGATCACTTTATATATTTTAGACATTTTGATCAATGGTGAGTATTAAGTCAACAATTCAAAGAAGCCCCAGTAAGAGAGAAAAGGTAACAAGTGTCACCATCATAGAGATTATGTCAATAAATCAATGGTACATAGAGCAAAGGATAGAACCCAGAGGATTGAAATCGATGATGTGCATTGATCTATGCAACCAAGATCTAATGATGGGAAATTAAATTTGACTTTTCAAAGAACCCAAGATGAATTTGAAGCTTCCACATGGTGCAAAGGCATTGGCCTGGGTGAAAAATGATAGATAAAAGCATAGAGAAGGCCAATAGAAATGATACATGGCAAAATATTGGGTGCTAAGTATAAAGATCAACCAGTAAAATTTGACCTCCTAGATCCAAATAAACGGTGTGAGGTGAGGTGGAATTTTCAATGAGCCTAGATGCAATGGGGTGTTAACATGTGTATTAAGTGAAAATGGTCACATTTAAAAATAAATAAATGAAATGACATAGATATGCCACATTGGCATAATGTTAGATTAAAATATCTCATGGGCCCAAAAATGTAAAGGTATAAATACAAGATTTGAAGGTAATCTAAGTCACAAAGCATACATAGTTCAAATAGCTTACCACCATTAAATCTCTGTGTGAACTTCCAAAAAACACTAGCATGTACATAAGCCCTAATTTGACTCTATGTTTATTGTAATCAAGACAAAAAGAATTGAATTGGCATTTGTGTAAGGATAATTCAATATGGAGATGAATTGTAGTCCACTAGTGAGCAATTTAACAAATTCATAGCCATGACAGCTTAGAAGGGTGTCTCAAAAGAGGATGCAAAGTTGTATTTGACCTTAGATGTAGAAAGGAGAGTGTTCAAGGACATCAATTTTTATTCCAATACTCTAAATGTAGGAGATAAAAATTGGTCTAAGTTATTCTAGACCATTAAAGACCAACCCACCATCACCAAAGAGGAGGAAAAGAATGTGTCTACTAAATAGCTATACTATGACATAGTTGTAATTGTAATGATTGGTCTACACTATGCAACAATGAAACTTGAGGTAATCCACTACATTTATATCCTCGCTCCCATTTTTAAGGATTCTAAAATAGATAAAGTCATGTTAATTAATGGACATACTCAAAATAAGGTAGCCTATATATCTGTTGTAGCTTTTGAAAACTATTATAAACTGCCCAAACCCCAAATTAACCTACCTTTTATCAATGCCTAGGCCAAAGAGAATGATTTAAAGGACATCCTTGCCATGTGGTTATAGTTTGGGAACCAAGTCTTTTTAAAAATAAATAATAAGATCCCTATCATCCAATTCAAACCTAGGATAAGGATGATTATGACAATGTTGAATAGGTTGTGTGGGAATGCAACTACTAATTATGTAGACCTAGTCTGGGTACCCATAATCTACTTCATGGTTGAAAAGACAATTACTCCTCATCTAGGTGAGATAATTAGCATATCATTGAGTATACAAATCTATGCCATCAAGTAAAAGAAAGAACCTAGTTTTACATGATGTCATACCTCTTAGATGCCCTTTGTGAAATAATAAAGATTTCCAATCAAAGGGAATGGTCCCCTAGTAGAACACAAACAACCTCATAGTACTATTCTAAGATTTACATATTCAGTTATAGGTATTGCATTAAATTCATCTATGATTATGGCTATCTAGCCCTTAGTGAATCCATAACTAGTTATCCCATGGAGAGAGTCAACCCAATAATCAGGAAGTATATTGAAACTATGGGAGTTATCTAGTTATATCTAGATTGTGAAGTCATCAGGATTGAGGGAACCTAGTGCACTCTTCTCAGGCTACCTATCCATGTGCTAGATAAGCTAGCTAAAAATAAGTTTTATATCAACTAATACATGGAATTGATGGTATATTCAAGACCAAAATAAAGGGACTCCTTCATAGATTCCCAATAACTATTGGGAAAACCATATTCAAACAATGGGAGAACATTGAAGTACCTTCCAAGCATAAAACATATTTCAATCTACAAACAGATGAACTCAAGCAATGGGACCCTTGTCTGATGGTTAAGGATAATTTGAAGATTAAAAAGGACTATTTCATATAATTTGGACTCAAACCCACTAAAGTGGAGTGGAGAAAATTTTCTCCAATTTTTTTTCTTAGGTTCCAAATAAAATGGACTGTTTCAAACCATTTGGGCCATAGATCATTTTGAATGAATTGGACTATTTTGAATAATGTGGACTTATACCTCATAAATTGGAGTGGAGAAAATTTTATCCAAAAAATAAATTTCATATATTCTAAATAAATTAGTGTTTAAAACCATTTGGAAATAGATTATTTAGAATAAACTGGTCTATTTTAAATAAAATGGACTTATACCCACTAAAGTGGAGTGAAGAGAATTTTCTCCAAAAATGAATTTGTTATACTCAAAATAAATTAGACTATTTCAAATCATTTGGGGATATATCATTTTGAGTAAATAGGGCTATTTTGAATAATTTAGACCTATACCTATACAATTGTCAATGATTCAGAAGAAGATTTTCTCTAAAAATAAATTTTGTTTTTCCCAAATAAATTAGATTGCTTCAAACCATTTGAGCATAGATAATTTAAATTAAATTGGGTCATAGATAATAAATAATTTGAAATTATACCCACTAAATTGGAGTGGAGAATATTTTCTCCATAAAATGTAACTTTTCTATATTCTAAATAAATTGAATTATTTAAACCATTTAGAAGTAGATTATTTTGAATAGAATGGACTATTTCAAACTTGTGGCACCCTTTTGGGCCTTAATACCAATCATTGATAATTTTAGTTAGCTTTCATAGCTGGGACATGTGGCACCATTTGATTTTCCAAATAATGGATTAAAACATATTAAGCAATCTAGTTCATCTACATAATAAAATATCTCAATGACAATAATCTATTTGTTGTTCACTAGGAAAATCTCTTGAATTAGCAAGTGCCAATATACTAATTCAATAATTTAATGGAGTCTCTAACCATAAATCAAATTGCACTAATAACTAGAACAAAGTAATTTTAAATTAGAATTGATTATTTTGAAATTAATTCATAACTATTTTTGAAATAATTTAAAATTAATTTGTATGAAATTGATGATAATGTTTATTACTAGAATTATAGTTTACTATCAGAAATAAATTGGACTATATCAATATTTAGTTGGACATATTTTTATCCTTGAATTTTGCAGGCACAATTCATGGGATAACCCTTATGAAAATTGTCCGCTTCATAGCCCATTATCTCTAATCATGCATAATGAGGCAAATATCTACCTCTTTGAATTTGTTTTTCTTAAGAAAGTTGATCTTTTGAGGGAATTTTGAATCCCATGCAGTTTAAAGAATTTTCTCTAAACTAAAATTTGTTTCTTTTTATGTTGTGTCAGATAATTTTTATAATCTTGCATATGTTTTGTTCAAATTCAAATATTTTTTATAACTTTACATATGCAATTTCATAGAATTTATCTAACTTTGCATATGAAATGTTGAAGAATTTTCTTGACTTTGCATATGCAATGTAGGAGAATTTTCTCAAATTTGCATATGTAATGAGGGAGAATTTTTTTGACTTTGCATATGCAATGTCAGAGAATTTTCTTGACCTTGCATATGCAAAGTAGAAGATTTTTCTCAACTTTACATATGTAATGTGGGAGAATTTTCCTAAATTTACATATGCAATGTGGGAGAATTTTCTCGACTTTGCATATTCAATGTGGGAGAATTTTCCCAACTTTGAATATGTAATATTGAAGAATTTTCTTAACTTTACATATGTAATGTGAAAGAATTTTCCTAACTTTTCACATGCAAGGTTTGATTTTTTATCTAACCATGTACTTGAGCCCACCTCCTATGGTAATTAATGAACATATTATTTACACATTATATATATATATAATAAAATGAATTGTAATATATATATATATATATATATTACAATTCATTTTATTATATATATATATATATATTTTTATTATATATATATATATATAATAAAATGAATTATAATATATATATATATATATATATATATATATATATATATATATATATATATATATATATATATATATATATATAATGTGTAAATAATATGTTCATTAATTACCATAGGAGGTGGGCTCAAGTACATGGTTAGATAAAAAATCAAACCTTGCATGTGAAAAGTTAGGAAAATTCTCCCACATTACATATGTAAAGTTAAGAAAATTCTTCAATATTACATATTCAAAGTTGGGAAAATTCTCCCACATTGAATATGCAAAGTCGAGAAAATTCTCCCACATTGCATATGTAAAGTTAGGAAAATTCTCCCACATTACATATGCAAAGTTGAGAAAAATATATATTACAATTCATTTTATTATTTTTATCACTTGTGTTTATTTTCCTCCTCATTGTTTTCGAGCTCTTTTGCACTCCTTACCTTGCCATTTTTAATATTTTTAACACTTCCCCTATCATCATTTTCATAGTTTCCCTATTTTGTATGTGGATCTATCTTCTGAGCATGCATTTCAATTTCTAGATCAATGCTAGACAATTCCCCTACTAGGAAAACAATGAAGCACAAATTTTAAGGTGTGCTTCATACATTTATGGTTGAATTAAATGTGGACTAGATTGGAGATATAGGGAATGGCCATGTGGACCTAGTTGAACTCTTATAGAGACCAAAACAAGAACATTCACATTGGACTCCATTGATAGACTAGTTAAATTTCAAGTGATAATAGATAAATTATATAAGATCTTGGATAAAAGTAAGGGTTTGCTAGTTAATCTAGTAGACTTTATCAAAAGGGTTCTTGTCATCTCTACAAGTACATCGAGGCCAGATAAGAATGAGGTTCAAGCCACCATGTAGAGATAAAAATCCTATTTAGAGAAGAATAAAAAGAAAGAAATTCCAGTGTCTAAGGACACTTAGTTTATTTTCATAACTTTTAATATGTAATTTTGTTCAATATAGGAAAAGTATATAGTCCTAAGTCAAATAGGACTCTGTCAATGAATAAGTCAATGTATTTATGTTTTTCCTATTTTTTTTCATAGCTCCTCTCTATAAATAGAAGGATGCTCTTTTTAAAAAGGATCACCAATTGTTGTAGAGGGGAAATTTTATTAAATTGAGAAACAATTTTGAAACTTTGTGTTCATATTGTAAATCAAAAATTCATTCAATGAAAAAAAATCAAGTGATCTTTTAAACTTTGTGTTGAAATACACTTGTGGTGTATTTGGAATGTTATTTTGTATTTTTCATTGCATTTTCTTCTACTTTGAGTGAATTGTGGTGTGAAATTTCTACAAGATAGAAGGTACTAGGAAGCTAATTTTGGAGTCTTTGACCTACTTTTTAGTTACTAGGTTTATGTTCATATTAAAAGTGAATTATTGAGGAGACTTTGGGTTACTAAGTATTATTCTTTGATAATTTTTATCTTCGTTGAAATTAAGGTGAAGAATTTGGGTTGCACTTAATTCTATCTTTTAAGTTTACTCCATTGGTATTATTCTTGTTAATCTTTTGGCTAACAAATTTGAATATCAGTTATATTTGGTTCATCAAGTGATCTTAGATTTTCAAAGTATATCAAAAAGAATGGAAAGAAGTTTGTGATTGATCATCAATTCTAAAAAAAGAGAATTGGATGATATGAAAACACCCACTATGATAAAATTATTGTATAATTAAGTGTTGTGTTAGTTAATAATAAAAGGTAGCCTCCCCTTATCTTGAGGAGAGATTTATCTCATCACATTGTGGTTGAAATAACCATTTTTATACCATTGTGTTAGTAACAAAATATTCACCCAATAGTTTTTGGTGACTCTACTGGAGAAATGAACAAGCAACTGAGCTCTACACTCTTTTGGTTGAAATAAACCAACACCTTATTGTTTACTATTATTTTTTTGTACTTAATTTATTTTCTTCTTGGATACTTTCATGATCTAGCAAAATAAAGATGCACTTGTGGTAGAAGGGTAGCAGGACACATTGATCCTACATTTGAGTTGTTACAAAAGCATAACTTTGATCTTTTTCTAACACATGCAAGGTCACATCTTCAATGTAAAATAATTTTTCCACCTATCAATATAATATCTCTTATACCAGGGGAAGCTTCCAAAATTTGTAGGGTCTTGCTTATTTTTCCTTTGTAGGGATTTATTATTCCTCCCTATAATCCACATAGAATGGTTACTCAAGGTCCATGGGGGACTGCATTTGGTCCATTGAACTTGACACCTCCATATCATGAACTTTCTCATGGTTCAAGGAAGAATTTCCCAAAGTTATATGGTGATGGAAAGCAACATCTAGATGAACATATTGTTGCATTCTACATTTCATGTGGAGTTCTTGGAGTGGAACATGAAGATGTTTATGTAAGACTATTTGTAGAAAGACTCCAAGGTGTTATTGTTGATTAGTTTTATCATCTTTTAATTAGAACTATCACTAATTGGGCCAAACTCAAGACTAAGTTTGAATCAAGGTTCAAGCTTGTAGAAGATGCTAATGCCTTGTTGCCTCAACTTACAAAAATGAAGAAATAACCACATGAACCCATGCATGAGTTTATGGAAAAGTTTAACAAGTTGAGGAATAGGATTCTAGTAGTTTCTCAACCTACACCTGATAATCTAATGTTATTCTCCATTAATTCTCAATTACTATAAGTGAGTTTTCTTATACGAAGAGAAACCCCAGTTAATCTTGATGTTGCTCAAATTTTGGCCACTAAAATAGAAGATGATTTGATTCTAGCAGGGAAGGTGAGAAATAATTCCATTAAGTTTAGAGGGAAACCTTCAAAAAATTCATCTCCTAATAGCACTACCAATCCTATGGTTCAAAAGCTAGAAAATGAATTGTTAGAACTCAAGAAGAAAATGTCTCAACATATGTCATTTTCTCCATATAAAGATGTCCCAAGGAGGACATACCCAAATGATTCTAATTACTCCAACAATGTTGCAAGAAATCAAAATCAAAATAATCTTCTTTCACCATAAGCAAGTCTTACATTAGAGTCACCTCTAGATAATATAGTAGTCAATTAGTTTGAACCTAAAAATGATGATGTTCTAGAAGAAGATGCAACTCCTTTCATCAGAGATGAGGAAGGAGAAGTTAGTGACTCTGATATCAGGTTTATAAACTTTGAAAAAGAAGAAGATAAACAAGAAGAATATATATGAGGTGAATCTTATGCCATCTTTACCCATTCAAAAAGTTAATTGAATCAACTACAAAAGATTGATAAAATAAAATCCAAGGATGAACCACAAAAGGAAGTTATAATTTCCAAAAGGGAAACTTATTTGTCAGTTTAACCAAAGGATATGGTGTTAGACAAACAAGTAATTACTCCTTATATTTATACCTCTTCTCCTTTAATGTTTAGACCCAGTACCCAAAATATGAAACATGAAAATGAAAATGTCTTGTCTTCTTTGGCTATCCCATGTCCAACTTTTGATATCATTGATCATGCCAAGAAGACTAAAATACAAATGTCAAAGGCTAAGTACCTATAATCAAATCCAAACCAATTTGAAAGATTAGAAAAAATTTAAAAAAGAAAAGGGATCAATTCTGATCAAACTTTAGCTAAGAGTGTACTGATTGACCCTAAGACAATACCAATGCAAAATAACTTGGTTATAACTCCTATATCTAACTCTAGAAAAATTAAAACTTTCTATATTTCCCTATTTATCAATGGTTATAATTTTAGTAATTATGTTATTGATTTGGGTGCTTCTAATAATGTGATGTCTGCCAAGGTGGCTACTTCTTTGAAATTAACCTTGAAAAAGACTTTTATCCATTACTTTTCAATGGAAACCAAACAAGTACCTCTTATAGGCCAAATCAAGGATACACAATTTGCATTTGTTCTTTTTTTAGAGAAAAAGATTAAAATGATAGTTATAGTGGCTGATGTTATAGACTCATATGGATTTTTATTAGGATGTAAATTTTGTAAAGATGTCGATGGTGGGATCAACATAGATTGGTTTAAGGCTAAGATACCTGTTAAGGGTGTTATGCAAAAAATTCACCTAGAGAAGCAAGTGAAGTATACTGTTACAAAGACTAAGGACCCCAAATCTTAGATATTTTTTGAAAATTCTAGAATGGGTATATATTTCTTAACTATAGATGAAGATCCAATATCTTCAAATCACATTTCAAAAAAAGATCAAAAAATTGATGAATCATCCACATCAGATGAAGAGGTTTTGGATCTTAAAACTATCAAAAATGAAATTTCAAATGATGTTTGGATTTTTAAATTTGATGATAGTTATTCTTCAATTGGATTTGGAGTTGGGATAGTTCTCATATCCCCAAAAGGAAAAATCTTCCCTTTCTTTTTCAACTTGTAGTTTGATAACACTAATAATATAGTTGAGTATGAAGCCTTGTTGTTAGTAATAGAGGTTACATAGAAGAAAGGGATTAAAAAACATTCATGCTCAAGGTGATGTTGAGATAATCATTTTTCAAGTTAGGAATTTATATGAAACTAAGAATGAAAGGCTAAGGCATTACCACAATCTTTTTTGGGATTGCATAGAAATTTTTGATGCTTTCAATATATCAATAATTCTAAGAGAATATAATGATAGAGCTAATTCATTGGTTGTTACATCCACTCTCTTGATTCCTCACAAAGATTTCCAAGGAAATAAGTATACTATTGAGTTGGTTTTCTAGCCTAGTGTTCCTAAGAATGTCAATCATTGGTAGGTTTTCAATAATGATGAGCAAGTCATCTCATTCTTGGAGAAGGTGGAAAATTTTAGTGAGTCATACTTTGAGGGAAGTAATTCTACTCCTCAGGAATCAATCTCTAAGGTGAATGAAGAAAATGGTGAAAAAATTATACAGATGAAAGGATTGGTTTCTCTGAAAAAATATTTTAATAAACATGATCAATTTATCAAATGACAACATCTAAAGATTTTCAATTAGTAAAGTTATAGATAAGTTTATACATTTTGTATATATATATATATATATATATATATATATATATATATATATATATTCATCTCATTTGTCACTTAACTCCATAACCCAATGGATAAAGGAACTTAGAGTTCTAGGTTTCTCTTTCCTTCAAGTGTTCCAAGTAATCCTTGAAGGAAATTCTCCAGTCAGAACCAACTGTTATCCTTGAATTTAGTAGGCTCAATTCATGGGATAATCCCTATAAAACTTGTCCATTTCATATCCAATTATCTCTAAGCATGAAAAATAAGGCAAATATCTACCTCTTTGCATTTTTTTGTCTCAATAAAGTTGATATTTTGAGGGAATTTTGCATCCCATGTAGTTTGGAGAATTTTCTATGAACTACACTTTGTTTCTTTTTATGTTGTGTCAGAGAATTTTTCTAACCTTGCATATGTTTTGTGTAAAGCCAGAGATTTTTTTCTAACTTTTCATATGCAATGTTGGAGATTTTTTTTGACTTTGCATATGCAATGTTAGAGAATTTTCTCGACTTTACATATGCAATGAGGGATAATTTTATAGACTTTGCATATGTAATGAGGGAGAATTTTCTCAACTTTGCATATGTAATGAGGGATAATTTTTTTGACTTTGCATATGCAATGTTTAAGAATTTTCTCAATTTTGCATATCTAATGTAGGAGAATTTTCCCAACTTTGCATATGTAATGTATGAGAATTTTCCTGACTTTGCATATGTAATGTGGGAGAATTTTCCTAACTTTTCATATGCAATGTGGGAGAATTTTCTTGACTTTGTATATGCAATGTCAAAAAAATTCTTGAATTTACATATGTAATGTGGGAGAATTTTATCGACTTTGCACATGCAAGGTTAGATTTTCTCTGACCCTACACCCAAGTCCACCACTTGTGGTAATTAATAAACATATTATTTATGCATTATATATATATATATATATATATATATATATATATATATATTACACTTTATTTTTATTTTTTTTACCGCTTGCGTTTATTTTCCTCCTCACTATTTTCAAGATCTTTTGTACTCCTTACCTCACCATTTTCAAGCTCATCAACACTTCCCCTATTGCCATTTTCATAGTTTCCCTAGTTTTCATGTGGATCTATCTTTTTAGCATGCATTTTAGTTATCAGATCAATGTTTGATAGTTCCCTTGCCGAGAAGACAATGAAGTACAAATTTCAAGGTGTGCTTCATATGTTTATGGTTGAATCAAATGTGGAGCAAATTGGAGATATAGAGATTGGCCATGTAGACATGGTTGAATTCTTAAAAAGGCCAAAATAAGAACATTAACACTACACTCCATTAATAGACTGGTAAAATTTCAAGTGACAATAGATAAATTATAGAAGATCTTGGATAAAAGTAAGGACTTGTTAGTTAATCTCATAGACTTTATTACAAGGGTTTTTGCCATCTCCAAAACTACATCGAGGCCAGATAAGAAAGAGGTTCAAACCACCGTGTAGAGATACAAATCCTATTTAGAGAATAATAAAAAGGATGAAATTCATGTGTCTAAATACACTTAGTTTATTTTTGTAACTTTTCATATGTAATTTTGTTTAATGTAAATTACACGTAGGAAAAGTACACAATCCTAAGTCAAATAGGACTTTGTCAATGTATTTATGTTTTTCCTATTTTTTTCATATCTCCTCTTTATAAATAGGAGGATTCTCTTTGTAAAAAAGATCACCAATTACTATAGAGGGGAAATGCTGTTGAATTAAGAAACAATTTTGAAACTTTGTGTTCATATTTTAAATCAAAAATTCATTCAATATAATAAAATCAAGTGATATTTCAAGCTTTGTGTTGAAATATACTTGTGGTGTATTGGGAATGTTATTTTGTCTTTTCCATTGCATTTTATTCTTATTTGAGTGAATTGTGGTGTGAAATTTCTACAAGATAGAAGGTGCCAGGAAGCTAATTTTGGAGTCTTTGAGCTACTTTTTAGTTATTGGGTTTATATTCACATTAAAAGTGAATTATTGAGGAGACTTTGGGCTACCAATTATTCTTCTTTGATAATTTTTATCTTTGTTGGAAATAAGGTGAAGACTTTGCGATGCACTTTATTCTATGTTTTAAGTTTACTCTACTGGTATTATTCTTGTTAATCTTTTAGCTAACAAATTTGAATATCAGTTATATTTGGTTCATCAAGTGGTCTTAGATATTTAAAGTATATCGAAATATGGAAGGAAGTTTGTGATTGAACATCAAATCTAAAAATAGAGAATTGGATGATATGACAACACCCACTTTGATAAAATTATTATAAATAAGTGTAAATAATTAAGTGTTGTGTTAGTTAAAAATAAAAGGGAGCCTCCCCTTATTTTGAGGAGATATTTTATCTCATCACACTATTGTTGAAATAACCATTTTGTTACCATTATGTCAGTAACAAAATATTCAGCCAACACATATTACAAATAAATCACATATATCTAATGTATTTTTAATAAGTTATAATTATTTTAAAATATCATAAAAAATTAGTAGTCTAATTTTTGAAAACTATGAGAAATAAATTGGGATTTATCAAGACTTAATTAGACTTTTCAAGAATTAGTTGAACTTATTACCAATAAATCACATTTATCTAAGTGTGAAAAATAGACAAATCATGCCATTAGAAGGCCCTTGGTATTTATATCTTCTATCTAATTTATAAGACCATTCAAATTAGCTCAAAAACCATGCATTTACATATAATAAGCCTAGGTAGTTTATTTCATAAGGAAAATAATTCATACATCAATTGGGTGCTCAGGCGATATGTGATCAGGTCATCTGGGATGATTGGGATGCCACTTGTCAATATTTGATTGGATTATGAATTATTTATTTAATCTTTAGGCTTCATGTGACATCTTTGTGACCATTAAAGTTTATCTTATATTTTGTACAATCCACATGTCAATCACTTGGAAACTAGTTTACCGATGTTAAATTTGGTCTTCATAAGAGAGTCCCTGAGATGATGATAAGTATCACAATCATGGGTTCTCAGGGTATTGGGCACCTAAAAAATGTTTATATAGTCTCCCACACAACCAAGTTACCAATATTATGATGCATGTCACAATATTAGATGTTCATACTCTTTGGGATGTTTTTTTACTATTCATCCTTCCACATAGTAGAGTTACTAAGATTGTACAATGTGGAATGATCTCAAGTACTCTTGCATTCACACTTTGAGTTTACGGTAGATAAGATTTGTGAGTGCTGAGTTGCTAAAGACCATTTTTAAAGACTTGAACTATGAAGTGTAATTTGAAAAATTAAAATTATGAGGACCATTTGTTGATACATAAATGTCAAAGAACAATTATTGATGTATAAATCTTAAATTCCCAATTTTGATTTCAAATGCATAGAATTACAATGAAAAAAATCCAAAGGCCTTCCACAAAACCTTGACATTAAAGTGGAAAAAAATTTGACATTAAAGTGGAAAAAACCTCAGACACAAATTCCAAAGTGGGACATTTTGAGGAGCAAACCCTAAATACCATTTTATAAACACAAAAATGTCAAAGTGTATTTTATAATGCATAAATTCCTAAGAATAAATTCTAATGTGTAAACTTTGAAGACCATTTTCTGAAAACCATTTTGAAGGATGTAAAATTCAAAGTGTAATTCATAAAATTAAAAATATGAAGACTTTTTTACAATTCATGAAATGCAAACTTACTATTTGGAATACACAAAAATTAAAGACCATTTTAAAATACTCAAAATGTGAAGTGCATGTTTCAACAGTCAAATGTTGAATACCTTTTACAGATTCATAGTTGTTGAATACTGAATTATCATAGTAGAAAATATAAAAAATAAATTTTGAAGTGTATTGTCCAAGACCCAAAATGTGAAGTGCCACTATAAAAACTCTAAAAAATTAAATAAATGATAAAACAATAAGGTATCTCCTAAGTGAATCCTATATAAACATTTTACATTCTCAAAATTTCACTAAATTTAGAAAAAAAAACCATTCATATTTCTCATTCCAAAATTAGGGTAACACCATTTCAAATTTTCCGATGTCATGAAAGAAAACAATAGCTACCAATCCTTTTTCACTATTTTTGAAAGTTCATAATGTGGTGATGCATTCAAATAGTTTGTTATAACAACTTTTAAAAAATATGTGAGAATAAGTGTATGAATTATCCAATTTCTTGTGTTAGTTATTATCTATAAGAATGGATAGTAAAGAGGTGTAAGTTGGGTTTGGCTACCATTTCTTATCGAAACAACCTAAATAAATTTCTTCTTCTACATCTTTTTTCCCTGCATGAACTAGGATGAACCAAGCTATTTTGATCTGCCATTATATATCTCCATTTTTTTGTAATATCTTAATATTGATTTCTTCTCTAAGTATCCATATTATGTAGTTCCCTCTTATAGAATCATCAGGTCTAGCAACTAACATATCTCCATTTTTCACATAATGATATGGATCAAATGATTTTTTTGTTATTTTTATTTTTGAACCAACATATGTGTCTGTAGGTGCCACTCCAAAATCAAGGGTCCTATCATGAACCATTTTGTGCATATCTCTATGGAGGGGTATGTTGTGAAGAGTTCTAGGCCAAAAATATCATGTACATTCAACTTTAGAAGGGACCATGTCTTCTTCCATTATGTCATGGATATTTTGGAAGTAATATTCTAGATCCTTTCACTTACTATTTCCATTCAAACTAAATTCATTGAATTGTTATACATACTTAGTCATGTTATATTTAATTTATTTTTCACTCTTTTTACTAATTATATTTAAGACCTTTGAAATAATAGAATCTTATGAATTTTCTCCATTTTTCAAGTCTTTGAAAATAATTTTCATCAAAATACCTTGTAGAACATTTGGCTCACAATTTTATTTTATTACCCATAGTGTAATCGGGGGAGGGGGGTCCAAGGTTGGGATGAATTTATATCTCTTATAGATTTTTTGCAATGCATAATGGGCTGACTTCGCTCCATGCTTAGAAGAAAATAGTGACCTTTTGTAAATCCTACTATGTCATTTATTCCCTTCAACTGGTAACTATTAACATGGTATTTAAAATGTACTACTACTTCAATCAAATATGGTGTGAAGTTTCTTGTATTTTCATATATCATTTAACTATCCATCATCTCTACCACATTCCATACATCTTTTCTCTTTATACATTCAAATAGGTTTCTAAATGTGTCATTGATTTCCTCATGGGTATGTCTTATAAGGAGAAATCTAACCTTGACATCGAGCAAAATGCCTTTGTAGTTAAGGAAAGATAAATATTGAAACACAAATATGTAGAATAAACATGATTTTGTGAATTTGTAAATGTAATAGAATTACATTTAGTTTCATATAAGGTTAGAAATTTTTTTAATATAATTATGGATGGAAGGAAGTACCTATTCTTATTGTCCCCATAATAGTTGTTTAGTTGAAGGTATAACCTAGAAGGAAGTTTTTTGAAGGCACCAATTGATTGTACTTCTTCTATGTATTTTTTGCATTCAAAATAGTAGTTATTAGACAAAAGAGTATCATACAATGGATATTTTGAAGATATGGATTTATATAGTAAAGAAATATAAATATATATCATTTTTGTTTCCATATCTTTGAAGCACTTAATCAATGAGGTGATAGTAAAGTTAGACCATCTAAGAACATACCATAAAAAAATGACCATATCCACCTGCACCATGGCCATGTGTTATAATCCTTTCCATTGAAAACTCTATTATTCTATCAATAACTACTTTTATTTTTGTCACTATCCTTGGAACATATGTATTTTGATGTTCCACCTTGTCATGAATGATGTTGAGACATTCTTGAGGGTATTGATTTGAAATTCCTTTATGTGTGTAATACATTTATCTTATATAAAGTATCTGATTTGAGTGCATCATGAATTATTGATTGATACAATCTTATTGATCTCTAGAGAAGGACCCTAAGCATTTTTTTTGAGTCAACAAGATACATGTTTTTCACCTATCAAAGTCATTAGACTTGGAAATGGTCACATCATAAAAATTAGTTGTCAACATGTTATTGGATTTTGAATGGGATATTGGCTCATATTCCATATATTTTAGTTGTGAATTGATGTGGGGCCTCATAAATTCTTGAGTGAAATATGTTAAAAGATGTTGAACATTTTATTATGAGTTGTCTATATCTACATAGCATGTAAATCTTGGATAAACATCTACAAAATCATCCACCAACTGGTCCAAAAAATCTTTAGCTACCATTGTCTTCTTTTGTCAAAACCTCCCTACATGTAATGAATTTCACTCCCACTTTTTTTGAAAATTTTAAATGTCAAATAATCTACTTATCTTCAGTCCATATATTTTAATCCAAGATTAAAAATATATCTCAGTACCCTAAAAGTCAATGGTACTTTTGTTTTTATTTTTTTAGACAAATCGGCAGAAAGGGTATCCAATACATGTTGCCTCATATCTATTGTGGTGGAATAAATTAATTATATCCTTGTAGATTTAGTATCTCAAATGATAATCCTAACTAATTTTTTTTTTGTAAAACATTTATCTACGTACACTTTTGTAATCTCACTACCTATGCTTGCATCAAACTCCATTTGGCTGAGTGAAATGTTTGGTTGATTTATTTTGTAGGTCATGTATTTTTAGGTATGATTTTATTTTTTGGATGCCTTTACTCTAGGAATTTCATGCAAATAATTACTTTAGTATCCATTACTTCTCATACATTTCCAATTTCTTTTTCCTTTGGTGTCATGTATAGTAAATTGATTTCTTTACATTCAATGTCTACAATATTGATAGAAGGCCATCTAATGATAGATGTTTCACTTATCTCTATACTACAAGTCTCATAATGTTTTAAAATGTGCCTTATGTAAATTCCCAATTAATTTTATAACATTGGGACATGAATGCAACCAAAAATATTTCCTGGTTGTGCAAATTCAACATAACCAAAAGCAATTTTTTCATCATTTATAAGAGTTATACATTTTTGCAACAAATGTACCCTTTTTATAATAAACTTATTTCTTAGGCTATGCAATGTGGTAGAATCATTGATATATAAAACCAAAGAATCTAAGCTAGGTTTTTCTTGTTGTAATGGTTGCATATGCAGAACTGAGCTAAAATTATTTTATCCTTCTTCCATGTCATCCTCTATAGAAAACTTGTCTATGATGTGTTGCATCATTCTTGTGATCCGTATAGTAAAAATATCAACTACATCCCCCAAATTATCCATAAAATATATAATAAATGGAAGTGGTAGAGTCAGATCAAAAGCTTTTTTCACATTAACATGTACACATTTAATAGGTATTTCCTCATTGTGTCGTGTGGAAGAAATATTTATGGATTCTAGAGAGTCAATATCTAGACTTGGAACTTCGTGTATCTTCCTTCACCAATGACCTTACCATTATTTATGAGTGAAACATAATCTCCACATTGGAAATCCATTAATTTATGAATTTTCAACTTGGACATTTGTAAAAGACATGAAAATATTTGTTAATTAGGTTCTTTATAAAATCATTCCAATTTATACCTATATGTAGAAGATAAAGATCTATTTATACCATAAGTGTGGAGATGTGTTAAAACCTAAAAATGTTAAAAAGGTAATGTATAACACATTTTCTTAATGACATTTTTTATGTTCCAAAAAAAAAAAATTAATATCATATAATGCATTCTTTAATCCTTGTTTCATCCTAATTTGAAGGTATCTCCTAGGAGATAACTTTAAAACATAGATAAGAGAGAAATAGCCTAGTAGATAACAATATCTAATTAATCAACATTCAACCATGTATTTTAATAGTATACAAAATGATATTAAGCAATAGGGGTTTTGAACAAAATAATGGAAAATGATTAGCTACTTATATTTTGGGATCTTGGGTGTTACCTTGAAGGTCCTTGTAATACCTTCAAGGGTACCATTATACATGCTTGAAAGGTATATTGTATGAGATATCTTCAAGGTACCCTTGAAGGTAATATAATTCCCTTTAAGGTATCTCATTGAAGGCAATATTAGGTGATTTCTTAGGGCCTTCTAGTAATGAGAAGTTTCCAAGTTTTTTTTGGTTTTCATTTTGTTTCATACAAGAGGACCAACACTTAGAAGTTTTTACATTATTTACCCTAGTGTTTTTATGCCATGTGACATTTGACCACTCATTTAGAACCCTAGTAAATAAATAAAGTAAGCTTAAGACTTCATTTTTCAAAATTAAAGGATAGGTGTCATGCAATCATAAACCCTCAAGATTTTAACACTCAAAAAATATTCTAAGTTCCCCAAGTGAGTGACTCTCTAAGATTATGGAAAGTGTCTCCATCTCATTTACCCAAAGATTGATAGATTGAACATAATTTATGAAATCCCTAGGTAAGCATGCAAGCAAGATCATGCTAAATTTCATCATCCCTTTCACCCAAATACTGACTCACCAAAAGGAATTATAGAAAATATCTCAAAATGTGACTCAACATGATTATACCAAGTGTCACCATCCCATGAGTCTAATGTAATCAAAGCTTTTATAATGAAGTTAATAAATAATTTATAGTGCAATGATTGAATGAAAAGTGAAAGTGAAATTCAAATGGCAAAGGTAATAACCTATTTGAAGCTACTAAATATGTAAATGATTACAACAATTATCAATATGATACTATACCTTAATTAAGTAGTCATCAACCTAAAAATAGATAACTAGGGATATTTAGACACCTAAAAATGGTCCCCATGTATTTATTATTTATCAAATTATATGATTTTAATATGTCAGTGGATTTATTAAATATTGGTACAAATTAAGTGTTATTGGCATATTTTTTTGACTAATGAATTTCCATGGCCCTGACCCTTTCAGTCATTATGTCCTTTCTCTTGACTTTTCCCCATGCTGTGTTTGTTTAGTCTCCAAGGTCTAACCTTGATATGGGCAAAGCTTTCCCTTATTTAACATCTTGACTAAGACTTGATTAATTTTTGGTGTTTTTGGCTTCTGATTTAACCTAGATTTGTCACTCTTTGACTTTAGGAAAATAATTTTTTTCTTACATTTGCTCGTATCACTAAATTTGATAACATGAATTATCATAAGCAATTTAGTTACACTAATATAAAATTCAATAGTGACAAACTTAAGTGACTCCCTATTATTAAGGGCTTTTCTTGAATGTAATTTTAACTTTAAATCCATCAATTTAGTTAACAAATGTGTGACAATGACCTTTAACCCTACTATTAGGATTAGCAAGGCTTCAGAGTACTACAGTTCTAATAACAAACACTAGATAGGAAGGTTTTAGAGAGAGTGTATAGCATGAATCTTAATAATGGGACTCATATGGGATTAAATGTGCCAAAAAGGTTCTATTATTGATAAACCACTACTTCAAAATTAGTTTAATGGAATTTGAATTTCCTTGCATTATTAGTTTGGCATCAGATTTGTGCCTTGAGAATTTGCATAGTAAATTCCAATAACATTGTTTAATTTTTATAATCAGATACAAATAATTGAATTTTAACTCTACACTTAACATTAAGTTTAACTTGAATGGTATGACATACTAAATTTTGTAGGAAAATGTTGAAATAATGTCAAAAATTAAAAAATATTGGACCATGATAACATAAGTTTCATAGGTTTAGATAACAATACACATTTTTTTAAGGAAAACATAATGTTTACTTATTGATGACAATAAATTTGGTATTCAAGGTATCTCTTGAGAAAAACCTTAACAGGTTTCTAATAAAAAATACTTTGCATATCTCTAGGTAGATACCTCGAGAGATATATTTTATTTAATAAAATCTTAATAGAAGTTATTGGCTTTGAAATAATATCATTTTATATGCAAGAAATATGACCCTAAAGACACCTTAGAGACATATAATGTAGTGATAAATGTGTAAATGTTAATTTAATTTGTTTCCTTTTGATATAAAAGGTGGGTTTTAAATATTAATTAATTTAAACGTAATATGTATTGTCAAGGAGATACCCTAAAATATTCCTATTTACTTATTGATGATTGTGGATTTGGATGTCAAGCTATCTCTCGAGAGATACCTTGAGATGAAATTTTATAAAATTTTACTAGTATATGTTAGCTTTGAAATCATGCCAATTTGATTTAAGGGGCATGTTTATAAAACATATAATTTTTTTGCCAGATGTATCACTTAGGAAGTTCCTTGAAGGTATTAATTAATATTTACTTAATGGTGTAGAATTTGAGTCAAAGGCAGATGAGATATATCTTACATTTAAAAAAAATTGGATACTATATAGTAGATTTGAAATTATGTCAATATGGTATAATGTCTATATTTTTGAAACATATGATTGTGACATAAGAGATATCATCTAGTATATACCTTGAAAGTAATACTATATATGTGTTGATGGTGTTAGATCTAAGGGACAAAGTACATCTTTATAGTTACTTTGAGAGGTATCTTATTTTATTAAATTTGAGTACAATATGTTGCATTTTAAGTCATGTCAAATTGATATAAGGGGTGGGTTTGGAAATCATATAATTTAAATACAACTATTAACATCTAGGATCTACCTTGAATGTAGTACTATTTAATTTTTTATAGTGATTAATTTTATGGTCAAAGTATATTTTAAAAAATACCTTGGCAGGTATCTCTAAGGTGAATTTAATGTCACTTTAATATGTTTATTTTGAGTGTCTTGGGTCCTACCTTGATAAGGTTCTCATATGCAATACCTCTCAATGTATCACTTGGAAGATACTTTGTAGAGTTCTCCCATCTTATAAAATTTGGATTTAAAATGTAAAGTTTGAAATCATGTCAAATTTATGTAAGAGATAGGTTTTGAAAAGCATACGATTAAGATTCAAGATATTTATAGGAGATAGATTGAGGTAGTATAATTTAAATGTTTATGGTGATGGTTTTGAGGGTCAACTTATTTTTAAGAGCTATAATGAGAGGTATATCTCTAATGCAACGTTGAAATATATTTTATGGAGATGTCTTTTAGGTCTAAAATATATATTTAATGATACCTTTATGGTATCACTTCTATGTTACTTTGATAGATCTCTTCCTTTTTATAGAAAATAGATATAATATGTTGGATTTTAAACCAGTTGAATTTGATTTAAGAGGGTGGTTTTTAAAACATATAATTTTTGGAAAGATATATCTCCTCGGAGATACCATGAAGGTATTATTATTTAATATTGTATGGGTATAAATTTGTGGTCAATACATGTCTTAAAATATACCATGAGAGGCACATTTTAGGTGATACCTTGAAGGGCCTTGGGAATACCTTCAATGTATTTCTTAGGAGATACTTTGAAGGTTCTACAAGGCCCTTGAAGGTATCTCCTAAGAGATACCTTAAAGGGCCTTGTAATATCTTCAAGGGTGCCCTTTTAGGTATTACATGTCCCTTTAAGGTATCTCAAAGTGTCTACTAGGAGATACCTTGAAGGGACTTATAATACCTTCAAGGAACATTTTAGTTTAGTTTATGTCCTAATATACCTTGAAGGGCCTTGTATTACCTTCAAGGTATTTCCTAAGAGACACCTTGAATGTACTCCAAGGCCCTTGAAGGTATCTCCTAAGAGATACCTTGAAGGTATTTATAGTAAGGTATCTCTTGAAGGTATTTCCTAGGAGATACCTTGAGAGGCACTGGAGTACCTTAAAAGGTATTTCAAGGGTGTTTTAAAATGTCTTAGAGCTCTGACATCTAGACTAACACATCTGATATGTCTATGATTGCATGACTAGAAAGCTTGACATCATGCCATATGTCTCTTCATGATTAGGATGTACTTTGACACCATCATAAACTCATAAAACTCAAAAAATTTAAGTGTAAAAAGTGCTTGATGAGCCTTGAGATGCCATGTGTCTACCTCTTATCCACCCATACATTACCACATCTATATCACTCGAGAAACCTTGAGAATGGTAAAATACACTATGTTGGGCCCTTATCCATTTTGATTTTATCCCTAAGGGTTTTTTGGGCTATTGAGATACCAAAGGATAATCTAAGACACCTTAGGCACTCTAGGAGAACTATTCAGAGCCTTGGGAACTTATGATAAAGCCTTGTGAGGTCTGAGAAAGATTTAAGAATGAATATGTGCAAATTTATCATTATTTATGTGAGAGTGGAGATTAATTCATCTCCCATACTCTCACCTATTTAGGTTAGTCCTAATATGAGGTCCTAATTAGTCATATCATGTGATATCAGTAGGGACAAGACATCATCCTCATAAAAACATTGATGAACATATAGAATGAGATGATGACAAAGGAGGAAAACCAATCATTGAAACACAAAAACACTGATGAACATTCAGAATGAGAGGATGATTCTAAGATGTTGACAATGAGATCTTTGAGCACTATTTATTATATGATGAAGTAGTTATGTGAGAGAGAAAATAATTATCTATAATTATATTTTTATTATTCTTTAAATAATAAATACAAAAAACCTAAAAAACTCACTTAAATTTATAAGTCATTTAAATTATTACAAACTTTATGAATTTTGATTAAGATGGGATCCACCCAAACCCAACTAAAAAATAAGTGTCATAGAAAGGTTTGAGTAGTCTAGTTTAATTTCAGATGGTAGTCAAAAGGTTAGGTATAGTTGAAGGATTGATAAATCCATACTAACTATTGCCCCTGCATTCCATTCTAATCTAGTGCTGGGTAGACATGGTTTCTTGGGTGGACATGGTTTCTACATGTTTCTCTATGAGCTTCTATGTTAGATATTAAACTTAATATTTTTTACGTTCTAGGATCCTATACAAAAACTTATTTATAATCGTTTCAATTGTTGATAAGATGTTCTTTTCTTTAGGATTGTATGCCATGTTTGTCATTAATGAGCTAGTTGAATATCTTTGGGAAATCATTAAAGTTGTTTTTAGTCCCTTTTTTTGAGGGGGGATTGTATACCTTGGTCTATGATATTAAATTCTATTGAATATTTTAGAGATATTTGTAACATGTTGGGGACCTGTGAAAACCCTTAGTTCTATTTTTTAGTCTCGATCAAAATCATTTACCACTATCAAATAAAAATTAATAGTCAAATTTCCCCAATGAAACATGGCCTATTTTTAGTGCTTCCAACAATGTATTAAATTGAATAAAAGAATGAAATTATATCTAGTGTTCTCTATAAAAATAAATCTAGATGAGGTAAAGATTCAGAGATGTCCACATGGATATTGATAATTGTTTAGTTACTACCTCCACTTCTAGCTAGATTTATGTGGATTTAAATGAATCATGCTAATAATGGTGGTCATTTATATCTAGAATTATAATTGTAAAGTTATATTAGTCTTATTACAAGTACATAGTGTAAATGTTACAATGTATGGACAAAAATAAAGACAAAAACATGCACTGTGTAAAATTTAGTAAAGAATAAAATTAGATGACCTAGTGTTAAATCAACTTAAGACTATGACTTATTCTCTTTTTTGATCTTATTCAGGAGATGAGTTTTCATATTTTACCTAGGCAAATTATCATATTATATGTACTGCACTAAAAAGAGTCTTGAAGAACCATATTTTTGGGACATAAAGGATAAGCTAAAAAATAACATTATTGATTTTAACCTCTCCCTCATCTTGATCATGTAGCAAACATTTATTTCCTTTATTTTGGCAAGGCTAAAACATGATCTGATAACCAATAGAATTGTTGACTTACTCTGGAACCTTCATAGTTGTTGTTTACAACCCTAATAAAGAATATACAAATGAATGGATTGAGGCTCACATTTTGAAAACATAACCGACCATTAAAGTTGCAGATAGGTTTTCATACTTTATTTTGTTTTTAATTATTTTTTAAATTATGTGTTTGTCTTTTTATTAGGTGAAATTGAAAAAAAATCCAATAACTAATAATAAAAAATGCATTATTGATTTCAACCTATCCCTCATCTTGATCATGTTACAAACACTTATTTTATTTATTTTGGCAAGGCTAGAACATGATCCAATAACTAGAAGACTTGTTGACTTGCTCTGTAAATCTTAATAGCTATTTTATATATCTCTAATAAAGAAGATATAGATGAATTTATTGAGGCTCACATTTTGAAAACACATCCAACCATTGAAATTGCAAATAGGTTTTCATATTTTATTTTGTTTTTAATTGTTTTTTGAGTTCCATGTTTGTTTAGTTATCACCTCCACTTATAATAGGATTTATGTGGATTTAAATGAGTCATGCTAATAAAGGTGGTCATTTCTATCTAGCATTATAATTGTAAAGTTAGATTAGACTTATTACAAGTACATAGGGAAAATTTTACAATGTATGGACAAAAATAAAGACAAAAATGAAATATCTATAGTTTGGTGAAGATTACAATGAGATGAACTAGTGTTAAATCAATTTAAGACTATGGACTATTCTCTTCTTTGAGATTATTCATGAGTTGAGCTTTCATATTATACCCAGGCAAATGATCATAATGTATGTACTACAGTAAAAGAGTCCCAAAGAACCATATTTTTGGGATATAAAGGATAAGACAAAAAATACATGATTGATTTTAACCTCTCCCTCATCTTGATCATGTTACAAACATTTATTTCCTTTATTTTGGCAAGGCTAAAACATGATCTACTAACTGGTAGACTTGTTAACTTACTTTGGCAACCTTCATAGTTGTATATATCTCTAATAAAGAAGATACATATGAATGGATTAAGGCTCACATTTTGAAAACATGGCCAACCATTAAAATTATAGATAGGTTTTTGTAAAGATAAATTTGTATCCATGAAGAGATTATATCCAAAATATATAAAACATTTATACCATTTAATATTGATCTTTTTAAAAAACTCTTACACATAGTCTGTGATAATGCTAGTCTATTAGATTTCAATTACTACTTACTATAGCCATAGTGCAGATCAATCATGCAATAAGTAGTAGAAAATAGAAATAAAAAAAATCCATTAAGGAACTCTTAATAAAAAAAATTCTCAGGTAGAAGCACCTACCTTCATTAAGATGTCAACATTTGGATCTGGTTTGATGCCTTCCTTCTTCTCTCATCTTGAAATTTATTGCAATGGGTCTATAAGCAACACAAATAAATAAGTAGAAGTGAGAAATAGGAAGCAAAGTGAACAACATGAAAATTATTTGTCTAAATATTTTTAATTAAAATCAAATGGAGTATATCTAATTGCATTGATGGATCTAGGCTTTAGAAACACCTATGAATACACCCTCAAGTTTACCCTCACCCTCGATGTTTGTAATCAACTACTTATTGAAGACAAAGGAACCTAATAGGGTATTGACCCTATTTCAGAAAATACAAGTGGTGCATAGAAGTGGTAGCCCCTGACAGAATAGGTTTCCTATTTCATCTTTAAATGTTATATCTTTAGTTTTATGGGCCTTTGCTTCTGTCTAATTAGTTCAACATTAGAATTTTTCTATATAGTATAAGGTAGAATTTGGCCAGGATAATAGAATCCAAGATGATATTTCCAATAAAACATTCATATTGGGTTGTGTTTTAAAAAAAGGTGGAAAACCTGCTTTATAATGTAATACATTTCAAAATCCAACTTTTTCCCTCCAAGATGTTATGCCCCTCTCATGATCCCTTTTAATTTATTTTTAATTTTTTCCCCTTATCCCTTCCCAAACATGATGCCCACTTTAGAGGCTAATATTTATCTTTTAAAAATAACTTGAAGTCACTTTTTTTTGCTAGGCATGAGTCAAGGGGGTTTTTAATGAACACATCACCCTCATTTAAGTTTTTAAGTAATTTTAAATTAAAACTTAAGTGAAAAATAATAAACATTAATTCAATTATTTTTATAACTCACTAAATCCATAATGAGAAATATTGTACTGAACTATTGGAGAAACAGAGGCCAAGACCATCACTACTAAAAATAACATTTAATAAAAATAATAAAGTGCTAAAAATAGTAAGTGTGTCTAAACACCAAACTGGCTTAATATAAAAAACACTAAAACTTACTAAAAATAACATGTTTTAAAAATAGCCACTGCTAAAAGTAGTAACCCCCACCAAAAAACTTATAAAAACCTCCACAAACCCCAACATAGGACCTGAGTCCCCTAACCGTACCCAATTATTCTATGTGAACCCTGGAATATGCTAATGGAAAGCTCATACTAATCAATTACAAGAAGGGAACAATACAATTTGTTGCTAGTTGATGACAAGATCTAAAAAAAAAAATCCAAAATACTAAGCTCAAATGTTACATTTTATGACCCTATGTTTTGCATATGACTTGCTTTTGGAAGGATTTTTAGTTAAATTTCAATGTTGAGTACATATACTCTAGATATGTTTAAATTATAGATTTTTGGGAATTTTAGATCCTAAGAATGCATTTAATTCAATCACTAATTGTGACATTCATTAATTTATTCTATCTGATTATAGTAAATGACTCTAACCCAAAACAAACACATGAAGGCCATTTGAAGGATTTTTAGATCCACTTCATAATTTGCAATGTGTTTGCACCTTGCATGTGTGGTTTTAGAATTTCCAAGTTTTCCTAGCCCAAAAAGTTTCTAGAATGAAGCAAGGTTTTAAGTATGGAGCAAGTTGGTAGGAGTAAATTTGGCCCATGTAAAATATGGTGTGAATTACTATTATGTACTCAGGAAATGAGTGCTACATTGCATTGGGTAAGGCCTTGTACTATTTTTGTAAGTTATTTATGTAGCTCAACATCCATTGTTAACTACAATTTGACATTGTTTTATATCTACTTATTTGTATGGTGTGGTTGGGGTTTCTGATAATAATTTCACCCGTGTTCTAAAACATCTCTAATGTTTGTTATTTCAACCTTATGAATCTCACACTAAAATTTCCTTAAGTATGGATAAAGTGTTTGGATGGATTTTTCAGACTAGGGCATGAAAAAATATGTGTAATACTAATTCATCCCTCCTTCTAGAGGTTCATTTGCCTTGGTATCATGAGGTGAAACAACTGAGATATTAAGAATGTTGGCAGTGCTTCTCTTGGGATGAGTTAAATAAAATAAAAGAATATAACTTGATATGGGCCTTTTTATGCTTTGATACTTTAGAAATATCACTTTTGTAACACTATTTGGCCTATTGGGCATATAGATCATGCCACCCTAGTCAATTGAATTCAGATGACTTTACTTATAATCATATAAATTTTAGACCATAAAATTCAAATCTATCAAAAATAAATCTAGTTTTATCTTGAATTAGTTTAATTCAAAAGATTTATTACATGATATATGCACTAAAAAAATCTCATGGTAGAATACCATGGATATTATTAAAATAACTTAAGCTAAGGGTAAGAATCTTGTCAAAGCCTATACATGTGTGTAACTATATCACTATCATAATTTTGCCTCATCACATCATTCCTTTCTTATTCATCCACATTTCATAGATAAAAGGATTTCAATTGTGCTGAAGCCAAGCCACCCTCATCTGCATCAATTTTGTTCTTACCTCCCAAACTACTTGCCACAAAAGATGTCCATGTTGGAATAGACAGAATAACATCTTCATATTTTTATTTGGCTTAATTAAAAATTTTAACCCAATATTATTTCCCGTCCCAAAATACATTAGGTTTCCCAATAATACCTCAAAGTAAGGTTGGTCCATCTTCCAAGATTCTTACATTCCCCTAACCCATCAAAAACTATGCTCCAGAGAAAGATTAATTTAATTATAATTAAATCCCAAATTTAAGGAATGGTTGGACCTAGATTAAACTCTTCCTTTTATTATGGTAGGACCTAAATTATACTCTTTCTTTTATTATTACACCCCTTCATTATTTTTATGGAACACATATCCCATTTCACATTTATTTGATGTTGGATTTAAAATAGATATCTATTATACCAAAATATATATTAGATAATTGTTTTATATAAATGGAAATTTCATAAATATAAATTTACATACCATACCTTACAAGATGTTTTATGTAAGATGTAATTTACACCTCTTTCATAACTTTGACAAATACGAAGAAAGTAGAACATTATGCCTAATGTAAATACATCCATATGGATTTTTATCATGATCAAATGTGTGGCATCAATAATATATTTATCAAAAATATATTTCCAACAAAAAAACACTCTTTTAATAACTAGTAATTAAATATAGTATTGTAGCTTACCAAGGTGTAATGTTATAGCCTTACAAGAAGATAAGGATAGTTATAAAATATAATATTTTATGTCAATATTGTTTTAATTTTATGCTCATTTCTCATAAAATTTTGTAGGATAATGAATTAATATTGAACTGATCATAAGTATTGCAGCATAAATGTTAGGATTCATTAAAATGAAGCATAATCAAACTACACATTGTATCTACCAAATTAGGAAATAAATCATCCTTCATTGAATGTCCCTACCATTTTTCAAAGGTGATTATTAATATTACTATAGTTCATAGTACAACACCATGCAACCACAAGTGGATAAACATTCTACATCAAACAAATATCAATCATGTTAGTCCTTTTATATGCCCTAGTTAAGACTATAAAGTAGATTCATTAACTCACACATGCATGCAAAGGCAAAAAATAAAGGATGAGATAAATATATCACAACAACCTTGTATTATAGGGTGGGCCATGACATCAACTATAACATAAATCTCAACTATAATAGAAATTCATCTAACATAAATCCTAACTATAATGGAAATTTATCAAGGATGTACTATGGGTCAATGATTGGATGGAAATAATTTTTGGTATACCTATTAAAATTAGTTATTGAAGGGGGGAGCGTGAATTAGTTTCATAAAAATATATATTAAATTCCATTAAACATACATGTACATAAGAGATCAATGCATAATCAAACAATTACACAAGCCTACAAGAGAACACAAGAGATATGTGAGAAACCCTTTTGGGGGATAAAACCCATTGAACCATGCACATGGACTACTATAATTCGATGGTCTTCCCGTGTGGCTTGAATTCAAATCCTTCTCCACTTGCATACCTAGAATAAATTAAGTTGAATACATAACCATCAATGCCATCGACTTATCAATCATATAAAAAATTCTTTCATAATTTAGTTTGATCATCAAATTTTACCCTTGTTTCTAAGGAATTTATTATCATGTACATATTCAAATGTTTTATTTAAATATCCCCCTTCCCCATGGATTCATTGAAAAATGAAAACAAATAAAAAATAATAATATTTATATTTTAAAGATATTGTGTTAGATAATGAAAATGGAAAAGGGGAGACAATTTGTAAATCTTGATTCTCCTCAAATAAGGTGTGCCCTTGACATATGGGTTTTTGGGGCTTGGGACATAATAAAAAATGAAGGAAGTTCTTAAAAATTTCAAATTAGCATGCATTTTGCTACCGCTCAAGATTTTAGACATGGTAGTCATAGGACCAATCACCAATTGAATGGTATTTTTAAATTTTACCCTTTTTTATCATTTTAATAATAACTAAGCACTTTTTAATTCTCACATAAGTTTTAGATTTTAAGTTTATTTTTACATCTACTTTTTTTGAAAACTTCTAAGATGGGTTCAGAGCCTTTTGATGTGTTGTGATGGGTTCAAATTTGACCACTGGTGGGGAACCTTTTGACGTCACATCCATGTGATTGATGTCGACCCCTTTACCTCCATCCTCTTGCCTACATGTGTCTACATTATCTTCTTTAATGGATAATTTTTTTAAAATAGAGATACTTAGAGTAAAATCTATCAGTACTAGACATTCTTAAATTTTAGTATCTAAGATTTGTGGATTTGATGTTAGATGGTTTTGAAGCTTAAAATTATCGACAACTGGATTATGGTGGACAATGTAGGAATATATAGATTTTGGAAATTTTACACGTTTGAAATAATTTATCCATAGAGATGGTAATACAGACCTTGTTTAAGTACATGTGTTTAATGAACCTTAAAACTTGAGATTATTTGAATATTGAATACTTTTCACCTTATATTTACTTTTCACCTTGATATATAAATGTAGACTTTGTGCATGTAGGTGTGGCTTGAAACATAAAAACATGAGAATAAATAGATATAGGGCATTGCACAATTCTAAAATACATTTTACCTACCTAAGGAAATTATGAACTTTATTCATATTGCATAATTTAACCTAGAAAGTTGAGAATATTTGGTTCTGTGATTGATTCTACCTAGTTTGGATGGAGCTTATTAGGATGAAAAGCATCATCAACTATTTGAAAACTATTGGGAATCACTTGTTCTTTTTATTATAAATATAATTGTCATTGTAATTATCTAAATATACACTGGGCCTATTTTACTAGAGCCTTATTGACTGCATGTAACATAGATTAAACTTAGATGTCTTTGCATGCCAAGTTCTACCATAATGTGTATGTATTTGTCCTTATTCAGTTAGAAAACTCCATTTCCATTTGTAAATCTATTTTAATATGCTAATGAATGGTGTACAATAACAATTTTAGTGTTCAATCCATTATTATTTTATTTTCTTTGTTATTTTCTATTTTACTAGTGATGTCATATCATTTTCTATCAGAGTCAATTTTAGCCCCATCCCTCATTGTCTTGTTGAGATTTTTTTGTCTATCATTTTTGATGCCAAACGTCTTATTCTCTCATTTTAGGGTCAACTAGGGAACCCATTCTCAATGCCTCCCAAAAAAATATTTTTTTTCTCTATTTATTGATATTTAACATGAAAATATGATATCTTAACCTATAGATGAGGAGAACAAATGATAACCCATTTGATTTACTTGATATATCTTCTATTAGTTATGATTTTAAATATCCCACCAATAACTCTATCTATCTCTACAATTCAAGCATGATCATGTTACCTATTTTCGATGAGATCTACTATTTCAATTGACAAAATAAAAATAACAAGAATTATTCTTTAAGAAAAAATCCTTAAAGCACAATACATAAATAATATTTAAAATGAATTATTTTCTATGTAAAACATAGTGAGATATTTTGTGATATGAGCCTTTTTTTAGCCTTTAAATCTAGTAGTGGATGAAGATTTTCAAACTTTCTACTCTTGTTTTAGTGACATCAGAATAGCCAACATTTCATAAATTCTTTTGATTGATTATGCATTTCTCTGAGATGATATATTTACTAAAATGATGTTTCCTCCCACTTTTTAAATTTTTTTTGGTCTTTACATTTATAATTTATAGACATTGTTATGATATTTGATTGGCTTGAGTGGTATCTATATACCTTTTGTAGTTGGGATTCCACTAATGCCATTACATCATAGTCACTGTGTCACATGGGAATAAACCTTCAATAATCACTTCATGTTTTTTGGATTCTATTTTACATGTGGGTTAGAGTTCAATTATGGGAATAAAAAGCCTTATGCTTTTTAGCATTATAACTTAATTATATTAAAAAATCCATTTACACTATCTAATAAATTAGACCAAGTCCAAACCCTTAATTTTAGTGTTGATATAGGTCTAAAGGTCACATGTTCAATCTATGCCACTAAAATAAACTATCAAAACTAAAAAAACACAACTAAAAAAAATGATCTACATGTTAAAGGATTCAATGAAATAAAAAAAGTAATTGAAAATATCTCTTGTGATTTTATGGAGTGCCAGAGGAGTGAATTATCATGGGATTCAGATTGAAATGTGTGAAGGGGAAATGTGAGGGATCCTCCACTACCAAATAATATTTCAATTATCTCTCTTGACATATTTCCCTTATTTTTTTATCCTCTCATTCATTGTATATATCCTAGCCCTACACTATGTATGTCCCTTTGTAATTATATATATATATATATATATATACATATATATATATATATATACATATATATATATATATATATATATATATATATATATATATATATATATATATATATATAAAAATTTATTTTTCTTATTCCTCATCTTCATTATCATCTGATAATTCATTTTGGTCCCTAAAACCCATTCTTATTAGGTAGTAAGAGTAAGAGTAATCTAAGTAACAATAAAAATTAAATTTGACATCTTATACAAACCACTCCTTTGCATTTTACTTAGGGTGAGGGCATAGGTATTCAATCTCCTTCCAAGTAGTGATTCAATGGAGAGAGAGAGAGAGGATTGAATGCCTATACTTACAATAATTTTAGGGATTAGGAGGATCAGAGCATATTTCAATGACTAGTGAGGGCCTTTACTATGGCAGATAGAGAAGACAAATACACAATGAAGGCTAGCTACACTTAAAAAAAATTATGGTAACACAATGAATGATAACTACACCCCCAAGAAAAGTTAACATCATATAAAAAAGTTAAAAAAAAAAAAAAAGGTAAGGAAAGTTTGAGTCAAAAGGCTACCTTCTGGTAGTGTTAGTGTTAATATCCATTTGTGATGAGAGGTAGGGGAAAGGTCCCAATAACCATGCACTTTAACTTTGGATAGTGAATTAAGGTGCCATAACATCACATTAGATTTTGAAATTTTTACCCATTTTAATATATCATCTTAGATATTTATAATTAAGGTTTCAAGGTCTAACACATTATACATTTTAATATATAATCTATTTTATCATGGGAGGTCATAAAATACATTTTTTAAACCTATGACCAAAAGTTAACCTTTGGAGAACCAATAGTTGTGCATTAGAATATCAATACTTGAGTCTTAATTATCAAGATGTGATTGGTTACTTTTAATTTTATAGAGTAAATGTTGAACAAGTATTAGATACTACATGTTTATCTTCTACTGAACTTTAATATTTATATATAACTCATTTGAAACCCATCATTACTTATCCCATATCAGCTTTTCTGAACTAAGTTTCAAGCAACAATAATTTGATATTTCTACTAGAGGCGATGGTGAAAAATGAGGTTGTTTGTTCCTATATACAATAATGATATGTCCAGGGAGAAGATGTTGTGTTTCACTTTCAATTATTAGTTTTCTCTATTGCTTCCTACAACAACATTGAGGTTGTGTTTTACTATTATTGATAGCATAAATATGTATTTTTTGTTTATGTGATTCTAACCTTTATGATTGATCTTAAGCCACTAAAATAGACCATGTAATTATTCCTCACTTTCCTCTTGATCTCCCTACACATGATAAGTATGTGGAGGAGATGTTTCTTTTGCTTTTTGTGTAGAGACACATGGATGACATTTATCCCATATAAGTTAGATACACAAATTTTATCCCATATAAGTTAGATACATAAATTTTATCCCATATAAGTATGTAGAGGAGATGTTTTTTATTATTTTCTTTGTAGAGACACATGGATGATGTTTATCCCATACCAAAAAGTGAAAACTTAAAACAACATTGAAAACAAGTGTCTTTCAATTTGTATGTAGATATACTCCATAAACCCATACTAGCCTTCTAATGAATGTCCAAACAATTACCAATTCCATTCATTTTGTTTCCTCCCTCATTACTGTGGCTAAGTAGAACAATATTGGAGTATACCAAATGATTTTATTTTCATTTGACAAAATATGCTATCATTATCTTAAGGGTGTGAAGCTCATAGATCACTCTAGGTTATGAATGCTTTGTTTATCAACTTTTTTTCATGCATTGCTTGTCTTAGTGTGTTGATTTCCATAAATATATTTTATATTCTCAGTTTGATGATTGAATAGAAAGAAAGAAAGGACAAATTATATTATTGTTCACGAATAACCAAAACAAGTTAATGGGACTCAAAGAGTACATTGAGTTATAAATAGAATTACTAGGGTAAGAATACATAGGTTTAAAAAAGTAATGAAATAAATAGTATAAAATAAAGTGAATAATGTAAGAGGAGGTTAAGATAAAGTGTTAAACCCTAATTCATAAGACATCATAAGTACAAATGGACCTACAAGGCAAGGAGCTCTAAAATAAATATGGATTTGATGAATGTAAAGCATGAGACCAAGGAAGGAGAGTAACACTCTCACATGTTGTAATGAGGCTTAAATTAGAAGAACCAATATCATCACCACTTGTCACTATAAAAGAGCCCATGCAGGACTAAAAATACATATAGTTGAATGTTTGGGGATGAGGGCATTAGGCTCAAAATTACTCAAAGGAATTCAAGTACTCCCTTTACATCCTTAACTAATACCAAGGCAAATAAACCTCTAGTAAGAAGGATGAATTAGTATTACACATATATTTTTGTGACCTAGTCTACAAAAACCATCCTAACACTTTAGCCATACTTAAGGAAATTTTAGTGTGAGATTCATAAGGTTGAAATAAAAAACATTAGAGATGTTGAAAAACATGGGTGAAACTATATTTAGTAACCCTAACCATACCATATAAATAAGTAGATATAAAACAATGCCAAATTGTAGTTAATGATAGATGTTGAGTTACACAAAGAACTTACAACATCAGTACAAGGCCTTACCCAATCTAGTGTAGAACTCATTTCTTGAGTATATAACAATATTTTTTCATGGGACAAATCTTCTCCTACCAAATTTCTCCATGCTTAAAACCCTGCTTTATTCTAGAATCTTTTTTGGCTAGGAGAACTTGGAAATTTCAAAACCACACATGCAGGGTGCAGACACACTACAAATTATAAAGTGGAGTTAACGATCCTTAAAATGGCCTTCATGTGTTTGTTTTGGGTTAAAGCCATTTAATATAATTATATATAACAAATTAATGAATTTCATAATTTTTTCTTCAATTAAATACATTATTAGGATATGAAATTCATAAAAATCCATAATTTAAACATATTTGTAGTAAATGTACTCAACATTGAAATTTTAACTAAAAATCCTTCTAAAAGAAAGTCATATGCAAAACACAGGGTCATAAAATGTAACATTTGAGATTAGTATTTTGGATGTTTTTTTAGATCTTGTCATCAACTAGCAACAAATTATAATGTCCCCTTCTTGCACCTGATCAGTATGAACTTTCCATTAGCCTAATCCAGGGTTCCCATAGGCTAATTGGGCATGGTTAGGGGACTTAGGTCCTATGTTGGGATTTGTGGAGGTTTTTTTGAGTTTTATGATGGGGGTTACTACTTTTAGTAATGGTTATTTTTAAAACTTATTATTTTTAGTAAGTTTAAGTTCTTTTCAAATTAAGCTAGTTTGGTGTTTAGACACACTATTTTGAGCTCTTGATTATTATTAGTAAACAGTATTTTTAGTAGTGATGGTATTGGCCTCTATTTCTACAATAGTTTAGTACAATATTTCACATTATGGATTTAGTGAGTTATAAAAATAATAAAATTAATAGTTATTATTTGTCACTTAAGTTTTATTATAAAATTACTTAAAAACTTAAATGAGGGTGGTGTGTTCATTAAAAACCCCCTTGACTCACACCTAAAAAAAGAAAGTGAATTCAAGTTGTTTTTAAAAGCTAAATATTAGCATCCAAAGTGGACTTCGTGTTTGGGGAGGGATAAGGGGAAAAAATTAAAATTAAATTAAAAATGCTCATGAGAGGGGCATAAAATCTTGGAGGGAAATGTTAGAATTTGAAATGTGTTACATTATAAAGTAGGTTTTCCACCTTTTCAACTACCTTTAGGTTGTCATTATAGGAACCCTATTCTATCAGAGGCTACCATTTCTATGCACCACTTGTATTTGGTGAAATAGGGTCAATACCATATTAAGTTCTTTTTTCTTCAATAAGTAGCTAATTACAAACACCGAGAGTGAAGACAAAGGTGAGGGTGTATTCATAGGTGTTTCTAAAGCCTAGAGCTATCAATACAATTGGATATATTCCATTTGATTCTACTTGAAACCGTTTAGATAAAAAATTTGCATGCTTATCACTTTGCTTCCTATTATTTTCTTATACTTATTTATTTGTGTTGCTTATAGACCCATTGAAATAAATTTCAAGATGGGAGAAGCAATAAGGCATAAAACTAGATCCGGATGTTAACTCTTAATGAAGGTAGGTGCTTCTACTTGAAATTTTTTTTATTAATAGTTCCTCAATGGAATTTTTTTATTTTTATTTTTTTCCACTTATTGCACATTTGATTTTCACTATGGGTATAGTAAGTAGAAATTGAAATCCAATAGACCAACCTTATACAGAGTGTGTGTAAGAGGTTTTTTTGAAAGATCATTTTTAAATGGTATAAATGCTTTATAGATTTTGGATATTAGCTCTGCATGAATACATCTTGATATTTATGAAAACCTATCTATAATTTCAATGGTTGGCTATGTTTTCAAAATGTGAGCCTCAATCCATTCATCTATATCTTCTTTATTGGGGTTGTATACAACAGCTATGAAAGTTGCCAAAGTAAGTCAGAAAGTCTATCAATTATTGGATCATGTTTTAACCTTTACAAAATAAATGAAATAAATGTTTGTAACATGATAAAGATGAGGGAGAGGTTGAAATCAATAATATATATTTTTTCTTATCCTTTATGTCCCAAAAATATGGTTCTTCAAAACTCTTTTAGTGCAGTACATACAGTATGATCATTTGCCTGGGTATAATATGAAATCTCAACTCATGAATAAGCTCAAAGAAGAGAATATGACATAATCTTAGGTTGATTTAACACTAGGTCATCTCATTGTAATCTTGACCAAACTGTAGATAGTGCATTTTGTTGTCTTTATTTTTGTCCATACATTGTAAAATTTGCACTATGTACTTGTAATAAGGCTAATCTAACTTTACAATTATAATGCTAGATAGAAATGACCAACATTATTGGCATGATTCATTTAAATCCACATAAATCCAATTGTAGGTAGAGGTGATAAATAAACAAACATGGAATTCAAAAAATAATTAAAAACAAAATAAAATATGAAGACCTATCTATAATTTCAATGGTTGGATGTGTTTTCAAAGTGTGAGCCTCAATCAATTCATCTATATCTTCTTTATTAGGGTTGTATAAAAAATATATCAAGGTTTCTAGAGAAATTTAGCAAGTCTTCTAGCTATTGGATCATGTTTTAGCCTTACCAAAATAAAGAAAATAAATGTTTGTAACATGATCAAGATGAGGGAGAGGTTGAAATCAATAATGCATTTTTTTATTACTAGTTATTGGCATATTTTTTCAATTTTGCCTAATAAAAAGTCAAACACAAAATTAAAAAAAATTAAAAACAAAATAAAGTATGAAAACCTAGCTATAATTTCAATGGTTGGTTGTGTTTTAAAATTGTGAGCCTTAATCCATTCATTTGTATCTTCTTTATTAGGGATGTATACAACAGCTATGAAGGTTCTAGATTAAGTCAATAATTCTTATTCGATCATGTTTTAGCCTTGCCAAATTAAAGGAAATAATTTTTTGTTACATGATCAAGATGAGGGAGAGGTTGAAATCAATAATGTATTTTTTTGGCTTATCCTTTATGTCCCAAAAATATGGTTCTTCAAGACTCTTTTAGTGCAATACATATAGTATGATCATTTTCTTGGGTATAATATGAAAGATCAAATCATGAATAATCTTAAAGAAGAGAATAGGCCATAGTCTTAAGTTGATTTAACACCAAGTCATCTCATTTTAATCTTTACCAAATTGTAGACAATGCATTTTTTTGTCTATACATTGTAACATTTACACTATGTACTTGTAATAAGACTAATTTAAATTTATAATTATAATGCTAGATAGAAATGACCACCATTATTGGCATGATTCTTATAAATCCACATAAAGCTAGCTATAGGTGGAGCTAGTAACTAAACAATTATCAATATCTGTGTGGACATCTCTGAGTCTTTACCTCCTCTAAATTTGTTTTTATAGAGAAGACTTGATATAATTTTATTATTTTATTCGATTGAATACATTGTTAGAATCAATAAAAATAGGCCATATATCATTGTGGAAATTTGACTATTAATATCCTCTAATAATGCCTCATTTTTTAGGGTAGTTAACTTGAGGATCATTATCCTCTAATGAGTTATTAAATTGGAAAAGGTTCCACTCTCCATTTGATGCTTAGACTACATGGAGGAGTGATTGATTCAAGGACATATTCATCATCCAAACCCATATCATTTAAAGAAGTGATAAAAAATACAAAAATCAACAAATTAAGTGTATTGAATCACTCTTCGATACCCAAAGCCTATGTAGTGGATCATGTTGAAGAGGGTCCAACAATTCATATGACTAATGAAGATGTGTTACAATATCAATTAGAGTTAGAAAACTTGCAATTATTTGTAGATTCAATGGTTTTTGGCCATCCACAATGGAACTATATCAATAGGTACATTCTACATGTATAAATAAATGTGATATCATGATATGCTCCAAAGATTTTTTCATTATACAATTTTCTAAAGAGGAAGACTATCAAAAAGTCTTAACAGAAGGTCCTTGGTTTTGGGGAAATGTAGGGCTCTTCACCACTCCATGATTTTTAAAATTTGATCTAAATTCTCTCCCAGTCACCAAAGTCCTAGTTTGGGTGTGACTACCCAATATAATAATACACTTTACTTGTGATTTTGTAGTGATAGGCAATTCATTGGGCACATATATCAAAATGGATACCAAAAGAATATTTGTTGGGTTATTTACTTATTCCTACATTTATGTGGAGATAGATGTTAGCAAGGGCTTACCGAATAAGATCAATATAGTTTGTGGAAAATAATAACACATTTTTTAGATTATGATAATACAAATTTTTGATGTGGAAATTATAAACTACTAGGACATCTATGAGATACCTATCCCCAGGCATGAGCCCATCCTTTTAGAAAGAAAGGGGCAAACACAACTTTTTAAAAATGTATTTTTTGGTACATGAGGAAGGGGATGAAGAGGATGTTCAAGGTGAGGAAGGGTCAACATAAAAGAAAACCAGAAAGGAATAAAGATGAAGACTTGGATACCTAGGCTAAGGCATTTGTCCTTAGTGAGATAAAAAGAGGACCATAATCAAATTCATCGATGGGAACTGACCTAAGTGGGAAAAATTTAGAAGGGGTAAAGTAAGATCATGATTTTTATAGTTCTAACTCTGATAATTATTTAGTGACTAATTCAAATCCAAAATAACTGATGTTACTTTCTTCTCTAGATAGTCATAAATCAGCTTTACAAATAATCACATTGCATCCCTCTCAAAGGGCATGGTAGGTGGTTAAAAAGAAGAAAGGAAAAAATGGTAGAATATAAGAATACATGGGATATATTTATCATTAATTTAGTATATTTTATTCTAGGCTAGTGATTCTACTTCTCTTTTTTTGTGTTGTCTACTACTTTTATTCTTGTTCCTCCATTACTTTCAAGGGTTGTTCACTCTCTGTGGGTGAGGTTTGTTTTATTTCACCCTTTGGGGTGATTTGTGTTGAGTTGGTTTTCCCTCCTTTGTTTATAATTTTCTCCTTTGGAAAGATGTTGCATCTATAAAATGTGATTTTTAATTTTAATTAATATGAAGTTGTGAATTTTTTCCAAGGAAAAAATAATGATGCCTCATTATTGGGAAAATAATACTCCTCATCAACTATAAATAGTTGGCATAGATGTGACAATTTTGGGAGGTGTAATTTAAATGTTGAGGTATTTGAAATCCTTGGAATTAGGAGATTTAGTTAGAAATAATAACATGGTCACTATGTGGGTAGTTCCCTTCCTTTTGACTTCCACTCTGGTTCTTATAAACTAATAATTTTTACATTAGCATAATAATAACATACTTGATTAACATGTCAAAAAACTATTCGACCAAATGACTCTTCAAGAGTCATAAAAATGGAATGCTAGGGAGGAAAGTATCCATTTGTGTTGTGTATTTTAGCATCAATATCATAGACAAAAATGGAACAAAAATTCAAATATCTACAATAAAGCTTAAAAACATACATAATAGTGATGGTAAGGAATTAGTTCATCTATTTGTAAATAATATATTGGGTATAATAGTTTTTTTTGTGATGAGGCCTACCATCATGTCATTTAACCAATTTATATTTATTTACTTCCAATATGAAATCTAATAAGCCTATATCCAAATCATCATAGTGGTTGGTCAATTGTTTCAACAATGACAAAATCATCCATTATTCCTCCTCTCCCAACCATAAAGATATTTTTTTAATAGAAGTAAGAAATATTAAAATTCTTCTAATGATATCATATTTAAAATCCACCACCAAAATTTTAGATAGATAATTCATGATTTTAAGACTAGAAGTGACTTCCCACTTACCATTTACATTTGATTTCTAGATTTTATACAAAGAAAATAAAATTTTGATTCAAGAAAACATATGATGTTTGAATGAGATCATAGGATAGAGATTACCAAGACTAACTTTTTCTAAAAAAAAATATTCATAACCCTGATGCATTGCCTGAAAAAAGAAAAAAAGTTGCATTGATCACATCATTGGACATCACAACACAAGATAAATAAAAAAGAAGTGTTTCTTTCTAATTGATTCCAAAAAAAGAGAACATATGCTATTAAATAATAAAAGAGAGAATAATCTTTCTCAGTATCAATCAAATCACAATAGAGACCTATTATAGATTATAAGTTTAAAAAAATTAAAGTTTAGATCATTTTTTCATCACAAGAGAAAAAACCTCTACTCTTATGTGTATGATAATATAAATTTGAGTTATACAACAATGAAATTAAAATTGAGTAATATGTAGGAAGCTTACATTGAAGAATAGAAAATATAATCATGGTTGAAATAGAAAAGAATTGTTGTGCATAGGGTCACTTTAGAATCTTTGAAAATAAGTAATTTTAACCTAGAAGAGATAATATGCAGGTGGGAATTAATAAATATATTGAATATGCCTATAATAATATTTGGGTTGGAATTAATACATATGGGAATTAATAACTCAATTTTAATAAGCTTACAGTACCCTTGACGGTATTACAAGGTATCTCCTAGGAAATTTTTTGAAGGAACTACAAAGAGCATGAAGGTATCTCCTAGGAGATATCTTGTAATACCTTCAAGGTTATTACAAGATATTTCCTAAGAAATACCTTTAATGTACCCTTAGGTATTACAAGATATCTCCTAGGAGATACCTTCAAGATACCCTTGAAGGTACTATAAGGGCCTTTAAGATATCTCCTAGGAGATATCTTGTAATACCTAAGGGTAAGTTAAAGGTATTTCATAGGAGATACCTTGTAATAACCTTGAAGGTATTACAAGATATCTCGTAGGAGATACCTTCAAGGTATGCTTGAAGGTAGTACAAGGCCATTCAAGGTATCTCCTAAGAGATATATTGAAGGTATTTGTATTACCTTCAAGATATCTCCTAGGAGATACCTTGAAGGTACTATATTTATAAGGGATTTTAAGGAGATTTCAAGGAGATACCTTCAATGTATCTTCTAAGATGTACTTTGAACTTATTACAAGGATATTTAAGGAAACATCTTGGAGGTATTACATAGACCTAAATTATCTCATAGGAGATACCTTAAAGGTATTATAAAGACCTTAAGGGTATATCCAAGTGATATTTTGAATTTATTACAAGGGAATTCAAAGATATACCTTTAAGGACTTTTTCACATAGTATCGCTAGAAACATAGGACATTTTCTTACCCAGAGTGACCAATCTTTGCATGGCTAGTGGTGAATTTGTAGTAGAATATTGTTGCACTAGCTATGTAGAGGGATTGGCCTAAAATGTGAAAGTTATGACTTATTATTGTAGACTAGGGGACACTCGAGTCTCTAGTCTAGTTCTCCTTCATTGGATAAGTGCTTTTGGTGGGCTCTCAACTAATGATGCAAAAGGGTTTGGAATAGTAGAAGTTTTAGATCATCATTCTTCAAGTAGATCAACAATAATTTTTGTGTTATTAGCCTCTAGTCCCACAATATCTACTATGATCAAGGAAGGTCAAGGTGGGATTCTAATCCATAAATTTGTTGCCACCTTCTTTCTCACTCAAATTATGCACACAACTTTCTAGAAAAATAATTCTTTTTCATATTTTTTTCATATAAGTCACCAACCATGTCTTCCATCATGACCTAGTAAAACTCTTTTTCATTGGTTCTTATTTAGGTAAATTCATAGCTAATCACTACCTAAGACACCTTTGGATCATTAATACAATTCATATTACTTCATGTCTTCTATATTTATAGAGGAGAGGGTTATCACTCAGTTAGGGCCTTTTGATTTCCCTTATGTAGCTATGACATAGATGCCTTAATTTATTTCTATTTTAGAACTATTACACCATTGGTATTTTATGCAGTGGTGTGAATCTTCTAGATGCATAAGCTTTTTATTTCTCTATGTATGCCTTTTCCATAACCATGTCAATGAAATATGGTAGAGATCCAAATTGCTACTTTAGTAACTCATAAATCTAAATTAAGATTACCTTTACTAGCTTGGTAATAACTGCATGTTGTCCCAAGTATTGCATGATGTCTGGCGATACTCGAGGATGTGTTATAATAAACTCTAGGATCTCCTCCCACCATTGGTGTAACTTGTATTGATTATTAAAGGTTCCCCTTTACTATATCCAAATTAGATTTTAGAACTAGTATGTAGGCCAATAGTTAGTTTTTAGATGTACTTTTCCCTATGGGGACTTCTATTGTGTGAAGAAAAGTATAAAAATGAGAAACTAGTATTGGAAACTTTGGTTGGAATTTATGCAAACCTTTTCAATGTTGGTTATAATATTTTGCTTAAATAACTTGGGTTAGTTGAATTATTCATTGTGATGAATCATCCTATGCATGATGTCAATGACGCCCTTAGTGGCTTGGTTCATAGACTAAGTCATGTGCCATAATTGACAGGTTATGCATTCAGTTAGAATACACAGAGGTTCATCTAAAATTTATTTAATGGGTATGTCATGGGATCCATAGACATATGTGTCTTGGATTTCCTAAAGTAATGGAGGTTCCTTTGATTTGTAAAAGGATAGAGAGCCTCCACATGTGGGCATCCAAATTTATCTAGCCATTATTGTTGTATTAATCATAATAGTCACATCTAGGGAAATATAGATGTTGTCATAATTTTATTGAGATACGAATGCCTAAATAACTACACCCATATCATTTAAATTTAGAAGGCGTATCAGTTGCTTGACATCTAAATTATGAAACTAGTGATGTAATGTGAGAGGTAGAGGTTATGATTCTTACAAAGAGTCCATAAGGAAAAGTTTATTCTTAATATCTTAGACAAACTCAAATAGTTTAGGATCATGAAATTTTATTTATTGGTATACAATACTAATGCCCATTTATTCTTTCTATGTGTTATACAAAGGCTTGTTAAGTTGAGATTGGTCTATTTGATCATGTGCCCTAGAAGATTCATCAAGAAGTATATGAAGTGTGAATCATCAACTCTATGTACTTGGGAAAATGTAGCACTCAAATTGAAGCTTAGTTGTTTGAATTTCTATAAATGTGAAATGCAAAATTAGTTCTCAATGATTTGCCTCTATATTTTTTATGTAGTACGATTTACTTTTGAATGCCTTGTCGAATAATCTTTAGAGTTGACATGCATTTAATTTAGGCATGAGGCATGATGATGTGGTAGATTTTGATATATAGCACTATAGATCAATGGTTGTTCACAAATGTGACAAGATACATTATTATATCTATTTTTGGTTATACTTGAGTAGTTGGCTTATGATAGTGATCGATTACCCATTTGGAAGATACTTTATCCTTCAAACCTAATATTTGGTATTAGCTACCCTTTATGACTATTAATTTTGATTTTATCTTTCCTAATTTATATTTATTAATGGATAATTGATGTTTGAACAAGTCTTTAAATTATGAATTAACCATTAATGAATATAAATTGCATTTCCACTCAAGGTGTTTTGTTTAATATTTATAAATATCTCTGCACATTCACTCATATAACCATAACTTGACTAACTATCATACATCATGGTTATATGAAATCCCTTGAAATAACATTTATAATAAAAATTGAGGGTATTGCAAAGCCCTTCAAGGTATCTCCTTGAAATAAAATTCTAATTGTGTGCATGTTCAAGGTATCTACTAGGAGAACCCTTGAAGGTATTACAAAAACCTTCAAGGTATCTCCTAAAAGATACCTTTAAGGGAATTATAGTAATTTCAATATTACCTTGAATTTATATCCTATAATATAAATTTCAAACATGCATAAGGTTACCTTTGAACTAGTATTACAAGGCCCTTCACGATATATCCTAGGAGATACCTTGAAATAAAATTCCAATCATGTGCATGTTCAATGTATCTACTAGGAGACCCATTAAAGGTAATATAATGCCCTTCAAGGTATCTCCTAGGAGACACCTTGAAAGAAAATTCTAATCATCTACATGTTTAAGGTATCTATTTAGAGAACATGTTGATGTGGGTTTTGTACACACTCTAGAATTTAACGAGGTGACATGTAATATTTTAGGATCTCAATAGAGATAAGCTCCACTCTAGGGCATGATTTATCCTCTTAGATTTGTTTTTGAACATCATAATTTAATATATTACAATGCAAATCAAGAAGGTGTCTAAGGCAAATGTAGCTTCCAACTAGATGACTATACTATAAATAAAACACTCCTACACACCTCAGAATATTAATACAATTTTAACAAATTGCTTTTATCAATGAAAATTGCTAAATTTTAATAGATTTTACACATCTATAATTAGCATATATCAATTACAACAATTATAATTATCTATAGATTATGCACACTTCAAATGATTGAGTTAACACATTCAAGAAAATAAAACCCTAATAGCACATAGATGGGAGGAAAGAATATCGACACAATTGCAAGACCATCAAACTAATTTACTATTATAATTATAAAAACTATTCCAACCCTTTGGAATGAGGGTTATACATGTATAAATAGACCTGGGGAGGGGTTAACTTATCCTCCAAGTTCATGCAAAGTCATAGTTACATTGAAATTAGAACCTTGGTTTTAATTTTATTCTCAAAGCTACATGTATGCATGCATATAGTTCATTATCACTATGTTTAAACATAAATAAACCTATAAAAATAAATTAAATATGTGCATGCTCATAAACAGTCCATGAAACTCTTACATTTCAATGCTAAATACAAGTAAACTATGAGTACAAGATTTAGTTATTTTTACATGTATATGTATTAAATTAGCCTTCAACTCAAGGCTAGATGGACGTGGGCATGGTGATACTAACTATTTGAGGAATTTATGTGGATGATGGGATTGAACTAGAATTTAAAGAACAAACTTTCTTCTTTGGTTCCAAAACATGAAAGTGTGTATCCCTAAGGTCATGCTGATATCGAATAATATCCATGTTTAATAATGGAGGTCTGTGCACCCTATTTACTTTTTCTAAGAGCCTTGCAAGCTCATTTTTTGTATTTTTTAATTTTAATCCAAAAATTTCCACCTTTATCACCTTTTTCCTTAAGAAAGTTAGCTCAGCCATAATCTCCTCTAGTGAAAGTCCCTGACAACTACTTGAATTTGGCAAAAGTCTCCTAAAGAAGTTGATCAAAATAGATTTTATATATAAGCCTAACTACTGAGTCTCTTTCTTATGAGATATTTATCTCTCCCAAGATTTACAAAATTATAGATTCATGTTCATCATACTTAGGAATTACTACCTCAGCTATAGTGATCCAATCCCAAGCTTCTTGAGATCTGATGACTATCGAGTTGAGAGTATTTGAAGCTAATAGTGGTGCCATCAAGTCAAGGTAGTTATATTCCTTATTAGTTGTATAAAAAATAAGTAATTTTAACTTATAATCATCCTAATTCAAATAATTAAATAATTTTTGAGTCTTAACTAAATTAGGGGTCAACTCTACCTTCATTGTAGCAATGTATTCAAGAATATTGTACAATATGTAAGTAGCACTCTAGACTTCAGTTTTAATTTTAGGAAGAACATGAACTATCCATTTTTGTTACTTTATTTACTCCAAAGCTTGAAAATGTTATTCCTTTACTTTCTGTAATTCATGATTGAGCTCTTACCTAGACATTTCTATTTTATCATGCAATTCTAGCAAAGCATCCTTATGTGTCTTGAGATAGGACTTGTAGTCCTCCATGTATATGTACTACCCCAATTTCTTGTTATTTATTATAAAAAAGGTAAAGACCTCTTATCTATCTTTCAATATAATCCCTATCCCATTATTATCTTCTAATTTTCTATTTCTTACCCTCTACACACTCCCTATAGATTTATCAAATATAGAACTCATTGTAGGTAGTTCTATGATTATGAGGTTTGTCTTCTAGGAATCCTTTGACCCTAAATTAGCTACCCAATGAGGTATAACCAATCGAGATGGGTTGGTTATTTGAGTGTCCTCAGATGTAGTCTCAACCACTATTTCTTCAAATGGTTGCTTCAAATCTTCTTAAAGTACTTGGTCAGGAAGGGAAAGCCAAATGATATTAGACAAGTCAACTCCCCCATATTAAGGCAATGGGTTGATGTTGTATATTCATTTCTTATTTTTATCTTTCTTTGAATATGTCATAATGGTGCATTGAGAAGAGCTAGAGGAAGGCATTGACAAGTATATTTGAGTGGATGATGTATAAAGTTGGGAACTTCCCATGAATTTTTTGAGGCCTTCTTTTAGGCTTTATGGGGTGCTACGGTAGTGGCATATGTAACTATAGAAGTATTGGAGGTCATTAAAGATGTGAATATAAATGGTGGAGTGGAAAAAATTGGGAAAATGGAGACAATAGGGGTAGAGGAGACATCTTCTACCTTCAGAGTGACCAAGGGTGGTTGGGAAATGGGATCAAGAGGAAGAGAATAAATTATAGGAAGGGAAACAAAAGAGGAAATTGGAGTATTAGAGATAATAGGTTTTTTCTCCTTGATTGATTGATATATATAGGGTCCTTTCCTTTAATTTCCTAGAGGCTAAGGACTTTTACTCCTTGTAAGTCCTCCTCTTCATATGTATCTCTTTCTTCACTGATAAGATTTCCTTCTATAACATGTTGTTGAGTTGATGTAGCTCCAATTGGTTGTTCCTCAACAATTAGGTCCTTTAGAAGAGGATGAGACCTTATTTTCCTCTTATAAAAAATTGTAGTATTGTCAACTATGGGGGAGGCCTTTTGAATTAGTTTAGATGAAACATCCACACTTGTAAGTTCTTTCATAGGTAGAAGAGTTGGATGTTATGGGCCCTCTAAATCTGATGAGTTAAGGTAAATTAAGTCTCCTTGAGATCCTATAATTATATAATCAATTATTTTGGGATCCATCTTGATGGCATTTAATGTATGGGTAACTTCTTGAGAAGGTTCTCCTTGTTTTGCTAATGGTTGCAGAGGCCTGCTGATATAAAAATTTGAGGTAGCCCATCCACCTGGGGGTGGGATCCTAAGTCATACATTTGCAATAAATATAGAGGGTTATCCTTGTATGGTTTTTAAATATTCTTCCCTCAATCCTTCCTTTTTTCCTTTTTAAAGACTTGGCATCATCCTTAATGTTCAAGAATAGAAGTCATGATCATAGGGCTCATGTTGGTATGGATTATCGAGAACCTCGATATGCTATTGAATCCTACCATGGGGATACCAATCCCTATAAGGCAAGGTGGGAAATGGATATTAATTTATCATTTTTACCACTTCTCTAAAGTGACTCCAAATTATGTATCACTTTTGACCTATCAACACATGAGAGACATAAAATATACTATTCTTCTTCTTTATCAATTCCTCATGTATGCTCCACCATAGTTAAAATTTTATCTCTTGTTTTACCAACTTATTTGGCATGTATTTGGGAAGTTCTAAGGGGTTAAATTTGGTTCCAATAACCATAATCACTATGTAATCTAGCTATAACTAATAGTCACCCCATGGTGCCAACAAGTCTACAATTGACTTAGATACCTTGGGTTGTGGGGCTTTATGAATTTCATACCATACATGTGGGTAAAAAGGCTCTATAATATGATTGATGTTTTTGAGGAATGAATATATGTGCATGCATGAATAATAATCACAAATTCAATTTTTAATGAAGTCTAGAGCCAGATCTTAGAGTGACCCATAGTGCACATATATCATTCCCATCATAACATCCAAGAGGTATGACATCATATAGAAGTGGCCACCAATAGCTTTCTTATCTTTGTGTAAAACCTATTCTTAGCCTAACATTAATTATCTCCCCCAATGTGAAGCTCAAGTCTAAAGTCATCATCATATCCAATAATGAAACCCATTCTAGGTGAAAAAATAAATGCTATAAAAACCATACAGTTTATTTAGTATGTCCATCCCAATGTGAACCCCCATCCTAAACTTGATGATAGGTATAGATTCATTATCCTTTAGGATAATAATCTCCCTAGGGATAAACCACTTACTCAATATTTTGTTAATTGAATTTTTTTCTTTCCACCCTACCACCCTGTACAAATTATAAGTGGCATCTACAATTGGCAAATATAAATACATTTGGAATGCATCTCCTGATATGCAATCCATGGTGGTCTTGTATTCCATATGGTATAATTAATTTTCCCCCATTATCTTGCTAGTGAAGAAGAGATCCTGTAGTAGATATATAAATGACATCACTTCTGGCTTGGCCACCATTAAATGTAGTCCTTGTTATTTGAGCATAAGTAGATCGTTGACTAATTATTTTTATGCCAGTGTTATGTTTTTCTCCTGAGTGTGGGTGTATACTACATCAATGACATCCCATATAGATTAATAATTGGTGTATTCATCATTGAAAATGGCAGACATAAAAATAGTATCCATGTATTCAGTAGAATCCTTGATTGAGAATAAGGATGGTGGAAAAAATCTTCTGAATGTTATATATGAAGAGGCCATGGTTAACTAATTGGAAATGGATTTTAGAATTTGATAGCTTAAATTTAATGGATTCACTTTTATGATTCACATGCAAGTCACTAGGTCTTATTTGAAAAGTAGTAATTTATCTCAAAGCTCATTTATGACGAATGAGTATGATGATGATCTCAAGTGATTGATATAACTTTAGAATTTAACTCCAATTTATGCACCATTAATTTCTAACATCTATGAAATCTCTTTACTTATGCAATTAGAGTTTTAACACTTTATTTGACATGTATGCCACATCATTAATTTTTGTGGGTATTCCACTTTTAGTCTTCTTTTGATTTATTGGCTATGCCAAATAGGCTTTCAATAGTCAAGGATGTATTTTTGTGTTAGGACTGAACTGATCAATTCTTGTGAATTGGGGATTGTAAACACAAAGTTGAAACAAAAATCTTGATGACCAAACTCATCTTATGGGCAATACCCACTAATAACCTTTCATGCATTTTCTCTAAATAAAAACCCTAATGACCAAATTCATCTACATCAAAGTGCTAGTCACAAGTATCGACAACAAATAAAGAACATTTTTGATAAAGAAAAAAATACTAAAGATCTAACTTCCAAACACCAATTTTGAATCATAAATTATGACATAGTTTCTTGAACATAAAATCCAAGACCAAATAATTTTGGGGTAAAAATTTTCCAAGAAAATATAGAACATAAAATTTGAAGACCAAATTTCCAAGGAATAAGAAACTATAAACAAAATCTACAAGAAAAAAATTTGAAGACTAAATACCTAACTGATAACATGCCAAAGAATCGATTTTAGAACACTTATACTAAGGACCAAGTTGAACTAAATGAAAAATATTGAACAATTTTGCCTAATAGAAACCTTTGCATACTTGATTTGAAGACCAAATAGTGAAGGTAGAAATACAAGATTTTCAAAAATCCAAAACTATGAAAAAAAATATCAAACACTTTAGCTAAATACCAAATTTTGAAGACCAAAATACATATGTCCAATAAAAACTTGTGTAGATGCAAAACTTCCAAAAGAGATTAATAACTTATTCCAAAATACAAAACACATTCACTTGTGTTTCCCAGATGGCTAAATTTAAATGTAACGTGTAATAATTATTATAATAAAAAGACCTCAAAAAATTTGCAAAAAGCATATACAGATACATATGTTGGTCCAAGAAGAAAATGAACAGAAATTGCATTTGATCTAGCTCAAGATGTGAAAATCAGAGATATGTTATTTGTAAAACCTAAAAATTCTATAGGAGTTGACTACATAGTATGGGTTACTAAAGCTGAAATCAGTATTGAGATACTACAAGAAAATGGAGATATAGAATGAAGGGTCAATGTAGCTTGGTTCATCCTAGTTCATGTAAGGAAAAAAGATGAAGAAGAAACAAAAATTTATTCAGGCTACTTGGACAAGAAATGGAATCCAAACCCAATTGACACATCTTTACCATCCATACTCATAGATAGTATCATCTACTCTTGGAAACCAAATAAAAATTGGAGAGGTCATAAACCTATTCTCACTAATTTTTTAAAAGGCATTGTAATAGATTGTTTAAATGCATCATCCCACTAGGCACTATCAAAAATAATGATAAAAGGATTGAAAAATTTGAAATGGTGCTTCCTTAATTTTGGAATGAGAACTATGAATGTTTTTTTTTCAAAATTTAGTCCATTTTTTTAGAATATATAATGTTTTATTTAATTATTTATATTTATTTCTATTGGCATTTTGCATTTTGGGTCTTGGAAAATATAATTCAGCATTTGAATTTTATATTTTCTACTATGATGATTTAGTATTTACATAATTATGCATCTATTTAATAGTATTGGACCTTTGGAAGGTCCAATTCACATTTTTGTGATTTAAAATGGTCTTCAGCTTTTGCATATTCTAAATAGCTAGATCAGATTTTGTGAATCATGAAAACCTCTTTGTCTTTTTGGTTTTTCAAATTAAACTTCACATTTTGTATCCTTTAAAATGGTATTTGTTAAATGATTTTCATAATTTACACTTTGGATTTTGTGCATTATAAAATACACTTTGCTATTCCCATGTTTATGAAATGGTATTTAGGGTTTATGCCTTGGAATGTTCCACTTGCACCTCAAGATTTGTTCTTCAGCATTTGCATATTAACAAATAGTATTTGGATTTTCAATTTTTTAAATTATGCTTCGTACAATAACCCAATATTGTGACATATGGCACAATATTGGTAACTTACCTATCACAATATTAGTAAATTAAATATGTGGGACATTTTATTAATAATATAATAATAGAAACATCATAACCAACATGTGGCATGTACACAAATATGGGAAAAAAATTAACAGTCGCAAGGATGTCACCTAATTTAGTTTAAATAGATAGTTCATGATCCAATCAAATGCTAACACATGGCATCCTAATCATCCTAGATGTTTTAAATCACATATCACATGAGTGCCTGATTAATGTATGAATTATTTTTCTTTAAAAAATAAACCACCAAGTCTTATTATCTATAAATGCATGGTTTGTGAACCAGTTTGAATGGATGTATAGATTTTAATTGTTTTGCACATTGAGATAGATGAGATTTATTTGTAATAATTTTGAGTAAATTTTAATTATTTTGGATTGTTTTAAATAATTTAGACTTATTGAAAATATGTCATATAGATGTGATTTATTTGTTATAAGTCCATATAATTTTTGATGAAGTCTAATTTATTTATGATAGTTTTCAACTATTAATTATTTTTTATCATTTTAAATAATTTAGAATTATTAAAAATACATTAAATAGATGTGATTTATTTGTAATAAATCTAAATTAATCTTTATATAATTTAATTTAATCTTGATACAGTACAATTTATTTCTAATAGTTTTCAAAAATTTGGACTGTTGATAAGTCCATGTTATTGAAAATAGTCCTTTAAGGGAATAAATATTACTTATGATCATCAACTCAGTGATTTTGACCCTATTTATACAAAATCATCTTCATAATTTGAGGTCACTAAGAGATTGAAATAACATAACCTTAGACCTAAGTCTAGACTAGAGAGGAATCAGAAAGGGGATGATAGATGGAAACTAGGGCCCATGTAGTATCACTTGTTAAGTAGTGCACCTGCTAGACCTCCATCATTCTAACCATGAGTAGAACATAAACATGAGGAATAGATTGAGCAAATACTAGGGGGAATAAGGCTTGATGAGATTACTTTTTCTTTAGCTTAGGTGGATGAACAAGGATCACCTTTAGAGGAGATTCACATGGTAGCCTTGTCCCAATGAGTCTATAAAGGATACATTGAAAACACTATCTAATGCTTATGAGTCTAATGATGAAAAATCCTAGGTTGAAGAGACCAAGGAAGATAAATGGAAGAATGTTTTGGACTTAGTCCCTATCGACACCTGCAAAAAGAAGGTTGAGTTGGCTATTGTTCTTAGATCCAAGAAACCCAGAGTGAATTTCACTCCTCCTTTGAGTGAATTCAATCTATTTAGTGAATAAAAATTCATATATGGTCTAGCTATTATAGAGTAGTTATTTTATGGACCTACATTATAGAATATCCCTAAAAGACCTCATATTTGGGTTATGATGCAAGCCATCAACATCCTTGTACATGAAGAACTCAATCCATGAATTATGGCTCTATAAAAGGAATATAAAATAATATTGGTTATCATAGGTCAATCAAGTGGATCACAAGTAGAGATCCTATATCCTCAAGTGACTCAATCTTTAGTTGGGGTCAAGTGTGACCCAAATATTATTGGCTTGATGAGGGTGATTGAGAAAAAGATCATCCAAGGTGGTGAATAAATGACCTCTCAAAGGGTATAGCCCTTGGCTGGTCTAACCTAAGTAAGAACACAAAATCCTAGAGAAAATATTCTATCTGAAGAGGATCCCTTAGAGTTAGCCCAAGCTCAAACTGAGCAATTAAAAATTGTCATCAAAGGTATGCATTAGCAAAAGAAGAACTTGGAAGAGTAAGCTATATTGTCAATTCTAGAGGTAATGATAAAAATGTTTGAAGAGACTTTATTTGACATGCTTAATTCTTTGAAGTTAATAAAGTCTAGAAAAAGTTTGGTGAGCTATCACAATACAGTAATCATGAGCCTAGTTCACCAATGGTAAAGTTTAAGTAAAAAAGTAAAGGATTTGATCAACATCTTTATAGAGGATCAAATTCTTGATTTCAAATCAATCATCTTGTCTCATTTGAATAAGGGCATGGGATTATCTATAGACAAAATCAAGAGTTTGAGCAAGTGGTCCAAGAGCCTATAAAGTCTTTGTAAGGATGACAAATAGTTGGAAAGTAGGATAGATCATATACTTGGGAGCATGATCATTGACCCAACTTTATTCAAACCTATGGGTCTAATTATTGATGAGAAATTCAAGCTTAGTGATACCTAGGTCATTTAAGAATTAATAAAAAAATACCCAATGAAATACTAAGGTAGACAATAGTAGGATCATGGACATGATTCTAATTGTAGAGGAAAATATTAGTGAAGCCAGGAGCATCAAGGAAGCTTTAGAGAGAGATGACAAAGATCTAAAAGGCCTGACAGATCAAGAAGGTGAACTCTTCATGGAGCCTATTGTCAATCTGAAGCTAATTAATGATCAACATGAAAGGGAAAAGAAGATTATTTAACAAAAATAGGGGACTATAATAGCAAAAGGACATCAAATTTGAATTTTTTGATTAAAGCATGTTCTTTTTGTAACTGAACATGTATGTAGTTTGAAAAGGAATATTATTTTGTAAAGGCATGTACAACATGTAAAGCACATCATCTATAGGTCAATCCATTTAGGAAATTCCATAGTTCTATAACATTATAAAAGGGACATCTATCCCTAATACTTGTACATTGTAATTTTACTTAACTAACTAACATGCCTCTTTAATATTCTATATAAGGGGTATTGTCAATTGTAAAAAGGGAGACAGTTTTGAGGAAACATAATTTGTTCTAATTTTGGAGGAATTAATGAAAGTAGAGAATTATAAAAATATTTTCTCATTTGTTTGTGTGAATTATTATTATGGCTTCTCTCTCACTTGTCTAGTTTAGACTTTATATTTGAATGGTTCTCATGAATTATGGATGTGAACTTATCAATGCAGATCTATCAATTTGTGCAAATTCTAGATTGATTGATAGTTCTTAGGTTCATTTCATTTTCTTTGCTCTTCTTGTAGATGTGTTAATGTTATTTACTTGTAGGGGTAAATCTTTAAGTGAACATGGTTTTTATTTGCATTCTTTCACTTTCTTTCGATGTGTGATATGATTTGAGTTTAAGTTTTTTCATGTTATACATTGGTTTTAAGTGCATATTTGGATGATATTTGAACTTTGTCATTATGTTCCTTCTCTTCCCTACCCTTCCTTTTACTTATTTTTTGATCAATTCAATTTAGAATAATTCATTATAAATATATACTTTAGCTTAGATTCTAAACTTAGTTCTTTGAGCATAATTAATTTCACTTATTCAAGATTACTTTCATTTTCATAAATTAGCTATGAGGTCATGATTGCTCCCAACAACCAAAAATTATAAATTTTGTGAAATAGTTCATTTGTTCTATCATTGTTCTACCAAATATATCAAGAATATCACAACCTGCAACTCTTGTATTGGATTATTCAAATTCATAAATGAGTAGTGTTTCTTAAATACTCAGAACTATCTATGATATACTTACATGCATCAATAGGGAACATGTTTTGATAGTGCTAGAAGGAAGGACTTACTTAAATCTTTGTGAGCTTATGGTGTCTTTGTTAATTTTAGTGATTTATTTTCAAACATCAGTGAATTCTTGGCATATTTGTGTTTATTTTATCATAATTGTGTAAAGATCACTAAAATTTATGGTTTTACACCAATATTTAGGCTCATTTAGATAAAGCTAGGTGTTTTTTGAAGATTCATGGTAAATATTTACAAAGGTAGCTTAAGTCTAGTAAATATTCCTCATTTGAAATTAGTGATGACAATTTTTTTCAAATATTGATTGATTCTTTGCAAATTTAAGTTTATGTAAGTGTAGATGTGTAAATATAATTAATATTCTAAAATTTAGATATATCTTTGAGCTTATTCAGTCAAAGATGGTTTCCCTTTGAAGAGATTTACATAAATATATACAAAGGTTGCTTAAATTAGGGTTTGTAAATGTGTAAATCTACTCATAGGTAAGAATTGGACTATTATTTGAAAAAATTAAGATAAAGATCATTCATATTTTCAAAGATAAGGTTTTTAAGTCATATTTCTAATATGACTCACATTTTACAATTTGAAATTTCCCAAATTCAGTACTAGGTTATAGTCTAAATCATGATTACCTCTCCTTTCATTAGAAGTTAATAAGAAAGCAAGAGAAGACAAAGGTAAGAAAAGGGTTTCTAAATCATAGCCTACTTCACCTATTCATGGTTTTCCTATGTTTAATCCTTATCAAGGTATGGCTTGGTTAGGTGGATCTTCCATCAATGTGCTTGGATAAGTACATGACCTATCCTAAAATCTTGAGAAATATTTACCATCTTTCAGTCATAATGGCGTTGTCACAATTAAAGAACATAATAAATCTTTCAAAGTTGTTTTAATATTTTTGAATGTAGTTCATGAAGATGTAGCATATAGATTATTTCCATTTACTTTCAAAGATGTTGCATATGAGTGGTTTTTAAACCTTATATAGAATTATATTACTAGTTGGAATGATTTTAATAGAATATTTATTGATCAATTTGGTAAAACCATCATTTCCTACATTCCTTATAAAAAATTCACCATAGTAAAGAGAGATTCTAGTGAAACCATCAGATCCTTTAATGCTAGGTTCCAAAAAATGTTTAGTTGAACCATAACTCCTTATAGACCTAATGAAGCCTTGACTTTGGAAATTTATAAGGATGCTTTAGACCCCATGACTTTTGTGTTTCTTAAAAGGTCTGTTGGAGTCAAAAACACATTATTCCTAGCCTATGTTGAAGTTATAATAATTAATGATCAGATGCAACCTCAAGGTAAACTTCCACATGCCATCCCAAATGCTAACCCTAATTTCCTTATACTAAACATCATTCCTAATTCCAATCATAATGTTCCTACTCTAAATTAGACACCAATCTTGAACCAATTACCCTTAAGCCATGCTCATCCTAGACAAAATCAAGGATTCTTGAATAATGCTACAAATGGGTTTCATCCACAAGACCAAAGAGCTTTGATGATAATAAATAGTAATAGTAATTAAGTTCAAAACTTATAGGAACAAAATAATGAGAATGAATCCATACTCAAGATGGTGCAAAAGCTGAGCACTAACTTCCATCAATTGCAAAAGCAAGTAGGCAATACTAAGGATAAATCTAACATAAATTACTCATATCAAAGGTTCAACAGACCTAAAAAATAGTTTCACAAGGGTAAAAATGGAAATAATAATAATAATAATGAGTCATAATCAAGTAAGAACAATCTTGAGATTAATATTTATGATGTAGCTCTAACTGAATATTGCAGGGTTCACAATACTTCAAAGCATGATGAGTTAGATTGTATTGAATTTTGTAATGCTATTGAGTTGTTTCATTTGAATTTTTTCAAGATGAGTTGAATAAATATAAGGGTGAACCTAATAGAGATAATTCTATAGGTACATATGGATCCTCAAGGTCATCTAAGTCTACAGACACAACCCTAATGGTGGAGACATTTGACTTCCCATTTCAAGAAGAGAATGAGCCTAAGGATATTCCTAAGGAGGTTCATGTTTTCTAGTAGTACCTAAATAATACCTATCTTATGAGGAATAGGGAGTAGAATAAAATTTTTAAAGTTTAATTCCACCATTTTTTTTGACACTCCTAATCCTATAACTGATAATAATCTAGAGCCTCCAAAAGTAAGTACCTCTAAACACAATGTTGATTAATATAGTACTTTTACTAGGGGTGGATACAATATAGTTAAGGATATGAAAAGGATTAAGGCTAACATCACACTACATGAACTAACTCAAATAACTGAGCAAAGGGATTTTTTACTTGAATCTTTATCTAAGAATCCTAGTAAGTCACCCAAGGTTAAAAATAGTAATGTTACTATGTACAAGAACAAGGTAGATGTTCCACCTTTCTTGCTAATAGTAAAAAATTTTGGTAATACTTTGCATAATTTTTTTCTATATTCAGGTGATTCTGCTAACATCATGCCAAAAGATGTTTTTGAGGAACTAGGTTTGAATTATACTAAATTTGATAGGGTTGTTAATCAATTAGATAAAACTAGGGTTAAAGTAATGTAAGAATGGTTAAATGTTCATATGCAGCTTACAGTTGAGCTAAGGATATAACAGTTTATAGACATTAAAGTGGTGGATATTATTTTTTATTATGGAATGGTTCTTAGTATAGATTGGACTAGGTCCTTAAATGGTTACATGTCCACAAACTATTCACATATGTGGCTTTCATGGAAGGGAGTTCCTAATCAGAATCAAATTAAAAAAGAGCCCAAGATAAAACATATGATCACTAAGTAAAATGTATTAAATGAAAGGGTCAACATAGTGAATTTTTAGATAGGAGTTTATACTCTTGACACTTCTAAGGTATGTGACTCTAAATATATGCATGTTATGCCTAGGATATGAAAATTATTTTTTGATGGTACAAGGTGTAACCCCAGTTCTAGTGTAGGAGTTATTTTGATTAATCCCCTTGGGAAATAATTTACTACTTATTATAGACTTTAGTTTTAATGAACTAATAACTTGGTAGAGTATGAGGCCCTAATCTTAGGTTTACAAATTTCCATCAAGCACAAGGTTAAAGAACTACTAGTGTATGGTGACTATGAGCTAGTAGTTAACCAAGTTAGAAGCAAATACCAGTGTAAATTATCTTACCTTAAAAAATATAAGTTTAGAGTTTGAGACTTAATAGAGTATTTTGATGCTTTTAACATTGTCTCAATTCCTAGAGGAGAAAATAAGCTTGTTAATGAACTAGCCTCAATTGCAGCTAATATTATTCCCAACCAGGACTCTAAACTAAGAAACCTTAGTGTAGAGTTAGTTATGTGTCCCTCAGTTCCTTATAATATTAACCATTTACAAGTATTTAATGATGACTAATAAATTTTATAGTTCATTAATAGTTCAAGAGTATTTGAGGTTCACATCATTGATGAAGCTAATGAAAATGCTCTTGATAAAGAAAACATTGATGACAAAATTATGAAATTGAGTGAAAATAAAATTCTTAAGGGAATGCTTTACTTAGAAAAATTATTTGACATAGATAAACTAGATAAAAATGTCAATTTACCCAAAGTAAATGGGAAATATTATAAAGTAGTTAACCTAGGAACACAAGGCCAACCCTAGCTAGTGAATATTGGTACAATAACTAATAATGAAGAGTTGAGAAAAGATAAAGAGCTACTAACCAAGTATAAATATATTATAACATGGTCTTATGAGGACTTAAATATATTTGATTCTAGAGTCATAACTCATACCATACCTTTGAAATAAACTTCCAATCCTTTTGGGCAAAATCAATGACCAATTCACCCTATGCTGGAACCCTTAAGATACAAAAAGGTCAAGAAGTTGTTGGATGCAAAGATAGTTTTTCCCATTAGACACTCTAATTGGGTATCTAGTTTAGTACTATTAAGGAAGAATAATGAGGAAATCAAAGTATGCATAGACTTTAGAAATTTGAATAAAGCTTCTAAAAAGGACAACTACCCTTTGCCTTCTCTTGACCAAGTTATTCAAATTGTTAGTGGTTCTACAATGATGTATTTTCTTAATGATTTTTTAGGTTATAACCAAGTGGTTTTGAATAAGGTTGACAAATTAAAGATTGCATTTACAACTAAGTGGGGCACTTTTGCCTATAAAAGGATGCCCTTTGGACTAATAAATGTAGGTGAAACCTTCTAGAGAGCTATGAACCATGCTTTCTAGGGGTTAATAGGTAAATTCATTATCATTTATATAGATTACCTAACTATATTTTCTAAGAATAGGGAGGATCATATCATACACTTGAAATAGGTATTTGAAAGGTGTAGAAGGTATGGAATTTCTCTCAATCCCAAGAAAAGATTTTTTTATGTCACTAAGGGAAAATTATTAAGACATGTTATAACTAAAGAGGGGATATATAGAACCTGATAGAGTAGATTCTATATCCAAGATATAACCCTTGAATAGTAAAAAAGAACTAAAATGTTTCTTTGGGAAAATCAATTGTGTAAGAAAGTTTATTTCTAATTTTGTTAAATTTGTGAGACCATTAAATAATATGTTAAAGAAAGATCCCAAGATCACTTAGAATGAAGAAACCATAAAAGCATTCAAATACATAAAAGAGGTAATAGTGCAAGCACGGTATTGATAAGTCTTAATTTTTCAAAGGATTTCTATCTTTAGTCCTTTACTTATGACCATACAATTATAACTATTATAACTCAGAAGATAGATGGATGTGACCATCCTATTTCATTCAATAGTACCAATTTTAAAAATGTTGAGTTGAACTATTCCTTGATTGACAAGCATGCATGTGCTTTAGTTAAGGTAGTCAAGAAATTTAGGCACTAAATTCTTAGGAATAAGGTGCATGTAATACTACCAAACCTTACCACTAAGATCATGCTTAGCCAATGTGAACTTGTAAAAAGGATAGGTAAATGGATATCTATACTTCAAGAATATGATCTATAAATTAAGACTACCAAAATAGTAAGGTACCAAGGGCTAATTCATCTAATTATTAAAACTAATCCCAAATTGAGTGTCATGCAGGTGGAGAAACATAGTTTTCAACCCAATGATTGGTATGATAAAATTATTCATTTGATAATCAATGTAAATTTTCCTATAGGGCTAAACAAGGAGCATATGATGGATTTGAGGCTCAAGGTAGCTCATTTCTTGATCAAATATGGAGTACTTTTCAAGAATAATTATGAAGGGATATACTTGAGATGTGTTTCTAAAGAGGAAGTAGCTGAGATCCTGAGTACTTTCCATGAAAATATAGGAAGTAGACACCCTTAAAAAAGTAAAATAGCTCATAATATCCTTAGGTCTAGTTATTATTGGCCTATAATATTCAAAGATGCTCACAATAATGTGAGGGAGTGTCATCAATGCCAAATATTCAACACTAAAGAACCCAAAATAGCCATGCCATTGAAGCTAGTGGTGATTAATAAACCCTTTGCTCAATGAGGATTACATTTTGTGGGGGTCGTAAACCACAATTATTTAGATGGACATAAATATGTCCTCACTACTAATTATGATTACACTAGATGAATAAAAGTAGTGGTAACCAATCAATGCAGGATAGAAGATGTGATAAAATTCTTGGAAGAGAACATATGTACTAGTTTTGGAACACCAATATCTCTAGTTTATGATAATGGATCTACTTTATATCCATTGAGATGATTTAATAGTCATATGACAACAACATTGTTCTCAATTTCTCATCAAACCATTACCATCAAGGTAATGGGGTCTCTCAATCAACTAACAAAAATTTGATGAAGGCTATAAGGAAGTTTTTTATTAACAAACTAAGAACATAACATAAGCTACTAAACTATGCCCTTTGGGATGATAGAACAAGAGTCAATCAAGATTTACAGGCATCACCATTTATTCTTGTATATGGTCAATAACCTATGTTTCCCATCACTCTCAATCTGCCAACATACAAGTTCATGTAAGAATACATGGAAAAAGATCATGAATTTGTAAGTTCTAGGTTGTTTGACATTACTCAAATGAAAGATGAAAGAGAGGAAGTTTTGGCCAATTTTAGTAGACATTAAACCATAGTGAAGATGTGGTTTGAAAAACATTTTAGAATTAAGGTGTTTAGATAAGGAGACCTAGTTATTCTTTAGGACAAAGAATCTAAGCCTAAGGAAAAGCATGGGAAGTTTACTCCCTTATAGATTGGTCCTTATCAGACTACTGAGATCCTAGGAGACAACACCTTTGAGCTCAAATACTTGCAAGAATTCAATTTTATAGTGCCAATAAATGGATAATATCTCAAGTACTACATCTCTATTTTTCCACCCTAAGTTGACATAGAATAACCTATAAGACTAGTTAGGATTAGTAGAGGTAGGCTTAGATTAGTTTCTTTATGTTCCCTATTTGTAAATAGTGTATGTAAATATTTGTCTATTTGGTGTTTATTTGCTTATTGTGTGTTCCCTTTCTCTTGTTTCATTCCTTCCTTTCAACAAGTCTTTTCAATATAGTCCTTAAGCTCCAATGCGTGTAGTTTCTCAAAAGGAACTCCACAAATCAAGAATGCAGGTATGACTTCTCCAAATGGTTGATCATGGATCTTGGAATGTGATATTGATGTTATAGTTTTGAAAATTGGTAAGGGTTAAGTATATAAGTTAATTATTCCCAAAAATCTTAAACCTTGTTCTAGTCTTAATATTATTCTAATGAGGATTGCATATGTAAGATGAAAGTTTGAATTATTAAGACAAAGTCATGCTTGCACTTAACATACATTATTGCCTAAGATAAAGTTTGTAACTATTATCACTTGGATTTTCACCCTTTGAGGAAATGTATTATCTCTCCTCATGAAAGAGAAATAATTGAACCACCTCTAGGCTATGGGTAGCCTAAGACTGAGGTGAATCTATATATAGGGCTAGCTCCCTTAATGTACCACTTGTAGATCACTACTACATATATTGTTATGATGGAAAAGGGAGAGAAAACTAAAAGTAAACAATCCTAAAGGATAAAATATACCAAATTAGTTGATGAATACCAATCAATTGTATGTTACACATGAGAACAAGGGACTAACCAAACATACACTTATCTAATCTGAATCTTCTCACATCAATATGTCATTATGAGGTTGAGATGAATGTTTAGGCTAGGAGGACTAGACAAGAGGCCTAATATGGCACTATTTTAATAGACTAACTTAAATAACCTTAAAACATCATAGAACACTTCACATGACCTGTAAGAAGAAACTTTTAAACTATAAATAGGTGAGATAATAAAACAACAATGCTAAGGAAACAATAGTCATCACTAAGAAAGATAAATAATTAAAGTGAACACACTATGAACATTAATATAAGAGGTAAAAATTAGTATTATTTATTGATCCATGGTATGGAAATGAGCATGGATTCACCATACTCTGGTGGAGTATAATTTACAAAGGCCAAAATGGCTAGTTCTTATAAAACTTAAGAGAGAGGAGAAGAGAGATGTACAAAGGTCACAAGGACACTTGTAAAGCTAATAAAATGAGTTAAATTTTAATTAGAAGAGTATTTTAAAATAATCATTCAAATTTAGGAAGCACAAGTGTCACCCAAAGTCAAGAAGCTCTCGAAATGTGGCATGAAATTCCCTTTGTTGGATCAAAAAAATTCCTTCATTATTCACCCTTATTTGAACATACCAAAACTAATAATGGATATGTTTTATGATTTTATTGAGAGGGAATGGTTGAATATATGATTTTACATGCATTGGTTGCATTCCTAATATCCTAGAATCTTATAAAAGTGAGACATCACTACTTATAGTCTAAGAAACTCCTCTTTCACACATCCTACACACTTGGCCTCCAAAAAGGCATCAATTTTACATTAAAATTAATAAAATGGAGTGGATGAAACTTTTAAATACCATTCATTTCCTTATATTCATTAGGAACATATTAAAACTAGTTTACTTGAGGCCTTTCACACTTCTCACTACCATGTTCACTATGCCAGTTCTAAGTGGTTGAGATGAAGCAATTGGTAAACACAGATGATATATTTTATAATAAATTAAATGGGAATTAGTATTTATATTAAGTCTTAGGCTTCCTTTCAAAGTTGATTTCATCTCTTGAAATCTCTTAAAACTTGCATAATACACAAAATAGTTAAGAAAATTAGTTTTATACCTTGTTCATACAGATTCTACACAACTCATCCTAATCGTATGGATCTTGACTGAGTATTATAAAAAATAAAAACATTTATCATAAAATTATATTCATTTTGGATGTATTTACTTCATTTTTTCCCAATCAGATCCTTAACCAAGGTTTGCAAGGGTTTTATGTAGTTTTAACTTTTAGTGATGTTTCATAAAGGTTGGATGTTCAAAACTTGAACAAATACTTCAATAATAAATATAATAACCCTATATAAATTATTATATCTCTTTTATTCCCCATGTAAGGTGTCAAAGTAGATACAAGATTCCAAATTTTTCCACTCAAACTCTCTTCTCCATTTCTTGCAAGCATGAGTTGGTTTTAAGTCAAAAGTGGCTCTCTATGTGGTTCCTCTATAAGATGAAAGATTTAACACATATTTAAATACCATAAAAACATTAAATAATATATTTTAATTATTTCCTAAGGCTATAATTTAGAATTATCTCCTCTTTGGATTTTAAGCCTAACCATGCCTAACAGGCCTGCTTGCAAATTTAGCTACCTAGACCATCTTGTTGGGGTTAATTATTTTGTGATGTTTTTCTCATGTTTTAATATTTTTAATAAATCTTTAGAAACCTATCCTAAATTATAAATCAGTTCCTATCTCATCCCTTTGTCTCCATTCTCCAAAACTACCATTCTATGCATAAAGGGAAGTACCCCTTATCTGAGATAAAATAGAGGGTACTTACCATATTTACTTAGATAATTTGAATGTTTGAGAGGGTTATAAAAGTTTGGAGACACATTTTACAAAATTTTATCATTTTCTCAAGTCATTTTACTCCCAAACTCCTTATAAATCCAAGATAGACAATGGAGTAGTTGACTGCCTATAGGGTTTGGGAATAGACTATGTATTACTTATTTAGGGTCCTTTATTTGATATTTACATGATACTGGTGAATAATGGGGAATAAATTATCATATTATAAGTTAATATAATGCTTTTTATACATTTATAAAACTCCTCAAGTAATACCCTTGAATTGGCTACTTAAGGTGCAGATTGTATTTCCTACATTCCTTCTTCAACAATGAATCCTATAGGTCATCATGCATGTTTGATATTGGAAAAACATTAAATGGGATTAACTTAATAAATTATGGTCATTTTATATTGTTTTTTACCTATTTTCTTACCTTGACTATCCCATACCATCACTTAGGTACCCTATCTTAGTTCATTGTCACCTATAGTCACTTATAATTGACTGTGTTAGAGCAATCATGACCTGTAGATGTTGATTTTATGTTAGAATATGTGTTATTTTATTTTATATAACATTTTAAAAACTTTATTCAACCTTTCATATCTTGTGTTTATGTCTATAGGTTCATTACCCTCTAATTTCACGTTGAGAGCTCTATGAAAACTAACAAGTACGTTGTAGATGACCTTTTCTAGGTCATTATACACCTGCAAATGAATATATGACCATGAAACTAGAATTTAGGCATATTACAAGTCATTCATGCAATTTTTAAAACTTGGCATGACTCTTAAAACATGATAATATGCTTGGTATTACCACCTTGGGAAGAGGAGCTTGTTTGAGGTTCAAAATCATGTAGATGATAGTGAAGAAAATCAATGTTCCAATATCAACTTTGAGGCCTTCTAACAACCATATTCCTTTATTAATATTCCCTCCAAAAATTTCATGGATATTTTCCTATGTAGGGGATAAAATTTATGGTCATTTAGATGTATCAAACTTTTGACATCTCTGTTATATGAACTTGACAAAAAAGTTTTAGACATTTGTTTTCATATTTTAGAGATTAGGTCCCTGAACATAGGCCATGATATGTTTGATTAATATTTTCAATTATATTTTATAACATAACATTTCATAAGGGTTTAACATGATCAACACCACATGAATTTCTTCAAGGAAGCTTCCATCACTTGTTTCCATGTTCTAAAATAACTCAGCTCTTTGTTAAGCCACTTATAGGTGGCCATTTGCATATACATGTAGTGAGGATACAAATTTGGATAGTGAACAATAGATATATGTTTTTAATAAATACCATTACCTCACTAAGGTTTCTAATTCAATATTATAATTATAAAATATTGACAAAACTATTAAATCTCCTATCCCACCATGATGTCATCTTGAGAGGTTATAAGTGCACTGTGAGCTGCATATAGATAATAAGTATGAAATAGTCCATGTATTTAAGGAATATAACTTCATAATCAACTAATATCTCCTTAATTTATGTTTAAATTAAACATAAGGATATTCAAACCCTAATATAAACCTTTCACCTCATTTATTATGTTTTAACCTTTCAAACACCTATAGGTGTAACTCCATGGTGTAGACTATATGAAGGTGTTGTATATGAATAAAAAAATCCCTTTACACACTATTTGGAGAATAAAAACTAATAATTATTATTATAAATAAATCCTCAAAATTTTTAGACCTTTAATAAATCTCTATGAACACACTAGATAGTTTCATACACATGATTCAATCATGGCAACAAGTGAAAATGGGTGAAGAGGTGACTGAGTATGACAATGTACTAAAATTTTGATATAAGTATGATGTTATGAGACTAAAAATTAAGTTAAGGTGATAAATATGGAATTGAGACATGGGAAACCTCAAATCCTCTTCACATGAGACCCTTGTAGAGGACCAAGCATTTTGCAAATAAGGAAACCTGATTGAGACTTCACATGGGACCTTTCTTACAACATGAGAATATTTTCATATCAAAATAACTTTAAACATGAAACCAATAATGGAATTAATTTTAGGAGATATACAACATCATATAGACTCAACATCACCAGTTGGATTGTATGAACCTATCCAAATTAGAGCAAAACCTATAGGGTATAGGAAATAGTGAGCAAAAAAATAGTCAACTTATTAGAGATGGTTCATAGAGAAAATTTAACAAATATTAAAAATATTTTTATTAAAATTAATATATATAAGTTTAATTTCACCTCCCAAAGGTGTTTGGTCTGAAACTTCTCCAACTATTCGTGCCAATCACAAACTTGCTAACTAGTTCTGTGTGTTTAGAAAGATGAAGAAGGAACATAATGGTTTTAGAAAAAAATGACACTTTCAGAGTATGTCAAGAATGGAAATGAATATTATCAATATGAATAGTCATATTACAACCTTCTCCCACATGTTAAACTCTCTCATGGATCGTATAAGTGCCAAACTTCTCCCTTTTTAATTAATTTCTTGATTTTTAGTTAGATAACCTACAATATTTAGATGGGACTAACATTAATGATAGGGAATATAAATTATTGGATTTTTTAAGGGAAATTAGTACACTTGGGCACCTTTAAAACTATGCCACTTGCATTTATGACTCCTAAAAGCCTTTTAAATGACTCAAAATGACATATTGACTAAAATGACTAAGACCAAGGCTAATCTAGTATTAAATTACAATATAAGACTTATAATACACTCCATGACATAATAATATACCAATAAAACATCTAAAAATATTTTTTTTACCTATAGGGGTCCCAATTTGACCTATAGGATTAAATTTGGTCAACAAATTAGTGAATCATAGGGGTAGTATGTCTAATATACTAAAGATTAGTAGCCTTATCAGTTCATTGGGCTTAAGGAGTCATATAATGTCTGAGACAAATAAGAGGACCTGACACTTGACAACAATATTTGATCAAGATAAGACCAATTGACTACCTCAACCATATAAAATAAAGGACACACACACACTAAGCAAAAAAAAACACACTAACATGACACAATGTGTACTCAAAGCACTTAGGGAAAAATAGGGAAAAAATAATTATTCAAAACTATAAACTAAGCATTATTCCTTTCTAGGATCAAAAGGAAAGTTCCTTGAATCTTCTTCATGAAATGAGTCATAGTGCCAAGCATGTTGCTCCTTGGATTGGATGCTTCATAAATTAGACCTATTCCTTGGAACTTCACTTGATCTCCAATGTAAATGTATTAATCTTAAATTTTTACACATACTTAATATTTATTTCCACTCTTTATCTCATGATCTACTTGTATCTTCTTGGTAGGAATGACTTCAAGAGGAATGGTTTCTTGTTCCTTGAAAGATTAAGGCCAATAGAATCTTGTTACATCCTTAAAAATATGATTGTTTCTCCTAACTAGTTGAGAGGATGATAGTCCATTTTGATTATTTTAAATATATCATCATGGGATGTATATGTCTCTTGAAAGGACAAACTTGAAAAGTTTTTTCTTCTTTGCATACCCACTTGAGTGTCAAGGTTGCCTTCTCCATTTTTAAATAGATCATAGCTTCCTTGAAGATGAGTATAACTTACTCCAATGATTGAAAATAAGTCATCCAAATACTGATTATAGACTTTTTCTTGACAATATATGATGTCTTGGATAGTGATGGAAGAACCAAGGATGATTTCCTATTCTTTGGCAAAAGGAAAACAATCTTATATATCAACCTAATCAAAATTTTCAACACAATAAATAACCTCTTCATCATCATTTAGGACCTCTTAAGGGATCTAAAGTTGAATCTCAACTATTATAACATGAATTTGGTTCTCAAGGACTATAAGGTCTTCAATTTATTTCTCCTTCTTGGTGAGATGAGTCATAGTGCCAAGACTAGGCATCTTTTAATCATGTGACTTAGTCCAATGAGGCTGACAAGGAGCTATATTTTCTTAAAATAAGAGTTATAAATTTTTACCAACCAACTACTCCTCTTTAGGTTCCCATACCATAGGTCCATCAATGGAAAGGGTGATGGGGTGAGGACAAGATGAACTAGTCAATGGAGGTTGAACATAGAACTCAAAATGAGATTAAGAATGAATTGTAGGGGATTATTTTAGGAGTTCTTGAGGAAGGGAAGGCATAACTTGGGATAAAATATCTTTGTTTTCTTCCTTATATTTTAAAATCACTTCATTTACAACTGATTTATATTGAGCACTATCTTGAGGATGGTTATATGGGATGTGTTTAGGCATAGGATCTTATTTTGGCTCTAAACCTTCCATCACACCTTGACTTAACAATTTCATTATCAACTCTAACTCTTCAATTTGTTTGGCTAGGTTCTCATGGAAAAAGTATCTTTTGAATTTTATATACATAATCATGAGGATAAAGAGTACATGAGGGATGACATGGAAGATAAGGATTTTCTTGAGGAAGGGAGGGAGGGACTTGCATAAGATCAATATCTTTCTCAACTTCACACTCTTTATTTAGGCTTTTATCCTCTTTCTTTTCCCATGATTCCACTGCCTCATTATATCTTATGATTTTAGTATTAGGAGTCGATTATTGAGGTAGTGATACAATTTGAGAAGTGGATGAAGTGTTCAAAAACTTTGGTATCTCCTTAGGCTTGGATTCCCCACCTTATCTCCAACTCAGAATCTCATATCAAGAGGTCTCTTCTTCAGGTGGGGATTTAATGGGAGAGAGAAATTAGGTCTTATATTATATTTCCTTTTTTGATGATATGGAATTTTTCATTTTCTTATTAGCCAAATCAATCTACCTATCAAGCTTTACTTCAAAAATAAGGTTTATTTTTCTAATTCTCTCTTCTAGCTAATTGAGAAAAGGATGACTTTGACAAGCTTGATTAGGTTCAAAATTAGGGGTCAAGTAGGAATGATATAAATCTTGGGGAAGTGGATATGAGGCTTGATAGAATTGGTGAAGATTATCCTCATTAATTCTTAGCCTATCTTTTAAAGATACAATCAAGCCACCCATATCTAGCATTTCACTTGGGATCATTTGCCAATCTAGTCTCTCAATAGTGCCCACTCTATTTCAACTAGCTCTAATGAATCTCTAAAATTATGAATGAAATGACTAGGAGAATCTTGACCATATCCCCTTAGTGTATCAAGTTCTATCATGTACTTATCATAACCCAAGAGAAGTTTCTTGAAAGTGGAAATGGACTGATTAGAGAAGTGATTAGGTTGACTAGGAGGAATAAGATATTGATAAGGTTGGTTATAGGACTGATAAAACTCATAACAAGGTAGATAAATGTCATATTGGAGTTGGTATGTATCATGACACGGTTTATAAGGTTCATACAAAGGCTTATTAGGAATGCCATAAGCTTGATAAACTTCACCAACTTGTGTAAAACAAAACTCAACACCAAAATTATCCATGGAACTCTATTGGGAAGCAAGAACACAAATAAAAATTACCAACAATATTCAAAAGGAAAACCTAGGCTACTTGACCAACTGATATAACTTTAGAGTTGGCATTGATGCTTGGATAGATGCCTCCAAAGGTTTATGTATTAAAAGACAACATGAAAAATACTTTAATTTGTTAGACAATGACTCCCACCGAGTATGTCAAAAACTATTATCACTTGGATTTTCACCCTTTGAGGAGATGTCTCAACTCTCCTCATCCAAGTGGCACAATTGAAACGTCTCTAGGCTATGGGTAGCCTAAGAATGAGGTGAATCTTTAGATAGGGCTAGCTCACTTGATGTACCACTTGTAGATCACTACTACACCTATACTTGTGAGGTAAAAGGGAGATACAATTGAAATTAAACTATACTAAAGGAGGTGATACACAAAATTAGTTGATTACTACCAACTATTTTCATGTTACACATGAGAACAAGGGACTAACCAAACATAAACTTCTCTAATCTAAATATTCTCACATTAATATTTCATTATGAGGTTGATATGAATGTTTAGGCTAGGAGGACTAGATAAGGGGCCTAAGATGACACTTTTTGAATATACTAAATCACTTAACCTTAATAGATCATAAAACACTTCACATGACCTAAAAGAAGAAGCTTTCAAACTGAAAATAGGTGGGAGAATAAAATAACATTGCTATGGAAACAATAGTCATCACTAAGAAAGATCAATAATTCAAGTGAACACATTATGAAAAATCATATAAGAGGTAAAAATTAGTTGTCTTTATGGATCCATGGTATGCAAATGAGCAGGGCTTCACCATACTCAGGTAGAGCATAATTTACAAAGGCCAAAATGGTTAGTTCTTATAGAACTTGAGAGAGAGAGGAGAAGAGAGAAGTCCAAAGGTCACAAGGACACTTTTAAAGATGATAAAATGATTTACATGTTCATGAGAAGAGAATTTAAAACTGATCATGCAAATTTGGGAAGCACAAGTGTCACCTCAAATCATGAAGCTCTTTAAATGTGGCATATAATTCCTTTTTCTTGCTTAGAAAACTACCTTCATTATTAACCCTTATTTTAATTTCAAAAAACTAATTAGGGAAAATTCTAATGATTTTAATTATATGTAAGGGCTTTATAAATGCTTCTCCATGAATTGGTTGTATTTTTAGTCACCTAGAATATTCTAGAAGTGAGCCATCATTGCTTGCAGTCTAATAAACTCCTCTTTTACACACCCTACACACTTAGCCTCCAAATAGGTTTTATTTTTCCATGTAAATTCATAAAATGGAGTGGATGACAGTTTTTAATACCATACATGACCTTAGAGTGATTGGTCACACCTTAAAGTAAGTTTACTTGAGGTTTTTTACCTTTCTCACTACCATGTTCATTATGCTAGTTTTGATTGGCTGAGATGAAGTAGTTGGTAAAAAATCTTAGAATTTTTTCCAAGGAATTAAATCTAAATGGGTATTTATCTTAAGTCTCAATATTCCTTTCAAAGTTTATTTCATCTCTTAAAACCTCCTAGAACCTACACAATACATAAAATAGTCAAGAAAAGAAGTTTTATACCCTATCTGTATGGATTCCATACAACTCATTCTAATGGTAGGGATCTTGAATAAGTCTTATAAAACATCATATCACTTCTCATGACATTATAGTCCATTTGGATGCATTTCCTTCATTATTTTCCCAATCAGGTCCTTAACTAGGGTTTGCAAGGGTTTTATGTAGTTTTGACCTTTAGTGATGCTTTGTAAAGGTCTAACATTAGAAACCTAAAACAATACTTCAATAATAAATATAAGGACCCTATATAACCTCTTATTTCTACTTTATTCCCCATGTAAGGTGTCAGGGTAGATACAAGATTCCAAATTTGTCCACTCAAACTCTCTTTTCCATTTCCTATAGGCATGAGTTGGTTTTAATCCAAAAGTGGCTCTCTATGTGGTTCCTATACAAGAATAAATATTTAAAACATCTATAAATACCATAAAAACATGTCGTAATCCATTTTAATTATTTACTAAGGCTATAATTTAGAATGACCTCCTCTTTGTATTCTAGGCCTAACCATGTCTAACATGCCTATTTACAAACATAGCCACCTAGACCACCTTGTTGGGGTTAATTATTATATGATTAGTTTCTAATTTTTTCCTATTTTTCATAAAAATTTATAAACCTCTACTCAATTCTCAATCATCTCCTAGATCATCACTTTGTCTCCATTCTCTAAAACTACCATTTTATGCATAAAGGGAAGTACCCTCTGTTTGAGACAAAATAGAGGGTAATTCTCATATTTAATTAGAAAATTTGAATGTTTTAGAGGGTTATAAAAGTTATGGATAATATCTTCACCAAATTTTATCCTTTGATCAAGTCATTTAATCCCCAAACTCCTTAGAAATCAAAGATAGACCATAGAGTAGCTGACTGCCTGCAAAGTTTGGGAATAGACTATGTATTGCTTATTTAAGGTCCTTTCTTTGTTATTTCCATGATATTGGTGCACCATGGGGAATCCATTTTAATATTATAAGTTATTATAATGATTTTCAATCATTTCTAAAACTCCTCAATTTATACCCTTGAATTGGCTACTTAAGGTGTAAACTATGTTTCCTACATTCCTTCTTTAATAATGAATCTTGTAGATCATTATGCATGTTTGAGCTTTGGAAAATATACAATGATATTCATTTAAGACATTATGGTCATTTTATATTGTTTTTTACCCATTTTCATACCTTGAATATCCTATACCATCACTTAGGTACCCTATCTCAGTTCATTGTTACCTATAGTCATAACTAACTATGTTAGAGCAATCAGGGCTTGTAGATGTTGATTTTGCATTGTAATATGTGTTATGTTATTTTTTAAAAACTTTATTAAACCTTTCATATTAGTTTTTTATGTCTATAGGTTCATTATCCTCCAAATTCACCTTAAGAGCTCTATGAACACCTATAGGTAGGCTATAGGTGACCTTTTCTAGGTCATTATACACATGTAGATGAACATCTAACCATGAAACTACACTTTAGGAATCTTCCAAGTAATTTATGTTATTTTAAAAAAAAATTATGACTCTTAAAACATGATAATATGCTTCATATTTCCAACTTGTGAAGTGGAGCTCCTTTTAAGTTCAAAATCCTGTGGACGATACTAAAGAAAATCAATGTTCCAATAGCAACTTTGACACCTTCTAACAACCATCTTCCCTTAGTTGTATTCCCTAAAAAAATTTAATGTATATTTTACTATGTAGGGGATACAATGTATGGTAATTTATATGTATCAAACTCTTGATAGTTGTGTTATATGAAATTGACAAAAAATGTTTTAGACCTTTATTTTCATATTTCAGGGATTAGGTCCCTAAACATAAGCCATGATATGTCTGATCATCATTTTAAATTATATTTTAAAACATAACATTTCATATGGGCCTATCTTGATCAAAAACACATGATATGGATTCAAGGAAGGTTCCATCACTTGTTTCCATGTTCCAAAATAACTCCTCAGCTTTCTATTATGCCCCCTGTAGGTGGCCATTTTCACATACAGGAATTAAGGATACAAATTTGGATAGTGAGAAATAAATACTTGTTGTTTATTGATCTTAAGCCCTCACCAGTCTTTTCAATGCACTCCTATCATTCTAAAATATTGATAAAACTATCAAAGCTCCTATCCCAACATGACATCATTTTGAGAGGTTGTAGGTGCACTGTGAGCTGCATATAGACAGTGAGTAAGAAATAGTCCATGTATTGAAGGAATATACCTTCATAATCAATTTATATCTCCTTAATGTACATTTAAATGAAACATAAGGATGTTCAAATACTAAGACAAACCTTCCACCTTATTTTCAATGTCAAAACCTTTCAAACACCTATAGGTGTAGCTCCATGGTGCAGACTGTATGAAGGTGTTGTATATGACTATAATAGTCCCTTTACACACTATTTTGATATTAAAAACTATTAATTACACTTATAAATACATTCTCAACATTTTTATAATTTCAATAAACCTCCATGAACACACTAGACAATTTCATACACATGATTCAATCATGGTAGCAAGTGAAAATGGGTGAAGAGGTGACTAAGTATGATAATGTACTAAAATTTTGATCCAAGTATGATATTATGAGACAAAAATTAAGGGAAGGTTATAAATATGACATTGATACTATGTAAACCTCAAATCCTCTTCACATGAGACCCTTGTAGAGGACCAAGCATTCTAAAAACAAGGAAACCTGACTGAGACTTCACATGGGACCTTTCCTACAACATGAGATGATTTTCATATCAAAACATATTAATACATAAAACCAAGTATAGATGTAATTTTTGGATAGATAAAAAATCATCTAGACTCAACATCATTAGTTGGATTGTAGGGACCTTTCCAAATTAGAGCAAAACCTCTATGGTGTAGGAAACAGTGAGAAGAAAAACATAGTCAACTTTTTAAAAATGGTTCATAAAGAAAAATTGACCAATATTTTAAATATTATTATTTAAATTAATATATATTAATTTAATTTCACGTCCCAAAATTTTTTGGTCTAAAACTTCTCCAACTATTTGTACCAAGCACAAACCTGTTGACTAGTTGTATGTGTCTAAAAGGGAGAAAAAGGAGTAGAATCGTTTTAGCTTGAAAATGACACTTCAAGATTATGTCAAGTGTGTAAATTAATATGAGGAATATTAAGTGTCATCTTAAAACATTCTCCCATGTTTCAAACACTCTCATGGGATGTAAAAGTGCCAAACTTCTACCTTTTCAATTGATTTCCTTATTTTTAGTTAGATAACTTGCAAGATTTAGATGGGACTGACATTCATAAAAGGTATATAACTTATTAGACATTTTAATAAACTTTAGGACACTTGGGCACATTTAAAACTATGTCACTTTCATTTATGGCTCCTAAAAGCCTTCTAAATGACTCAAAATGACATATTAACTAAAATGACTAAGACCAAGGCTAATCTAGCATTACATGACATCAAAAGACCTATAATAAACTCTATGATATAAAACTAGACCCCTAATTCATATAAAAATCAATTTTTTACCTATAAGGGTCCTAATTTGACTTATAGGGTCAAATTTGGTCAATAGTAACCAAGGATGATTGTCTAAAGATCAAACATTTGACTAAATCCCAAAACATGGCTAATATATTTCCCAACCTTGTTAGAGTTATAAATATATTTTTAAAATACAAAAAATATGATCTTTACGAAAAATCAAAAAAAAAATTAAACAAAGGTGATTTAGGTAACCTCTTTTGGGGCTATGGGTACTTGGCTGGCAGTGGAGCAAGGCCTAGATTACAGCCATAGGTATCTTTGTTGGGGCTACAGATGCCTGACTGGTAGTAGAGTGATGCACAAGCCTTCCCTAAACTAAAGCAGGATTCTTAATGAACATATAAATTTTATATAAGTTAATTTTAATGGTGAAGGTCATGAAATCTAGAAGTTGTTCCCTAAATCCCATGGAAAATAGTAAGTGAAATCAAAGTGCACACACAACATTTTTGAGTTTTGATGTTTGAATATAATTATACATGTGTGAGCCTTGTTTTAATGATGCGTTTATCTTAATAGTGGTACTTAACAAAGTGGAATAACTAACCTAGTTATTAGTCTAAACTAGAGTCTCTAAATTATAATATTTGGCAATGTTTCCCACAAAAGTCACCATTTGTTGAGGTCAACATACCCCCATTTCTATAAAATGGGGACCCTTGTTTCAAATTTTAAAAATTTGTGATTTGAAATAAAAATTATACTTGATCAAAGTTTTTTATTTCTAGGTCATCCACACCCGGTTCTCATTTACCTTAACTAAAATGTCTCCATTTGATCCTTATCTTGTTTTGCCTAATGTTGTTAATGGTTTCTTTTTGAGTTTCCAAGTTGTAGGTTTAATGGAGTCTCAATATTGTGAATAATGTCTAAGGTTTTGGGATTTAATGATAAATTGACCCTTTATTAATCACGGGTCTTTAATTATTTTATTGGATTAATGTTTGAACATCTAAAAAACCATAGCCTAAGTCTTTTGGATTGAATGCAAATTTAAGTGGGATCAAATTACATGCGAACATTCATCAATTTTGACTTAGTTTATATTTTATCCTAAATTTCTAGTTCTATTTATTAACACAACTAAAACCTTAGTCTAAAATATTTATCCTAAGTTAATTTATATCCTGAGACCCCTTAGTTCCCTTTTATCTTCACACAGGCTAACTAAACGTAGGATCACTTTATATATTTTAGACTTAGCTTAAATTTTTTATCCTAAGGTCTTAATTGTGTTTATTAACATGAATAAAACCATAGTATAAAAAATTTATACTAAGTTCTTTATGTTTCAAATCCTTGGTTTATTTAACTATCCACAAGATCGATGGAGCACGCTTGATCAAGGAAGGAAGACCTTATGGTTTGTGGGGACTCTTCAAAGTCAATAAGTCAAACACTTAGATCAAAAATGCACATTTTATTTGGAAAAATAGATATAATGATGTGAGATGGAAGTTGAAAATTCAAAATCCCTATGATAAAGCATAGAGATGATAAGTGGCACAACTATAGCTCATAATTAAATCTTGAGCACTATCTTAGAGATCAACGGTGTGTGGCTAAGCATACACATTCTGATCAATGGTGAACATTAAGTCAACAATTCAAAGAAGCCACAATAATATTGAGAAGGTGACAAGTGTCACCATTATGGATATTGTGTTATAAAATCAATGGTACACAGAGCAAAGGATAGAACCTAGAGGATTGAGATTGATGGTGCATGTTGATCTATGTAACTAAGATCCAATGATGCAAAATGAGAGTTGAATTTTCAAAGAATTTAGGATGAATTTAAAACTACTATGTGTTCCAAAGGCATTGGTCTAAGAAAAAAATGATAGTTTTAAGCATAGAGAAGGCCTATAAAAATGATAAATGGCAAAATCTATGGTGCTAAGTACAAAGATCAACCAATAACATTTGAACTCCTAGATCTAAATCAATGGTGTGAGACAAGGTGGACTTTTCAATGAGCCTAGACCTAATGGGGTGTTGACATGTGTCTTAAGGGAAAATGTTCAAATTTTAAAAATAAAAAAATGAAATGACATGGTTGTGCAACATTAGCATATACATCAGATTAAAACATCTCTTGGGCCCAAAAATGCAAAGGTATAAAGACAAGATCTAAAGGCAATCTAAGTCACAAATCTCACAGTTTAAATAGATTTCCACCATTAAATCTCTGTAAAAACTTCCAAAAAACCTTAGCACATATAAAATCCCTAATTTTACTATGTGTTCATTGTAACCAAGCTAAAAAGAATTGAATTATCATTTATGCAAAATAATTCAATCCAGAGCTAAATTGCAGTCCACTAGTGAGCAATTTGATAAATTCACAACCATGGAATCTCATAAGGGTCTCTCAAAAGAGGATGTGGAGTTTTATTTGACCTTAGACATGAAAGGGAGAGTGTTCAAGGACATCGAGTTTGATGCCACTACTTTTAATATATGAGATAATAATTGGTCTAAGCTATTCTAGACCATTTAAGACCAGCCTGCAATCACTAGAGTGTTATAGGTACAATCCATGAGAGGGGGTGAATTAGTGAGATCAAATATTTAAATTAAAATAACAGTCCTTTCAAACTATTAATCAATCATCATATATCAACTTGATCTAGTAATATTAACAATAGATTTCATTTATTTAAAGCATACACAAGATCAAACACATAATACATAGTTCCTGTGGGAAACCCTAAGAGGGATTAAAACCCACTCTCAAGACTAAAAAACATGGACTAATATCCTATAATAAATCACAAATAAGACACTGATCAACTCCTTTAGACCAACAAACCTTGATAGTATCATCCTGAACAAAGGTATTTAGTGAAACACCTATTTCACAAGGAACAACTACCCCTAAGCAAGACCAAGTCCTTTAAACCCTCATTTGAACACCTCTAACTTAGAAACTATGTCTTCAACACTTGATTATGGATATCTATTTATCTAAATCCTACACAAACTCTCTCTATCTCAAACATGCCTCTTACATAGGCATTATTGACCAAATTTGACTTTGTAGGTTAAATTGGGACCCCTATAGGTAAAAAATTGATTTTTAGATCTTTTATGGGTCTAATATTTTGTCATATGGTATGTTATAAGTCCATTTTATGTAGTTTTGTGCCTTATTAGCCATGGTCATTCATCATTTTAATCTTTATGTTTTTTTAAGTCATTTTAGGGTCATAAATGCAAGTGGCATAGTTTTTAAGGTGTTAAAATATCCTATTTTCCTATAAAATTTCCAAGAGGTTATATTACCTATCATGAATGCTAGTCCCATCCAAAAATTGTAGGTTATCTAACTAAAAATTAAGAAATCAATAGAAAAAGAGGAGTTTGGTACTTGTACTACCCATGAGAGAGTTTGAAACATGGGATAAGGTTATAATACAAATATTCATCTTCCTTATATTAATTTCCATGATTTACATACTCTGTTAGTGCTAAAAAATGTCCAAAACCATTCTTCTCTTTAGTCACCCTTCTAGACACATAGAAGTGATCAACATGTTTATGCTTGGTATGACTAGTAGAAGAGGTTTTAGAAAAAATGACATTGGGAGGTAAAATTACACTCAGACAGATCCATTTCCATAATAAGAGTTTTAATATTGGTCAAATATGATTTATGAACCATCTCTAACAAGTTGATTGTGTTTTTCTGCTCACTATTTCCTACACCCTATAAGTTTTGCTCTTGTTTGGATGATTTCATACAATACAACTACTATAATCAACTCTATGGGACATATAAATATTCACATAATGTTATAAATTCTTTATTTAGTATTTTTATGTGTTTTTATAATTAAATCATTTGAGCTTTGCATATTACTCTCATTAGGGATGATAGGCACGTTTCCACCATTTTTAGATCCTCATGTTTTGATAATGGTTTCTAAATGTGATGATAGGTTGATTTAATTTTTTAAAATTACATATTAGTTCCATTTTACTTCTAAATATCATTCTCCAAACAATGTTCCATGGGTACAGTCATAAGACACCATATAATCAGTCTACTCTATGACTGTCATACAAAATCAACCACAATGGTTGAGCTCTGACCATATTATAAAGGAGAAATTGAAAGTTCCAAATATGTGAGAAATATTATATAAACATGAGGTATATTTTTTTATCTTTAAAATGATAAATAAAACACTATGACATTCATATGCAAAACTTCCACATAGTTTTCCATTAATGTGCACCTATAGGTGCTTGGAAGAGAATATCACATTGGAGTAAAGGTTTTAAGACCTATTTCAATAAGTACATAGTGATAAACATGAATTTTAATATAATATAAGGTATTAATAGTTATTAAATTATCATACATCATATATTATTTGAAAGATATTCACATTATTTGCCTGTACATGACAATAACCACCTATAGGTGGTGTTGACAAAGAACTGAGGGTACTTAATGGAGGAATCTAGACAATTTAGACCTTTCTTGGAGTCCTAGGGTGTTAAATATATCATAAAACACATATTTTATATTATAAGTGGATATAAAATATGGGAGATTATCTCCAAAGGTGAAAGGACTTGTTCAGAGACCATTTTCTGTAAAATAAGAAAATAGAGGTTCAAGCCATTTTTTTGGATATATTATAAAAGTGTTGTCAAGAGGTTTGAGGCCTATAATTTATTTTAATTATATCCTCCACATATGACATTAAATATAATGTTTTTTATGGTATATTATTAGTGGAAGATGGTTGTTGAGAGACCTAAATTGCCCATTTATGCACTAAAGTCAGACAGTAACATCTGTAGGATTTTGAGTCTTTGAGCAACCTTATTTTCCAAGTTGGTAGTCTAAGTAATATCCTCATGTTTGGATGACCTTATTGAGTTAAAATTAAATTCAAATAGCATAAATATTATAAATATATAAGGATGTACTAATTTTTATCCACTACACCACCTACAAGCCTCCTTGTCATTACAAGATGTATACCTACAGCTGATTGAAGATGTATACAGTCTATGACACAAGATTAAGCATTAGGATTCAATAGGAAAATGAATTTAAAATCCAAAAAATTTCTTCCTAAGATATCAAATATCCTCCATGACTTGTATGACACATATTTTATAGATAAAAGACACCTACAAGACCCCACATAGTCAACTGTAGTTGACTGTGAGGGGTAGAGAGTAAATAAGTTAAGATTCTTGACATGGAATTAACCCAAATATTGAATTAATAGGTAAAAAAACCTAAATAATTATATTTTATTATCTCAACATATATAATTCACTATTTTCAAGTCTAATCCTTTATATACATCTATAGGGATCCCTTCAAAATAGAGACATAATCAAAAGTTACACACAGTCTTGACTAGGCAAAGAGTATGAGGGATATGTGGGAGGCTAAAGATTTGAATGAAATTTAAAAAACATTAATAATAATTATAATATTATAATTACATAATCATGATGGATAAACAAGCAAATCAAAGGTTCTTATGATGCATCACATAGTACATATGAGAACCCTACACATAGTCTACACCTTAAGCAGTCAACTCAAGGGTATACCTTGAAGAGTTTAAAAAGGGTTATAAAACATGGTAAGAACTTTGGAAATGTAAATTTATCCCTCATTATAAATCAATATCATTAAAATATATGAATAAGGACTTTCAATCAAGTAAGACAGTCTACATCTTACACCTTGCACAGTCTACCTTAATAAGGGTCTATTTTGGTTTTTATGAGAGTTGGAGGGCATAGAGACATAACCAGGGGAATAAATTTAGTTTATAGTGTCTATATAACTAGGATAAACCCCTAAAACATTTAGTTTTCTTGGTAAAATATGGCAAGTTCCATCTATTTTATCTTAGATAGAGGACACTCCCTTTATGCACAAACTAATAGATTTTGAAGAAGGGAAGGGATAAGGTGATCCAAGAGTTGGGTGAAAATTTATAGAATGTGTTTGGAGTTTTAGGACACATTAAAAAATATTATAAACACCTCACATAAGGAGGGTACCAAATAGGATGGTCTAGATGGCTAAGTTTGCAAGCAAGCCTGTTAGATAGGTTTAAGACTAGAATCCAAATGAAAGGTCAAATTCATTTCCAGCCTTAGGTAATAATTATAACTTATTTTATCATGATTTTTACAGTATTATAGATGATTATAAACTTATACATTTCATATAAATCATCAATAAATCCACTTTTAGCTCAGGGATAGTCCAAACCTATAAGAAATGGAGAAACAAGTTTGATAGGCTAAGTTAAAATACTCATATCTCCCTTGGCACTTTGTATGGATATATAAGGAGTTTTTGGAGGTTAATGGAGGTGTTTAATAGTGATATTATGAACTTTTTTTTATAACTTCAACATCAAATCTACATGAACAAAGCCTAAGAGCCTAAAACACTCAAAACCCTCCTAAACCCTTAGTTTATACCTAATGTGGAAAATGAAAGAGATAATGCACCAAAATTACAAATTTTACCCATACAAATTATTTTATGTTGTATAAGACTTAGTTAGGCTCCCTACCATTAGGATGTGTTGTATGGAATCCATATAGACAGGGTATAAAACTAATTTTCTTGACTATTTTATGTATTATGCAAGTTATAGGAGGTTTTAAGAGATGAAATAAACTTTGAAAGGAATATTTAGACTTCATATAACTCAAAATTATAATTTAATACCTTGGATAAACTCCTAAGTGTGCCTACCAGAGCTCTCATCTCAGCTAATCAAAACTTGCTTAGTGAACATGGTAGTGACAAGGGTGAAAATCTTCAAGTAAAATAATTTTAAGGTATGCATAATGTATATGAGGCCATGGAGGGTCTTTCCAAATGTAACCCACTCCATTTCATATATTTTAATGGGAAATTGAATCCAAATTTGAGGTTAATTGTATAAGGTGTGGGAAAGACGAGTTTCTTAGACTACAGGCAGTGATGGCTCACTTCCAAAAGATTCTAGATGATTAGGAATTCAACCAATGCATGGAGGATCATGTTTTAAAACCTTCCATATTATTCCATTCATAAAAAATTTCCTTATTTAGTTTTTTTACATTCAAATAGGGATGAATGATGAAGACAATTTTGTTTTGCAAGATGAGAATTTCTATGCCACATTTCAAGAGTTTCATGACTTGGGGTGACACTTGTGCTTCCTAACCTTATATGATTAGTTTCACATTCCCTAATCATACACATGTAACTCATTTTATTATATTTAAAAGTGTCATTATGACCTTTGGAATTCTTTCTCCTCTTCTATCTCTCAAGTTCTATAAGAACTAGACGTTTTGGCCTTTGTAAACTATGCTCCACTTGAGTATTGTGAAGCCCTACTCATTTTCATACCATTAAATCAGTAAAAAATACTAAATTTTACCTCTTTTATGACTATTCATAGTGTTTTTACTTGAATGATGTATCTTTCTTAGTGATGACTATAGTTTCCTTAGCATTGTTATCTCATTCTCTCACCTATTTGCATCTTCTTCTTGCAGGTCATGTGAAGGGTTCTAAGAATTGTAAAGGTTGAGTGAGTTATCCTATTCAAATATTTTCATTCTAGACCTATTTTCCAATCCTCCTAGCCTAAAAATTCACCATAACCTCATAATTAAACATTGATGTGAGAAGATTCAAATTAGAGAAGTGTATGTCTAGTTAGTCCTTTGTTCTCATGCGTAACATGTAACTAGTTGGTAGTCATCAACTAATTTGGTATATCAGCTCCTTTAGGATATTTTAATTTTATTTTTTCTCTCCCTTTTCCCTTAAAATCATATGTTTATTAGTGATCTATAAGTGGTACATCAAGGGAGCTATCCTTATCTAGATACTCACCTCATTCTTAGGCTACCCACAACCTAGAGGTGTTTTAATTATGCTGCTTCGATGTTGAGAACTGAGACATATCCTCAAAGGGTACAAATATAAGTGAAACAAATTTTTGGCATGCTAGGTGGGACTCATTTTCCAAGAGGTTGAAGTATTTTTGATGTTGTCTTTCAACAAATCAGCCTTTGGAGGCATATATCCAAGCATCAATGGTGACTCCAAAGTTACATCACTTGGTCAAGAAGCCCAGGTTTTCCTTTTGAATATTTTTGGTAGTCTTTGTTTGAGTTCTTGCTTCCCATTGAAGTTTCATGGATAATTTTGGTGTTGATTATTTTTTTACGTAGCTTGGTGAGGTTTATAAAGCTTATGGAATTCCCCATCATCCTTTGTATGATTCTTATCAACCTTATCATGATCCTTACCAACTCTAATATGACCCTTATCAACATTGTCATGAGATGTATTAATCTTATAACCAACATTCTCAATATATTACTCCTCCTAGTCAACCTAGTTACTTCTCAGATCAATTTATTTTCACTTTCAAGAAAACTCTCTTGGGTTATGAGAAGTACATGATAAATCTTAACACACAAAGGGGACATGGTCTAGATATTCCTAGTCATATCATCTGTAAGGTGAGAGATGCATTATAGCTAGTTAAAAGAGAGTGGGAACCTATTAAGAGAGCTAATTAGCAAAGGTTCACAAGTGAGATGCTAGATGTGGGTGGATTGGTTGTATCCTTAGAAGATAGGCTAAGAATTCATGAGGATAAGCCTCACCAATTATATCATCCCTCATATCCACCTCCTCAAGATTTCTATCAATCATACTTGGCCCTTACTAATGAACCCAATCAAGCTTATCAAAGTAATATTTTTCCCAATCAAGTATAGGAGAGAGTTAGAAGGATAAACCTTATTTTTGAAGAAAATATTGATAGGCAGATTGAGATAGCCAATAATAATATGTAGTCCATATCATCAATAAATGAAGTGAAATTTAAGCCCTTATTACCCACTCTAATTTCATCCCCACCTCAAGAACTGACCCCTAGATATGAAATCTCAAGTTGGAGACAAGGTGAAGAATCCAAGCCTAAGGAGATCCAAACTTCCTTAGAAAATTCATCCACTCCTCAAATTGAATCATTACCTCAAGAAGAGACTCTTAATCCTAACATCCTAATCTAGAATAAGTTAGTGGAATCATCGGGAAAGAAAGGGTAAAAACCTTGGTAAAGAGTGTGATGATGAGAAAGATATTGATCATATGCAAGTCCCTCCCACCCTTCCTCAAGATACCTTTTATTTTATATGTCATCTCTCTTTTACTCCTTATCCTCATGATGATTCCTATAAAATTCAAGAGAGACTTTTCCAAGAGAACCTAGCCAAGAAAATTAAAGAGTTAGAGTTGAGAATGAAATTTCTAAGTCAAGGTGTGTTGGAAGGTTTAGATCCAAAATAAGATCCTATGCATGAACACACCCCATATAACCTTCCTCACGAGAGTAATCAAGCTGAATCAGATGTAAATGAAGTGATTGTCAAATGGAAGGAAGAAAACCAAGCTATTTTAGCCCAAGGTCTGTCTCCCCTTCCTCAAGAACTCCCAAAAGAATTCCCTACAATTAATTCTCAATTTTATTTTGAGTTTTATGTACCACCTCCACCAATTAGTTCATCTTATCCTCACCCCATCACCCTTTGCCTTAATGCACCTATGGTATGGGAAACTAAAAAGTATTAGTTGGTTGATAAAAATTTAGAACTCTCGCTTGAAGAAAATATAGATCCTTAATAGCCTCATTGGACTAAATCACCTGATTACAAAATGCCTAGCATTGGCATCACCAAGAAGGAGAAAAAAGTGAAGATATTGCATCCCTTGAGAACCAAAGTCATGTTATGATACTTGAGATGCAACTTGATATCCCTTAAGAGGTCCTAAATGCTGAAGAAGTGGTTATTTCTTATGTGGAAACTTTTGATTGGGTTGAAATGGAAGAATGTTTTCCTTTTGCCGAAGAAGAGGAAATCATCCTTGGTTCTTCCATCAATATATAAGACATCATGGATGGTCAAGAAAAAGTCTCCAATTATCCTTTGTATGACTTATTTTTATTCATTGGAGTAGGTTATACTCCTCTTTAAGGAAGCTATGATCTATCTAAAAATGGAGAAGGTAGCCTTGACACTCAAGTGGGTATGCAATAAAGAAGAAACCTTTCCAATATATACTTTCAATAGGCATATGCATCTCATGATGATATGTTTTAAATCATAAAAATTGGTTATAATCCTCTCAACTAATTTGGAGAAACACATCATCTTTTTAAGGATGGAATAAGCTTTTATTAGCCTCAATCCTTCAAGGAACAAGAAACCACTCCTCTTGAAGCCATGCCTACCAAGAAGATACAAGTTGATCATGAGATGAAGAGTGGTTAGTAGTATGAGGTATGTGTACAAATTCAAGAGGAATACATTTACATTGGAGACCTATTTAAGGATGATCTACTTGAGAATAGATCAAGTGAAGTGCCAAGGAAGAGGTCTGATCTACCAAGCATCCAATCTAAGGAGAAACATGATTGGCACTATGATGCATCTCATGAAGAAGAAGATTAAAGGAACTTTCCTTTTAATCTTGGAAAGGAGGTATGCTTAGTCTCTATTTGTGCATAGTTGTTTTTTTTTTATTTTCCTAAGTGCTTTGGGCACATGTGTGTGTCTTATCAATGTGTTTATTTTACTTTGTATGTGTCCTTTATTTTGTGTGGTTAAGTTAATTATTTGTCTTATCTTGGTCAAAGCCTTATTTTCAAGTGTCAGCTCTTCTTATTTGTCTCTAACTTCATATGAATCCCCAATCCCATGGATAGGATAAGGCTACTGATATTTAGTACAGCAGGCATGCTACCCCTATGAGTCACCAATTTATGACCAAATTTGACCTTATAGGTCAAATTGGAACCCCTATAGGTAAAAAAACATGATTTTTAGATGTTTTAGGGGTCTAATATTTTTTCATAGTGTATTTTATAGGTTCATTTGATGTAATTTGATGCCTTATTAGCTTTGGTCATTGGTCATTTTAATCCTTATGTCTTTTAGAGTCATTTTAGGGGTCATAAATGCAAATGGCATGGTTTTCAAGGTGTCCAAGTGTCCTAGTTTCCTTTAAAATGTCCAAGATGTTAGATTACCTATTAGTAATGTTAGTCCCATTTAAAACTTGTAGGTCATCTAACTAAAAATCAAGAAATCAACTAAAAAAGAGGAGTTTGGTACTTGTACAAACCATGAGAGAGTTTTAAACATGGGATAAGGTTATAAGATGACTTCAGATTCCTCATATTTATTTACATGCTTTACATACTATGTAAGTTCTGAAAAAGGTCCAAAACCATTATGATCCTTATTCGCCCTTCTAGACACATATAAGTGATCAGTAGGTTTATGCATGGTATGGCCAGTAAAAGAGGTTTAAAACCAAATTAATTTGTGAGGTGAAATTAAAATTAGATATATCCATTTTCATATTAATATTTTAATATTGGTTAACTATGATTTATGAACCATCTCTAACAAGTTGACTATGTTTTTCTGCTCATTATTTCCTACACCCTATAGGTTTTTCTCTTATTTGGATGATTCAATATAATATAGATATTTTAATTGTCTTAAAGGGACATTTAAATCTTCAAATAATGTTATCCATTCTTTTTTTAGTGTTTCAAGGTCTTTTCATAAGTAAATCATCTCAGGTTTGTATATTGCTCTCATTGGGGATGATAGGCATGTTACCACCATTTTCATATCTTCATGCTTTGATAATGGTTTTTTAAGGTGATTATAGGTTTATTTACATGATTTAAATTCCAAAATATTTCCATTTTACTTCTCAATCTCATTTTCCAAACAATGTTCCATGGGTGCAGTCATAAGATACCATACAATCAATCTACTCTATGACTATCATACATAGTTAATCATGATGGTTTAGCTCTGACCACATTATAAAGGATAAATTTAAAGTTCCAAAGTTTTGAGATATATTATAGAAACATTAGGTAGTTTGGTGAGCTTTAAAGTGATAAATAAAAAATTATGGCATTCATATGTAGAACTTCCACATAGTCTTCAATTAATGTGCACCTACAAGTGCTTGGAAGAGAATATCATGTTGGAGTAAAGGTTTTGAGATATATTTAAATATTACCATAGTGATAAAAATGCATTTGAATATAATATAGTTTAATAAGAGTGATCAAATTATCATACATCATATATTGTTTGAAAGATATTCACACTATCTACTTGTGCATGACAATAACCACCTACATGTGGTGTTGACAGAGAACTGAGGGTACTTGCTGGAGGAATTTGTACAAGATAGAATATTTATTGGAGGAATAAGGTGTTAAATAGATCATAAAACACAAATTTTTAATGTTAAGTTGATAGACAATATGGGAGATTATCTCCAAAGGTGAAAGGACTTGTTTAGGGACCATTTTCCCTAAAATAGGAAAATAGAGGTTCAAGCCATTTTGTGGATATATTATAAAAGTGTTTTCAAGAGTTTTGAATCCTATAAATGTGTTTTCATTGTATCCCCTACATAAGACATGAACTTTAAAATTTTTAGACGGAATATGCTTAGTGGAGGATGGTTTTTGAGAGACCTAAAGTTGCCCATTTATGCACTAAAGTCAAATAGTAACATCTATAAGATTTTGAGTCTTTGAGCAACCTTATTTTCCAAGATGGTATTATAAGTCATATACTCATGTTTGGATTCCCTTATTGAGTGAAAATATAGTTCAAATATCATAAATATCATTAAGAGAAAAGGATGTAATGAGTTTTGACCACTACACCACCTATAGGCCTCATTGTCATTACAAAAGGTATACCTACAGCTGACTGTATATGTATAAAATCTATGACCCAAGATTAGGCATGAGGTTTTAAAAGGATACTAAATTAAAAATCCTAAAAATTTATTACTAAGATCTCATAGAGTCTTCATGACTTGTATGACATAAATTTTATAGATAAGAGACACCTACTGTTAAGCACGAGATATACTGAGAGGGGGGAGAATCACTATATCATATATCTTATCAATATTTTAATTAATTAAACTCCACTTAACCATACACTCAAGATATGTAATAAAACTAAAATAATAACATGCACCACATGTGTGTGTGTGTGTGTGTGTGTGTGTGTGTGTGTGTGTGTGTGTGTGTGTGTGTGTGTGTGTGTGTGTGTGTGTGTGTGTGTGTGTGTGTGTGTGTGTGAGAGAGAGAGAGAGAGAGAGAGAGAGAGAGAGAGTATTTTTATGTGGAAACCCAATGTGGGAAAAACAACAGAGAACAATCTCAAGTATATGAATGAGCACCAAATCAAATTACAAAGTTTACAAACACCAAATTATGGGAGAACCAACCCATTTTATAGGCACCAACACAACAAGTATTTAGAGCACCAACCCCTTTAAAATATTTGTGAGCACCAACCCATAGGATCACCAACCCCTCTTGTGTGTAAAACACAACTATATCTCAATGTTTCTTTCTCAACAAATGATAGAACTCTACAATATCTCTTTCTATTCTCTCCTCTTTTCTTAAATAAAAAAATTACAAACCATGCACTCTCTTGTATATTACAAATGGCTTACAAAGCCTTTATTTATAGCTTTCCAAATGACCTTTGGCATTTACCCTTTGTGACTCTTCACTCCTCATGGAAAATGGTGCCAAACTTGCATGAACCTTCGAATCCTTGTATTTGAAAAGTCACATGGTGACCCTTCATAATCAAATGCATCCTTTCCTATTTTGTCTTTATCTTGGTGACCTTTTAAATTCCTTAAGGTGACTCTTTATAGAAAAATGTGCCATACCCTCTTTTGTATTCACTAGGTGACTCTTGAAATTCCTTAAGATGACTGCTCATGGGAAAATGCATCCCATTTCTATTTTGTCTTTACCCTATGACTCTTTGACTTCTCCATGGGCCCTCTTTTAAATTATATTCAACCAAAAATATATTTATTAATATTAAATAAATATCAACACATTTTAGCCAAAATATGAACATTAAAAACACCTTTAGACAATAAATTCTATCGGGCCTTTATCACCAATACTAGACCTTTGACATCAATGATAATATCTCCAACAATCTCCCCCTTTATCATTAATGACAACCTCAGAATTAAACTACCACATCCTAAAACCTATAATGTACCTATTCCCTGTAACTATTTCTCTACCTATTCCTTGCACCTATTCCCATACCTATTTTTTGTACCTATTCTATTCTTCTCCCCCTTTGACATAAATGTAAAATGGCCTATCCTAGAGATAACACTTATCTCCCCCTAAATTGATGTTGATCCTCAATGGTAAGAAGTAAAATAAATTACTTCCAACTTCTCCCATAGATACTCGAATGTGTCTTTTGGTAGTGCCTTTGTGAAAATATCTATAATCTATTTTTTAGTACTGATATATTCCATCTTAACCTATTGATATGTATCCTACTCTCTCAAGAAGTGATATGTGATAGGAATATGTTTTGTTCTTGAATGCATCACTAGATTCTTAGAAATATTTATAGCACTTGTCACAAAAAAATAGAAATATGTTTATCATATTTTACCTTGATATCTTCCAAATTTTGCTTCATCTAAAACAATTGAGTACAAAAAAATACTATTTAAATATATTATTATTTAGCTATATAAAGTGATACTAAATTTTATTATTTGTGTATCCATGATACTTAGCTATCACTGAGGAAGAAAGCTCCACCACTTGTAATCTTTTTATCGTCTAAGAAACCTACCCAATATGAATTTGTATAAGAAACCAAAGTGAAATCTCTTCCTATGGGATACTATAATCCATAATCCAATGTCCCCTTGATATATATAACTATTCTCTTCACCAATTAAACATGACTCTCCTTCAGGGTTGCCTAATATCTCACAACCATGCCTACTACATGCATGATGTCTAACCTTGATGCTATCAAACATAAAAGATTACCAAACATAGATATATACAAATATTGATCTATAATAGGTGAATATTCATCCTTACTCATCTTGTTTTCTATACCCATTAGTGTGTCAACTAGTGCATAATCCTAAAAACCAATTTTTATCAACATTTCCTTGGCATATTTACTTTGAGATATGAAAATTCCTTTATCTGATTGAAATATTTGCAACCCTAAGAAAATGATAATTATCCAAGCATAGACATATTAAATTATTTTTGTATATTATCATAAAATTATTTTTTCATCTTTTCAATGTTTCCTCCAAATATTATGTCATCAACATATACCACAATAATCAATTAATGCTCACCTTCTATTTTGATGCATAGATTATTGTCAGCAAAACCTCTCTTAAAAACTTGATCTTGTAGGTACTTATTAAGTCTTGTATACCAAGCTCTAGGAGCTTATTTTAATACATACAATGCTTTATTCAATTTTCATACATGGATACTATCATTTGAGAGAATAAATCCCTCAAGTTGCTTAATGTAGACCTCCTCTTCTAGATTCCTATTTAAGTAGGCAAATTTGACATCCATATAAAATACTTTGAAATTTTTAAATAATGCATATGAAAGAAACATTATAATAGCCTCTATCCTTGCCACTGGTGCAAAAGTTTCTTCAAAATCTATACCCTCAATCTAAGCATATCCTTTACATACTAGCCTTGCTTTATTTCTGGTAACTTCACCATCTTCATTTAACTTATTTCTATAAACCCATTTTGTTTCTATCACATTTTAATATTTTGGTATAGGCACTAATTCTAAAATATCATTATTTTATATCTAATTTAATTCTTCATCCATTGCCTTAACCCAATGCTCATCATGTCTAGCTTCTAAAAAAAATCTAGGCTAAATTTTGGATAACAAAGAAAAGTTTACTTGCTCAGATTAACTTACCATAATCATTCTAGTGTGAACTCCTTCATTTATATTCTTTATTATGTCACTCTTGTTATGATTTATATGAACATATTTGGATGGGGTCTTGGTGTCTTTTTTCTCCTTCTTCTCATCCTCATCTGATTCTTTAATATCTTCTTCTTCAATGATTTTAGGAGTATCCACTAGATCACTGGCTCTTTATGTTACATCTTCATCTATCCTAACATTTTTACTTTCAAAAATCTTCTTGGTTATTTTTCATAACATTTATAAGCTTTAATTTTACTATAATATCCAAAAAATATACCTTCATCCATTCTAGATTCAAACTTACCCAATTTTTTATCGATTCTTTTTATGAAGCATCTGCTACCAAAAAATCTAAAGTAATTGACTATAGATAGTTTATTTTTTCATAGCCCATAAGGAGTATTGTCACTATTGAATCTCAATAATTCTCTATTCTAAATATTCACTATTGTACCAATTACCTCTCTCCAATATTTATCTGGTATCTTGGATTCATTTAGCATTATCCTTGCCATCTCCTAAATTGTTCTATTTTTTTGCTCAACTACTCCATTTTGCTATGGAGTTATAGCTATTGAATAATATCTCTTTATCCCATGGTCTTCACAATACTCAATAAACTCATCTGACTTGAATTTTCCTCCTAAATTTGATCTTAGGAACTTAATCTTCAAATCAATTTCATTCTCAACAAAAGCCTTGAATGTTTTGAAGTGGCTAAAAGCTTCTAATTTTTTCTTCAAAAACATCACCCAAGTCATACATGTAAAATCATCAATAAGCAACATAAAATATTTCTCACCTTGATTACTTTGAGTTCTCATAGGTCCACACAAATTAGTGTAAACAATCTTTAACATCTAAGTGATTGAGTATTCTTTTTTTTTGAACCATCTTCTGACCTGATTCCCATGTTGACATAGTTCATAAAGTGTGTTGGAGGGCTTTCTAATATTTAGAATATCTCTAACTGATTGATTCTTATTGTGTTGACATGATTGTCAAAATTTATGTGTCCCATTTTCCTATGTTAAAGCAAACTTTCCTCAACTTGACTCAAACAACATTTTTGACCTTTGATAATTGATAACATATACAAATTATTGCCCATTCTCTGAGCATCTACAATCAACACATCTTAATCTTTTCTCCTAATTTCACAACCTTATACATAAAAAATTAATGTGTTTCCTTGATCACACATTTTACTTACACTCAAAACATTATGCTTAAGACATTATACATACAAAACATTTTTAGTCTTAGATATACCATTATCCATAATTAGTGTACCTTTTTTAGTAATTTTGGTAGTAGTATTGTCTCCAAATTTCACTATGCCGCCATTGATCTTCTTTAGGGTTATGAAATTACTCTTTTTTCCTATCATGTGCCTCAAAAATCCACTATCAATGAACCATGGCTTTTTTTTATTTCTTTCATGCAAAGCTATCTAGACCAACATAGAATTTTTAGGTTGTTTCTTTTACCATGAACCTGTCTAAATTTTCTTCTTGATGAATGGAGTCTTAAAACTTTTACCTTTTTTACTGACTAGAACATGCTTCTATAGTATCAGGTTATGTGTCCAAAGTTATTACACTTATAACATATTATGTCCTCTTCATTAAAACCTAATAGAGGAGCAAAGTATTTGTGGCTTCTGCTTGACTTTGCATGAGTTTCCTTCTCCTTGTTTCTAAAATTGCTAGCCCTTTTCTGACATTTTATTTTCTCATAACCATATCTATTACAAAAATAGAACCTGTTTGTGTATCTCTAACCTGATTACCTTTTGTAGCTTTGTTCTTTCCATCCTTCTTTTTTGAGATGTCCTCTGTATTTTTAAATTCATCTTTTTTCATTTCTTCTTTTGTAAGAGCTTCATCATAACTATTTCCTTTTTTTGTGTTAACCTTGTCTACAACAGTAGTGGCCTCCCCTTTCTCTTTTTCAAATCTAATACCTATCTTATCTAACTTTGATATTTGACTTTATAATATATTATTCAACATATTAGTGTTATTCTCAAATTTTGAATCATTGGCTACTCTATCATTGATTGCTTTACTTGTTTTCTCAAGATCTATTTTTAAAGAGGTAATTTCAACAACATACCTTTCAAATTCTTCACTTACTTTTTGTAAGTGAGATGTTAGATCTTATTCAATATTTTGGCTTCTTTAATGTGTGCTTTTAGTTCTTCAATTATTTCTTTTGAATCCTTTTCATTTTTCTCAATTTGGCACTTCAATCTATTAGTTTTATTCTCAAGAGCTTGTAACTCTTCTAAGGTGCAAATGAGTTCTCCTTCTATATTCACTTCAACTTCATCTTGTTCTCCTTCTTGTTCATCTATATTTTTTATTGTAGAGGCATCTTTATGTATGGTCATGAATAGAATCTCTTCTTCATCTGAATCACTGACTCCACTGTCTTCAACTGAACTAGGATCTTTAGAGTATAAACTCTTCTTTTTAAATCCCTTCTTGAATTTGCCTTTGAAATTCTTCTTGTATGTATACCTTCCTTATTCATTATCATCATTACTCTTATCTAGGCACTTAGCTAAAATATTTCCAATCTTTCCATAATTAAAACATTTAAAAGGTAATTTTTGATGATATTTACCTATGCCCTTTTTCAGCTTACAGATGAATAAAGCTTCATTGTCATCTTCATCATCACTAGAGCTATCACTTGATTCTTGAATATTTTTTCTTTCTTTGATTTCTTGAATTATCTTCCCTCTTTGAGGATTTCTCTTGTTGGGTCTGCATCTCATATGATGTAAGAATACCATGTAGTTCATCCATCTTTAGCTTGGTTAGATCCCTCATCTCCTTTATTTCCAAAACCTTTGCATCATATCTCATTGGTAGAGATCTCAAAACCTTTTTTACCACCACTAATTATTATAATTTTTTTCTAAGGCCTTGAATATGATTAATTATTTTATCAACCTGTAAAAGATAACTTGATATATTTTTTTCCTCTTCCATTTTCAAACTCTCAAACTATCTTTTGAAAGTCTGGAGATTAGCTTGCTAAGCCTTTCCATCACCTCTGTAAATATTTTCAATATTTACCCAAGTCTCATGATAATATTTTCATTACATAACTTTAACAAATTTTTATTCACATAAACCACATAAAATAACATTTAAAGCTTTAACATTATTTTCACTTGCCTTCTTTTCTATCGGAGTAGTCATAAGTCTCTCAGGTTCTTTGTATTCCTCCACAACTACTTACCAAATCTTGAATCCAAGAGACATAAAATAAGTACTCATCCCTATGATACAAAAATAATAATTTCTCCCATCAAAAAAAGGTTCCTTATTTGTGTAAAAACCTTCATGTGATCCAGCCATCATGCTCTCCCCAATCTACCTTCAAGCTATAAAACTCTTTCCAAAGGAACGTGCTCTGATACTAATTTTTAAGCATGAGATATACTAAGAGGGGGGTGAATCAGTATATCATATATCTTATTATTATTTTACTTAATCAAAATTCACTTAACCATACATTCAAGATATGCAATAAAACTGAAATAATAACATGCACCACAAGAGAGAGAGAGAGAGAGAGAGAGAGAGAGAGAGAGAGAGAGAGAGAGAGAGAGAGAGAGAGAGAGAGAGAGAGAGAGAGAGAGAGAGAGAGAGAGAGAGACCAAATTTTTATGTGGAAACCCAATGTGGAAAAAACCATAGATAAAAATCTCAAGTATATGAATGAACACCAACTCAAATTACATATTTTTCAAGCACCAACTTACAAGAGCACCAACCCCTTTGTCAAACACTAACACAAAAACTATTTATGAGCACCAACCCCTTTCAAAGATTTGTGAGCACCAACCTACAAGAGAACCAACCCCTCATGTGTATAAAACACAAAAATATCTCAGTTTTTTTCTCAATAAATGATATAACTCTACAATATATCTTTCTATTATCTCCTCTTTTCTTAAATAAAACAATTACAAACCATGCACTCTCTTGCATATTACAAATGGCTTCCCAAGACTTTATTTATAGCTTTCTAAATGACCTTTAGAATTCACCCTTTGTGACTCTCCACTCCTCATATAAAATTGCACCAACTTGTATGACCCTTCAAATTATTGTATTTGAAAAGTCACATGGTGACCCTTCATAAGCAAATGCATCCTTTCTTCTTTTGTCTTTATCTTGGTGACCATTAAAATTTATTAAGGTGACTCTTCATGGAAAAATGTGTCATACCCTCTTTTATCTTCACTTGGTGACTCTTTAAATTCTTCAAGATGACTCTTCATGGGAAAATGTGTCTCATTCCTCTTTTGTCTTTACCCTGTGACTCTTTGACTTCTCCATGGGCCCTCTTTTGATTTTTATGCAACCAAAAATATATTCATTAACATTAAATAAATATCAACACATTTTAGATAAAATATGAACATTAAAAAAACCTTTATAAAATAAATGATATGGTGCATTTAAATTATAGACCTTTCATATTAATGATAATATTTCTAACATGTACAGGACCCCACATAGTCAAATGTAGTTGACTATGAGGGATGGAGAGCAAAGAAGTTAAGATTATTGACATGGAATTAACCTTAATATAGAATTAATAGGTCCAAAATCCTAAACAATTATCATTGAAGATATAAAGAGGTATGATATAATATTTCCATGTCTAATCCATGCATAGACATCTACAGGTGGCCCTTCAAAATAGAGACACAAGCAAAAGTTACACACAGTCTTGACCAGACAAAGAGTATGAGGGATATGTGAGAGGTTGAAGAGATGAATGAAAGTTATAAAAATTTCACAAAAATTATAATAGCATCATGACACCATCATGATGGATAAACAAGTAGAGAAAAGGTTCTTATGATGCATCACATAGTACATATGAGAACCATACACACAGTCTATACCTTAAGCAATCAACTCAAACATATGGATTGAAGAGTTTAGAAGGGGTTATAAAACATTTTAATAAATTTTTAAATTTAAATTTATCCCTCATTATACAAAAATAGTATGAAAATATATAAGGAACCTCAGTCAATCAAGACATAGTCTACATCTTACACCCTACATAATCTACCTTAATAAGGGTTTATTTTGGTTTTTTAGAGAGTTGGAGGGTCTAGAGATCTAAAAAAGGAATGAATTTCTTTTTATAATTTCTATAAAAATAGGATAAATTCCTAAAACATTTGGTTTACTTCATAAAATAGGTGAAGTGCCCTATGTTTTATCTAAAATTGAGGATACTCCCCTTCTGCACAAACTGAGAGGTTTTGAAGAAGGGAAGTGATAAGGTGAGTCAGGAGTTGGGTGAACATGGATATAATGTGTGTGGAGTTTTAAGACACATGAAAAACCATTAGAAACACCTCATATAAGGAGGGAACCAAATAGGATGGTTTGGATGGCTATGTTTGTAAGTAAGCCTATTAGGCAAGTTTAGGCCTAGAATCTAAATGTGGGGTCAACTTCATTTCTAGAATTGGGTAAGATTTATAACCTATTGGAGAATTATTATTAGGGTATTTAAGATGTTTATAAACTTATACATTTCATATAAGGCATCAATAAATCCACTTTTGGCTCAGGAATAGTCCAAGCCTATAGGAAATGGAGAAATAAGTTCGATAGGCTATGTTGAAATGGTCATATCTCACTTGGAACTTTTCATGGATATATAAGGAGTTTAGGGAGACTTATGGAGGTCTTTAATAGTGGTATTTAGAAAAAAATTTACAACTTCAATGTCAAATTTGCATGTACAAATCCTAAGACCCTGAAGCACTCAAAACCCTCCCAAACCCTTAATCTAAACCTGATGTGGAAAATGAAAGAGATAATTCACCAAAATGGCATGGTTTACCCATAAAAATTATTGGATGTTGTATAAAACTTATTTAGGCTCCCTACCATTAGGATGAGTTATACAAAATCCATATAGATAGGGTATAAAACTACTTTTGTTGACTATTTTATGCATTGTACATGTTCTATGAGGTTTCAAGAGATGAAATAAACTTTAGAAGGAATATTGAGACTTAAGATAAATACCAATTAAAATTAAATTCCTTTGAGAAAATATTAAGTGTTCCTACAAAATATTTCATCTCAGCTAGTCAAAATTGACATAGTGAACATGGTAGTGACAAGGATGAAAAGCTTCAAGTAAACTAATTTTAATGTGTGAATGATACATATAAGGACATGGAGGGTATTTAAAAGTGTCATATACTCCATTTAATGGATTTTTATTGTAAATTGAAGAATAATTTGAGGTCAAGTGTGTAAGGTTTGGAAAATAGGAGTTTCTTAGACTACAAGAAATGATGGCTCACTTATAGAAGATTTTAGATTATTAGGAATGTAACCAATGCATGGAAAAGCATGTTTGAAACCCTTCCCTATTGTTCCATTCATCAAAGCTATCCATATTTAAGTTTGGGATGTTCAAATAGGGGTGTATGATGAAGGTAGTTTCCTTATGTAAAATGATAACTCCTATACCACATTTCAAGAGTTTTATGACTTGGGGTGACACTTGTTCTTCTTAACCTTGCATGATTATTTTTACATTCCCTCTTCATGAAAATGTAATTAATTTTATCATATTTACAAGTTTAATTGTGATATTTGGACTTATTTCTCCTCTTCTCTCTTTTAAGTTCTATAAGAACTAGCCATTTTGGCCTTTATAAACTATGCTCCATTTGAGTATGGTGAAGCCCTACTCATTTGCATACCATTATATCAATAAAGACTATTGAATTTTACCTCTTCTATGATTTTTCATAATGTTTTTACTTGAATAATAGGTATTACTTATTGATTAATCTGATTTCCTTATCATTTTTGTCTAATTCTCTCACCTATTTATAACTTCTTTTAGGTCATGTAGACACCTAAATCTGGCCACTAATGACCTCCAGTTAGGGTTTTGGCCAATTTTCAATAAAATATACAATTTGTCCTAAAACACTAAAGCTTATTAAAAGAGTTGAAATTGACATATTCAAATTCCAATTTTGTTCAGGGTATCCCTAAATGGGGCAATGAAATTTATGGGCTAGCTAACTTTGATCAGAACATTTTGAGTCAAAATGTCAATTTTGCACTTGGGTACTCTAGATTGCTCTTTTCTATAAAATTTCTTGTATGATATGCATGTATTTTTTATTTTTTTTGGGAATAGCCTAAATGGGATAATGGATCCAATGCACCTAAAATTGCCTTCCAATTCCAATTCAGTTGAATTTTAGACCAATAACAAGGCATTTTGATCAATTTGAGTAATTTGTGCACAAAGTGCTTAAACATGCTTACAAGATAATTAACCCAAATTAAGACCTAATTAATAATTCCATGGAAACTTGTTTCATAAATTGTTTTTAGAAATGAATTTTGAATATCTACATCATTAGGTGACCTCATTTCTTGGGAAGACATCCCTAGGCTATAAATGCCACAAATATTAGGATTCATGCCTCCAATGCCTCATCAATGCCTTCCATGCCTCTTAATTTCCAAATATTCCAATGTCATGATGAGGATAATTATAAACTTAATTACAGAACTTGAGTTAATCCTCAACCACACATCTCAATCTCAAGATGGATGGTTCTGGTTGATTCTAGACATTCTAAAAAATCTATAAATAAGAGACCTCACCATATGAATTTTAAGACATGATTATGAAAAGTTATAATGAAATATTTTTTCTCAAAGCTTCACAAAAATAGTGTTACCATGCAAAATTGATTCCAAGCCAAGCCAAGCCACAAGCCAAAGGTGTCAAGGAGAGATGGAGGTAGCCAAGCTTCCATTTCCAAGGACTTCATGAGCACAAGCTGAGAAACCACTATAACAAGAATTTTAGAGCATCCAAGGAAGGAAAAAGAGGGTTTATTTTGTATTTTAGTTGTGTGTTTTATTCATGTTTGTTAACTAAGCTCTCCCTAGTGTCTAGTCCTAGATATCTTATGCTAGTTAGTGTGTTTCTTTCATTTTGTTTTCATTTTGTCAATAACACCATACTAACTATCCTTTCTTGAGTCAAATTCCTAGATCACATATGGCATATTTGGTGGGACCAAACACATCCCACACATGAATAAGATCATTTTTTAGTTTTAGAATCTTCATTTGGATCATTAAAACTTTTGTAAGTTGATTTTTTAACTTTGTTTTGTCATTTTATTTTATCATAGGTTTACACAGTAATCGACATCAGTTAGTAAAATCAAAATCATTTAGATAGATATCATCAATCAATATTGGTATAACTGATGTCATTTAGATAACTATCATCAGTTAGCTAGTGTAACTATCATTGGTTATATAATCGATGTCAATCACTATCTTTTTCTTAAAACACAGACTTGAGAGATCTTTTTTTAAAGTTCATTGTTTTAAACCTAAAAGAGATTCAAGGTTATAGGACATGCTAACATTTTTATTGTAGGACCAAGCTTGAAATTTGCTAAAAACATGTTTAGATCACCTTTTACGTGCTTAAAAATCAATTACGAACCTTTTTTGGTGTTTAACAAAAAAGTTTAGATGTTTATGGTGAATGTTTTCAAAGTTTACAACTAAGACCAAGGGGTCAAATGAACACCACCTCATTTTACATTTGGGCTTTAAAAAGAACTCACATTTTCAATATTTTTTATTCACTTAGTTGTTTAAATTAAATTTTTGTTTGGAAAAAATATGGATGTTGCATGTATGCTCTTTCATTTTTCTCCTTTAGGGAACCCTTGGAATCAAAAGTGCCATTCCTATTGCAAGTCGCCTAGTCTAAGGTTTAGAAATAAATTCATCTAAATTATTCCCCAAAAACTCATCAAAGTTTAGGTGACCTTGAAAATGACCCTAAAGTCTTTCTACTTTCATTCTTTCTTTCTTTTATGTAAACTTGACCTGTGAGGGGGACTTCATCACCTCCCATAAGTTATTTAGGGAAGCTTTGACCTAGGGTTTCACCTCCCAGCATTGACTTCATTTGGCTCCTAATTGGAGTTACACACAGGATGTAGTGGCACTTTGGACATCACACTACACTAAGTGAGCAATAAGATGTAGTGGTTGTAAAAAGGAATAGACCTTTTTACAACAAGCCAAGTGATATGGACCCAAAATCTATAATTTTCTTTTACATTATTTTTCATGAAATTCATTATGTAATTGATTCCCCTAGAATGTTTGGAAACTTTTTAGATCTTAGACAAATCCCCACATTCCATGGAAGTATTATTGGTGTAAGGTGTGCCTCAAAGTCCATGTTGTAGTACTATCATATGAGAGAAGGGTGGGTCTAAAACCCCTACTATATAATGCACCTTTAATTTTTTATGAACACTTAAAATCCTCTCAAATGATGTATATAGATGGATTCTGACAATACCAAGCAACCTTATCAGTTTAGAGTCTAAGAGTGATTAATCTATTGAGTTTTATCCTAGATTAAAGTATTGTTTAAAGTTAAAACTTGGTGTAAAAAAACAATTCAAACCAAAACACATGGTCTTCATTTTCCTTTAAACAAAGAGGCATTATATTGCCCACATGATATCATCAATTTTCCTTATTCAAAATTTCATCAAAATATTGGTAGTCATATCATCCACTTTGGTATAGTTATGTTACCCAATTGAGTCTAGACCTTTACCAAAGTTGTTTAAGTCCTTCACTTATAATATAAATTTGGAATTTCACCTTTATAAGTTCATAGGGTTGATGTGTCAAGTGGATTTTCCATTTACACTAAACTTGAGGGAAATTAGGTTTAATTTCCCATTTTGGTTGAGGGTAATTTAAGACTCATAATAATTATCATCACTTGATAGAATTAAACCATTTTGTGATAAAAACTTTCACTTTGAGTCTATGCACCACAACATTTGAGTCAAGAAAAGTAGTGTTATATTGTCAAAATTATGGGAAATTATCTTTGCCTTATAGAGTTTTTAAAACAAACTTTTTTGTCACACCTTTTGGGTAGTGTAGCATCATTACACTACCTAAAACATTTAAAATATTTTTTCATAGACCCTCTTGCATAGAGTTCAAATTTTTTCATACATTTTCAAACCAATTCGAGTATACTTTTGTGATCTTTTGTCTAGCACAGTTATACTATTCACTTTTGTCTAGCTTATTTGTCAAAAGAACCAAGTTTTATTCCATTATTTATGAGAAAATAAACTATCTCTAAATTGCCTTTTATTTCATACCTTATACTTAGTTGATCAAGTTCATGTCCAAGAATAAAATTCTTAGTGTTTGTTAGAAGTGTTTTAGATATACTAGATTAAAACTTTCATCTATTTCAAATTCTAGCTTTTGATGCCATTTGGCCAACAGTCCTAGTGCATTCCTTATTTGAGACTAACTTTTGACGTTGTGTTTGGCCAAAAGATCTAGCAACTTTTAAATTTCTAGATTAGACTAATTTGAAACACTTCAACCTTAGAGTTTGGCATTTTATTATTCAATCCATTTTCTTGCTTATCTTTGTGTGAATGGTGAAATGTTAGATACTTCATGCTACCTTATTTATTCACAAATCTTTGCATAAATTTTTTGATCCTTTTGACAAATCAAGACCAAGTTGGAACATCATCTATTTTATATTTTGTCCTTTTTAGAGTTTTTAGAACTCTTTAACCTTTTATCACAAAGCATTGACTATGGATCCCAACATGTATTCCTACACTTGTAGTGGACTCATGTATAGTTTGGGGATTAGTAATGTGGTGGCATAGGAAGAAATAGTGCAAGACCCCTATGTAGATAATATTCCTTATGAGATGGATTCTTATTCCTCTTATAATACTCAATTAGGGGCACAAATCCAAGATCCACTAGCTAAATATTTGGTTAACACACCACTTTATTCAAAACAAGATCAAGAACAAACCACACAATACCTAGCTACAATACCCATAGTGGATGAGCCAGTTCTTCAACAGTCATACTCTACTAATATGGCTTCCATGCATGATCCCTTTTTATTTGAGGGACATTTGTTAGAGAAAAAAGATGATATTTTGGTTAGAGATATATAGGTAGGGGCCAAGTTTCCATTAAACTTGCCCTATGAAAATTTACCAAGTCTAGTAAGAGTGCCCCACAATATCGTTTATAATTGATAGGCTTATTCTAGAAATCCTATGGCTCTAGTCCAAATAATGTATCAAGACCCTAATATATCTAATCAAGGAAAAAACATCATATAAGATAAATTTAACCAAATGTAGATAGCATATCAAACCTTACTGAATCTAACACATAATTTCAATTAGATGAACATGGTGAGTAAACCTCTTATTGACCTAGTTCCTTTAATAGGAGTGTTGATAGAGTTAACTGGACAAGAAAATGTGAGTTTCAACCCATTCATACAAACCACTTTGATAGTTAACTTGATGCATATGCTCATTATTAAATAAGCATCTTTAGCCTCTACATAGAATAGTGAGACAAATGTAGTGGATAATGTGAAAATAATGTCCAATCTTGATCAAAATGGTACTAATGTACAAAAACTAGCCAAAAACTTGTGCCTATAGTTAATCCCATGAGCGGATCACCATACCAAATAATAGGAGTTTATACAACCTAACCTCAACTGGATACTTCCTCAAGTGTATAACCTATGAGATTAGGTAATCAAACAATGGCCAATGTCATGCCTCAATGATAGAATGTGACAAATCCTACTCCTCCTCAACAAGTAACAAGTAGTATTCCACAATAGTAAGCACAATCTAGTGTATAAATGAAATAGAGGACAAATACATTTCCACCTTAATCAAGGGAAACTAATGTTCCACCTCACTAGGTACTGATAAACATACCTCTTTAGTCATAGACTAATACACCAATCCAAAACTAAGTAATAACTAGTCAACAATGTGCAAATATTGGTCAACAATAGATACTAAATCTATAACCTATTTTCACTTCCCCATAGGGATTCATGTAACAAGGAGGTTCCCATGTTTCTCAAGTACTTACTAAATAACCATTGGTTTAAAATGTACCACAAATTTAGAGTTAGGGTCTTGGTCCACAAGTTCTCACTCAACAACAAGGTTTGATTAGTTGGTAGCATGTCCCTTTTCAACCACATCAAGCATAGTATAGTAATATCCCTCCATACAAACCATAAAATCCTCTAAGTCAACCCTTTATCACTAACCCAAACTAGAATATCACACAACCAAATGTGCAATTTCAAGTACATCTTAATCCACATATGCATATTTCTAGTCATTCCCCAACCAAACCAATAAACCCCAACATGAATATTCATCATACCTTAGTCAAAGTGTCCCACTTTTGACCTCCAAACCATATACCCAAACCAATATTCTCCCTCAAACCAATGTTCCTTCTTCTTATCCCAAGAATTGTAATAGATGAAAGATGTAATTGTTGCCATTTAAGTTGGGAAATAGACTAAAAAGTTCAAATTGGATGATGTGTGTTCCTATCTATTCAACATGGAGTATTTACAGATACCATTTCCTCTAGGATACAAATCACCAAAATTTGACAAATATAAAAGGAAAGATTACCCTAAGGCTCATTTAACTAAATTCTTTGTCGCATGCCAACCAATGGCATATAGTGACATTTATCTTTTGTTATTATTTCTAAGGAGTTTGACTAGACAAGCCTTGGAGTGGTTTTTCAAGTTACCCAAAAATTTAGTAACAGGTTTTGATGATCTTTTTGATAAGTTTATGTAGCACTTTTCTTATAATCTTGAGCATGAGATTTCATTAGTGTACTTAACGCAAGGAAAACAAAAAGCTGGTGAGAGTTTTACAAGCTATCTATAATGATGGAGAGCCCTTAAAAGCCATTTCACTGATAATTTACCAGATAAACAATTAGCCACTATGTTTACCAAAAAATTGCATAGTGAGATAGCTTATCATCTAGAACTACAATGTGTACATACTTTCAAAGAGATCATTGATAAAGGTTTATTGATCAAGTGAATGCTCATAAATAAAATATTCATCAAGATTAATTCAACTAATCAAAATCAAGGTACCAATTAGGGTAATGGACAACATCAACATTCCATTCAAGTGCAAGCATCACAACTGACATAGGCCAATAACCAAGAAAGACAAACAATTTAATTGCAATAATAATGTTGTGGGAAATGGAGTAACTAAATCCCATCATGTCTAAATAGTGAACACATCATCTATACCAACTGTTTAGCTTACTCCTACCTAGTAGCCTCTCCAACCAATGTCATAAGCACAAAAACCAAGACCTACACAACAAATACAGTAGCCTTTACAATTGAAAACCCCTCCTTCGAGGAGAACCATGCTTACACATCATGTCTTTAGTTACCTAGGAGAACTTATTGAGTCTATATTTGGTAATATTGCTTCTACTAATTTGATTAGTTATCCTATACCAAAGCATTATCTTTAAGACATTCCTTATCCTGATTGGTATCGTGAAAATTAATTATGTGACTATCATCGGGTCAATAGGCATAATCTATGAAGATGTGTCCAAATCAAGCATTTAATTGAGAATATGTTGGAGAATTTGGAGAGAACATTGGATAATGGTACTTTTACTTCCAATAAAACTCTTAGGATTTATCAAAACCCCTTTTCCTAACATAACAATTAGTAGTAGCAAAATGATCAACAATAACAATAACAACAATGGCCAATGTAGCAACAAAATCAATAGTATTAAAATCAAAGGCCAAGCTATTATAAAAAAAAAAAAATAGTAGTAAAAACCATAATGATATAATAATGGACGAAACCAAGATTAGAATAGTAAAAACTAATAAACCTACCATGTAGTTACACATGACTACAATAGGGTTATAGGTCATATTATAGGGGGTAGGGTTAATACCATCTCCATTAATCCTAGACCAAGCACTAATTAGCATAGACTATTGATAAATAACAACATCCAACCAAATTACATGGATAATCCTTATTTAACCTAGGAGTGCATATAAGCAAACCAACAAACTAGGACTTCCCATTTTGGACCTTATATCAATAACCCCTCCTTACCATGTGACCACATATGAGTGCACTGGGAACTGAGACTTGTCCTATTTGGTCCCACACCATTCCCAACATTTGTTAGCAATAATAGTCTAGTATTTAATCTCAATTTTTCAATCACAATTCAGAGGTCAAAGATTACTATCATAGGCCCACAACCATCTACAACTTTGTCTGTCATCCAACTAACCATTTAATCTTAGAATAAATCATTCTCTCCTAACCAAGATAATAAGTTTGATATTGTGGAATAATTATAGAAGACATTAGCACAAATTTCTATTTTAGATTTATTGTGAATGTCAATAATCTATAAGAACATCTTGAATGATTTTTTTACTGAGTCCACTATTATTAGTGACATATCCCCTGATAAATTTCAAGTTTTGGTTGGACACCTAGCTCTAACCTAATAAGTCACATTCAACCAAAGTGATATGTCTTCCCTTGGCCCACTCCATAATAATACACTATACATAGAAGTTTATATAAGATATAATAAATTGAAATGTGTCCTTATAGACAATGGATCAAGCCTCAATATAGTGTCTCTAAAGCTCATCAAGCCTCTTGGGTACTCAATTGTAGATCTCCAACTAGAAATGATAGCCATAAAAGCCTATGATAATCAAGAAAGAGAAGCACAAGGCACCATTAGTTTTCCAGTTATCATTGGACCTTTGACCCATGATACACTTTACCATGTTCTTGATATTGAGTTATCATACAATATGCTTCTAGGTAGGCCTTGGTTACAAGAGATTCATGCAGTCCCATCAACGTTGCACCAATGTATCAAATTTTCCCACTCAGGGATGGAAGTGAAGATTCCAAGAGATTTACACCCATATGAATACTATAAACATCTTGAGGCCAAATTTTAAAGCTAAAATTATTAGTACAACATGAATCTTAGTTCCAATTAGGATAAAGGAAAGGCTATATTTATTGATCCTTCACTACCTTAGATTCCATTTCCCACATGCTGCTTCCTGAAGCTTCTAATCATTTCTCCATTGTAGATAATGGATCAAGAGAGTATGTGACCCTTGATACATTTCATATTTCCAATCTTCCTCAAAATTCAAAAACCTTTAGGTGACCTAAAGTCACCCCACATATGCATTGGCAACAAAAGAACAAAGATAAGGGACCTGTCACATTTGTACCAGCATCTAACTTAGAACCATACCTTCTTGAAGGGGATAAATCATGGTTATATAATGACAACCAAGCTAATTATTATAAAATTATAAGGTATCCTATTCCTAATAGGATCATGGAGCATCATAATTATGAAGTAAGAGGCCTCAGACTAAATTATAAAGGAACCATCAATCCAATTTCCATGACTAAGTATGAAAGACCTTGTGGAATTGGATTTAAACCACCTAGGGGTGACCCTACATATCTTATTTGAACTCCCTCACTAGTGACTAGTGATGATGATGTTGACAAAAAATTAGAGTCTAATCATAATCTCACCTTTGATGACCTAATTGAAACTAACCTATTTGATAATAATGTCATTTGTACCCATACCCTAGATATTCATCACAACCCATTACCATTATACTATTCTCAACTGATATATTGAGACCAACAAGAATGTACTCTGTTGATTGATGAGTTGCAAAATGATGAGGCATTCTATGACTTCTTAGGCCTTAGAGAAAACATTCCATTAAGAGATCACAAGTTAGGATTCTTAATTATATTGGATGTTGTATCCTATTTTATAGAGAGAGTGAACACCCTTAACCAAAAATAAATAAGTAAAACATTGAGGTCCCAAAGTGAAAACCTCTTTGAAGCACTTTTTTACCAAAGAAATATTAAAGATAATTGGTAGTCTAGTGGTGAAAACCTATTTTAGGTGCCATTAGATGGGGGTGTTCATTCTTCTTTGAATTTAGACCAAGAGACCACTGATGATGAACTTGTCTATGGATCTGAGTTTAGCTTTGAGTAGTAATAAGTATTTAATCAAATTCTTCAAGAATTTGTGACTATTTTTGTCACATGACTAGATCTCCCATTAGAGGCCTCAGATTCATCATGCCTAAGACAATTTGAAGACTAAGTCCTAACAGGGGACCTTGACATAATCTAACAATTTAATTCATTTCCTATTATCCTAGAAGATGGTTCAACCCTTATAGTTAAAGATACAATAGAGGTAAATATTAGGATTCCATCAAACCTAAAATGGATAAAATTAGGTGCATCTCTCACTGAGGAGGAACATGAAGTCTTTACAGCTTTGTTGAGAGAATTTGTAGATTTCTTTGCATGGGCCTATTCTGACATACCAATTTTAGACCCCACCTTGGTTATACACCACCTTATGGTTAATCCTGATGCTAAATTTGTAAAACAAAAGCTACGTAAGATGCATACTCACATTGTTTTATTGGTAAAGAAAGAGTTGGAAAAACTCTTAGAATTAGGATTATCTAATCCATTGACTAATTACAATGGATCTCTAATGTGGTACCTATTAGTAAAATCCTTAAGGGATAAAAATTTGTACTAATTTTTGAGCCATCAACAAAGCTTATCCTAAAGATAATTTTTCATTACCTAATATCAACATGATCATAGACTTCATGACAAGTTATGAAATGCTTTCACTCATGGATGGATTTTTAGGATATAACCAAAATAGAATAACACCAAAATACCAACATAAAATAGTGTTCACCACTCTATGGAGAAAATTTTGTTATCAAGTAATGCCATTTGGCTTTAAGAACATTAGAAATACATATCAAAGGGCCATGACTATCATATTCCATGATATGATGCATGATATTTTTGAAGACTATGTTGATGACATATTAAGAAAATCTAAAACTAGGGCCAACCATCCAGTAGTGTTGCATAAGATGTTTGAAATATTATGAGTACAAAGTCAGACTCAATCCAAATAAATTTGTGTTTGATTTAACTTTTATAAAATTACTTGGATTCATCATGTTTCATATAGGTATTTAATTTGATCTATCTAAAGTTCATGCTATAATCGAGATGTCACCACCAACCAATTTAAATCAACTCCATAGTTTTTAGGGTAAGATCTAGTTAATCCAACACTTCATCTCTTATTTATCAAACAAGTGTCATCTATTTACACACCTTATGAAGAAGGGAGTTACATTTCATTGGGATGATCACTACCAAATAGCTTTTCAACAACTCAAAGACTATTCTGTTAATCTACCTATTTTATTACCTCTTATACTAGGAAAGCCATTCTTGTTATACCTATCAACTATTTACCATGATCTAGAGGCACTCTTGGCTCAACATGATGACAATGAAAAAGAGCATTTTGTATACTACCTAAGCTATACCTTGGTAAAATATGAACATAACTATGCACCTATTAAAAAAGCTTATCTGGGCATGGTCTTCATAGCTCAAAAACTATGATATTACATGTTGAATAATAAGACCATGGTCATTTCAAAAGTAAATCTAAAATATATTTACAAGGTAGAATGGCTAAATGGATCATTCTTCTTAGTGATTTTGACATAGAGTATGTCAATCAAAAGGCAATCAAGGGAGAAGTTCTTGTAAATCAACTTGTAGAAGCACCTCTCATAGACACAACCACTCACATTCCACTTTCTTGATGAATCCATAATGACCATCATTGACACACCCATTGAGAAGAAACCCTAGAGGATGTATTTTTATGGTTCATTTACTACACATGGATCAAGGGCAGGCCTATTTTTTATTACACCACAAAGGGATCTAATCCCTAAATCAATCAAAATTAGCTTTTCTTGTACAAACAACATGGCCGAGTATGAATCACTTATTGTAATACTTCCATAGGTAGTGCATTAGAACATATGTCATATCCAAGTTCATGGTGATTTTTAGTTAATCATCAATCAAGTCATAGATCACTTTTATACCAAAGATGACAAGCTACTTCTATATAAATCCATGGTTGACACTCTTAAGCAAAAAATTGCCAACATTCAGTTTGAGCACATACCAAGGGCTAGTAATAGAACTATAGATATCATGGTTACTATTAGATCTCTGATTCAACAAATAGATAAAGCTAGAGAGTATCAATTTCTCATTGAGAATTTATCAACACCAGCTCATGAACCTTCAACCATTACAATGATTTGTGATATTTTTAGTCCTAATTCTATTTAGTACTCAGACCTTTACAACTACTTTAACGTCCAAGTTATACCACCTAATCTATCTTAAAAACAAACTAAATCCTCATTTCATTATTCCTAGTCCAAAACTCAAAAATCTTTAGTTGAAAGATAATTCAAGAAATAAGAACAACACAATTCAAATAATGCTATCTCTAAGAAGAGATGTTTTATTGATCAAATTTGTAGACCCAAACATATGCCTATCTCTAAGAAGAGATGTCTGATTTACATTTCAAGTTACATCTTCATTTATACATGTTTTGAAGGTGTGAGGAGGATGTGTAAGGTCACAAATATTGAGGGAGATTGATTTACAACAATATAGAATTCGAGGAATTACTATTTTTAGAAACTTACTATTTTTAGACTACATTACTAAAATTTATATTTAGGTCACTTCAATTGGGTTTCCAAAGGTTAAAATCCATTGATAAAATTTTAATTCCATCTCACTGCATTATCCTCATTCTTAGCTTTCCAACAGTTCAAATAGTGAGTCAATTGGAGATATAGTGTAAAATTTATGGCTCTCAGATGTTTTGTCATCAATTGAGGTGGACCCATCACCTAAATTATCACTTGAATTATTGCTCGGATCAATTCCACTCATTATACTCTACTTGGATCCACCCTTTACCATCATAGTTTTGATGGAACTCTACTTCATTGTTTAACTTCAATAGAGTCTAGACTAGTGTTAAGAGAAGTATATGAAGGGATATGTAGAGCTCATTATAACAAGGTAGTCCTATCTAAAAATCTCTTGTGTACTAGTTATTATTGGCCTATGATGGATGTAGATGCCACTGTATATGTAAAGAAGTGTGAGAAATGTCAATGGCATGCTAATATGATTCTTGTCCCAACCAAAACTCTAAAAATGATGTTGATACCATGGCCATTTTTTACATGGGAACTTGACCTTATTGGGAAGATCAACCCCACTTCATCTGATGGCCATAAACATATCCTTATCACCACTGATTATTTCTCTAAGTGGGTTGAAGCTATACCCCTCATGTGATTAGAAATCAAATTTCCAAATTCATCTTTAACCATCTAATTTGCCACTATAATATCCCCTCTGACATTATATCTGATAATGGAGGATCATTTAAGAGCAAGGATGTAGATCAGCTATGTACTAAATATAACATCACACAACATTTTTATATAGAATATTACCCTCGAGGTAATGGCCAAGCTGAGGTATCCAACAAAACCATTATCAATATTCTCAAAAAGATTGTCCATGATGCCATTCATGATTGACACCTACAGATATTTATTTCCCTTTGGGTATACTGTGCCAATCATCATTCCCCTATAGGAGCCAATCCATACTCACTTATTTATGGTGTTGAATCCATCCTTCCCATTAAATTCAAATTAACTTCACTTTTCATCTCTTTCAAACATGTCCTAGATGATCATGACTATCAAGTAGCTTGCCTGCAAGAGCTAGACCTAATTGATGAGAAACACATAGCTATGCTCAATAATCTTCAAGCATATCAGAATGAACTTAAAGGCCACTAGAATTAGTTTGTTAAGTATATAACATTTGAAATTAGTGACCTTTTTCTTAAATAAAACCAAAAGAATACCATGGTTGAGAAGAAGCATAAAGGAAAATTCAAACCAAAATGGATAAGGCCTTTCATCATTACTATAGATTATGGATCAAGAGCATACAGGGTTGCCACACCAAACATAGATGAAATTCTTGAGCTGATGAATATTATTCATCTCAAATGATACTATTCTTGAGCACTAAGGTGTATTGTCTATAATAACCATTTTAGTTATGCCATTTTATCACTATTCTTCTTTATATAAATATCATCCTTATCTATCCTCTTAGTTGTATCCACTTTTTGCTTCTAACCTATTAGCACAGTGTGCTCTAAATCCTAGCATATTTTACCTTGGTTTTTTTTCCATTCATTATACATTTTTAGCATCAAGGTAGCTAATTAGTTTCATTAGTTAGTTCACGTACTTCAAATAGAACTCATATTTTGGAGCAGTGTGGCAAAAGTTTTGGCAGTTACATCCTTCATTTATTATTCCTTTCTTATCACCAGTCTAATTACTAATTATAACCACCTTTGGGAAACTTATTACCATTGATCCATGCCATTATGTCCTATTTATAACTACCTATGGAAAAACTAGGGGTAACATTTGCTTATTAAGCCTTGGTATACAAACTTGCCACTTCGTATGTCATATTATGCCTTTTTACCAATTATGCCTATTTTATTTGAATTGATTGCTACACTAGTCAAATTCCTCTTTGTAAGGTCATAACTGTAATGACTTGACATCCTACTCTAGGACTATTTGGGTCATGCTCAATTCATGTTGAGGTCACCTCATTCCTCCTAAGCCATGCTCTCCCCATTTTGTGAGAAACCTTAGTTTAAATTCTCTCTCCCTTTTGTGAGATTGAACCATTTACTGTCTCATCATTCTTGATTGAGTTGAGACACTCCAAAATAATTCTAAAAACATTTGAAAAATCATTGAAAAGAACAAAAACATTGACCACTTATTTACCTTAAGGATTCTAGGAACCCTTATTAAGTTATAAACAAATCACTTGTCATTTAGTTTCCCCATCCTTTTTGTCCTTTTCTTTCATGCACTTTCCATTTTTCAAGACCATTCCTATTCTTCTATCAAATCCATTTTGTTTGTTTTCATTAGTTTATATTTTCTTCTCATTCCCTGGGAGAACTACATTTATCTTGAAGTTTTTTATTGGATAGGACATCTATAGAACTATGTAGGCAATGTCCACTTGCCTAGTGCTTATAGAAATAGCTCGGTCACCCCCTTCCTTTTCTTATATTCCCCCATTTTGTTCATTTGTTCAATTGTCACCTATTTTCTAGGGGTAATGTTCATATGGTTTCTATTGCATTATTTGTTTGTTTGTTTATTTCTACTTATTTTGTTTGTTTGTCTATCTATTTGTTTGCTTTCAATGTTGTTACCTTGATTAAATTTATTTGTGTTCATTGGGTAATTCCTTGCTCACACTTATACTTGAATCTATCCATATTCATATATTTACATTGTCATCATAGTCTATATCATTGGTGCATTATTTTCTATTGAGTATTGGATTATGAGAGTCAGAGCTTATGTATATTTTGACCAATTCCTTATGATGTGATATCATGATACCTATCGACACATGATACAACAAACCCCAACTTTAAGAAGTCTATTCAATAGTGGTGGCATCTCCTCAGCACTGACATCCTAATTCCATCCTAATCATATCCCAAATAGAGTAATTAAACATGAAAGAATTTCAACTTTTATTAGTTTAGAAAATCATCTACCTATTAGTAGGTTGTTCTAATTAATGATTTCCCTCTATGTTAAGTTATCATCATCCTCAACCAAATTTATCATGTTTGCCATAATCAGGGGTCAATTACTATAACCGCTTATGGGAAAATCATTAAACATCATCCCACCTGCATTTATCAATGATTATAACCACCTTTGAGAAAATCATTGTGCTGTCACCACTTCCCCTTTTATACCCATACAAGGGCATGTTGTTATCTTATTTGTCTATCCTAACTGGGGAAGCTCCATCTTCTCAATGATTATAACTGCCTTTGGGCAAATCATTGTGTTATCATACCATGTTGCCACTATTAGGGTAAAATACTTATAACCACCTTTGGGCACACCATTTTAAACCATCACACTTGAATTCTCAATGATTTTGACTACTTTTTCACTATCATTGAGTTTTCACCCCATCATCTTTCCTTTCTTTTGTCCCCTTATTTCACTTCTTTCTTTTTGAGGGACCGTTTGTCAACTTACTTGTGTCAACCATTCCCTTAAAGGGGAATCATACAATTAGTTTATCATCATTGTAGTTTTAGGCATACATGGCCTTTTAATTCTTTGATAATACATTACTATGCTTATATCTTGCAATGTCTTCCCAAATAGGGGCAAACTATAAACACCTAAATCTAGCCATCGATAACTTCCAACTAGGATTTTGACCAATTTCTACCCAAAATGCATAATTTGGCCTAAAAACACTAAAAAAAATTAAATGACTTGAAATTTATATAGTCAAGTGCCAATTTTGGCCACAGTATCATTAACTGGGGCAATGCAATTTATGGTCTAGCTAACTTTGATCAAATCATTTCAAGTCAAAATGCCAATTTTGTACTTGGGAGCTCTAGATTTCTCTTTTCTATAAAAATTATTATATGATATGCATTCCATTGTTTTTTTTTGATAAAATCCTATATGGGATAACATATCCAATACATTTGACATTGCCTTCCAATTCCAATCTAGTCAAATTTTAGACTAATAACAAGGCATTCTAATTAATTTGAGTAATTTGTGCACAAAGTAATTAAACATGCTTAAGAGATAATTAACCCAAATCAAGGCCTAATTAATTATTCCATGGAAATATTGTTGAATAATTTATTTTATAAATTCATATTGAATATCTACATCATTAGGTGACCTCATTTCTTGGGAAGACATCCCTAGGCCATAATGCCACAAATATTAAGATGCATGCCCTCCATGCCTCTTAAATGCCTTCCATGATGCCCTACATGACTCTTAATTACATATTATTCCAATTTCATGATGGTTATAATTATAAAATTAATTAAATTTTTTGAATTAATCCTCAACCACACATCTCAAATCTCAAGATGGACAGTTCAGGTTGATTCTAGACATTCTCAAAAATCTATAAATAGGAGGCCTAACCACATGAATTTTAAGACATGATTATGCAAAGTTATAATGTATGATTGGTTCCAAAAGCTTCAATAAATTAGTGTTAGCATGATAAATTTATTTTAATCCAATCTAATCTACAAGCCAAAGGTTCCAAGGAGAGATGGAGGTAGCCAAGCTTTCATTGATGAAGACTTCATGAGCACAAATTGAGCAAGCCACTACAATAAGCATTTTGGAGCATCTAAGGAAGGTAAAAGGAGGTTTATTTTTAATTTTAGTTGTTTGTTTTAGTCATTTTTTTAGCTAATCTCTCCCTAGTGTCTAGGCCTAGAGATGTTATGCTAGTTAGTGTGTTTCTTTCATTTTGTTTTCATTTTATCACTAACACCATACTAACCATCCTCTCTTGAGTCAAATTCATAGATTACGGGTCATTTATATAAAGTGTTAAGTTTGAGTGAGTTATACTAGTCAATAGTGTCATTAGATACCTCTTGTCTAGTCCTCCTAGTCTAAACATTCACCATAACCTCATAATGAAACACTGATGTGAAAAATATTCAAATTAACAAAGTGTATGTCTAGTTAGTCATTTTTTCTCATGTGTAACATGAATTTGGTTAGTTTTCATCAACTAATTGGGTGTATCACCTCCTTTAGTATAGTTTACTTTTATATTTTCTCTCCCTTTTCCCTTACAAGCATAGGTGTAGTAGTGATCTACAAGTGGTACATCAAGAGAGCTAGCCCTATCTAGAGATTCACCTCATTTTTAGGCTACCCATAGACTAGAGGTGTTTTAATTATGACACTTTAATTAGGAGATCTGAGAAATCTCCTCAAAGGGTTAAAATCCAAGTTACAATAGACATGACACAATGTCTCTCATTCTTCACGTAAACTATCCTCATATACACACTCAAACCTTTTTGCATATCCTCAAACTACAAGAGAAATATTATGACATCATAAATATGACATATAGGTCATACACAAAATAATCAATATACTCTACTCATCAATTCTTAAATTGGACACTCTACCTCTCTTTCACTCCATAACTCTCACATCCACCTTGCACAAGTCTCTCTCACAAGTCTTTTTCAAGCCTAGAAATCATCTCATTTGATTCCACACTTTATAGATAAATCATGTATTAAAAATATCACAATCTTTCATCATTTAAAAAAAAAGCATGCCTTCACCCCTAAGGAATCCTACATAGGTCACACTTAAACACAATCCAATTTCAAATAGGCCTAAGTCACTTTTAGGTCCTATAGAGACCCATTCGACTCTTTAACACTTCTTCAAGCAAACTAAGAAACATAAGAACACTTTAAAAATTCATAGACCCATTCCACATGATCTATATGTCCACCTTAAGTGTCCATATCCATCAAAGTAACCTTCTACTTAAACACAAATCACTTAAACAATATTTTGTGTACACAGTCACCATGAATAAATACACAATCAACTTGTAAACCTTTGTTCATGTTAAATATGATAATAAAAACCTTAAAAATTCACATAGATAATCCTTATGGAGTATATAACATGACCCAATAGTTAATTCATATTTAAACATAGAAACAACATCAACACAATCTCAAACATCCTTCTCAAGTCACTTGCAGAACATAGTCAAACACATAGTCAACTTTGGACATTCATAATTATAATTGTACACAACTCTAGATCTTAAAATTAGGTTCATTAGATGTGCCATGTACTCTTCTTCATATTTTGTTTTTAATACATGAGAAAATTCTATTTATATCAAAATATGTGGCCAAAACATAGAGAACTAGTTATTCCTTTACAAAATTAAAATATTCAAATTCAAACAGTCATAGTTAAACTTCAAACAATATGCTTACATCTGATGTCCTCATAGATTAGATCAATCTCACACCATCGATCTTCTTTGAACTTTAACACATAGGCATCAATGCTCAAACATTAAACCTTGAACATGTTGACCTCATCTCATGTAATCTTGAAACTTTTACTCAATGCACTCCATTGATCTCCTGTATGTAGCTCAGTATTTAACAATGCTAAAAAACTATCACCTTAACTTCTTGACTATAATATGCACCATTGATCTCTATCTATATGACCACCCTATCGTCATTGATCCTTAGATGAATCTTGATATTTATTTCTACTTATCATTAAAATTCATGCACTTGTACTCATCTCACTACTTTTTGACTTCTTGGAGTAATGTGCTCCATAGATGTTACTCTAACTTTAACTTGTGAAAATTTTATTATGGGAACCTAGCTTATCTTCCTAGAATTCCAACTTTGCATAGTCATATCTTTTGCCTTTCTCACTTGCATGTTCTCAAATTTGGACCATATGATCTCCTCACATAGTATAATCTATCCATATGTCAAACTACTCATAAAAACTTTATATGTTCAAGATATAACACCATTAAAATGCCTCCTTAGATTTATCTATCAAAGAGCCAACTATGTCAAGAATTATCTAGAAAGACCAACTTTGTACATGTATATATTTTGACATGCTTCGGCACATGATCTAAAATTTAGAGCTAATCAACTAAGATCAAAATTAAACAAACCCATATGATCATCTTATTATGAAATGTCCACACATGTGAGATATGCCATCATCAAAATGCTTACTTGGTGCTTTTTTGCCTTATGCAAATTTGTCAATGGGAAAATACTATCAAACTACCTTGGAGCCCAAAATCTCACTTGCATGTCTTTTTTTCACTTAGGTGCATGACCTAAGATTTAGTGCATAAGAACTAAGTAAAATATTGAATAAACCCATGTGACCATTTACTCATAAAACCTTCGTGCATGTGAATGTTTACAATATCAATATGCTTACTTAGCTCTATTTGAATGTAGAAAACTTTGTCAAAATGCCTAAAGAGCCCAAGTTTTCACCCACATATCTTTGACTACATTTAGGCACACGGCTTAAGAATTAGTGAATAGAAACTAGGGAATATTTTGATCACAACCCTATAACTAATCCCCCCAAACTGATCCACACATGGCAATGGTGACATCAACAAACTGCCTACTAAAATTTTTTGCCATTGGACCCAAAATGTATAGATGAGAATAATGGTGATCTAGGTAAATTACACTTATAAAAACAAGATCTCCAATCATCCTTGACCACTAATAAGACCCTTTGCATATGCTTAAAACTTCATACTCATCCCTTAACATCTCTAACCATGCCAAAACTAAAGATCAACCAAACCAACTTCAAGCACACTTTGTCAAGCACATTACACACTTTATCATTTTTACTTAGGCTATCAAAGAACATCATCCACTCGTCATGACACTTCCATGACATCACCATGACATCATTGATAATTATCCAACAATCTCCCCTATGTCATTGATGTCAACAAACATCATTCAGCTCACCTTCTCTCTCTTCAAGCACTCCACAATAGGAACTTTATCCCCATTTGACATAATTATAAAGTGGTCACCAAATGATCATGAGGACCAAGAAACATCTGAGAGGGACTCCATCTAAGATCTTTGATCCATTGCACCACTTGAGCATCTTTATATCTCCACACCGTGAAGAACCATTATGAAATCTTACTAGCCTTCTCTCTCAAGCCACCTCAAGAACAACCAACAAAACTGCATGCCACAAACAAAATAGGAAAGATTCTCTAAAACAACCTAAGAACTCACCTTGAAATACTCATGTTTTTATCTTATGGAGAAGTTGATAAAAAAACACTCTTCTTCGCACTAGGCCTATCTAGTCTCCTTATAGCCCTATCCAGAATTTACATATCCCACAAATTTTAGTAAACATACATTCAAGACCTAAAACTTCATATATGGATCACTCTCAAATTTCCCCTTAAGCACATCAATTTATAACAATTATCATCCTTTACAATATTCTTCCTTCACAAACTAACTTTCCAATTAGGCCTCCATCTTGACAAAAACATGAATTTTTTGAAATCCACAAATCTTCAAATATATGTGAAGATTGATTTGACAACCCATTTGGCCCATTAAACTTATTAAGAAGCCTCAGGCCTCAACTCATAAGGTATACCACTTTTCTAGTAAAGCCCAAAACCCTAAAATCTTAAAACAAATATAGTGAACAAAACTTCTTTTGGTCAATGTCAACCTCTAAAACTTATTGTACACCTGGAGACACCCATCACATACTTTTAGACCAAAAATTGAGGCTCCATACCTTTGGGAACATAGACTTCCTATAACCCAATTTAGGAACTATATATTCTTAAGCACAAACTAGGAAACCCAAGAGCAACCAAAAATCTCCAATATGACTTCAACATCCCTTCAAGCCATAAAACCACTTGAATCATGCTATAATAATGTAAATTGACCTTTCTATGAAAAAATATCATATTTATGTTGCATCAACCTCATTATTCCACCTAAAAACACCCATTTTGACCCTATAGATTGACCATATATAGCTATCAACATCATGACATTATCACAACATATCTTCTAACTAGGCATACCTACTCCAACTAAAAAAATAATCTCTATCCTTCTATGAGCTTTTGAAGAACATAAAAAAAACACTTGCTTCTCCACTAAAAAGAGTCTCTTAAGGAGCATAGATAGAGACATCCCTTGCACTATAATGCTCTAAAATAAAGTGAATCCAAGAGTGGCCCTCATCTCCTTAATAACCACATGAATCCTCTTATAGATATAAGATTCATTACTCTTGTTTTTATTTTTGTTCTAAACCATGAAAATTGGTTATTTTTCTATCTCAGTCTCCTCTTCTAAGATAGAATTGAGAATGCATGGAGTAACTATGGAATCTTGACACACTTTTTCAAATGAAGAATCAACCTTGTAATTTGGAACCTTATTATTAGGCATAGATAACTGATGTAATATATATGAAACATGATAAAAAATAGTAGGATATTCACTTGGATCCATACTTACTTTAGAACTAGCCTTAACCATCACCTTTGTCTTCTCTTTGAGTTTGGTCTCTTTATTCTCAACATGAATAGACAATGAGAGCCCTTGGCACTCTTCAACATCTATAGAATTCTACACCATAGAAAAAAGATTACTTAGACCTATAGACTCATCATGACTCACATTTGGTTTCCATGAGCTAACTTGCTATTTTCCTTGCACTCTTAGAGCTTGATTGAACTTATTCTGACTTAATGACCTTTGATTATAGAATCTAGAAATGTGACCTCTCTATTCATAGTTGTAGTAAACCATACTCCTTGATGGAAACATAGATTTTCATACCTTATTCTGAAAAAAACTATCAATGTGTCCAAAGTCATGACAACTAAAATAAACTACTCTTTTTGAAGAAGACTTACCTTGCCTTTCCTTATTTAGACAATGCTTATCAAAGTGTCCTTCATTAAGACAATTGAAGCACTTAGCCTTGCTCACTCATTTTGAATGATGACCTCCATCATAATTCCATGCAATATCTTTTTTAATATATATTATAAATTCTCTATCTCTATGCCTACACTAATTACAATTATAGTAGTAACCATTAAAATTTGCATACCTCATGGCATTTAGTTGTCTGATCTAATTTATCTTTATTGTGCCATCACCTTCATTCCTTATCTGATGATTTATATTCAAAGGCTAATCCACCTTTTTATTATTGAAATTCATGTCAACTTGAGAAGTAACTTTGGGCTCTTCATAAAAACCCAATATAGATCTATCACTAGCTAACTTTTGACTCTTTAGGAGATCATCTAGATCATTAAAACTTTTATCAAACTTGATAAATGATTTCACCTTGCTTGAAGACATTTGTAACTCATCTTTTAAAGATATAATCTCATAAGCATACCTTAATAAATCATCTTCTTTATCTTTTAGGCTTGTAGATAATATTTTCAATTGAGAACTGAGATGCTTAACCATATCTTCATGGTCCTTGGCATCTTCATTAATTTTTGACTCAAAAAATACTAAATTATTCCTCATAGTCTTTGAGTTGAGAATTCATCTTCTTGTTAATATTATTTTCAATCTTTAGTTCTTCAAAATCATTTATCAAATTAGTCTCATAGTCCACCTCATTTTCGTCATCATCTAAATCATACAAGTAGAGTCCTTTTTGAGCAACTCCCTTCCTCAACCATGAACAAAGATTCATCTTTAACAAGAACATCATATTCATGATCATACTTTAAGTCACTGACTACACTCTCATTTGATGAGTTGCCATCTTTTTTGGTGTAGAGACTCTTGTTGTCCTTAAAGTACTTATTATCAAACCTTCTAAAAACCTTTTTAATTTTATTAGACCTAAATGATTTCTTGCCATCATCATGACCTTGATTACACTCTTCACCATCATCCTTCTTATACTTATGAGGTCACTTATTATCCAAATGTCCTATTTCACCGCAATTGAAGCATTTGAGGGGTAATTTAACTTTATACTTGCCTAAACCTATTCTTATTTTTTTTGAAATCAAAAAAATTAGTTCATCCTCATCTATATCAAAAATGTCATCCTCTTTGGGTTTCTTACTTTAGAATTTATTATTTGACTTCAAATTTATCTTCAATGTTGCTTCCTTATTTTGTGATATATCATCATTCTTCCTCATCTCATAGGTATTAAGGGTTTTATACAATTGATCCATATTGAACTGAGTAAGGTAATGACTTTCTTCTATAGCAGATATTTTTGGATCAAACTTGGGGGATAGCAACCTTAAAACCTTTTGAACAATAGTAGCCTCTTCAATATTCTCTCCAAGACCGCTGATGATGTTCATAATCTCATCAACTCTCTACAAAAAGGATGCCACCAAATCTTCTTCCTTCATCTTGAGAATTTCAAATTTCCTTCTATGAGTCTACAACTTAGTAAGCTTGACCTTTTAATCTCATTCATAAATGATCTACATTTTGTCCCATATCTCTTTGGAATAATTACAATGGATTGCCTTGGTGTATTTAGTCTTTGAAAGACCACAAGTGATAGCATTCATTGCCTTGGAATTATTCTCAAACAATTTTTTTTCTGTAACACTAGATGGAGGAGCAGTAAGAGAAACATAACCATCCACAACAAATTGCCATACATCAAACCCTAGAGAAAAAATGTATGTCCTCATCCTTGCACTCCAAAAAAGCATAATTGGATCCATTGAACATTTTTTCTTGCTTAGTAGAGAAACATCCTTGATGACTACCCATATTGTACCTTAGATCACCTTCAAGTTGTTAATCCTTTACCAAAGGACCTACTTTGATACCAATTTTTAGAGGTACAATCACTTAGAGGGGGCTGAATTAGTGAGACTAGATATTTCAAGTATAATTACATTCCCTTTAAACTATTAAGCAATCAACATATATCAACTTGATCAAGCAATATTAACAAGAGAGATCATTCATTCAAAGCATACACAAGAGTAAACACATAACACATAGTTCATGTGGGAAAATCTCATTAGGAATAAAACCCACTCTCAAGCCTAAAACACATGGACTAATGTCCTATAATAAATTATAAACAAGATACTGATAAACTCCTTTAGACCATCAAACCTTAATCATATCCTCATGACCAAAGGTATTTGGTGAAACACCTATTTATTAAGGAGTAACTTCCCTTAAGGTAGACCAAGTGCTTTATACCCTCATTTGAACACATCCACCTTAAAAATGATGTATTAAAAACATGATGATGGATCTTTATTTATCTAACCCCTGTATAAACTCTCTCTCTATCTCAAACAAGCCTTTTACATAGGCATGCCACAATCTCTCTCCTTCACTCAAACTATCCTCATATGCACACTCAAACCTATTTACATGTATAAAAAACTAAAATAATACTATTTTGACATCATATATATTACCTAAAAGTCATACACATAGTCATCAATCTTATTTTCTCATCAATTCATCAACTAGGCACTCTACCTCTCCTTCACTCGACAAATCTCACATCTACATTACACAAGTCTTTCACAAGCATATAAACCATCTCATTTGGATCCAAAATTTATAAATAAATCATGAATTAACAATATCACAATATTTCCTTGTTAGTCACAAAACATTACTTCACCCTTTGAGGCATCTTACATAGTTCACACTTAAGCACAATCCACATTCAAATAGGCGTAAGTCACTTTTAGGTCCTATGGAGACCCATTCAACTCTTTGACACTTATCTGAGTGAATTATAAAACATAGAAACACTTTATAAATGTATGAACCCATTACACATTATTTATAATTCCTCATTAATTCTCCATATCCATCATAGTATCCTTCTACTTAAGCACAAATTGCTTAAATAATATTGTGTACATAGTCACCATGAATTAATACATAGTTGACTTGTAAAACTTTGTTAATACTATATATGATTATAAAAACCTTAAAAATTCACACATATCATCCTTATGGAGTATACAACATAATCCAATAGCTAATTCATCATTAAACATCAAAACAACATCAACATGAGATTGAACATCCTTCTTGTGTCACTTGTAGAACATAGTCAAACACACAGTCAACTTTGGACCTTCATAAAAATGATTGTAAACAATTATAGATCTTAAAATAACATTCATTAAATGTGTCATGGATTATTATTCATATATTTTTTTTACTACATGAGTAAATTATGTCTAGATCTAAATATATGACCAAAATATAGAGCATTGGTTTTTCCTTTGCAAAATTCAAAAATTCAAATTTAAACATCACAATTAAATTTCAAACAATATTCTTGCATCTCATGTCCTCACATCTTAGATAAATATCACACCATTGATCTTCTCTTAACTTTAACACATAATCACCAATGCTCAAACATTAAAACTTGAACATGTTGACCTTATCTCATGTAATGTGGAAACTTTGACTCAATGCACTACATCAATATCCTATATATAGCTTAGTCTTTAACAATGCTAAATATATATCAATTTAACCTATTGAATTTAATACTCACCATTGATCTCTATCTTTATGATCACTTATTCATCATTGATCCTTAGAAGAAGCTCAATATTTATCTCTACTTAGTGTTAAACATCATGCATCTATTCTCATCTCACTGCTTCCTGCCTTCTTAGACTAATGCACTCCATGGATGTTGCTCAAAATTTAAATTATGAAAATTCCAATAAGTATGGGAAACTTGTTTATCTACATGGAATTATAACTTTGCATAGTCATATCTTTTATCTCACTCACTTGCATGTTCTTAAATTTAGACCATATGGTCTCCTCACATTGGAGAATCTAACCATGTGTCAAACTAATCCTAAAACCTTCATATTTATGAGATATTATTCAATTAAAATGAATCCTTAGATTTATCTATCACAAAACCAACTATGTCAATAATTATCTAGAAAGACCACATTTGCACATGTATATCTTTTGACATTAGTGCATGATCTAAAATTTATCAAAAATCAACTAGGATCAAAATTTAAAAAAACCATATGATCATCTTGTGATAAAACATATACATGTGTGAGATGTTCCATCATCAAAATTCTTACTCAGGTCTTCTTTACCTTATGCAAATATGGTTAAGTATGGGAAATAATATCAAACTGCCTAGGATCCCAACTTTGCACTTGCATATCTTTTGTCATACTTGGGGGCATGACCTAGGACTTAGTGCATAAGAACTAGGACAAATAATAAAAAACCCCATGTGACCATTTCCTCTTGAAACCTTCATGTGTACAAATTCTAACATCATCAATATGTTTACTTGGCTTTATTTGAACATAGAAAACTCTATCAAAATTCCTAAGATCCCAACTTTACACCCATATATCTTTGACTAGGATTAGGTGCATGACCTAAGAATTAGTACATAGTAACTAGGGACTAATTTGATCACAAACATATGAATAACTCCCCTTAACTCATCCACATGTGGAAATGGTGATGTTAGCAAATTTCAAACTCATATTTTCTACCATTGGAACCAAAATGTCTATATGAGAACAATGATGATTTGACCAAATTCCACTTATGCACACAATATCTCTAATCATCCTTGACCATTGATAAGACCCTTTTCACATCCTCAAAACTTCATAATCATCCCCGATCATCTCTAACCATGCCAAAACTAAATATTAACCAAGACAACTTCAAGCACACTTTATCAAGCACATTGCACACTTTGTCATTATTAATTAGGCTATCGAAGCACATCATCCACTCACCAAAAGACCTCCATGACATCACCATGACATCACTTACAATTATCTAACCTAAAGAGGAGGAGAATAATGTGTCTACCAATAGGCTATACTACGACATAGTTGCAATTCAAATGACTAGTCTACACTATGCAGTAGTGAAACCTGATGTACTCCACTAAATTTATATCCTTGATCCCATTTTAAGGATGATAAAATAAATAAAGGCATGTTAATTAATATACATACTTAGAATAAGGTATCCTATATCTTTGTTTTAGCTTTTGAAAACTATTATAAACTATCCAAACCCCAAATTGACCTACCTTATACCAATATCTAGGTCAAAGAGAATGATTTAAAAGACATCCTTCCTATATGGCTATATTTTGAGAACCAGTTCTTTTTATAATTAAATAATAATATACCTATCAACCAATTTAGACCTAGGATAAGGATTATTTTGACAATATTGAATATGTTGTGTGGGAATGTAACCATTACTTATGTAAACCTAATCTAGGTACCCATAATCTACTTCATGGTTGAAAAGACAATTACCCCTTCTCTATGTGAGATAATTTTCATATCATTGAGTAAAAAAATATATGACATCAAGAAAAAGAAGAAAACCTAGTTTTACATGATGTCATACCTCTTGGATGCCCTTTGTGCAATAACAAAGGTTCCCAATCAAATGGAATGGTTCCCTAGTGGAACACAAATAGTCTCATAATACTATTCTAAGATGCACATATTCAAGTATATAGATCACATTAAATTCATCTATGATTTTTTATATTTATCCCTCACTAAATACATAACTATTCATCCCATGCAGAGAGTCAACCCACTAATTAGGAAGTATGTTGAACTATGGGAGATATCTGGTTATATCTAGATTGTATAGTCATCAAAATTGATGGAACCTATTCCACTCCTCTCAAGCTATCTATCCATGTACTAGACAAGCTAGATGAACAATAAGTTGTATATCAACTACTATATGGTATTGATGGTATATGCAAGACCAAAAGAAAGGGATTCCTTCATGGCTTCCCAATGACTATTAGGAATACCATATTCCAACAATGGGAGAACATTAAAGTAGCTTTTAGGCATAGAAAATCTTTCCATCTATAAATAGATGAACTCAGGCAATAAGACCCTTGTTTAAGGGTTAAGGAGCATTTTAAGATTAAGGGAATACATATGCCTTATGATCAACTTGATGATTTTGACCCTATGTACACAAAAGCATCTTCATACTCTCAAGTCACTAGGAGATTGAAAGAACATAACCATATAATTGAGTCTAGACTGTAGATGAAACATAAAGGGGATGATAGATGGAAAATGGGGCCCAAGCAGTATCATTTTTAAAATAGTGCACCTACTAGACCTCCATTAGCCCAACCATGAGTAGAGCACAAACTTGAGGCACAAATTGATCAAATACTAGAGGAAAGAAGGTCTGATGAGATTACTTCTTCAACTCAGGTAGAGGAATAAGGATCACCTTCAGATGAGATTCACATAGTATCCATGGACCCCAATGAGTCTATAGATGATGCATTGAAAATTCTATCTAGTGCTTATGAGTCTAACGATGAATAAGCCTAGGTTAAATATACCAAAGAAGAGAAATGGAAGGAAGTTTTGGATTTATTCCCTATTAACACCCTTAAAAGGATGGCTAAATTGGCTATTGTTCATAGAGACAAGAAACCCAAAGTGACTTTCATTCCTCCTTTGAGTAAATTCAATCTATTTAGTGAATAAAAATTGATATATAGTCTAGCTACTCTAGAGTGGTTCATTTATAGACCTAAATTATATAAGTTTCCTACTAGACATCATCCTTAGGTTATGATGCAAGCCATCAACATCCCTATGAATGAAGAGCTCAAGCCATGAATTGTGGCTCTACAAAAGGAAGATGAAAGAAAATTAGCTACCCTGGGTCAATCAAGTGGAGCATAAGTAAAGATCTCAACTCCTTAAGTGACTCAATATTTAGTTGGGGTAAATTTTGACCCAAAGACTACTAGTTTGTTGAGGGTGACTAAGAAAAATATCATGCAGGGTGGTAAAGAAATGACCTATCAAAAGGTGGATCCCTTGTCTAGTCTAACCCAAGTAGGAACACAAAATCCTAGAAAAAATCCTATATTTGAAGAGGATCCCTTGGAGTTATCCCAAGCTCAAATTGAGAAATTATAATTTGTCATCAAAGGTATGTAAAAACAAAAGAAGAACATAGAAGAACAAGTTGTATTATTAGTTTTAGAGGTAATGATCAAAATATTTGAAGAGACTTTAGTTGACATGTTTAATTCTTTGAAGTCAATAAAGTTTAGACAAAGTGTGGTGAGAAAATATAGTATAGTGGCCATGACATTAGTTCACAAATGGTAAATTTCAAGTAATAAAGTAAAGGATTTGATCAACATCTTGATAAAGGATCAAATTCCTAATTTTAAAATAATCAGCTTGCCTTATCTAAATATAGCCATGGGATTATTGGTAGATAAATTCAAGAGTTTGAGAAAGTGGTCCAAGATCCTAGAAAGTCTTTTTAAGGATGGAAAATAGTTGTAAAGTAGAATAAATCATATACTTGGGAGCATGATCACTGACCCAACTTCATTCAGCCCTATGGGTCAAATTACTGATGATGAATTCATGCTTAGGGATACCCAAGTCATGCAAGAAGTAAGAAACAAGAGCTAAGGAAATACTAAGGTAGATAATACTAGGATCATGGACATGATCATAAATACAAAGAAAAATATTAGTGAAGCTAGGAGCATCAAGGAAGCTTTAGAGAGAGATGAGAAAGATCTCAGAGGCTTGGTAGATCAAGAATATGAACTCTTCATGGATATTATTGTCAATCTAAAGCTAATTGGTGATCAACATGAAAGGGTAATAAAGATTATTCAATAGAAAATGGAATTGGAGTAGAAATAGGACATCAAAGTTGATTTTTTTATTAAAGCATATTGTTTTTGTAATTGAACATGTATGTATTTTGAATTGGAATATTATTTTGTAAAGGCATGTGCAACTTGTAAAGCACATTACCTATAGGTGAGCCTATTTAGGAAATGTCATAGTTCTAGAACATTATAGAAGGGAGAGTTGTCCCTAACACTTATACTTTGTAATTTGACATAACCGACTGACATACCTCCTTAATATTCTATATAAGGGGTATTGTCAATTGTAAAAAGGGAGAGGGTTTTGAGCAAAAATACTTTATGCTAATTTTGGAGAAATTAATGCAAGCATAGAATTCTAAAAATATTATTTAATTTATTTATGTGAATTATTATTATGGCTTCTCTCTCAATTATCTATTTTAGATTTTAGATTTGAATGGTCCTCATGAACTATTTATGTGCACTTCTAAATACAAAGTTGTCAATTTGTGCAAATTCTAGATTGATTGAAATTTCTTAGGTTCATTTCATTTCATTTTCTCTTCTTATAAATGTGTTAATTCTATTTACTTGTAGGGGTAAATATTTAAGTGAATCTAATTCTTATTTTCATTCTTTCACTTTTATTAGATGTTTGTCTGATGTGTGATCTGACTTGAGTTTAAGTTATTTCATGGTATACATTGATTTTAAGTGCATATTTGGATGATATTTGAAATTTGTCATTATGTCTGGAATGAAGATCAACAACATCTTTATGTTCCTTCTCTTCCCCACCCTTCCTTTTTATTATTTTTAGATCAATTCACTTTCAAATCAACTTTATTGTAAATATACCCTTTAGCTTAGATTCTAGACTTAGTTCTTTGAACATAATTCATTTCACTTAGTCAAGATTACTTTCATTTTCACATATTAGCTATTAGGCCATGATTGCTCCCAATAACCAAACATTATAAATTTTGTGAAATAGTTCATTTATTCTACTATTATTCCACCAAATATATCGATAATATCACAACCTACAACTCATGCATTAAATTCTATAAATTCAAATATGAGTAGTGTTTATTAAACACTCAGAACCACTTGTGATACACTTACATGCATCAAAAGGGAATGCACTCTACTAGCATTAGAAGGAGGGCCTTAGTTAAATCCTTGTGAACTTATGGTGTGTTTGATAATTTTAGTGAATTTTGATCAAAGATTAGTGAATTATTGGCATATTTGTGTTTCTTTTAGCATAATTGTGTAAATATCATTGAAATTCATGGTTTTAGACCAATCTTTAGGCTCATTTAGCTGAAGATAGGTGTTATTTGAAGATTCATAGTAAATATTTTCAAATGTATCTTAAGTCTAGAAAATCTTCCTCATTTGAAACTAGTGATGATAAATTTGTTCAAACATTGATTGATTCTTTGTAAATTTAAGTTTATTTAAGATTAGATGTGTAAATATCATTAATATTATCAAGTTTGGATATTTTTTTGAGCTTATTTAGTCAAAAAAGTTATCCTTTGAAGAGATTTACATAAATATGTGCAAATATTTCTTAAATTAGGGATCTTAAACATGAAAATATACAAATAGGTAAGAATTAGACTATTATTTACAAAAATTGAGCTAAATATCATTCATATTTGCAAAGATAAAGTTTTTAAGTCATTTTTTAAATAGGATTTAAATTTTACAAGCTATATCTACCTAGAGTTAGGAATAGGTCATGGTTTGAATCAAGATTACCTCTCTTTTCATTAAATGTTCATAAAAAAGCAAGAGTAGACAAAGGTAATCAAAGGGTTTATAAATCCCAACCTACTTCACCTATTGTGGTGCTCCTGTGTTCAATCCTTACCAAGGTATGGCTTGGTTAGGTGGATCTTCCATCAATGTGCCTAGATAGGTACATGACCTACCCAAAAATATTAATAAATATTTACCATCTTTTAGTATTAATAGTGTTGTTACAATTAAATAACATATTAAATATTTCAAGTCTATTTTAAGATTGGTAAATGTAGTGGTTTCAAAGCTGCATATGAGTGGTTTCTCACCCTTTTAGAGAATTATATCACTAGTTGGAATGATTTTAATAGAATATTTATTGATCAATTTGGTAAAATCATCAATCCTTTCATTCTTTATAAATAATTCACCAAAGTAAAGAGAGATTCTAGTGAACCCATCAAAGCCTTTAATGCTAGGTTATATAAAATGTTCAGTAGAACCATAGTTCTTTATAAAATTGATGGAGCCTTAGCTTTGGAAATTTACAAGGATGTTTTGGACCCCATGATTTTTATGGTTTTTAAAAGGTCTATTAGATTCATAAACACATTATCCCTAGCCTATGCCGAAGCTATAACAATCAATGATCAAATGTAACCTCAAGGTCAACTTGCATATGCCATCCCCAATGCTAACCCTAATTTTCTTACACTGAATGTCATTCCTAATGCCAATGAGAATGTGCCTACTCTAAATCAAATACCAATCTTAAGCCAATTTCCCTAAATCCATGATCATTCTAGCCAAAATTTAGGATTCTTGAATAATGTTATAAATGTGTTTCATCTATAAGACCAAAGATCTTTGATGCTAATAACTAGTAATAGTAATCAAGTTCAAAACTTAGAGGAACCAAATAATGAGAATGAATCTATACTCAAGATGGTTCAAAATTTGAGCACAGACTTCCTTCAATTATAGAAACAAGTAGATAATATTAAGGATAAATCCAATATAAATTACTCATATAAAAAGTTTAACAGACTTAAAAACTAGTTTCACAATGGTAACAATGGTAATAATAATAATAATAGTAATGAGTCATCATCAAGTAAGAACAATCTTATGATTAATATTTGTGATGTAGTTCTAAATTAATATTATAGAGTTTATAATACTTCAAAGCATGGTGAGTTATATTGTATTGAATTATGTAATGCTTTGGAGTTATTTAAAGATGAGTTGAATACATCTAAAGGTGGACCTAACAGAGATAATTATATAGGTACATCTATATCCTCAAGGTCATCTATGTTTTTAGACACAACCCTAATGGTAGAGACATTTGACTTCCCATTTCAAGAAGAGAATGAGCTTGAGGATATTTTTGACGAGGTTCATGCTTTCCAATAGTACCTAAAAAATACCTATCCTCTAAGGAATATGGAGAAGAAGTAACCTTTGAAAACTTTAACTCCACCAAATAATTTTTTACATGCATGATCCTATAGCTAAAAATAATCTAGAGCATCCAAGGGGAAGTAATTCTAAACACAATGTTGATTCATCTAGTGCTTTTACTAGGGGTGGATACAATATAATTGAGGACATGAAAAAGAATAAAGCTAACATCACACTACATGAGTTGACTCAAATAACTGAGCAAAGGGATTCATTAGTTGAATCTATATCTAATAAGCCTGGTAAGTCACCCAAGGCTGTAAATGATATGTTGCTATGTACAAGAAAAAGATAGATATTCCACATTTTTTGATAATAGTCAGAATTTTTGGTAAGAATTTGTATAATTTTTTGCTATATTTAAGTGATTCTACTAACATCATGTCTAAAGGTGTTTGTGAGAAACTAGGTTTGACTCTAGTTAAATCTGATAGGGTTGTTACTCAATTAGATAAATCTAGGGTAAAGTAATTAGAGAATTGTTGAATGTTCACATGCATCTTGTAGTTGAGCCAAGGATACAATAGTTTATAGACATCCAAGTGGTGTATATTCTCAATGCTTATGGAATGCTATTGAGTAGAGATTAAAGAATATCCTTAAATGGTTACATGTCTATTGACTATTCACACATGTAGCTTCCATGGAAGGGAGTTATAAATCAGATTAGAATTAAAAAAGAGCCCAAGATGAAATATATGATCATCAAGTACAATGAAATAAATTAAAGGGTCAACATGTTGAATTTAGAGTTAGGAGTTTATACTCTTGACACTTATATTGTATGTGACTCTAAAGATACTCATACTATGCCTGAAATATGGAAATTATTTTTTGATGGTGGAAGTTGTAAGTTTGGTTCTTGTGTAAGAATTATTTTGATTAATCCCCTTGGGAAAGAATTTAGTACTTATTATATTTTTCATGCACTAATAATTTGGTAGAATATGAGTCCTTAATATTAGTTTTATAATTTGCCATCAAGCACAAGGTCAAAGAATTGCTAGTTTATGGTGACTCTGAGCTAGTAGTTAACCAAGTTATAATCAAAGAATCATTGCAGATCATCTTACCTTAATAAATATAAGTTTAGAGTTTCAAACTTGATAGAGTATTTTGATGCTTTTAACATTATCTCAATTCATAGAGGAGAAAAAAAGCTTGTTGATGACCTAGCCTCAGTTGTAGCTAATCTTATGCCTAACCAAGAATCTAAACTAGGAAACCTAAGTGTTGAGTTAGTTTCATGTCCCTCAGTTCTTGATAATATTAACCATTTACAATTTTTCAGTGATGACCAATAGATTTTGAAATTCATGAACAATTTATGAGTATTTGAGGCTCACATCATTGATTAAGGTAATTAAAATGCTCTTGATAAAGACAACATTGATGAAAAAATTATGCAATTAAGTGACAATAAAATTCCCAAGGGCATGATTTCCATAGAAACATTATTTGACATAGATAAACCAGCTAAAAATGTCAAATTTCCCAAAGTAAATGGGAAATATTACAAACTAGTAGACCTAAAAACACAAGGCCAACCCCAGCTAGTGAATATTGGTACAACCACCACTAATGAAGAGTTGAGAAAAGCTAAAGAGCTATTGACCAAGTATAAATATATTATAGCATGGTCTTATGAGGACTTAAATATATTTTATCTTAGATCCATAACTCATACCATACCTTTAAAAAAATCTTTCAAACCTTTTACATAAAAATAAAGACCAATTAACCCTATGCTAGAACCCCTGCTATACAAAGAGGTCAAGAAGTTGTTAGATGTAAAGATATTTTTTCTTGTAGACACTAAAACCCCATACACTATGGCTTTAGATGTTGCATTGACATTTAAACTACCCCTTGGCCCCCTTTTGGTTAGATTATCTACCAATTCTTCCTTTATTACCCTCAGACCACTTCCTAATGCTATTAACTACCAGTCATTAGTGGAATTGGTTGAATTTAGGCAATTTTGACTATGTTCCTTTGACCACCATGATCAACCTTTGACTATTGATATTCAACCCTTAATCACCAATTATTTCCCTCAACCACTATGGTTAACCCTCGATCATCATAGTCAAACCTTGACCATCAATAGCTGACCCCAACTACCTCAAGAGTTAACTACAAGTCAAAATCCAAATGAATTTTTTATTTATAGTTGTTTGATCTATTATTTACATGATTAACACATAATTAGGATAAATTTAGAAAAATTTCTAGATAGCTTGTTGAAATCTTTCTTTCACCACTTCCTTTCCTCTATATTAATAGAGGAAGAGGAGCTATAAGGAGGAAAACTTCTAGGGGCATCATAGGGAAGAAGAAAAAGGAGCTACGTGAAAGATATCAAAAATCTTCCTAGATCCAAGAATTCTTCAAGCCATCAACTATAAACCACAATCTAAGTATATTTTTCTTGTTTTAAGTTTTAGTTATTTAGTTTTAATAGTTCTACAAATCTATATATTACCTCTTTAACTAGAACACTCTCTGACTATTATCAACCACCTGAGTACTAAACCTTTACCCTTGATACCTCTTAGGCTCTCTCTTGCCCTCACAACCATTAATCAAACTCTACTAGCCTACAAAACCTTTTTATAACTAACCCATAACCTATTCTATCTAGAACCAATAACCTATCCAAACCCATAATGACCATTGATGGTCACCCTTGACCACAACAATCACCTATTGACTGAGGATGGTCATCCCTCAACTGCAACAATCACTTATCAACCAAAAATGGTCATCCCTCAATCACAATGGTCACCTATCGACCAATGATTGTCACTATGTAAATCATTTTACTCAAAACAAAAAGCTCATTCCACCTCTCAATCTCAACCAAAACCCTATTTTCTTGACCTCTATCACTACACAGGCCCAAAAAAAATAACTTGACCACACTTGAACCTACTTTTGACAATTTAGCCTTTATCTTTAATGTTATTTTGTTAAAATAAGAATTTATTTTGAAAATTATTTATTTCCTTTTCTTAAGTACTTTCATTATTCTATGGAAACTTTCTTATCAACAACTTTATCAACATTAACTTGTCTTAAAATTTGGACTGACAACCTCTAAAGATGTTGGGTACTTCTTGGATCTATCCTGCTATGGAATCCACCCACCTACCTAACTAATCAACCATTTTCAGGTGTCTTTCTTATCTGAAAGACATCCTCCCAAGACAAATAGGAGTATCTACAACTTTTTAGATCATAGAGTGCAAACAAAATCTATGTTTTACTAACCTCACCCTTCCTTTTAGTTTTACATTCTTCTTCTTAGAAATAAATAAAAATTTATGTGAAACATTTTGGCATGCTTGGTGGGACCTATTTACATCTAGGTGATTTTTATTATTATTTTATACTCATTTAAATGAAATAAAAATTTTCTTTGGGCTTAAAATTAACATTTCATAGCATAATTATCTCATGTAACATAATTAATCAAGTAAATCAACTATAGCCTCACTTCTTTAAACACATACACCAAACCACTTACACCAAACTAAACATAATAAAATTTGACATAAGGCTTGAATAGGGTTTCATCTCCTAGTGGTAATCTTCATCCATTAGCTATCCCACTTGGATGTCATTACCAAGGGGAGAAGCCAAAACTCAGCTCTCTAGTTGAGTATAATCTCTAACAATCAGTATATCTTGGCTAAGCATAGGACACCCTTATCACTATAGTGTGTGAAGTGACGGGGTAGGCCCCAATATCAAGCCATGTATTGATTTCTAATATAGACCCCTTTTAGAGCCTAAACATAACCTAAAACTAACCATAGACTTCTTTTCTAGTACCCACTCTACCAACCAAGTTGAGTCACATAATTCTAACTTAAGTTGTAATCCAAAAGAGAGACAAAAAGAACCTTAGGATTTAATTTTATTTAGTGTGTGTTTTATCTTCTTTGACATTTTTATCTTCTCTTTGTTTGATTTGTGAGGAATCTACCCCCCTTGGGAAAACCTTATACCATCTTGCCTTCACCCAACTCATCTCTATTGCCTTGTTCAATGGGGAACACTCCTATATTTTCTCCAGGAGATCCCAACTTTATTAAACCATAGAATACAACCCTATTTCCTTAGGGTGTACCTTACATCAAGAGCCACTTGTGCTCCCAACCTTACCTACAACCAGCCCAACCATACCTACAACCAACCCATCTTTACCTATAACCAACTTGACCTCACCTACAATCAACCCAATCTCACCTACAATCAACCCAAACTCACCCATAATCAACCCAACCTCACTTATAACCAACCTAACCTCATCTACAATCAACCTAACCTCACCTAGTACTAACCCAACCATACCTACAACCAACCCATCCTTACCTATAACCACCCCAACCTCACTTAAAATCAACCTAACCTCACCTATAACCAACCCAACCTTGCCTAAAAATAATCCTACCTCATCTACAACCAACCAATAACCTCTCAACAACCATTTGATCATCATTATAACCAACCAACAACCTTTTAACACCTATTTGACCATTGTCATAACCCACCTCAACCTCAACTATCTCAACCTCACCAATCTTTGGTCTAACTATCTTAACCATCACATCAAATACCTCAAACTTATCAAATTTTTAATTATCTACCCAAACCATCATATCAATTGTCTAAACCCCCTTTTTTCAACCCTATTTATCTCAAAACCAAGACTTGGTCTATCCCCTCAACCATAAAGCAAAATTTTTAAACCAACCTACCTTACCAACCTTATCAAATCCAACCAACAACTATCAACCCACCTTATTAACCTTACTCAACCTCTCAAACTAGCCTACCTTATCAACCTTACCTACATTATCAACCTTACCCAACCTCTCAAACCAACCTACCTTATCAACCTTACCTACATGAACAACATTACCCAACCTCTAAAACTAACCTACCTTATCAATTTTACCCACCTTATCAACCTCCCCAAATCAAACCAATGACTATCAACCAAACCTTTCAAACATACCAATTTTATCAAACCTACCCAACCTATCAAATTCATCAACCATGTCAAACCAACCAACTTTATCAAACTAACTAATTAGCTCACAACCTTAAGAGTCATTGGTTCACCCTCCTCCTAGGAAGTATACCCCACTAGGATAATCATATGCCTCAATCCTTGACAAACTCTTGGAGGCTTCTATCATTATACTTCCTCCAATCAAACCCATAAATTGTTCTCTTCCAAAGCCCATTTGGTTTATAAAAATTTAATTTTGTATGTATCATCATACAAATGATCATGTGGTAGAGAGATGTTAATATTTTAAGATGATCATCCATAACCTTATTGACTAAAAAGAGGTCCCAAAGGATATCCTCCACATTATTCCCAACTTATCCTTGAATGTCTTCAAATAATCAAACATTAAATCTCTTTCTTTACCCATTATTGTGTAAACCAATAACCAAATCCCTCAAAAAAATGAGGCCCATCCATTAGATTTGGTCCTTAATGAACATATTATTGAGGAAACTATAATCAAAACCCTAACCAATTTACCTATTGACCAAGTACAACCCTCCCAACTTCCTTCAAAAACCATCATCACTAAGGAATAATCAACCTTAACCAATCCACTTATTTACTAAGTGGACCCTTCTAAACTTTCCTTTAAAACCATAATTAATGAAACCAACCTACCTCTTCCACTTCACCTTTTAATGGATCAACCTCTAACCAACCTACCTCTTCCACTTCCTCAAAAGGTGTAATCACCCCCAATAACCATACCTATTCCACCCACCATTTTAGTTAATCCAACCCAAGCTCAAAACACCTTGCTTATAACTAATCCAACCTCACCTCAAACAAACCCAACCCCAACCTCAACTAAAACCAAACCCATTTAATTCCTTTATAATCTACTTATTTTCATCTATCTAATGACATTGTCTTTGGTTTGATTCCCTTTTGAATATGGTCAAATATTTGTCACCTTACCTTACAAAAAAAATAAGCAAACCCAACCAACAAGTCAAAAAAACCGCCCATCCCACCTCCCTCAACAAATAAAATCAATCTATAAACTAAATCAATCAACCATGATCAAGCCAACTTTTAATCCAACCATAAGCAACTTAGCTATCAACCCAAACTAACATCAACCCTTCCTTCAATATTTCTTAAATCTTGGCTACCCTTTTATCCAAGCTACCCATACCTCATCTAAGCTCCATCCTTTGGATAATCTGACACTCTTGTCCAACCCACCTTTATCTAGGATGATGTTCCCAACATCATTTCTAGACCCTAACCCTACCCAAATCTAACCCAACAATCTTTCCCTCACCATACACCATAAGGGAGATCCTATCTGAACCACCACCTACAACTTAAACTCCACACCAACTAATAACTAAAAACTAAAAACCCTTAAGAGGTGGATGAATTCATCTTCATCCCTCTTAAACCCTCTTTACTAGCCAACATCTTCACTGTATATGGAAAAAGTAACTAGGGGAACTTTCTTTCCAAAAGGCTTTGACCATTTTTCATTTTTCAACCTCACCTTCAAAAACTTCACCTATAATTTTGGCCTTGAAAATTTTCCCTCATCTCAATATCACCTATGATCAACCCAACCTCACATATGACCAAACCAACCCTTGGCACTTATGATCAACTCAACCTTGCTTATAGCCAAACCAACATCACCTATAACCAATCAAATCTCAATTACTACCAAACCAACCTTAAACTTAAACCAACCTTGACCTTAACCCAACCTTTAACCTAAAACCTAAGAAATCATCCAACATCAATCATAGCTTTTATACCTATTTTGATTGAAACCTCGAATGATAGTAGTCTCTATTGAACCATCATTGATCTGCCCTTAGACCTCTTTTATCTTTTAAATATTGATCATCACCAATCTTTAGTGAACCATCATTGATCTACTACTAACCACCAAAAATCACTATCATAACTATAAACTTACCTAAAACATTTCCTTTTCACTACCTTACCTACACCTACATATCAAACCAACCCAAAACAATACCTAAACTTACTTAACTAAACCAAAAACTAACCAACACTTCTACTAACCAAAGTCTATCCATCATCACCTAACCAACCTTGCCTTTTTACTCTATTCATGTAACATCTTTTCCATGCCTAATCAAGTGTCAAAAAGTAGCTAGGGGACCTCTTCTCACCTAATTAGCTCAAACCATTTACATGTAAGTGTAGTTCTGGGGCATATCAAAACCTAAACCCCTTAATGTTTTGGCACTTGATTTTATGAGCGTTATTTTATTAAACTAAGTTCTTAGTCATCTTATGTCTAAATTAAGCCCATCCCTTTTTTAACCACATTCATTTCCTTATTTTAAGGAAAACCAATTAAAATAGGATCATGTGATTATCTGTCACAACCTTAACCTAATCCTAAGCATGGGTATCATGGCTCTACCTATGGCATGATTCTCATTGACACTTTTAATCCCTTATAGGATGAGTCCCCATGGTCATTGAAACTTAAACCTATTTTTCCCATCATTAACCTTCTAATTTTATGGTTTTGCCTCAAATAAATAAATCCTTTTAGCTTATATAGACTAGTTCATGTCTATACTAGCATAACATTAAAATTTGGGATACCAAATATCACCTAAGTCAAAAATATCTATCATTGGAGACTACTCCCTTAAAGGACAACTACCTAAAACTACCAAAAATTACTTAGAAAGGTAGACTACTCCATTAAAGGATAGTTATCACACATAAACAGAATCCAAAGCTTAGACCACTCCCTTAAAAGATTCTTAAACCAAACATTTATCAAGTAAGCAATCACTTAGAAGCTTCCTACATTGATCAACTTCCCAAACCCATCAAATAAAAGCATAAAAAAACCCTAAAATCAAAAGTAACAAATAAAGCAATCCCAAGAAAGCTTCAAACCACTTTCATGAAAAAAATTTAGACTTCCCACCTTGATTAGTCTACACCAAACTTAGAGCATGGACTTATCTATAGTGTTTCTTAAGTCACCTACAAGAGGGGAAATCCATCCCCACAAGAAGGTTACACTAATATTCATCCACCTACCATTCATCTCCACCTTTTACCCTCTACTAAATCAAGGGATTTTAAGCTTACTTGACACTATGTGATCAAGCTACTTCTTTAACTAATGAACAAACACTAATTCAATTTATGAAAGGGGATTATGTTCTTAAACCAAACCATATTACCATTATGGTCTTTGTAAATCAGATCATCTCAACCTCCTACTTTCATGACCACTTGAGAAGACATGTGTCTTACATCTTTGAGTCATTGAAACCCTAACTACCTAATTTTCACCCTTCCACCAAATGGGACAACAAATTTTAACACCACCCAACCAAAACTTTTCAAACAAACACAACATTACCACAACCATACACCTATCAAAGAACACTTTTTTTCCACAACCATGGACCTATCGAAGAGTACCTTATTCTCCACCAACAAACCAACCAAAATAATTAACCTCAACTTGGTCATTTTGGCCCACCTTTTGAACTTTTTGTGACCAAACCTTACCTCGGTCATGTTGATTGCATACCTACCTTACCATATTTGATAGCTTGTGCTACTTTTATGCATCAACCATTTAGGTGTCTCGAAGCATGACTCTTTGTGGTCCTAACATCTATAACCATTTTTATCTTCTCAAGATCACATCCTACCTTGGATACCTATGAATACATTGAGCTTACGTAGGAGACTTAAGTTTATAATAATAACCCATATCAGGCATACCTAACATTATAACATAGTTACCTTATCACTTTTCCTTATAGTACCAACCTTATTTTACCAGCTACCTCAACTATGGTATCCTAGTCTATGCACGATCTATGATATTGTACTTAGTCACATTTTGTATGCATGTTTGTTTTTCAATACCCAACTCACCTTATCACTCAACCTTATCACCTACTTATCCACCTATCAAACCTGTACCCAACTCTATTTTACCTCATTGATTCCTAGTTTGAGGCGGAACACCTTCTCCCTTACTTAGGGCATCCAACGTTCTACCAACTTTCTATTTTTATTTTGTATCTTATTGATACAAACTATGTAACAAAAAAGGGCAAAATGTATACACTAAAAAACTATACACTATAACTCTAAATGTTTCATTAACCTTTGAACTACCCCTTGGCCCCTTTTGGGTTATATTGTCTACTAATTCTTCCTTTGTTACCCTCATACCACTTCTTAATTCTATTCACCACTAGTCATTACTAAAATTAACTAAATCTAGCCAATTTTGACTATGTCCCCTTGACTACCATGGTCAGCGCTTGACCACTGATGGTCAACCCTTAACTACTAATAGTTAGCCCTTGATTTTAAGGTCATCCCTTGGCCATCAATGGCCATCCCTTAACTATTGATGGTCAGACCATGACCATCAATGATTTACCCTCGATCACTGATAGTTAGACCTTGACTAACATGGTCAACCCTTGAATATTGATAGTTAACCCTAACTACCTCATGAGTTAACTACAACTCAAACTCCAACTTATTTTTTTATTTATAGCTATGTGATCCACCATTTCATGATCAATACATGATTAGGCTAAATTTAGATAGCTTGTTAGACAACTTATTAAACTCTTTATTTCACCACTCCCTTTCCTCTATATTAAGAGAGGAAGAGGAGGTGCAAGGAGGAAAAATTATAGTGGCATCATAGGAAATAATAAAAAGGAGGTAGGTGTAAGATATCAAAAATATTCCCAACTCTAGGATTTTTTAAGCCATAAACTATCAACCACAAGCTAAGTATATTATTCTTTTTTTAAGTTTTAATTATTTAGTTTTAATAGTTCTACAACTCCATACATTACCTCTTCCATTAGAACACCCTCTAACCATTCTCAACCACCTGAGTACCAAATCTTTACCCTTGACACCTATGAGGCTCTCTCTTTCCCTCATGACCCATAACCAACCTCCAAGAACCTATAGAACCTTTTTGTAACCAACCCATAATCTATTATATCCAAAACTAATAACCTATCTAAACCCACAATAACCATCAACAATCACACTCAACCATAGTAGTCACCTTTCGATCAGGGATTGTCATCCCTTGACTTTAACAATCACCTATTGACCAACGATGGTCATCCCTTAACCACAGTGGTCACATGTCAACTGGTGAATATCATTATGTAAATCATTTGAATAAAAAAAATAAGCTCATTTCACCTCTCAATCTCAACTAAAACCCTATTTTACTGACCTTTATCACTACACAAATCCAAAATCAATAACTTGACCACACCTAAACCTACCTTTGACAATTTATCATTTATATTTAATTTTATTTTGTAAAGATAAACATTTCTTTTAAAAATTATTTATTTCCTTTTCTTAAGTACTTTCATTATTCTATGCAACCTCTCTTATCAACAACTTTATCAACACTAACTTGTCTTAAAAGGTGGATTGATAGTCTCTAAGGAAGTCATGTACTTCTTGGATATAGATTTCTAGGCAATCCACCCACCTACCTAACTAATCAGCTATTTTCTAGCATCTTTCTTATCTACAGGTCATCCTCCCAAGATAAAGAGAAGTATCTACAATCATCTAAATCATAGAGTGCAAACCAAATATATGTTTTACTAACCTCACCCTTCCTTTTAGTTTTACATTATTATTCTTATAAATAAAGAAAAATTTACATGAAACATATCCCATTAGATACTCCACTTGTGTAGCTAACATAGTACCAATCGGGAACTAGAATGGGGAAATCAGACTATGCATAGACTTTATAAATATTAATATAGCTTGTAAAAAGGATAATTGTCCTTTGCCTTCTCTTGACCAAGTTATTCAAATTATTAGTGGTTATACAATGATGTATTTTCTTGATGGTTTTTCAATTTATAACCAAGTGCTTGTGAACAAATAATATAGATTAAAGACTATATTCACAATTAAGTGGGTCACTTTTGCCTACAAAAAGATGCCATTTGGACAAATAAATGTAGGTGAAACCTTCTAAATAGATATGGACCACACTTTCAAAGGGATGATAGGTAAATTCATTATCATTTATATGGATGACCTAGCTATATTATCTAAGAATAGGGTGGATCATATCATGTACTTGTAATAGGTATTTTAAAGGTGTAGAAGGTATGGAATTTCTCTCAATCCTAAGAAAAATATTTTTTGTGCCACTGAGGGAAAATTGTTAGGACATGTTATAACTAAAAAGGGGATTTATATAGACCCTAATAGAGTCGATTCCATATCCAAGATAGAACTCCCTAATAGTAGAAAAGAACTATAATATTTCTTTTGGAAAATCAACTTTGTAAGAAAGTTTATTTCTAATTTTCAAAAAATTGTGAGACCATTAAATGATATGATGAAGAAAGATGCCAAGATCACATGGAATGAAGAAACTAGAAAAGCTTTTAAATACATAAAAGAGGCAATAGTGAAGGAACCAGTATTGATAAGTCCTCATTTCTAAAAGGATTTCTATCTTTACTCCTTTGCTTCTGACCATACAATTATAATTTTTCTAACTTAGAAGATAGATGGATGTGACCATCATATTGCATTGACGAGTACCAAGTTTAAAAATGTTAAGTTAAACTGCTCCCTGATTGAGAAAAAGGCATGTGATTTAGTTAAGGTAGTCAATAAATTTAAGCATTACATTCTTAGTAATAAGGTGCATTTAATACTACTAGACCCTGCCACTAAGCTCATGATTAGCCAATGTGAACTTGAAGAAAGGAGACGTAAATGGATGTGTGTGCTTTAATAATATGATATGTAAATTAAGACTACCAAATTGGTAAGGTGTCAAGGGATAATTCAGTTAATTACTAACATCGATCCCAAATTTAATGTCATATAGGTAGAGAATAGAGTTTACAACCCAATGATTGGTATGATGCATTTATTCATTTAAAAAACAATGGAACTTGTCCTACAGATCTTAACAAGGAGCACATGAGAGCTTGAAGGATTAAGGTAGCTCATTTCTTGATCAAAGATGGAGTAATTTTTAAGAATAATTATGAAGGGATATACCTAAGATGTGTTTCTAAAGAGGAAGCAACTAAGATCTTGAGTACTTTCCATGAAAATCTAGGAAGTGGACACCCCTCTAGAAGGAAAAAACACATAATATCCTTAGTACTAGTTATTATTGGCATAAAATCTTCAAATATGCTCAAAAGCATGTGAGGGAGTGTCATCAGTGATAGATATTCAACATTAAAGAACCTAAATCAACCATGCCATTGAAGCTAGTGATGATTGATAAACCCTTTGCTCAATAAGGATTAGATTTTTTGGGGGTAATCAACCTTAATTCTTTAAATGGACATACATATGTCCTCACTACTACTGATTACTACACCAGATGGATAGAAGTAGTGAAAACCAAATAATATAGAATATAATATGTGACAAAATTCTTGGAAGAGAACATATATACTTGATTTAGAACACTAGTATCTCTAATTTGTGATAATGGATCTACCTTTATATCCATTGAGAATACTAAATGGGCATATGATAACAACATTGTTCTCAAGTTTTCATCAAACCATTACCCTCAAGCTAATAGGGTCTCTCAATCAACTAACAAAAAATTGATGAAGGCTATCAAAAAGTCTACTACTGCCAAACCAAGAACATGGCATAAGTTACTCAAGTATGCCCTTTGGGCTGATATAACAAGAATAAAAAAATCTCTAAAGGCATCACCATTTTTGCTTGAATATGGTCAAGAACCTATGTTTCCCATCACTCTCAAGTTTCCAACATAAAATTTCATGAAAGAGTACATGGAATAATATTAGGAATTTACAAGTTCTAAGTTTATTGACATTATTCAAATAGAATATGAAAGAGAGGAAGATTTTGCCAATTTTTGTAGACTTCAAACCATAGTAAAGAGATGGTTTGAAAAACATTCCAAAATTAAGGTGTTCAAATAAGGATACCTAGTTATTCTTTGGGATAAATCATTTAAACCTAATGGAAAACATGGGAAGTTTAATCCCTTTTGGATTGGTCCCTATTAGATTACTAAGATACTAGAAGATAACACCTTCAAGCTCAAGGACTTACAAGGAGCCAAGTTTACATTGCCAATAAATTGGAAATATGTCAAGCACTAATTATTTCTTTCTCCACCACAAGTCCACATGGAGTAAAATGTAAGACTAGTTAGGATTAGTGTAGGTAGGGTTAGATCAATTTATTTTATACTCCCTATATGTAAATATTGCATGTAAATATTTGCCTACTTTCTATTTGTTTGCTGATTTTGTGTTCCCTTTCTCTTGTTTTGTTCCCTAATTTCAATAAGTATTTTGAGGATAGTACTTAATCTCCAATGCATGTAGTTTATAAAAATAAACTCCATAAATTAGGAATGTAGGTATGACTTCTCTAAATGGTTGATCATGGATCTTGGAATGTGAGATTGATGTTGTAGTTTTGATAAATTGGTAAGGGCTAGTATCTAGGTTAATTATTCCCTAAAATATTAAACCTTATTCTGATATTAGTATGATTCTAATGAGGATTGCATATGTAGGATGAAAATTTGAATTATTTTGTACTTAAAATACATTATTGCCTGGGATAAAGTTTGCAACCAAAGATGATTGTTTAAAGATAAAAATATTTGACCAAATCCCAAAACCTAGATAATATGGTTCCCAACCTTGATAGAGATATAAATATATTTGAAAAATAAAAAAATATGATCTTCAATGAAAATCCAAAAAAAATTTGATTAAATGTGATTCAAGTAATCTCCACGAGGGCTATGGATGTCTAGCTAGTAATGGAGCAAGGCCTAGAATGGAGCTAAAGGTATCTCTGTCAAGGCTATGGATGCCTATTTAGAATTATATCAATGCACAAGACTTCCTTAAATTAAATAATGATTCTTAATGAACATATAAATGTTCTATAAGTCAATGCTAATGGTTAAGGTCATAAAAATTAGAAAATTTTCCCTAAATCCTATGGCAAATAGTAAGTGAAATCAAATCACACACATAGCATGATTGAATTTTGATGTTTGAATCTAATTTTGTATGTGTGAGCCTTGTTTTAATTATGAATTGATCTTAATAGTGGTACTTGACCAAGTAAAATAACTATCCTAGTTATTAGTCTAAACTAGAGTCTTTGAATTCTAACATTTGGCAATGTTTCCCCCAAAAGTTGCCATTTGATGAGGTCAACATACCCCCATTTCTAAAAAGTGGGGACCCTTGTTTCAAATTTTACAATTTTTTTATTTGAATTGAAAAGGCCACTTGATTTAGAGTTATTTTTTGAAGGCCATCCACACTTGGTTCTCATTTAGCTTAACTAACATGTCTCCATTTGATCCTTGTCTTATTTTTCCTAATATTACTAATGGTTGATTTTTGTGTTTCTAGGTTTCAAGTTTAACAGAGTCTCAAGATTGTGAATAATGTCTAGGGTTTAGTCTTTAGTTATAAATTGACCCTTTGATTTATCATGGGTCTTTATTTTCTTAATTTGATTCATGTTTGAACATCTAAAAACCCTTAGCCTAAGTCTTTTGGATTGAATTCAAATTTAAGTGGGATCGAATTATGTGGGAATATTCATCAATTTTGACATGGTTTATATTTTACCCTAAGGTTCTAGTCTTGTCTAAAATATTTATCCTATGTTCTTCATGTCCTGAGGACCCTTAGTTACCTTTTATCTTCACATAAGCTAACTAAATGCAAGATACCTTTATATATTTTAGACTTAGCTTAAATTTTCTATCCTAAGTTCTTAATCATGTTTATTAGCATGAATAAAACCATAGTATAAAAACTTTATAATTAGTTATTTATTATCCATAGGATTTATGGATCATGCTTGGTCAAGAAAGGAATATCTAACAGTTTGCAGAGAATCTTCAAAGTCAATAAGTCAATCACCTAGATTAATGATGTGTATTTAATCGATAAAAATAGATCTAACTATATGAGATTGAAGTTAAAAAGTCAAAATATCTATGAACAAGCATGGAGATGATAAGTGGCATAACCATACCTCACGATTAAATCTCAAACACTATCCTAGAGATTGACAGTCTATAGTTAAGCATACACATTTTGATCAATGATGAGCATTAAATCAATAATTCAAAGAAGCCTAGGAAGAGTGAAAAGGTGATAAGTGTCACCATTATGGATATTATGTCATAAAATAAATGGTACATGGAATAAAGGATAGAACCTAAGGGATTGAGATCAATGGTGTGTGTTGATATGTGTAACCAAGATCCAATGATGCAAAATGAAAGTTGAATTTTCAAATAACCCAGGATGAATGCAGAGTTACCACATCATACAAAGAAATTGGCCTTGGAGAAAAATGGTAACTGGAAGAACAAATAAATCCCATATAAATGATAAATGGAAAAATCTTGGGTGTTGAGTACAAAGATCAACCAATAGTGTTTGACCTCCTAGATCTAAATCAATGGTACAAGGCAAGGTGGAATTTTCAATGAGCCTAGACCCAATGGGGTGTTGACACATATCTTAAGGGATAATGGTCAAATTTAAAAAATTAATTAATTAAATGACATGTCTATGCCACATCAGTAAACATGTTAGATTAAAATATTTCATGGGCCCAAAAATGCAAAGATATAAATATGAGATCTAAAGGTAATCTAAGTCATAAAGCTCACATAATTTGAATAGTTTTCTACCATTAAAGCTCTGTGAAAACTTACAAACAACCCTAGCACATATAGAATCCCTAATTTTACTTTATTTTCATTGTAATAAAGCCAAAAATAGTTGTATTGTCATCTATGCAAGGATAATTCATTTTAGAGTTGAATTTTAGTCTACTAGTGAGCAATTTTTCAAATTCATAGCCATGGTAGCTCGAAAGGGTGTCTCAAAAGAGGATGTGATGTTGTATTTAACCTCAAACATGGAATGAAGAGGGTTCAGTGACATTGAGTTTGATGCCACTACTTTGAATATAGGAGATAAAAATTGGTTTATGTTGTTTTAGACCATTGAATACCAACTCACCATCACCAGAGAAGAGGAGAAGAATGTGTCTACCAAGAGGCTTTACTATGACATAGTTGTAATTTAAATGACTAGTCTACACTATGTATCAACAAAACCTAAGGCATTCCACTATTTTTATATCCTTTATCCCATTTTTAAGGATGATAAAATAGATAAAGGCATGTTAATTAATGGACATACTCAAAAAAGGTAACCTATATCTCTATTATAGCTTTTGAAAACTATTATAAACTGCTCAAACCCCAAATTGACCTACCTTTTATCAATGCCTAAGCTAAAGAGAATGATTTAAAGGATATCCTTGGCATGTAGATATATTCTTAGAACCAAGTATTTTTAGACTTCAATAATAATATCCCTATCATCTAATTCAGACCTGGGATAAGGATGATTATGACAATGTTGAATAGGCTATGTGGGAATGCAACCACTACTTATGTAGACCTAGTCTGGGTACCCATAATCTAATTCATGGTTTAAAATATAATTAACCCTCTTATAGGTGAGATAATTAGCATATCATTAAGTATACAAATCTATGCCATCAAGCATAAGAAGAAAACCTAGTTTTACATGATGTCATACCTCTTGGATGCCCTTTATACAATAATAAAGGTTCCCAATCAAAGGGAATGATCCCCTATTAGAACACAAATAGTCTCATAATTTAATTCCAAGCTTCACATATTCAATTATAATGATCATATTTAAGTCATCTATGATTATGTCTCAGCCCTTAATGAAGCCACAACTAGTCATTCCATGGAGAGAGTCAACCCACTAATCAGGAAGTATGTTAAAACTATGGGAGATATTTGATTATATATAGATTTTATAGTCATCAAGATTAAGGCAACTTAGTACACTTATAGGATACCTATCCATGTACCAGACAAGATAGTTGAATAAAAAGTTACATATCAACTACTCTATGGCAGCGATGGTCTATGCAAGACCTAAATAAAGGGACTCCTTCATGGTTTCTCAATAACTATTGGGAAGACCATATTCAAACAATGGTAAAACATTGAAGTAGCTTCTATGCATATAACATCTTTCAATTTATAAATAGATGAACTCAAGCAATGAGACTCTTGTCTAAGGGTTAAGGAGCATTTGAAGATTAAGGGAATAAATATGCCTTATGATCATCAATATAGTGCTCTTGACCCTATGTACACAAAAGCATATTCATACTCTGAGGTCACCAAGAGATTAAAAGAACATAACCTTAGAACTAAGTCAAGACTAGAGAGGAACCATAAAGGAGATTGGAGGTGGAAACTAGGCCTAAGTAGTATCATTTGTTAAGTAGTGCACCTATTAGACCTCCATCAACCCAACTGTGAGTAGAGCAAAAAACTAAGGCATAAATTGAGAAAAGACCAAAGGAAAGAAGTCCTGATGAGATTACTTCTTATTAAACTCAGTTGGAGGAACAAAGATCACCTTTAGATGAGATTCAAATGGTATCTATTGGCCAAATTTGTCCCATATACAAAGATTATACATGGATAGATCAACTAAGAAGAGTTTATAATTAAATAAATGATCAAATGACTTTAGCAAGGGAAGAATATGGATCAGACTATCATTAAACATCATGTATAAATAGATAGATTAGTCTAGTTTCACAATTAATAAATGTACTTAGGAAATCAATCAGAGTCAAATATTGTGTGGATATGATGTTTTTCATGCCTTGAATATCCTCTATAATTTTTTTTATCTTGATGAGTTTTCTATCTCAATATATAAGCATTCAAAGATAAACTATTAGATTGGAATGTGTATGGGGATGTCAAGTTAAAGCTACAACAAATAGTTATTTAAATTCAAATGTTTCAAGGATGAATGTGTAACTAATAAGTGGCAAGATCTCGAGTGCCCATACAAATATCTAATAGTGTGCAGTGACTAACAAAGCTAGTGGGTCCAACCTGATCAATGGTGCATGATCCATGATACCAAGTATATCAATGGCATGTGGGTAGTCAATAGGTCAAAAGGTCCCTAAAACAAGATCAACAGTCTATGTTTAATTAAATAAAAATATCTAATGATGAGTGGTCAAGGATGATGTCAGTGGGTCCTAAAGATCCAATAGAGCATCTTTGATTGTGCACCTAAGATCTAATGAAAAAAATCAAGTCAAAAAGTTAGAGGATCTTGAGATCAAGTGAATGGATAACAACTATCATGATCTTAATAAACTATTAGATCAATAGTGCACATTTGATTAAGTAGAAGGAAGATCGATGACATGCATTCAATTGGACCAAGGATCTAGTAGTGCATGAGAAATAAGATCCAATAGTGCATAAATAATTTGATCGATGGTGAGTGAAGGGTCAATAAGAACACATATCTTGAGGATGAATGCAAAGATTCCATGTGGCATAAGTTTGGAAGTATATGAAACTAATAGCAGGATCCTAAGGATAAATGTGCAATTACCAAGTGTCACATTTTCAAATGTTGAAATCAAAATCAATGGGGATCTGATAATTGACATAATATGAGAAGCCCATATCAAGGTTAATGGTTGATATCAAAAGTCAAAACTATGAGACTTCAAGTATAGGTTTAAATGGTTCAAGTCAAACCAAGAGAAAAATTTTCAAAGGGTGCCATTAAATCTCAATCAGGACCTCTATTCAAAGATCCAAAGTATGCAGACTTTGTTTTCTTATGGTTTCAATGTTATTTCAAGATTTCATTCCACATTTGTAGTGGATTCTCAATTTAAACAGTGTTTAAAGGTATAAAAGGTATGTTTAGACCTAGTATAGTTTAGTGTCCAGATCTTCATGGATGATAACTATAGGAAAACCAATAAATGGATTGGTTTTTAATATAAAATAGACCTATACTTATATATTGAAATAGGGTCCAGTTTATGATTAATAAAGGAGTGTCTTGTTTGTCAACATGGTCATATCTTCAATTAATAGGTACCTATAGCCACTCAAGTCATACATGACATGGCTCTATTTAGATTCAAGGTATGAGGACTTTGTCCTTATAGTGAAAGTAAGTGGAAGGTGGCATGGAAGATGAAAATAAAGAGATCTGGTGGTTACAAAAGTAGTTAGATCATTCAATGTTGTTTAGATATTAAGGATATTTCTTCTTTAAAAAGATCATGACTCATCATCTACAAAATAAACTCTTGTCCTCTAGTGTATTTCTCAACAAATGAGAAGAACTTGAAGACTAATTAGAGAAAATGCAAGTTAACTTATTGATGAAGGGCTAGTCCAAATTGGATTAAGTGTAGTCAATCATTCATTAAAAGTTGTAATTTCATTAATTATTCTTGGTTAATGTTCTCCCTCTTCTCTCTTCTCCCTTTCTCTATATTACCCATTATTTCCCATTTGTAACCTCTCTCTCATATTTTGGATTCCCATAAAGACTCTTTGATTTTAAAGAGTAGGGGATTCTCTGAGATATATTGGCAAGATATGCTCATCTTGATAAGGCTAAAACCTATCAATAATTTGTAATAACCACCTCTTGATGTAATAAAATACTTTATTTAGCTATCTTTTACCTTGGATTAGTGTTTAGTGAGTTGTGAATGATTATTTTGTGATGGAGATTCATCCATATCCATTGTCCTCTTTCCTTTCCTCTTCTAAGGTGTTTTCAAGTTGTTTGCAAGTCTAGATTTATGTTATTTATATCATTCATGTAGGATTGGTGTGGGTCTTAGAATCCATCCTTGTCTCCTAAACCTAGTCTATGAAACACTTATGCAATCAGTTGGTCTATGAGGTTGTCTAAGTGAGCATCATCTTGTGTTGATATAATGTGTATTTAATTTTGTGGGAGTCTTCCATTTTTATTTGGTGCATCACCTTTTTAGATTTATTAAGATCCTTATTTCCCCATTTCTAACCCTTTTCTTAGTAGTATCATTAGTTTAGGTGATCCATCAAGAGGAAGTTTATCTTATCTAGAGGTTCAACCTTATTATAGAATACATATAGACTAGGGTTGTTCCCATATTATGACTAAGAGTGGGGGAGCTTGAAGAACTCTTACATAAGGGTTAAATATCATGTCATCAAATGTCATGAAAAAATGGATAGGTTAGTCTAGTTGCACATTTCATAAGTTTACTTAGGAGGCCTCTCAAAGCTAAATGATTGCATTAACATGGGGTTCGTCATGCCTTGAACATTCTTTACAAATTTCATGACTTTATGAGTTATTTAGGTTAGTTTCCCTTGATTTGATTAGGTTAGTTTCATTTCCTATTGTGTGTTTCCTTTTCTAAAGTACCTTCAGTACTTTGTTTTGTTTCTTTTGGTCCTTATTTCTTCAAGAGAAGGTTTTCAAAAAAGGGAAACCTTTACTCAATTTAGATTAGCTTATGAATCCATGTCCAATGGATCAGACAAGACAACTATTTTGGGTTATCAAGCATAATAAGAATTATTCCCTATGATTCTCCAAATACATTGGCCAAATTTGTCCCACATACAAAGTTTCTACCTAGATAGATCAACCGAGTAGAGTTCATTGTTGACCAAATGATCAAATTACTTGGGCAAGTGAAGAAGATGAACCAAAACATCATCAAACATCATGAAAAAATGGATAAGTTGGTTTGTTTTCACACTTCATAATTTCACTTACAGGCCTCTAAAAGCCAAAGGAATGAATGGACATGATGTTATTCATGCCTTGAACATTCTCTACAAATTTCATGGCTTGATGAGTTGTCTATCTCAAGATACAAGAATTTAAAGTTAAACAAGTAGAGTGGGACATGGTGTCCCCAAAATTTCACACTTAGAAATTTTGGGATACCCCTTTTAAAATTTATATCTTTTGTCTTATGTGAGTTAAGTTTCCTTGTTAAAACTAGTCCCCTGAATAAGGCTTAGTCTTTTTTAGTTTTCATTTTTATTACTTTATTTTATAATTAATTAAATTATTCCAAAAGGTTGAAAAGGCCATCACTAAAAACCCCATTTTCCCATCTTCTCAAGAAGATAAAAAAATTGGGTTCACTTTCAGGCCAACTCAATTTCTCCAAGTAACTTTACTTATCAAATGAGAAGCAGTCATCACAATCTTGATCAACACCACTCAGTTCAAACTAGAATTATGAAATAAGTTTACTTCTCATCAAAATTTAAAAAAATTAGTTATGTAAACCCATATAACACTAACTAGAACAAACCAGGGTTTCAAAGTTACTTTACTTGCTCAAAATCATAAGTAAAAGCAATGAAGGTCCGTAATTCCAAAGTACTCACAAGTCAAGACCAAATTGGGATTATGAAGTTACTTGACTTCAAAGGCCAAATTAAGAAAATTAGTCCATGAAACTTGACAAAAATATAAGTGCTTGCATGACTTCCCTCACACATGTTTCTTATTTGTCATAAATTCAAGGTTTAATATAAATATTGAAAATTCTAGCGTATTTCCTACCTAGCTTTCAAGTTGTCTGACCAAGATGTTATCCCTATAGATCTTGATCGACACCATTTGAGCCTCTGGAGCATTTTTTTAGTGATTTAATCAAGACCCATTTTCATTATAGGCATTTTTATTTCCCATTTTTTTTCTTGTTCCATTTATGATTGAAAATCACATTTTTCTTACTAGTGAGTTTCCATGCACCATTTTGAAGTTTCTCTATGTTTTCTTATTTTTTGTGTGTTTTTATGTAATTATTTCATGTATAGTGTTGCTTAAAATATTTTAAAAACTCTCATAAACACTTAGAATGTAAAAATCTTGGTTAAAATCCTAAAAATAATGAATCCTTTGAAAGAAAACCTAACAGTTGACCTATCTTTGCTTACTCAGGTTTTCCATTACTATATACTTGTTGAAAGTCTTGAAACCCAATAACTTGCCCAAATAAATCCAATAAATTACCCAAAGGGAACTACATATTTTAATGCTTTTTTACTTAGATATTTCATCACTAAATACTTAAGGAGTACCCAGACCTTCTTGGGATTGTGATACCCTACCACTTACAATAAGTTACTTCAGGTTTTCAAAACCTTCTACTAATGGAAGTTCTTAATACTTGAATATTTCTTAGGAATGTTACTTAAGAAAATAAATTTATATATTTTCTCAACCTTTTATAAACAAGTAGGAGAAATCACAAAGTGTTCAAGAGCACTTATCAAGCATTCCTAGTGTTATCCAATACAAATGTCAGGATTAGAGGAAGAAGTAACTAAAGTAGAAGTGCAAGCAACTCTTACTAAAGAAGTCCCTAAACTTGCACTTGAGGAAATATTAGGACCAATTAGGAAGGGTGGGATAAAATCAAAGAAAGATGTGAAATCATAAGAACCAAAGATGAAGTATGAGTACAAGGGGTGCTTCATTGAGTCTAGTATTGTATCCAAAGTGTTATAAATCAGTGACATAGATATGGTGCATGTGTTCATAACTGAGTTATTAGAGAGATCCAAATCTATCACCAAGACTCTACTCATGCAAAAAATGACCAATAGTGGAATCTTATGAGTTGTAGCTTTCCCAAGTTCTACACAACTACCTAAGTTTATCTTAGAATGTAACAAGTACTATGACTCTCTCACTAGAATAGTGAAAGACACTTTAGGAAATATGGTAATCAAGATTGATGTTCAATACTTTGATTATTATTTAAATATCCTAATAATGCCTAAATTAATAGATTTATCAATAGAGAAAGCCATGAATCTCTAGGAAATATAAACTTCAGAGTGTATCAAGGTAATGAACATTAACTATCTAAAGAAAGTAAAGAAACCCTCGAGGTTCCCAAAATAGATAGTAAGGGTCTGACTTCATTCAAGATGTTGATGACATCACCCAGTTATTATGTAGAATCAATGGAGAGAAGAATAATAAATGATTATCCACCTAGATGTATGCATACATCAAGGCCATTGATATCAATAAGAGTTCTACAATTATTGAGTGGTCAAGCGTGATAAGTGACAAAATTAACCACCAATTGAATAATGTTTTGGAAACTTTGGATTTGAATTCCATATTGACTACAAAAGGGACATTATCATTATAACCCATCTATGAATATTACCCCCAATTGGTTCCTTTAAAATACTTCAAGGATTATAAGAGGGTAAATGATGTATTCTTTTATGAATTAATTTGTAAGTTGAATGTTGCTCTAAAGCCCAAGAGAGTGTCTAATGTGGATTGGGAAGTAGTTTCCTATTTTGGATGTGTATTCATTCATTTACTCAATTTCACATACATTAGAGTTGGTGACTTCTTAGGCACACCAATAAAATTACCAAGTTATCCCAACGATAAATGGATTCTCATGGAGTTTTTTAGGAAGCTAGTAGAATTGCATGACCTATAGTTAAAGGTTCACTATTCTTCAGTTAGTTTTCCCATTTTTATTGGTAACTATCATTGTGAAAGCATATAAAAAGCAAATAATATGCAAAAAAATATGTATTACAACTACAATCAAACCCACTTTGAAGCTAGAGAAAATTTTGATTGCAGAGGCATAGCTCAAAATATAGTTTCTCTTGAGTATATGCATATTCTTGTACTTGAAGACTTTTGGATTGATTGTGGGGATGAGTTTGAAGTAAGAAGAAAAGACAATAGTAGATTGAATATTGATAAAATTTATTCTTTTGATTTATAAACAATTCCTAAGGACATGAAAGATGATGTAATAATAATTAGTGATGCTTACCATGCAGTAGGAGGAGATAACACTCCACTTTTAGAGATTATTTTTGGTAAGGATAAATTTAAAACTATTACTGAGATAACAACTATGGTATTTTCCATGAATTCCACATGGCTTCTCAATAAGGAATATTGCATGGATTTAATGATCAAAACTACTCTAATAATTCAGAAGATAAAAGTGTTGCAAGGGGGAAACAGTCAAGAACCTAAGAAGAAATTGAAGTTGAAGAATAATGTTGATGACACCTAATCTATGATGAAGGATAAGGAACCAATCTATCCATCTATCACTACATCTCCTATGGTCCCCTCCATATATACTTCTCCCATCATTATTACTTCTAATGCACCTACCATAGATCCATCAACACTCAGTCTACCTCTAAAATCTCATTGCATCAAGCCTCTAGAGAAACACATTCAGAAGGTGACTGATGTTCCTCCTCCTCCTCCTCTATCTTCTCTACCTACTACTCCACCTCCACCTCCTTCAGATGATCAACCCACCACTCAAAAAGAGCCAAAACATGTAACTACTAAATAATTGACCCCATCTTAGGAGGTTTTATAAGAAAATAAAAAGGAAATAGTTGAGCCAAAGGTAGTAGAGGTAGAGGAATCAAAGGATAAAGAAAAGAAGGAAAAATAAAAAGAGAAAGAAGTAGAAGCTAAGAAAGAGGTAAAGAAAGAAAAATATGAGCTTATTATTTCTAATGTTGTTCAAAATACTCTAGATGTACAAGAAGTTCCTCCTTGAGAGATAGTGGTAAGAAATAATCAGTAGTAAATGGTTTTACATTTATCTACTTTAACAAACACAAACTTCTCATCATGGTTATAATTTCAAATAGTACCTAAGATAAGAGAAGTAATAAATTTGGATGAGATTGACTTGTAACTGATAAAGAGTCTTGATCATAAAGGAAAGAATCCCAAGAGTGATAAAGTGACTTCCAAGTTGATAATTGAGCCTTTTAGCTAGAAATTTGTATAGATATCAGCTCCTCCACAAGATAAGGACAAATGTGAAGTCACTTTATAAGACCTAATAGTTACAAATATATCACTTACAGAATTTACTATAGAAGGCTTGAAATAAGACATGTAGACCTTGATTAACATTTTTTTTCTAGAATCTTGATGAAGAGAAAGTTGATAAATAAAAGTTGGAGTAAAGTGCTAAATAGTTGTTTGAAATATTTTCAAAGGTGGCAAGATCTGATCCATAATAATCATTACTTTCAGGAGGTTAATTTGATCAATAAATAATAATCGAGGTAGAGGAAACTAAGGATAAGGACAAAGCCATTGATTAATGGATAAAGAAGATACTACAAACTACATAAAATTGGTTTCCTAAAGTCCCAAGCACTCAAACTGATATTGAAAATAAACAAGCATAGATAAAGGTAGTGGTGAAGGAAATAGAAAAGGAGAATGGAATCTCTGAATTATAATAAAAAATCCTTTAGAGAATAAATTCTTTAAGTGAGAAGGTTCTAATTAAAAAACAAATTATTCCAGAAGGATCAATAAAGAAAGAAAAATAAGAGGAACATATTATATCTTTTCGTATGAGCATTCTATTGACATAGTGGATTGCACTCGGGGCAAGGAGCTTGAGCTCATGCCTTCCACACACAATAATGGAAACTCCCCTCTCACCTGTGGGACCAGTGAAGCTAGAGGGGAGAATCTCTAGGTAAGGGCTAGCTCCCTTTGATGCATCTGATTTGTTCTAGTAAGTGCTCACACACACACACACACACACACACACACACACACACACACACACACACACACACACACACACACACACACACACACACACACACACACACACACACACACATAATGGGGGGTGAAAAGGGAGAAAGATTTCAGGAAAGCAAACTACTCTAAAGGAGGTGATGCACCAAAATAAACCAACTTTCTCACACTCACACTTAAAATTAGACAAACACATACATACACTTCAAACTGGCAGAAGGACAAGGCTACAAGAAACTTGGCAAGGAGGCTTTAATGGAAAATGTAGAAAATAGAGATTCACCAAAGGTGCTGTGAAAGGCACACTGTATAGTAATTTCTTTTATTTCTACACTTCTTAATACATCTCTCCTTATCAGCTATAAAAATGGCACCTTATAAACACCAAGTATGTTGGTGTTGAACCTGTGGAAGCATCAAGAAGCAATGACTAAACACAAACTAACACTCAGACATACACAGAGATATCTAGCCATGATAGAGGTAAAAAATACATTTATTGATTCAGGTGAAAATTTTCCAGGGCTACACCTTACAAATGTGGAATGATTTCTCAAAGACAAGTCTCCAATATATAGAGGAAGAAAAGGGGCCTTTTGGCACCCTTTTTTACAAGTGACCCATGGTAGGCACTATGTCAACCACTGAAATAACTTCTTAAATCAACACCTTCTTGCGTCACTTGGATCACTTCATCTACTTCTACGTGATGGCCATTCTACTATCAAGATTTGAATTTATGAGCCATGCCATTTTCCTGCTCTGCAGTGCATATTGAAGAAAATCAGTCACGTCGACCAGTGTTGTGCCTCTTTGATGACTGCATGGTAGGCACTATGTCAACCACTAAAATAACTTCTTGACACCTTGCTACATCACTTGGATTGCTTCATATACTTCTGTGTGATGGCCATTTTGCTATCAAGATTTAAATTTATTAGCCACACCATCCACCTGCTCTTTATTCTCTAGGCTCTTTGTCCTTTTCTGCTCCTTCAGCCCTCAAGGGCAATCTTCTGGTGGGTCACTGCATTCTTTGGGCTCATTCCATGGTTAACGCTTGGGCATTTAAAAACCAATGGCTTTTCCACAACTTTAAATTTGACATCTTCTGGCCCGTCATCCCTAGACTCTCCTTTAGCTCCCTACCTTGCCGCTTTCACTAAGAGTGCATCTACCTTTGACACATGTCATAATCCACTGCTTGGGCACCTAGAAGATAGTTTGAAATGTGGACTTTGACATGTGAGAATTTCTACCAAGCTAATAATGGGACGTGGTAGCATCTGCTTACATTAGAGGGCCCTTTGAGAGTTAAGTGGAAGTTGACACGTCGTTAGTTCTATAGAACCTTTAGCTACCTTAGAGAAATTTTTGGGCCCTTTTCTAGTTCTTAGCAGATGTTGACACTTGGCACACTCTACATAGCTCTTAGTAACTCATTTAGGCCCACCATAGTCTTCCTTAAAGCCAATAGGAGAAACCAATAGATGTTTCCACCTATCGGCCTCCATTGAGCCCTATAGAGGACACATGGCACATTTCACTACTCCTAAAAAAGCATGTTGAAGCCCTTTGTGATTACCACTTGGTGATTTCAACGCTCTGGCTTCCCTAGTGTAAAATTTGACACTCTCAAGCCCGTTGTCACTTCTCAACTTGATGGTTAGTTTGCATGCTTAATTTTGATGATTTTTGGGACATCACCATCCTTGGCAAAGTTCATCAGGCCTTTTTCTATGCCTTTTCTGCTTCACAGGCTTTTTATTTCGAGCCTTTTTCCCACAAACAAAAGTCTGTAGGAATTAGCTACTCTTTTTCCTTTTCTTTAAGCTCTATTTGAATGTTCTCTACCCTCTACAAGGGCTTTTGGATCTTGAACTACCCTCTGACTGTAGGGCACACCCTTGAACCAACCCATTAAACCAAAATTTGGTTCAACGGTTCAATGGTTCAAGACTATGCACCGAGCCAATTGAACCATTTGCTTTGAACTAAATGTTGCTTGAACCAAAATGGTTGAACCAAGTCATTAAACTAATTGGTTAAACCAAAAATGGTTCAATGCTGCACACTGAGTGCTTTTGAATTGTTCGCTAGATTTCCTTGTTGAACCATTTGCTTGAACCAATCCATTAAACCATTCACTTGAACCAATTCAATGGTTTAAAGCTGCATGTCAAGCCCATTGAATTAAGCCCTTGAAATTTCCTTGTTCACTTCTACCTTTGAACTTGCACATTAAACTAGAGGCGTTGAACCAAGTGATTGAACCAAGTGATTCAACTGAGTGATTGAACTGGTTCAACAGTTCAATGTTGCACACCGATGAACTCACTGAAGGACTAATAGACTAAAAATAAGTGATGAACCATTCATTTGAACCTACTAATGAACCTACTAAAGTGTTAAGCCAAAGTTTCAAGGCATTTAACCAACTCATTAAACCGATTCAACGGTTCAATGGTTCAAGTGACTGCTGCGCCAAGATCGGTGAACTCTTTGCTAAACCAAGCGATGAACTTAAAGATTGAACCAAGGCTTAAAAATGAAGCAATGAACTTGAAACGATGAGCCAAGGATTGAACCAAGATTGGTTAAACTACTAATTGAACTAAACCATTGAACTAGTCTGTTGAAATTTGCCGATTGAACTCTGCATTGAACTTAGCTGATTGAACCAAAGTCGAAGAACTACCGATTGAACTAAATCTTGAAATGAAGTGATGGTTTAATGGTTTGAAGATGCCAACCTTCCTTGTGAATTCCTTCAAATGAAAATCTTAAGAAACTTTGTAAAAAAACTTTCCCTTTTTGACTGGTTCTTCAACTATCGAAAGAAAACCTACAGAGTTCATAGAAATGGACCTACAAAGTCCATAGAAAACCAAGCTCTGTAGAGTTTATAGAAATAAACCTGCAGAGTCTGTAGAAATTCTTGGACTTGTGCAAAATCAAAAAATGAATTGGCCTTGAACAACAAGGGAAGAAGGGGACTGATTTTTTGCCCTATTGGGCAAAAAATGGTCAACAAATTGGTGACTCCTAGGGGAAGCATGCCTGTTATGCTTAGAAGGCAATTGCCTTAAAAATCCATTAGGCATGGGGTCAGATTGTAACTTAAATATTATTAATAGCTTTGATAAATCTAGAACCAATCACGTAGATTCACCTCAAAAGGGAAAGAAAACACAACAAAGCTAAGAAAACTACTTGTGCAAATAACACTTAGGGGAAACAGGGAAAGAAAACTGAAAGCAACCTACTATATACAGCTAACCAGGTATTTTTGATTCCCTCCTAGATCAAAGGGAAAGCTTCTAATGTCTCCTTCATTTGACACACCCAATATTGATAATGGATCCCATAAGGAAATATTTATGTGCAGCTTCTTCACTTGGTCTATCATGTTGATCTGAGGATTTCTCCCTTCCATATTTTCTTTGGGGTTGCTTGCAACCTCCTGAGGCATAGGTTAGGGAGCTGAATGTATGACTAGTAGCCTAAAATTTGGGAATTTTTGGTTCACCTATGGTGGAAGAGATGGTGTGTATGTTTGAATAGTTACTTGAGTTTCTTCCATAGCTCTCCCTTTGGATCTTGTGTTGGCTGCAACACAGTCAACCTGATTGTCTACAACACCTACATAATTGATTGCATAAAACTCACCTTCCAGGTGGTTCATAAGAGTATAGTCAGGCAGACTCTAACTGCTGCTTGTGTTGGGTTGCATTAGAGCCTTAAAAACTTGGGAATGAGTAGCTACCTGATTGTCTATCACATTTGGGTAATAACCCATCATCTCATTTATATAAGTGGCTTGCTCCTGACCATATCCTGTGGTTGAACATCTTGGCCATTCCTACACCAGATTGTTTTGAATGGGCATCATGACCTTAGATGATGAAGGGGGGCCTGGGTTGTAGCCTTGAAATGGTTTGGTCTGAGTAAGCTGACCCCATCCTTGATTATAGTTTTGGAAAGGGGGTCTAGGGGCTTGGCCATAATGCTAGTATCCCTGATTTTGTCTGTTGCTTTGAGCTTGTTGCCTTTTAAGAGCTACAAGTTCATTTGACATACTATAAAATAGACTCTTAACTTCATGAAGCTCATTGGATGGAGCAGTAGCTGGTTTCTTTATGCTAGGCAGAGGAGCTAATGTGGGATCAATGGCCTGAATTAGAGGTAGCATTTTTGGAAAAAGTGGCATGTGGGGTCTAGGGGCTATTTTCCTAGCCTGTACTAAGCAATTTTTAGCTGCTATGGCTATGTCATATGTATCAAGCAGCACATGCCCTCCCATGGATTGTATCATCATAGCAATATCACTATTTAATGCTCTTAAATAATATAGGAAAGCATAACTAGTAGTTGGTCTTACTAGAGTGGGGATTCTATCCCATGTCTTCTGAAACTGTGTGTTAAAATCCTACATATATTCGTGTGGGGCTCTCTTCATGGTCATCAGCTACTAAGCAAGTGAGAGGTGGTCACTCTTTTCTCCAAAATGGTTTGTCAATTGAGTACCCAATTCATTCCAAGAATGGATTGAATTTATAGGCAAAGTCCCATACCAGTCAAGAGCTTTGCCCTTGAGAGATAATGCCAGTGATCTAATTGTGATATTTTCCTCCATGACATATGAATATTGTAGAGGTTATAAATATTTCTAATGTGTTCAATAGCTATAACATGCCCCTCTCCATTAAAGGGAGGCACACTTTTGGGGACTGCTCCTAGAATTGGGTCATAATGTTGGAGGTTCGAGGGACTCTGACCACGAAAGGTCACAAAGGGTAATACCTTAACTATAAGGGGATTCAAATGGGGTACTTCTCTTGTGAAGGAAGCACCTGTAGCCAGATTGGGAAGATGTCTCACTAAATAAGAATGAGTCTCTTTGAACCTTAGTCACTTTGCTAAGTTGAGAGGTAATTTAATGAATTCAATAGGGACACCCTTATTAGCAGATCGTGTGGTGACTTTAGGCATTGGAAGTCAGATTGGTCTTTGATTAAGAAATGAGGTTCTTACAAGTGGAGTCACTAGATGTTGTAAATAGTTGATTTGTTGTAATATGACTAGCATCAATCCTAAAACCTTACTGAGTTGTAAAACTAGGTCCCACTAGGCGTGCCAAAAACTGTTGACACAGTGGATTGCACTCGAGGTAAGGAGGTTGAGCTCCTGCCTTCCACACACAACAATGGAAACTCCCCTCTTGCCTATGGGACTAGTGAAGTTGGAGGGGAGAGTCTCTAGGTAAGGGCTAGCTCCCTTTGATGCATCTAATTTATTCCAGTAAGTGCTAACACACACACACACACACACACACACACACACACACACACACACACACACACATAATGGGGGTGAAAAGGGAGAAAGATTACATGAAAATAAAATACTCTAAAGGAGGTGATGCACCAAAATAAACTGACCTTCTCACACTCACACTTAAAATCAGATAAACACATACATAGACTTCAAACTGGCAGAAGGACCAGGCTGCAAGAAACTTGGCAGGGAGGCTTAAATGGAAAATGTAGAAAATAGAGATTCACCAAAGATGTTGTGAAAGACACACTATATAGTAATTTCTTCTATTTTTGCACTTCCAAATATAGCTCTCCTTATCAACTATATAAATGGCACCTTATAGACACTAGATATGTTGGTGTTGAACCTGTGGAAGCATCAAGAAGCAATGACTAAACACAAACTAACACTCAAACATACACAGAGATATCTAACCAATATAGAGGTAAAAAATGCATTTATTGATTAAAGTGAAAATTTTCTAGGGCTACACCTTACAAATGTGGAAGATGATTTCTCAAAGACAAGTCTCCAATATATAGAGGAAGAAAAGGGGCCTTTTGGCACCCTTTTTTACAAGTGACCCATGGTAGGCACTGTGTCAACCACTGAAATAACTTATTGAATAGACACCTTCCTACATCACTTGGATCACTTCATCTACTTCTACGTGATGGCCATTCCACTATCAAGATTTGAATTTATGAGTTGTGCCATTTTCCTACTCTATAGTGCATATTAAAGAAAATCAGTCACGTCGACCACTATTGTGCCTCTTTGATGACCGCATGGTAGGAACTGTGTCAACCACTGAAATAACTTCTTGACACCTTCCTACATCACTTGGATTGCTTCATCTGCTTCTGCATGATGGCCATTCTATTATTAAGATTTGAATTTATTAGCCACACCATCTGCCTACTCTTTGTTTATTGGGCTCTTTGTCCTTTTCTGCTCCTTCAGCCCTCAGGGGTGATCTTCTGGTAGGTCTCTGCATTCTTTGGGCTCATTCCATGGTTGGCACTCGAGCATTAAAAAACCAACAACTTTTCTATAGCTTTAAATTTGACATCCTCAAGCCCATCACCCCTAGACTTTCCTTCAGCTCCCTGCCTTGCCCCTTTCACTAAGAGTGCATCTACCTTTGACACGTGTCATAATCCACTACTTGGGCACCTAGAAGACACTTTGAAACATGGATGTTGACATGTGGTGGCTTCTTCTGAGCTGATAATGGGATGTGGCAACATCCACTTACATTAGAGGGCCCTTTGAGATTTAGGTGAAATTTGACACGTGGTCACTTCTGTAGAGCCTTTAACTACCTTAGAGAAATTTTTGGGCCCTTTTCTAGTTCTTAGCAGATGCTGACACTTGGCACACTCTGCATATCTCCTAATAACTCATTCAGGCCCACCACAGTCTTCCTTAATGCCAACAGGAGAAACCCACAGATGTTGCCACCTGTCGACTTTTGCCAAGCCCTATAGAGGACACGTGGCATGTTTCGCTACTCCTAAAAAAACATGTTGAAGCCCTCTATGGTTGCCACTTGGTGCTTTCCATGCTCTGGCTTCCCTGGTGTAAAATTTGATGCTCTCGATCCCATTATTGCTTCTAAACTTGATGGTTAGTTCACGTGCTTAATTTTGATGATTTTTGGGATGTCATCATCCTTGACAAAGTTCATCAGGCCTTTTTCTACAGCTTTTTTACTTCACAGGCTTTTTATTTTGAGCCTTTTTCCCATGGACAAATGTCTACAAGAATTGGTCACTCTTTTTCCTTTTCTTCAGGCTCTCTTTGAATATTCTCTGCCCTCTTCAAGGGCTTTTAGATCTTGAACTACCCTCCAGCTATAGGGCACACCCTTGAACCAAGCCATTGAACCAACCTATTGAACCAAAATTTGGTTCAACGGTTCAATGGTTCAAGACTATGCGCTAAGCCAATTGAACCATTTGCTTTGAACTAAATGCTGCTTGAACTAAAATGGTTAAACCAAGTCATTAAACCAATTGGTTAAACTAAAAATGGTTTAATGTTGCATGCTGAGCTGTTCTGAACTATTCACTAGATCTCTTTGTTGAATTGTTCACTTGAACCAATCCATTGAATCATTCACTTGAACCGGTTCAATGGTTCAAAGCTACACATTGAACCCATTGAACTAAGCCCTTGAACTTTCCTTGTTCACTTCTACCATTGAACTTGCATGTTGAACTCGAGGCATTGAACTAAGTGATTGAACCAAGAGATTGAATCGAGCGATTGAACTGGTTCAATGATTTAATGTTGTGCACCAATAAACTCATCAAAGGACTGATAGACTAAAAATAAGTGATGAACCATTTCTTTGAACCTATTGATGAACCCACTAAAGTGTTAAGCTGAAGTGTCAAGGCATTGAACCAACTCATTGAACCAGTTTAATGGTTGAATGGTTCAAGCGACTGCTAAGCCAAAATTGGTGAACTCTTTGCTAAACCAAGTGATGAACTTAAATATTGAACCAAAGCTTAAAAATAAAGTGATGAACTTGAAATGATGAGCCAAGGCTTAAATCAAGATTGGTTGAACTGTTGATTGAACTATACCATTAAACTAGTCTGTTGAAATTTGTTGAATGAACTCTGCATTAAACTTAGCTGATTAAACCAAAGTCAAAGAACTGCCGATTGAACTAAATCTTGAAATGAAGTGATGGTTCAATGTTTCAAAGATGCCAACCTTCCTTGGGAATTCCTTCAAATGAAAGTCAGAAGAAACTTTGTAAAAACTTGCCCTTTTTGACTGGTTCTTCAACTACTGAAAGAAAACCTGTAGAGTTCATAGAAATGGATCGACAGAGTCTATAGAAAACCAAGCTCTGTAGAGTCCATAGAAATAGACCTGTAGAGTCTATATAAATTCTTGGACTTGTGCAAAATCAAAAAATGAATTGGCCTTGAATAGTAGGGGAAGAAGGGGCCAATTTTTTGCCCTGTTGGGAAAAAATGGTCAACACATTCTTGGGACAATGATTGAAGAAATGAAAACTTTAGAATAAGATGCTCACAATGTAAAAGTGGATATGGAGGACTGTATCTTTAATCTCACAAATGTTTGGTTTGAGAAAACTCTAACTCCTTAATAGTTTTTTCTTTGGTTTAAGTAGTCAATTGAAAAGGCTAAAACTGATTTCACATCAAAATATATAAAGGAGTCAATCAAAAGTCAATAATAAGTCAAGAGGCTAGAACCCAGACTTGAAAAAGTGAAATCTTAAGGAAAAAATATAGAAATAGGACTACTAAGATATGAGATAGAAAGGTAATCATTTTCCAAATAAGATGATGTAGCAATACAATTCATGATGTCCCAACATATCAAATATAGATAAAAGTGTAGATATGAAATTCATGACTTGGAATGATTGTTATGCTTCTTTTCTTGGCAAATTCTTCTTTCTTCTTCCATTTTTTTCTATTTTCTTAAAGTGATGTATTTAAAGTAATTTTGTTTTAAGTAATTAATTTGTAAGTAATGTCATTTAGTGAAGTTAATTTTAAAAGTAAGTTACTCTGTAGAAATGTAAGACTCAAGTAACTTGGTTAGACACCATTACTCAAAGTCATTTTGTAAAAAAATTACTTGGGAAAGCTATAAGTTTCATGCAAAGAGATTATTTTTCTTCAAAATAGGGAAACTGATAAGTGTTACATGTCATCAACCATTGGATGCTACATAGGAGAAATCTTAGGAGGACACCTCTCAATGGTTTTTAGTTTTTAGTGTAGTATATGGGTATTCAAGGAGTTATCTACTAATTGATTTTGATATTTGAATTAGTATAAATAATAGTGAGGGCTTATGTGCCAAAGCATGGTAATTTTTGGAAAGAAATTATAACTAAAGTAAGAGAGTTTATGGAATCTAAAACTTTGCATTTAGATTTATGAATTTTTCTTTTGTATGAAATTGCTTCAAAGTGAATAATAAGGAAGTTTATTTTTATGGAACTTTACATCTAAGGAGGTCATTTGGTGCATTTGTAAAGATTAAAATGGTAAAATTTGTGTTATCTTTAAATCTAAATATGAATTATAGTCTTCCTTAATCATTTTTTGAAAGGATTATCATCTCTTGAATGTTTATATATTTATACATATTCAATAAGCTCTGTAAAACTACTTATTATGAAGTACACTCTCTTTTTTCTTAGATAATCAAGTCTTTTCATTCTCTATTTTCTAAAACTTCTTTACACATTCTCTAAAATAATTGCTTACTACAAAATCACCTATTATGACTAATGAAATTCTATGATTAAATTAATACCCCAAATAAGATTACTTGCACATGATTTGTATAAACTGTGAATAAACTGAAGGTTGTGAATAGTTAGAAGTACATATACATAAGAATATGGGAGATTTACCATTAAATGAAAGGGATATAATCCCATGACTACCTAGATACTATTAATAATCTACAAAATATCTAGCCAATAGTTTTTGGTGACTCTATTGGGGTACTACAAACTTAACTCCCAGAACTAAAATTAGATTACCCACACAAGTCAAGATAGGTGCAGATTAACATTTAGTTCTCCAAAAATTCTAAATTTTCCAAGATGATGTTTAAAACATTAGATGAAACTAATGGCATGATTGTCTATTTAGAACACATCCTTTGTGAAGTTAAATTGACTTGTTAAAAATAGATGTGTTGCTTTTCTTGAGTTGTTGCATGTCTAGATGAATTTTTTTATTTTATGGCTTATTTTTTTTAAACTCTTGCATGTTAAGAAACTACCTATCAAGACTTTTCTTATAAACCTAAAATTACTCAAGTAAATCCTTAGAAAAATATTATAACTTCAATCTGGAAAATCAACCTTTCACCAGAGCAAGGAAAGCTCAAGGCCAAACTGATAATTTCTTTGAACTACAAGAATAGTTTAATTTTAGCTTTCCTATCTAAGCTAGAATAACAAGAGCTAGTCTCTCACCTATCATATGAGCACAAACTCTTGTGAATCAACTAAAACATAATTCCTTAGGAATAATCCAACCTATTAATCCTTAATTCCTTATTCTCATAAGAATGGTGCTACCACTTCCTGTCCCTTGGGGGGTAGTGATTGGTCCTCTAAATTTGACTCCTCGTCTCCATGACTTGCCAAAGGGGTCAAGAAAGAATTTTAAAAAGTTTAAAAGTGATGAAAAATAAATTCTAGATGAGAATTTGGTTTCTTTCTTTTTATCATGTGGAGTAATTAGGATTGAATATAAAGATGTCTTGGTTAGACTCTTCATTGAGACCTTACATGACTTAGCTACAGAATGATTTTACCATTTTGATCCTAACACTATATTTAGTTGGGCCACTATGTGTGAGAAATTTGAGAAAAGATTTAAAGTTGTCGAAGACTCTCACATATTGCTCACCCAACTGACTCAGCTATAAAAAAGACATGAACACATGCAAGATTTCATTGCCAAGTTTAATAGATTACTCTATAAAATCCTCAAGCTATTATTATTACTAGAGATAATCATTAGTGCTTATTCATCAATGATTAATTACCAAAGGCTAGCTATTAGCTATGTAGAGTGCATCCTGTTGATTTAGTAACATCGCAAAATATTTTTATAGAGGTTGAGGATGATTTTATCATGGTTAGAAAGATCAAGAAGACAACTTCCAAGGTGGAAAATTCTATTTTGACTACATTTAAAACCACAATAGATCTTCTATTGAAAAAACTTGCTAATGACTTATTTCAAGTTAAAAGGCAAATTATTCAAGGTGCTCATGATACTCCTACTAGGAATGCACCTAGAAGAAATTTTGATAGTCAAAACTAGAATCATATTATTTGACCTCTAAAAATACTAGAAATTGAATATTCTTTGAAGAACCACATTGAAATAAATGAAAAATATCATATGGCTACTGATTTTGATTAAAGTTTTTCTAATGAAGATGACTTTGTAGATCATACTAGTGACTCCAACATAGGCTACCTTGAATATCAATCAAAAAGTGATTATGAATAAGTGCTTGAAGAAGATCATAGTCACTCTTTTGTAGTGTTTACAAGGTCACAGACTCAACAAGCTAGTGAAAAATATTCCAAAGAATAAGGGAAAGAGAAAGAATACTCCAGATCAGATGTAAGCATTTTAAAAAGAGGCATTCTTCTACCTTCTTTTCTTGTTCTAAAAGATAAGTATGTAGCTTCTTCTTCTCAAGCTCATAAGCTAGTTACACATAATTTTGAAACTAATATTACTTTGTCTATATCCATCCCCTCTTTTGACATAATTGATCACATAAAGAAAATTAAGATTTAAATGTTAAAAGTTAAATACTTGAGATCTTATCTAGATTAGCTGAATAGACTAATCAAGTATGTTCAAAACAAAGGATAAAATAATATAGCCAATGCCTCTAAAGGTATTTTTCCTGCTTCTAAATAGGTTTCTTCCCAAAATAATGCTATAAATACTTCTCCCACATCTTAAAGAATAGAGCCATTTTATGTGTCTCTCTTGATCAATGGGTTCAAGTTGAGAAACTGTATCTTGGACTCTAGAGCCTCTAATAATGTAATGCCAACCAAAGTAGTTAATGCCCTTGGCCTCATTTTAACTAACTCAATAGGGAGATGTTATTTAATAGAGAGACAAGTCCCCTTGATTATAAAAATCAAAGATGCTTAAACTATTTTGGCAGCCTTTCTAGATAAAATACCTTAAATGATAATTCTGGTTGTAGATATTCTTATTTTTTTATAGAATGTTGTTAAGTAAAAACTTATATAAAGATCTAGATAGAGAAGTTAAGATGGATTGGTCATGTGCTCACATTCCAATCAAAAGAGTAAATCAAAAAATTGAGCTTGAGAAGAAGCCCAAGTATATGATTTATAAGTATGATGATCTAAGATCACAAATTCTTTTCAAAGACTCAGATCATGGATTTTATTACCTTGAATTAGGAAAATAAATATAAGAACCAAAAATACATGAGGAATAAGAGAAAATATGGATGTTGTAATTTGATGGTAGCTACTATTTTCTTGGGTCAAGTGCTAGAGTTATACTAATATCACCAGATGGTAGGGTATATCCTTTTATAAGTTTATATTTGAAAATACTAACAACATAATAGAGTATGAAGCATAATTACTAAGACTAGAACAAGCACAATAAAAAGGAGTGAAACTTCTTAAAGCACAAGGAGATGATGAGTTAATTGTAAGACAAATTTCAGGATAATATTAGGTGAAGAAAGATAAGCTAAGGCATTACCATGATTTAGTTCTGAATGCAACACTTGATTTTATAGCCTTCTCAATCAATTTTATTCCTCATGATCAAAACTCTAGAGCTGATTATTTTTTAGTTACCACAAATCTACTTAGGTTAGATCAACCACCCACACTTTTCCAAGAAGGTGACTATAGATTAGAAATGATTTTTCATCCAAAATTTCTAGAAAATGTCAATCAGTGGCAAGTCTTTAATGATGATAAATAGATAGTTGTTTTCCTTGAGCAGTAAGACAATTTTGAAGAATTATATTTTGAAGGAAGTAGTTCACTTCCACACTAGATAAAAAATGGTAATAGTGACCTTGAACATGATGATAATGAAGAATTAATTTAATTAAATGGAAATAAAATACCTAAAGGGTTATTTTGTTTAGAATAAATCTTTGATAAACACATTTAATTTATGAAGAAAAAGAAAGAGTATGGCAAGAATTATTCTCCAGAAGTAGAGTAGGTTAACTTGGGTCCTAAAGAAGAACCTAAGATGGTCAACATTGGAAAATGTTGTTCCTAAAAATAAAAAGAAGAATTTATTAATATTCTTAAGAAATACATGGATGTGTTCACTTGGTCCTACAAAGACTTGAAGACCTTTCAACCAAAAGAGGTACAACACTACATTCCACTTCAGTCATAAGTGAAACCTTTCAGGCAAAAGCTTCACCATCATAATCCAATAGTCTAAAGTACTATCTTTGCTGAAATTTAGAAGCTATTAGATGATAAAATCATTTATTCCATCCATCATTTAGGATGGTTATATAAAATTATCTTAGTAAGAAATAAAATTGGAGAAATACATCGGTGTGTTGATTTCAATAATTTGAATCAAGCTTCTTTAAAAGATAATTGTCCCTTACCAATCATGGATCATACCTTAAAATTGGTTACAAGCTTAGAAATTTTTTCCATGTTATAAGTATTTTTAGGATATAATAATATAAAAGTAGATGAATAAGATCAATACAAGATGACTTTCACAACACCATGGGGGACATTTACCTATCAGAAGATGCCCTTTAGGCTGGTTAATGCAAGAGTGACTTTTCAATGAGAAATGGACATGGTATTTATATATCTAAAAGATAAGAGCATTGTTGTATATCTTGATGACTTGAAAATCTTCTCCAAAAAGAGAGGTAATCACTTGGTTGATTTAGAAGAGGTTCTCGTTCAGTGCAAGAGACATGGAATTTCTTTTAATCCTAAGAAATCAATATTTGACATGACTAAAGGGAAACTTCTTGGTCACATTGTCTTAAAGGATGGAATTAATATTGAACCATAGATGGTGAAATCCATTCAAAGTCTATCTTTGCTTACTTCCAAGAAGGGTGTAAATTCCTTCTTTGGTAAATTCAACTTCCTTAGAAGATTCATTCCTAACTTTTTTGAGTTGACTCACCATATTTATGATATGATATAAAAAGAAACAAGATTTCAAGTAGAATTTTTAAGGTAAGTTGGCATTTGAAATGATTAAATTAGCTATAGCTCAAGCCCCAATGCTAGTTTCTCTAGATTCTAGTCAAGAATTCATTATTTATTACTAATCTTCTAAACATACCATGAAAACCATACTTATATAGAAGAATGATGAAGGTATTGAGTCCCCCATATCTTTCATGAGCTATCCATTGAAAATATTTGAACTAAAGTATTCATAGATGGAGAAACATGCCTTCATCATAGTTAAATCTTGCAAATATTTTAGGTACTATACATTATCTTCGCATACTATAGTATGTGTACCTAACACTATAGTTAAATCAATTCTAACACAACAAGAGCATAGATAAAGGTAGTGATGAAGGAAATGTCAAATGAGAATGGAATCTCTAAATTACAATAAGAAATCCTTCAGAGAATAAATTCTTTAAGTGAAAAGGTTTTGATTGAAAAATAGATTATTCTAGAAGGATTAATAAAGAAGGAAAAACAAGAGGAACATCTTATATATTTTCATATGTGCTTTATTAGGATAATGATTGAATAAATTAAAAATTTAGAAGAAGATGCTCATAATGTAAAAGTGGATCTAGAGGACTGCATATTCTATCTTACAAATGTTTGGTCTAATAAAACTCCAAGAATACCTAAACAGTTGCATATTTAGTTCAAGTAGTTAATTGAAAAGGCTACAACTCCTTTCACAACAAAATCTATAAAGGAGTCAATAAAAATTCAACAAGAAGTAAAGAGGCTAGAACTTAGACTTGAGAAAGTGAAAGATTATTTTAAAAATATAGAAAGGGAACTACTGAGATATGAGATAGAAAGGTAATCAGTTGCCAAATCAAAAGATGTAGTAATATAGTTCATGATGTCCTAACATATCAAATACAAAGAAAAGTGCAGATATGAAGTTCATGACTTGGAATGATTGTTATTACTTCTCCTCTTGGCAACTTCTTCTTTCTTCTTCCATTTTCTTCTATTTTCTTCAAGTGATGTATTTAAATTAATTTTGTTTTAAGTAATTACTTTGTAATTAATGTCATTTAGTGAAGTTACTTGTAAAAGTAACTTACTTTGTAAAAATGTAAGACTCAAGTAACTTGGTTAGATACCATTACTTGAAGTCATTTTGTAAAAAAAATTACTTGGGCAAGCTCTACATTGCATGCAAAAAGATTGTTTTTGATCAAAATAGGGAAACGAATAAATGTTACATGTCATTAGCCATTGCATGCCACACAAGAGAAATCCCAGGAGGACACCTCTCAATGGTTTTTTAGTTTTTAGCATAGCACATGGATATTCAAGGAGTTATCTCCTAATTGATTTTGATATCTAAATTAGTATAAATAATAATGAAGGCCTACATGCCAAAGCATGGTAATTTTTGGAAAGCATTTGTAATTGAAGCAAGAGAGTTTAAGTAATCTGAAACTTTGCATTTAGATTTTTGAGTTTTTATTTTGTATGAAATTGGTTCAAAATAAATAAGAAGGAAGTTGATTTCTATGGAACATTAAGTCTAAAGAGGTCATTTGGTGATTTTGTAAAGATTAAAATGGTAAATTTTATGTTATCTCTAAATTTGAATATGAATTTTAATATTTCTTTATCATTTTCTAAATGGATTATAATCTTTTTAATTTTTATATATTTATATGGATTTAATAAGCTTTATAGAACTAATTATTGTGAAGTGAAATCTCTTATTTCTCACATATTCAAGTCTTTTTATTCTCTATTTTCTGAAACTTCTTTCAACATTCTTTGAAATAGTTGCTTACTTGCTGTAAAATCACTTTGTTATGGTTTATGAACACTGTGATTAGATTAATACCCAAAATAAGATAACTTGCACATGATTTGTATAAACTATGAATAAACATAAGGTTGTGAATAGTTAGAAGTAGATAGACATAAGCATACATGAGATTCACCATTAAATAAAGTGTATATAATCCCATGACTACCTAAGGACTTTTGCTAACCTACAAAATATCTAGGCAATAGGACATGCATGGGGATGTCAAGTTAAAGCTATGATAAATAATCATTTGAATTAAAATATTCTAAGGATGAACACACAACTAATAAGTGGCAAGATCTTAGGTGTCCATATGAATATATAATGGTGTGCAATGACTAACAAATTTAGTGGGTCCATGTTGACCAATGGTGCATGATCCATCATACCAAGTAGATCAACAACACATAGGCAGTCAATAGGTCAAAAGTTCCTTGGAACAAAATCAATGGTTTTCATTAAATCAAATCAAAAGATCCAAAAATGATTGGATGAGGATGATGTCAATGGGTTTTGAATATCCAATAGAACATGTTTAATTGTGCATATAATATGTAAAGGTGAGCATCACATTAAAATGTTAGAGATCTCAAGATAAAGTAAAGGGATAACAAGTGTCATGATCATAGTGACTTGGCAGATCAATAGTGCATGCTCAATCAAGTAGAAGGAGATATATGGCACATATTCAATCAAACTAAGGAGATCTATGGTGCATATAGGTTCAAAGGGTTAATGATCTTAAATTAAATACAAGGTCAACACATGGTGCAAGTTCAAGAGCTAATGAAAATAACAATATGATCTTATGGATAAATGAGGAGATGATAAGTGTCATGATTAAGTAGCCTAGATTAGGATCAATGGTCAATATCAAAGGTCAAAGATAGAAAACTCTTGAGGAGATTAATGAAGTAGGCTTGATCAAATATCTAGGTAGCACAAGATGAGGACACATGTCTTAGGCAATGATAGTCAAGTTTTCAAATGAGGTAGGTAGCTCGAAGGGATGCCATGAAAGTAGACACTTTTGATCAAAGTTTTAGCCACCCAGGTAGATAAAAGTATGATTGTAGTAGCAAGACATGACTAGGAAAAAACCTTAAAAAATCATAGATCATCATTAAATCTTAGTTTAGACCTAGTGTGAGGATTTAAAACTTGTAGAGATTATTCATTGAGATTGTAGAAATGTTTTACAACTATGTTCATGGTATTTTGAAAGTGATCCATGTGTATGATGAGTTCTTAGCTTCCATAAATGCTTAGAGTTACAAATAGATCTTTCTAGGCCTAATAGAGATCTAAGATGTGCAGCTAGATATTTAAATGAGATCAAACAACCTGCATATCTCCATTACAATTATGGTTATATGAAAAATAATAAATGGTATTGGTTTTCATCTATATTAAATCTATGTTCAAGTTTGGAGTAGGGGTAGATATAAAAAAAGATATGGAAGAGTGTCTTATCTTCAAAAATAGTCATTTCTTTGACAAACAAGTATTTGTAGCCACTTAAAGTGGACTTAATCATGGCTCTATCAAATTCAAGATAAGAATATTTTATCTTTAAAATCAAATAAAGTGGAAGATGATGTAAAATCCCATGGTGGAGATCTAATGGTTAGAGAAGATAGTTGGAGAATTTAATATATTTTTAGGGTGCCTAAGGGTTTTTTCTTCATATCAAAATCATGATTCATCATCTTAAGACACTTTCTTGTCTTCTAATGCATTTTTCTCATCCAATGAGAAGATATGGAGGCTATTGGGACAGCTGAAGGATATTTTGTCTATGATGTATTAACCTTGATTTGATCAAAATATGGTGGAGCATTCATTGAAAGATTGTGGAATCTAATTTAGTGATCTTGGATGTCATGATCTCACTCTCTCTTCACCCTTTCTCTATATATTCCATCTTCATTTAATTATATATCTATCTCTCTTATTTTTTTCATTCCCATAAGGACTCTTTGATATTGAATATTAGGGGACTCTGAAGATATTTAAAAATATGCTCAACTTGGTTAGGCTAAACCCTTTCAATCATTTATAAGAACTACCTCTTGATGCAATAACAAACTTTCTTTACCTGTCTCTTGCCTTGGATTTTTGTTGAGTGAGTTATGCATGATGGAATTTTAAGGGAGAATATTCTTAATCCATTTTCCTCCTTTTTGACCTCCTTTAGGTTATTTTCAAGCTATTATAGGTCTAGATTAGTGTTCTTCCTGAACCTAGAACATGAAACACTTATTTACTAATCTAGATTGTGAGGTTGTATGAGTTACTATTATCTTTTATAGATCTAGTATGGGTTCAAGGTTGTGGGAGTTTCCCATTTTTATTTGCTGCATCACATTTTTCCTTCTTAGGATCCCTTCACCCCTTTTTTAACCCTTTTATATATAGTAGCATTAGTTTAAGTGATCCATCAAGAGGAAGCCAGCCTTCTCTAGAGGTTCGATACTATTATAGGATACTCACAAATTAGGGTTGTTAAAATATTGTGACTATGAGTGGAGGAGCCTAAATAAATCAACCATAAAGGTAAAATCTCATGTCACAATAGTTTTTGGTACATGTGGTAGGACTTACTACATTATTCTTTGGTGAATATTTTTGGTGTTCTCTTCATCCAATCAACCTTTAGAGGCATGTGTGAAAACATCAATGATGACTCCAAGTATTAATCACTTGGTTTAAGTAACCTAAGTTCCCAATCATTGTAATTTATTATGTATAATAAACCATCTTTTGATGAGTATTCTTATTCTCTACCTCAACATCACACTTATTAAGAAAATAATGTTTATGCATTCCCCTAAAGTGGCCCTAAAATAGTTTATCATCCCTATCATGGCATTTTTCCTCCTCCCACCCCTTAATATGACCAAGGTTAACCTCCTTTAAATTTAAATCAATCTTCTAATTCCCCTTGTCAAGACTAGGCTTATCCTATTACATCCTTGTCAGGAGTCAAGCAAGCATTATCAATTTATATTGAGTTGACAAGGGAGATTGGTATGGGTTTGGAGTTATCTCCAATCATCCCTATTCATGTTTTATAACAAGCATGAAGTGTTATTTATTTGGTCAAAAATATATACTTAGTTTTTAAGGGTGAACAATGGTCATCTTGTAAGAATGAGGACATAGTAATGATGAGAAGCATGATCCAAAATGTAGACAATGTGTTGATATATTATGAAGAGTAGCAAGATAATTTGAATAAGTCTTATTTGTTCTCTCCCCTCCAAGATCCTCAATCTCAACCTTAAAGAGTTCCTAATCAACCCCCTAGTCAACCTTGTCAAAGTCCATCCTTCTCAAAACTCTGAGAGGCAATACTAGACCAAGGTAGAACAATCATGAAAATAAATAAGGGGGTTAATCTTGGAAAATAATTCCCCATTCATTCCATGGAGGGGATATAAATCTTCTTATAATAGTTTTAGAATATGTGGGCACTAATTAAGAAAGTTGACTATCCACAGGTTAAGAAGAAAGAATTGAAAGGGTGGGTATTATCCATTAAAAATGTGTTTAAGTAGTGGGAGAAAGAGTATTTCAAACCTGATCCAATTAGTTTTCCCTCCCATACCCCTATGCACATTCCCACTCAAGAGAATGAAGCCATTCTATCATAGATCTTCTCCAACACATTCAACCCTAGCTATGTCATGTTCTCACTTGTGAGGCCACCATCTCCTATAACCATTCAAAAGGAAGAAAAAGTGTCTATTCCATACTCATTTCCATCATGGAAATAAATTTAGAAGGGCATAAATAAGGAGGATATATTAGTTTTGGAGGTCTAAGAAATAGTTCAAGAGACACCAAATAAACCATTTAAAGTCCCTAGCTAGAAGGACAATCTCCTAAACTGCAAACAAGGTGAACTTCTTCACCCTCCCACCATCTTCCTCTTTGATAAAGATCATGTTTTACATATTATAAAGGAGGATATTAAATTCATAGGTGAACCTGAAGAGGTAAATTCAAGTGTATATGATGAGGATATCATAATAGGCATCCCACTTCATTAAGAAGGGGAAGAATCAAGTTTGAATCAACCTTCTTGATATGGCTTTGACACTAATGAACTAGATCCTAATGAGGATAATCCTAAAGTTGAAAATAGAGTAGACTTTGAATGGAATACTGAAGTTCCATTCTACATAGATCAAGAAGTAGATCATAACTAAGTTCCTAAAGTTGGTTCACTTTAAGATGAGGTGTTAATTTAGGATAGCCCTAATATGTTGGAGTAAGAGGAAAGTAGATCAGAGCTTGAGCAAGATAGGTGTGATATTTTAGACCTTGAATGGTCAAATCATCCCTCATTTGTAGTTGAATAATAAGTTGAAATCTTGAGTGAGGTTGATGAAAGAGACATCTCAAGTTTTTAGGTGATGTAATTTGATGAACATAGTAGTAAAGAATTTTAAGAGTTATGGTAGTGGTTTAATTCCATAACAAAATATTTAGAAGAGATTAAGGGGCATGTCCTTCTTCTAAGAACTTATGAGCATGCTACTCTAAGCATGATCAGTCCTAATTTTTAGAAGGCTAAGAGGGAAGGATATTGAATTTTTGAACCACCAAGTAAACCAAGTGTAGTTGCTCCCAAGAGCTTAAATAAAGTTTTCATGAAAGGCTTTCTCAAGGGTGATGAGAAACATTAAGCATGTACTCCTGTAGTCCAACATGAACTAAGTTTATAAAACTTGGACCAATATGTATATGTTAGAGGCATGTTTTTTCCTTTTAATCCATTTGAGAACACATTAAAAGGATTGGTCATCAAGCTGTCTGGTTCACAAATTTTGGTACCTCCAAAGTAGGTTATTTTTCATTTTGGTTTGTTATAAGTGAATGATACTCAAATTTTTCCATTTGACCTAGGAGGGAGGTTCTTGTAAATTATTCTAGAATATTGTATATATTAGAGTAGATTTCATACTTTTTGATAAGTGCCTATGTGCATATTTATTTAGTAAGTTATTTCCCCTTGCTTTGTTTAGGTTAGTTTCATTTCCTATTGTGTGTTTCCTTTTCCAAAGTGCCTTGGGAACTTTGTTTGTTTTGTTTTTCTTCTTTTCTTCTTTGTTACTTCAAGAAAGGGATAACCTTACTCAATTTAGATTAGTTTATGACTCCATACCTAGTGGATTAGACAAGGTAACTAGTCTAGGTTCACAATCATAGTAGGCATACTTCCATGTGAATCACCAAAGCTGTTGGACAAATTTGGCCCACATACAAAGCTTTTTCCTAGATAGATCAACTGAGAAAAGTTCTTGATTAACCAAATGATTAAATGACTTGAGTAAGTGAAGAATATGGACCAGAACATCATCAAATATCATGTAGAAATAGGTAGATCAATCTGGTTTCACACTTCATAAGTTCACTTAAGAGGCCTCTCAGAGCCAAAGGATTACATAGACATGAAGTTATTCATGCCTTGAACATTCTCTACAAATTTTATGACTTGATGAGTTGTCTATCTCAAGTTATAAGAATTTAAAGTTAAACAAGTAGAATGAATGTGCATAGGGACATCAATGAATAGTCATTTGAATTCAAAAAACCCCAAAGGATCTCAAGGTTTAAGGTGAAGCTAATAGATGTCAAGATCACATAAGATAAGAGATAAGATCTAATGGAAAGCAACAATCTAATGAGTCAGTGTGTCCCAAATACCTAATGATGTACATTCGATCATGCATTTATATATCAATGGTGAGCTTAAATTCAAAAATTTAGAAGATCTTGAGATTAAGTAAAGGGTTGACAATTGGCATGATCTAAATGAACTAAAGGATCTAATGGTATGTGTTTGATCAAATAAAAGGAAGATCAATCACATGTATTCAATCAAACTAAGGATCTAATAATGTGAAATCAAGTTGATCGATGATGAGTGAGGGGTCAATGAGTTAGCATATCTTGAGGATGAATGTGAGGCTACCACATGGTGCAAGTGTAAAAGCAAATGAAACTGATAATAGGATCTTGAGGATAAATATGCAATTACCAAGTGTCATAATCTTAGAGGCTAGAATCAAAATGAATGGGGAGATGATAATTAGCATAATATGATAAGATTAGATCAAGATCAATGGTCGATATCAAAATTTGAATCTAAGAGACTTCAATTAGAGGTTGAATATGATTTAGGTAAAATCAAGAGTAAATATTTTAAAGGGTGTCATTAGAGCTTAGTTAGGACCTCTATTTAAAGATCTAATGTATGCAGACTCAATTTTATTATGGTTTCAATGTCATTTTATGATTGCATTCCTCATGTGTAGTGGCTTCTCAGTTCCCATAATGTTTAGAAGAAGAATAGGTTTGTTTAGACCTAATATAGTTTGGTGCCCAAGTGATGAAATCTATAAACTCTTCATGGATGATAACTATAAGAAAATCAATAAATGGATTGGTTTTTATTATAAAATAGACCTATGCTTAGATATTAAAATAGGTGAAAGTTTGTGATTAATAAAGGAGTCTCTTATATGTCTACATGGTCATATATTTGATTAAATAAAGTACCTATTGCCACTCAAAGTAGACATGTCATGGCCCTGCCCAGATTCAAGGTAGTCTTTATAATGAAAGTAGGTGGAAGGTGGCATGGAAGATCAAAGAAAAGAGATTTGGTGGTTAAATAAGTAGTTGGATCATTTAATGTTGTTCAAATATTAAGGATATTTCTTCCTTAAAAGGATCATGACTCATCATCTACAAAATAGACTCTTATCCTCTAGTGTATTTTTCAACCAATGAGAAGAACTTGAAGACTAATTGGAGAAAATACAAGTTAACTTATTGATGAAAGGCTATTCTATATTGATTAAGTGTGGTGGAGAATTCATTAAAAGGTGGTAGCTCATTGATTTTTATTGTTTAACATGTTCCCTCTTCTCTCTTCTCCCTTTCTCTATATTACCCATTCTTTACCATTTGTAAGCTCTCTCTCAAATTTTGGATTCCCACAAGGACTCTTTGATTTTGAAGAGTAGAGGACTCTCTAAGATATCTTAGTAAGATATGCTCATCTTGATAAGGATAAACCCTATCAATAATTTATAAGAACTACCTCCTAATAAAATAAAAGACTTTATTTACCTATCACTTACCTTAAATCAATATTTAGTGAGTTGTGCATGATGGCCTTATGAAGGAGATTATTTCATATCCATTTTCATCTTTCCTTGCCTTTTCAAAGGCATTTTAAAGTTGTTTACAAGTCTGGATTTATGTTCTTTATATCATTCATGTAGGCTTGGTGTGGGTCTTAGAATCCCTCATTTTCATTTATTGCTTCTTGAACCTAGTCTATGAAACCCTTATGTAATAGGATGGTCTGTGAGGTTGTGTGAGATAGCATTGTCATGTGTTGATCTAGTGTGGGTTCAAGATTATGGGAGTCTTCCATTTTATTTAGTGAACAAATTTTTTAGCTTTTTAGGAGCCATATTTCCCCTTTTCTAACCCTTTTCTCAATACTAACATTAGTTTAGGTGATCCATCAAGAGGAAGCCAACCTTCTTTGGAGGTTCAACCCTATTATAGGATACCCATAGCCTAAGTTTATTCCCATATTATGACTGAGAGTGGGGGAGCATAAATAAATCTTCCAAAAGTGTGTAATCTCACATCATAATAGTTTATGGCATGTCTAGTGGGACTTTATACATTGTTCACTAGTGAAGAGTTTTAGTGTTCTCTTCACCCAATCAGCGTTTGAAGGCATGTGTGCAAACATAAAGAGTGACTCCAAGTATTAATTAGATAGTTTAAGAAACCTAAGTACCTAATCATCATAATCTAATATGTACAATCAACCATATTTTGATCAGTATGCTTATTTTCTACCTTAACATCATAATTATCAAGCAAATAATGTTTATGTGTTCCCCCAAAGTGGCCCTTAAATAACCTATCATCCTTATCATGTCCTATTACCTCCTCCCACCCATACATATCACCAAGGTTATCCTATTTTACATTTAAATCAGTCCTCTTTTTTACTTTATCAAGACTAGGCTTATCTTGTTACATCCTTATCAAGAGTCAAGCAAATATTATCATTTTATATTAAGTTGATAAGGGAGATTGGTAGGGGTTTGGAGTTTCCTCCAGTAATCCTTATCCATGTTCTATAAAATTCAAGGAGTGATCTTCATTTTTTCAATAATATATGGTCAATTTTTAAGGGTTAACAATGGTCATCTTATAGGAATGAGGACATAACAATGATGATAAGCATGATCCAGAACAAAAATAGTGTGTTTATATTTTATGAAGAGCATTAGTCTTATTTGGATCAGTCATATGTGTCCTCTTCCCTCCAATATCATCAATATAAACCTTTAAGAGTTCTTGATTATCCCCCTAGTCAACATTGTCAAAGTCCATCCTTGTTAAAACTTAGAGAGGCAATACTGGACTAAGGCATAATAATCATGGAAATTAATGAGGGGGTTAAAATTGGATAATAATTCCCCATTCATGCCATAAATGGGATAGTAATCTTCTTACAAGATTTTTGCAATGTGTGAGCACTAATTGAGGAAGCTAACTATCCATAGGTTGAGAAGCAAGAATTGAAAGGGTGGGTATTATCCATTGAAAGAGTGTTTTAGTAGTGGGAGAAAGAATATGTCAAACCCAAGCCAATTAGTTTTCCCTCTCCTACCCCTATTCCCATTCCCACTCAATATCATGAATCTATTGTCTTATGGAACTTAGCAAACACATTCAACCCTAACTAGGCATGCCCTCACTTGTGAGGCCACTCTCTCCTATAACCATTCAAAAGGAAGAAAAAGTGTTTGTTTCATACTCATTTCCATCATGGAAATAAATTTAGAAGGTTATAAAGAAGGAGGTGTTAGTTATGGAGGTCCAAACACAATTTCAAGAGACGCCAAAAAACCATACAAAGTCCCTAACTAGAAGGACACTCTCCTAAGCTACAAGCAAGGTGAACTTCTTCACCCTCCCACCATCTCCCTCTTAGATAAAGAGCCTATTTTACAAATAATAGAGGAGATTGTAGTCATAGGTGAACCTAAAGAGGATAGTTCAAGTGTATATGTTGAGGACATCATAATAGGTATCCCACTTCATTTAAAAGGGGAAGAAGCAGGTTTGAACCAACATTCTTTGTATGGACACTAATAAATTGGATTCCAATGAGGATAATTCTCAAGTTGAAAATAGATTAGACTTTGAATGGACTACTGAAGGTCCATACTACATAGATCAAGAAGAGGATCAAAACTAGGTGCTTGAGGTTGGTCTACTTAAACATGAGGTGTCAGTTGAGGATAGCCTTGATATGTTAGAGCAAGAGGAAAGTAGATTAGAGCTTAAGTAAGATAGGTGTGATATTTTAAACCTTGGATGGTTAAGTCAATCATCATTTTTAGTTAAAGATAAAGATGAAATCATGAGTTATTTTTATGAAAGAGACATATCAAATGCTCACGAGATGTAGTTTGATGAACATACCAATGAAAATTTTGAAGGGTTATGGTAGTGGTTTATTGCCATAACCAAATATTTAGAAGAGATTAAGGGACATGTCCTTCTTTCAAGAAACTATGAGCATGGTTCTATAATCATGATCAATAGTAATTTATATAATGATAAGGGGGAAGTATATATTCTTTTTGAACCACCAAGTGAACCAAGTGCAGTTGCTCCTAAGAGCCTAAATGAAGTCTTTATGCAAGTCTTTCTCAAGGGTGATGAGAAACATCAAGAAAGTTATCCTATAGTCCAACATAAACCAAGCTTGGAAGAATTGGAATAGTATGTCTAAATTAGAGTCATGTTTGTTCCTTTCATCCATTGAAGAGAACATCAAAAGGATTGGCCATCAAGTTGCATGGTTCACCAATTTTAGTACCTCCAAAGTAGGGTATTTTTCATCTTGGTTTGTTACAAGTGAATGATAATCAAATTTTTCCATTTGACCTATGATGGGGTGGTTTTAAATTTTTGTATAATATTATATATATTAAAGTATATTTCATGCTTTTATCTAAGTGATTATGTGTACATTTGTTTAGTAATTTAGTTTCCCTTACTTTGTTTAGGTTAGTTTCCTTTCATGGTGTGTGTTTCTTTTTCCAAAGTGCCTTGGGCACTTTGGTTTGTTTTGTTTCTTTTGATCCTTATTTCTTCAAGAGAAGGTTTTCAATAAAGGGATAACCTTATTCAATTTAGATCAACTTATGACTCTATGCCCAATAGATCAGATAAGGCAACTAGTATGGGTTATCAAGCATAACAAGCATGCTTCCTTGTGAGTCACCAAGGATGTTGGCCAAATTTTACCCACATACAAATATTATACCTAGATAGATCAGTTGAGTAGAGTTCTTGATTGAATAAATGATCAAATGAATTGATCAAGTGAAGAAGATGGACCAGACCATCATCAAACATCATGCAAAAATAGATAGATCAGTCTAGTTACACATTTAATAAATGTACTTGGGAAATCAATCAAGGTATTAGAACATGTGGACATGATGTTTTTCATGCTTTGAAAATCCTCTATAATTATTTTTTTATCTTGATGAGTTTTCTATCTCAAGATATAAGCATTCAAAGATGAACTAGTAGAGTGCGACATGCATGAGGATGTTAATTTAAAGCTATGACAAATAATGGTTTGAATTCAAATGTTCCAAGGATGAATTCATAGTTAACAAGTGGTAAGATCTTAGGTTCCCATATGAAGATATAACAATGTGTAGTGATAGATAAATCTAATGGGTCCAAGATAATCAATGATACATAATCCATCATACCAAGTAGATCAATGGCATTTGGGTAGTCAAAAGGTCCTTGGAATAATATCAATGAATTTCATTCAATTATATCAAAATATCTAAAGGCAAGCTAGTGAGGATGATGTCAGTGGGTCCTAAAGATCCAATGAAGTGAATTTGATCATGCACTTAAGAGATCAACAACATGCATTCAATCATACCAAGGAGAAGATGAAATTGATAGCATGATCTTGATGATAAATGAGGATCTAAAAAGTATCATGATCAAGGAGCCTAGATCAATATTGATAATTGATATTAAAGATCAAAGCTAGAAGACTCTTAATGAGATCAATGGATCAGGCTTGATCAAATCTTTGGGTGATATAGGATGAGGACACATGTCCTAGGTGATGATAGTCAAGTTTGTAAATGAGGTAAGTAGCTTGAGAGGATTTCATAGAGGTAGACACATTAGATCAAAGGTTTTTCCCCCTAGGAAAATAAAATTATGAATGTAGGATCAAGACATGACCAAGATTAAACTTTGTAGAATCATAGATCATCATTAAAGCTTAGTTTAGACTTGGTGTGAGGGTTTATAACTTATATACCTTATTTGTTGAGATTTCAATAATGTTTTACAACTATGTTCATTCTCTTTTGAAATTGATCCACGTGTATGATGAGTTCTCATCTTTCATAAATTCTTAGAGGTAGAAATAGGTCTTTCTAGGCCTAATAAATATCCAACATGGGCAGCTAGATATTAAAATGAGATAAAGTAACTTGTGTATCTCTATTATAATTATGGATATATGAAAATAAATAAATGGGATTGGTTTTCATATATATTAAACCTATGTTCAAGTTTGGAGAAGGGGCATATATAAACAAGATATGGAAGAGTTTCTTATCTTCCAAAATAGTCATTTCCCGGATAAGTAGGCACTTACATCTACTTAAAGTGGACTTAGTCATGGCTTTGTTAGATTAAAGATATGAAGATTTTGTCTTCAAATCAACTCAAGTGGAAGATGATGTAGAATCCCAAGGTGGATATCTGGTGGTTGGAGAAGGTAGTTAGAGAATTTAATAGATTTTTAGGGTCCCTAAGGGTTTTTTTATTTATAGAAATATCATGACTCATTGTCTTAAGACACTTTCTTGTCTTCTAGTGCATTTTTCTCATCCAATGAGAAGATTCGAATGATATTAGGACAAATGAAGGTTATTTTATCTATGATGTATTAACCTTGATTTGATCAAAATATGGTGGAGCATTCATTGAAATATGGTGACATCTCATTTAATGATCTTGGTTGATGTGCTCTCACTCTCTCTTTAACCTTTCTCTATATCTTCCATCTTCTTCCACATTATAGCTCTATCTCTCTTAGATTTTAGATTCCCATAAGGACTCTTTGATCTTGAAGAGTAGGGGACTCTCTGAGATATTTCAAAACATGCTCATCTTGATTAGGCTAAACCTTATCTAATATTTATAAGAATTTCCTCTTAATGAAATAATAGACTTTCTTTACCTATCTCTTACATTGGATCTATGTTGAGTGATTTGCGCATGATGGCATTGTGAAGGAGAATATTCCTCATCCATTGTCCTCCTTTCTAACCTCCTTTAGGGTGTTTTCAATCTATTACAAGTCTAGATTAGTGTTCTTCCTAAATCTAGTCGATGAAACACTTATGCACTAAGATATATTGTGAGGTTGTGTGATATAACATTGTCTTCTACAGATCTACTATGGGTTCAAGCTTATGGGATTTTCCCATTTTTATTTGGTGCATCACTTTTTAGACTTCTTAGGAGACTTTTCCCCCTTTTCTAACCATTTTATTTATAGTAGAATTAGTTTAGGTGATCCATTAAAAAAAACCATCCCTCTCCAAAGGTTTAACCCTATTATAGGATACCCATAGCCTGGGGTTGTTCCCATATTATGACTAGGATTGGAGCCTAAAAAACTCTTCCATAAGGGTGAAAACTCATGTCAAAATAGTACACCTAGACCCCAATGAGTCTTTAGAGGATGCATTGAAAATTACATCTAGTGCTTATGAGTTTGATGATGAAGAATCCTAGGTTAAAGAGACCAAGGAAGAGAAAGGAAAGGAAGTTTTGTAATTAGTCCCTATTGACACCCCCAAAAGGAAGGCTGAGTTGGCTATTGTTCCTAGAGCCAAAAAACCCAAAGTGAATTTCACTTATCCTTTGATTAAAGTCAATATATTTAGTGAATAAAACTTGATATATGGTCCAATTATTTCATAGTGATTCATTTATGGACCTAAATTATAGAAGATCCCTACTAGACATCATCCTTGGGCTATGATGCAAGCCATCAACATCCCTATGAATAAAGATATCAAGTTATGGATTATGTCTCTAAAAAAGGAATATGAAAGAATATTAGCTACCCTTGACCAATAAAGTGGAACACGAGTAGAGATCATAGCCCCTCAAATGACTGAATCTTTATTTAGGGTCAAGTTTAACCTGAAGATTCCTAACTTGATGAGGGTGATTGATAAAAAGATCATACATGGTGGTGAAGAAATGACCTATCAAAAGGTAGAGCCCTTGGCTAGTTTGACCCAAGTAGGAACACAAAATCTTTGAGAAAATATTATATTTGAATAGGATCCCTTAGATTTATCCTAAGCTCAAATTGATCAATTACAAGTTGTCATCAAAGGTATGAAGTAACAAAAGAAGAACTTGGAAGAACAAGTTGTATAATCATTTCTAGAGGAAATGATAAAAATATTTTAAGAAACTTTATTTGACATGTTTAATTCTTTGAAGTCAATAAATTCTAGACAGAGTGTGGTGAACTAATAGATTACAATGGCCATGAGCCTAGTTTACCAATGGATAAGTTCAAGTAACAAAGTAAAGGATTTGATCAACATCTTGATAGAAGATCAAATTTTTTATTTCAAAACAATTATCTTGGATCATCTCAATATGGCCATTGGATTATTGGTAAATAAAAGCAAGAGTTTAAACAAGTGGTCCAAGAGCCTAAAAAGTCTTTTTTAAGGATGGAAAATAGTTGGAAATCAAGATAAAGCATATACTTGGAGCATGATCATTGACCCAACTTCACTCAGCCCTATGGGTCTAATTAATGATGAGTAATTCAATCTTAAGTATACCTAGGTCATGTAATAATTAAGAAACAAGAGCCAAGGAAAGACTAGGGTAGCCAATAGTAGGATCACGGACATGATTCTAACTGTAGATGAAAATATTAGTGAAGCCAAGAGCATCAAGGAAACTTTAGAGAGAGATGAAAAGGATCTTAGAGGCCTTATAGATCAGTAATATTAAATATTCATGGATCCTATTGTCAATATGAAGCTAATTTATTATCAACATGAAAGGTCAATGAATATTCTTCAGTAAAAATAGGGGACTAATAGCAAGATGACCTCAAAGTTGAATTTGTTAATTAAATCATATTCTTTTTATAAGTAAACATATATGTATTTTTAAAAGGAATATTATTTTATAAAATCATGTGCAACTTGTAAATGACATCACCTATAGGTCAGTTTGTTTAGGAAATGTCATAGTTATAAAACATTATAGAAGGGGTAGTTGTCCCTAACACTTGTACATTATAAATTGACATAATTGACTGACATACCTACTTAATATTATATATAATGGGTATTGTCAATTGTAAGAAGGGAGAGAGTTTTGAGAAAAAATACTTTGTGCTAATTTTTTAGCAATTAATGCGAGTAGAGAATTCTAAAAAGATTGTCTCATTTGTTTGTGTGAATTGTTATTATGGCTTCTCTCTCACTTGTCTAGTTTATATTTTATATTTGGATGGTTCTCATGAATTATGGATGTGTACTTATAAATATAGATCTATTAATTTGTGTAAATTCTAGATTGATTGAATGTTCTTAGGTTCATTTAATTTTCTTTGCTCTTCTTGTAGATGTAATAATACTATTTACTTGTAGGGGTAAAAATTTAAGTGAATCTAGTTCTTATTTGTATTCTTTCACTTTCCTTAGATGTTTGCTTCATGTGTGATGTGATTTGAGTTTAAGTTATTTCATGTTATTCATTGGTTTTAAGTGAATATTTGGTTGATATTTTAACTTTATCATTGTGTCTAGAATGAAGATCAACAACATCATTATGTTCCTTCTCTACCCTACCCTTCCTTTCACTTATTTTTTGATCAATTCACTTTAGAATAAATTCATTGTAAATATACACTTTAGATTATATTCTAAACACATTTATTTGAGCATAGTTCATTTCAATTATTCAAGATTAATTTCATGTTCATAGATTAGATATTAGGCCATAGTTGCCCCCAACAACCAAACATTATAAATTTTATGAAATAATTCATTTGTTCTGCCATTGTTCCACCAAAGATATCAATAATATCACAACCTACAACTCATGCATTGGATTCTCTAAATTTAACAATGAGTATTATTTATTCAACACTCAAAACCACCTATGATACACTTAAATGCATTGATAGGGAATGCATTCCACTAGTGCTAAAAGGAGGGCCTTAGTTAAATCTTTGTGAACTTATGGTGTCTTTGCTAATTTTAGTGAATTTATTCAAAGATTAGTGAATTCTTGGCATATTTTTGTTTATTTTAGAATAATTGTGTAAAGATAACTAAAATTCATGGTTTAAAACCAATCTTTAAGATCATTTATCTAAAGATAGGTGTTCTTTGAAGATTCATGGTAAATATTTGCAAAGGTTGCTTAAGTTTGGTATGTCTTCCTCATTTGAAATTAGTGATGACAAATTTGTTCAAAGATTGATTGATTATTTACAAATTTAAATTTATTTAAGCTTAGATATGTAAAGATCATTAATATTCTCAATTTTAGATATATCTTTGAGCTTATTCATTAAAATATAGTTGTCCTTTGAAGATATTTACATAAATTTTTGCAAAGCTTAAATAACTTAGGGATCTTAAATGTGTAAATCTACTCATAGGTAAGAATTAGATTGCTATTTGCAAAAATTGAGATAAAGATCATTCATCTTTTCAAAGATAAGGTTTCTAAGTTTTATTTTGAACATGACTCAAGGTTTACAAGATGGAACTACTCAGATTCAAGACTAGGTCATGGTCTGAATCAAGATTACCTCTCCTTTCATTAGAAGTTCATAAGAAAGATAGAGTAGTCAAAGGTAAGTGAAGGGTTTATAAATCCCAATCTACTTCACCTATTCATGGTATTCTTGTGTTTAATCCTTATTAATGTATGGCTTGTTTAGGTGGATCTCCCATCAATGTGTTTGGACAAGTACATGACCTACCCAAAAATCTTTAAAAACATTTACCATCTTTTAGTCCTAATGGTATTATCATAGCTAAAGAACATATTGAATCTTTCAAATTTGCTTTAAGATTGTTTAATTTAGTTCATGAAGATGTAGAATGTAGATTATTTATATTAATTTTGAATATGTTGTATATGAGTGGTTTCTCAACCTTTCAGAGAATTATATCAATAGTTGGAATGATTTTAATAGAATCTTTATTGATCAATTTGGTAAAGTCATTAGTACTTAAATTCTTTATCGACAATTCACCATGTTAAAGAGAGATTCTAGTGAAACCATCAAAGCCTTTAATGCTAGATTATATAAAATGTTTAGTAGAACCATAAATCCTTATAGACCTGATAAAGCCTTGGCTTTGGAAATTTACAAGGATGATTTAGACCCCATGTTTTTTATGTTTATTAAAAGGTCTATTAGAGTCATAAACACATTATCCCTAGCCTATGCTAAAGTTTTAAAAATCAATGATCAAATATAGCCTCAAGGTCAACTTGAATATGCCATCCCCAATGCTAACCCTAATTTACCTACATTGCATGGCATTCCTAATGCCAATCAGAATGTACCTAATCTAAATTAGACACCAGTATCAAACCAATTTCTATTAAACCATGCTCATCTTGGCCAAAATATATTATTCTTTAATAATGCTACAAATGAGTTTCATCCACAAGACCAAAGAGCTTTGATGCCAACAAATAGTAGTAGTAATCAAATTCACAACTCAGAGGCATCAAAGAATGAGAATGAATCCATACTCAAGATGGTTCAAAAGCTAAGCAATGACATCCTTAATTTTTAGAATCAATAAAACAATAATGGGGATAAATCTAATGAAAATTACTCATATCAAAGGTTTAACAAACCTAACAACTAGTTTCACAATGGTAATAAAGATAATAATGAGTCATCATCAATTAAGAAAAATCCTGAGATTAATATTTGTGATGTATCTCTAATTGAATATTACAGGGTTCATAATACTTATAAGCATGGTGAGTTAGATTGTATTGTATTTTGTAATGATTTTGAGCTATTGAATACATCTAAAGGTGGACCTAATAGATATAATTTTGTAAGTACATCTAGATCCTCAATGTCATCTAAGTATTATAAACACAACCTTGATGGTGGAGACATTTGACTTCCCATTTCAAAAAGAGAATGAGCCTAAGGATAATCCTGAGGAGGTTCATGCTTTCCATTACTTAAAGAAGACCTATCCTCTAAGGAATAGGGAATAGAATAAACCTTTGAGAACTTCAACTCCAACAAATAAATTTTACACTCATAATCCTATAGCTAACAAAAATTTAGAGCCTCCAAAGAGAATTACCTCTAAACATAATTTTGATTCATATACTACTTCTACTAGGGGTGGATACAATATAATTAAGGACATGAAAATGATTAAGGCTAACATCACACTACATGAGTTAACTCAAATAATTGAACAAAGGGATTTGTTACTTGAATCTTTATCTAAGAAACCTGGTCAGTCACCCAAGGATACAAATGATAATGTTACTATGTATAAGAATAAGGCATATATTCTACCTTTTTTGCTAATAGTGAGAATTTTTGGTAAGAATTTGCATAATTATTTTCTATATTCAAGTTCTTATGTTAACATCATGCCCAAAGGTGTTTTTGAGTAAATAGGTTTGATTCTAATTAAATATGATAGGGATTTTACTCAATTAGATAAATATAGGGTGAAATTAATTAGAAAATTATTGAATGTTCACATGTAGCTTACAGCTGAGCCAAGGATACAATAGTTTATATACATCCAAGTGGTGGATATTCTTGATGCTTATGGAATGTTTCTAAGTAGAGATTGGACCAAATCCTTAAATGGCTACATGTCCACTAAATGTTCTCATCTATGGCTTCCATGGAAGGGTGTTCCAAATTAGATTCAAATTGAAAGAGATACCAAGATGAAACATATGATCACCAAGTAAAATGATATAAATTAAAGGTTCAACATGGTGAATTCTAAGTTAGGAGTTAATACTCTTGACACTTCTAAGTTATGTGACTCTAAAAATACTCATGTTATGCATGGGATATGTAAATTATTTTTTGATGGTGTAAGGTGTAAGTCTAGTTCTAGTGTAGGAACTATTTTAATTAATCCCCTTGGGAAATAATTTAGTAATTACTATAAACTTTAGTTTTCATTCACTAATAACTTAGCATAGTATGAGGCCCTAATCTTAGGTTTACAATTTTCCATCAAGCACAAGGTCAAATAACTATTAGTGTATGGTGACTCTAAGCTAGTAGTTAACCAAGTTAGAATCAAATACTAGTGTAAATTATCTTACCTTAAGAAATACAAGTTTTGAGTTTACAACCTGATAGAGTACTTTGATGCTTTTAACATTGTCTTAACTCTTAAAAGAGAAAACAAACTTATTGATGATATAGCCTTAGCTATAGTTAATTTTATGCCCAACCAGGACTGTAAACTAGGAAACCTTAGTGTTGAGTTAGTTTCATGTCCCTCAGTCCTTGATAATATTAACCATTTGCAAGTATTCAATGATGACCAATAGATTTTAGACTTAATGAATAGTTTAGGAGTATTTGAGGCTTACATCATGGATGAATCTAATGAAAATGCTCTTGATAAAGACAACATTGATGACATAATTATGTAATTAAGTGACAATAAAATTCCTAAGGGTATGATTTCCCTAGAAAGATTATTTGATAGAGATAAACTAGATGAAAATGTAAAATTCGAAAAAGTAAATGGGAAAGATTACAAAGTAGTTGATCTAGGAACATAAGGCCAACCCCAACTAGTGAATATTGGTACAACCACCACTAATGAAGAGTTAAGAAAAGCTAAAGAGATGTTGACCAAGTATAAATAAATTATAGCATGGTCTTATGAGGACTTAAATATCTTTGATCATAGAGTCATAACTATACCATACCTTTGAAAGAAGCTTGCAAGCCTTTTAGGCAAAAGCAAAGCCCTATTAACCCTATGCTAGAACCCCTGATATACAAAGATGTCAAGAAGTTTTTGGATGTAAAGATAGTTTTTACCATTAGACACTCTACTTAGGTAGATAACATAGTACCAGTCAAGAATAAGAATGGGGAAATTAGATAATACGTATACTTTAGAAATATGAATAGGGATTTTGAGAAGGAATACTATCCTTTGCCTTCTCTTGACCAAGTTATTCAAATTATTAGTGGTTCTATAATGATTTCTTTTATTGATAGTTTTTAAGGTTATAACCAAGTGTTTGTGAATAAGGAAGACAAATTAAAGATTGCATTCACAACTAAGTGGGGCACTTTTACCTACAAAATAATGCCCTTTGGAATAATAAATATACATGTAACCTTTCAAGAAGATATGGACCACACTTTCTAGGGGATAATAGGAAAATACATTATAATTTATATGGATTTCCTAACTATATTTTCTAAGAATAGGGAGGATCATATCATGCACTTACAATAAGTATTTGAAAGGTGTAAAAGGTATGGAAATTCTCTCAATCCCAAGAATAGGATTTTTGAGTCAATGAGGGAAAATTGTTAGGACATGTTATAACTAAAGAGTGGATTTATATAGACCCTAATAGATTAGATGCCATATCCAAGATAGAAACTCCAAATAGTAGAAAATAAAAGAAATATTTCTTTGGGAAAATCAGCTTTGTAAGAAAGTTTATTTCTGGTTTTGTAGAAATTATGAGACCATTGAATGATATGTTGAAGAAAGATGAAAAAATCACATGGAATGAAGAAATAAGAAAAGCCTTCAAATACATAAAAGAGGCAATAGTGTATGCACCAATATTGATAAGTCCTAATTTTTCAAAGGATTTTTACCTTTATTCCTTTGATTTCGACCATACAATTATAACTGTTCTAAGTCAAAATATAGATGGATGTGGCCATCCTATTGAATTCATGAGTACCAATTTTTAAAATGTTGAATTGAACTATTCCCTGATTAACAAGTAGTTATGTGCTTTAGTTAAGGTAGTTAATAAATTTAGGCACTATATTCTTAGGAATAAGATGCATGCAATACTACCAGACCCTACCACTATGCTCACGGTTAGCCAATGTGAACTTGGAGAAAAGAGAGGTGAATGGATATTTTTGATTCAATAATATGATCTATAAATTTATACTACCAAACTAGTATAGTGCCAAGGGCTAATTTAGTTAATTAATAACACCAATCCTAAATTGAGTGTCATGTAGGTGGAGTAATAGATTTTTTAATGTAATTATTGGTATGATGTAATTGTTCATTTTATAATCAATGAAACTTGTCCTGTAGGGCTGAACAAGGAGTAGAAGAGAGCTTTAAGGCTCAAATCAACTCATTTCTTGATCAAACAGGGAGTACTTTTTAGGAATAATTAGGAAGGGATATATCTGATTTGTGTTTCTAAAGAGAAAGCAACTAAGTTCTTGAGTAATTTCTATGAAAATATGGGAAATAAACACCCATATGGAAGGACAAAAACTCACAATATCCTTAGGGCTAGTTATTATTAGCCTAAAATATTTAAAGATGCTCAAAATCATGCGAGGGAGTGTTATCAGTGACAAATATTCAACACTAGAGAACCCAAAGAAGCCATGTCATTGAAGCTAGTGATGATTGATAAACCCTTTGCTCAATAGGGATTAGATTTTGTGGGGGTCATCACCCTAATTTATTTAGATGGACATAAATATGTCCTCATTGCTATTGATTACTTTACTAGATGGATAGAAGTAGTGACAACCAAACAATGCAAGATAAAAGATCTGATAAAATTATTGGAAGAGAACATATGTACTAGATTTTGAATACCAATATCTGTAGTTTATGTAATGATCTACCTTTATATCCATTGAGATGAATGAGTGGGCATATAAAAACAACATTGTTCTCAAGTTTTCATTAAACCATTATCCTCAAGGTGATGGGATCTCTTAATCAACTAACAAAAATTTGATGAAGGATATCAAGAAGTCTATTGTTAAAAAACCAAAAACATGGCACAAGTTACTCAAGTATGCCCTTTGGGATGATATAATAAAACTAAATAAAGGTCTAAAGTCATCACCATTTATGCTTGTATATGTTTAAGAACATATGTTTCCCACCACTCTCAAACTACCAATGTACAAGTTCATGCAAGAGTACATAGAAGAATATCAAGAATTTGCAAGTTTTAGGTTATTTGACATTATTCAAATGGAAGATGCAAGAAAAGAAGCTTTTTCCATTTTTAGTAGACATCAAACCATAGTAAAGAGATGGTTTGACAAACATTCCAAAATTAAGGTGTTCAGAAAAAGAGACCTAGTTCTTCTTTGGGATAAAGCATCTGAACCTAAGGGAAAGCATGGGAAGTTCACTCCCTTGTGGATTGGTCCCTGTCATATTACTAAGATACTAGGACACAACACCTTCAAGCTCAAGGACTTGTAAGGAACCGAGTTGATGTTTAAAATAAGTGGGCAATATAAAGCACTAATTCTCTACTACTTCACCCCAAGTCCACATGGAGTAACCTATAAGACTAGTTAAGATTAGTGTAGATAGGCTTAGATTAGTTTCTTTTATGTTCCCTATCTATAAATAGTGCATGTAAATATTTGTTTGATTTTTGTTGTTTTTTCTTATTATGTGTTCCCTTTCTCTCTTTTTTTATTCCCTACTTTCAATAAGTCTTTTCAAGAGAGTCCTCAAGCTTTAATGTATGTAGTTTCTCAAAAGGAACTCCACAAATCAAGAATGTAGGTATGACTTCTCTAAATGGTTGATCACGGATCTTGAAATGTGAGCTTGATGATATAGTTTTGAAAAATTGTTAAGGGTTGGTATCTAGGTTAACTATTCCCTAAAATATTAAACCTTATTCTAATCTTATTATGATTATAATGAGGATTGCATATGTAGGATGAAAGTTTGAATTATTAAGACAAAGTCATTCTTGTAATTAAAATACACTATTTCTTGGGACAAAGTTTGTAGCCAAGGATGATTGTCTGAAGATAAAACATTTGAAAAAAATCTAAAAACATGGTTAATTTAGTTCCCAACCTTTCTAGAGAGCTAAATATATTTGAAACATATAAAAATATGATCTTTATTGAAATTTCAAAAGATATTTGAGCGAAGGTGATTCAAGTAACCTCCACCAGAGCTATGGATGCCTAATTGGTAGTGGAGTAAGGCCTAGAGTGGAGTTAAAGGTATCTCTATCAAGTTTATGAAATCTTGAATGGTATCAGAGCAATGCTCAAGCCTTCCCTAAACTAAAACATGATTTTTAATGAACATCTAAATGTTCTATAGGTTAATGTTAATGGTTAAGGTTATGACATCTGGACATTGTTCCTTAAATCCCATGGTAAACAACAAGTGGAATCAAAGCACACACACAACATGATTGAGTTTTGATATTTGAATATAATTATGCACGTGTGAGCCTTGTTTTAATTATGAATTGATATTAATAGTGGTACTTGACCAAGTGTAAAAACTAGACCAGTTATTACTATAAACTAGAGTATTTAAGTTCTAACATTTGGTAATGTTTCCCCTAGAAGTTTCCATTTGATGAGGTCACTATACCCCCATTTATAAAAAATGAGGACCGTTGTTTCAAATTTTACAAATTTGTGATTTGAATTAAAAATTACACTTCATTATAGTTATTATTTGAAGGTCATCTACACCTGGTTCTCATTTAGCTTAACTAATATGTCTCCATATTATCCTTATCTTATTTTGCCTAATATTATTGATGGTTGCTTTTTGTGTTTCTAGGTTATAGGTTTAATGGAGTCTCAATATTGTGAACAATGTCTAGGGTTTTGGGATTTAATGATAAATTGACCATTTGATTAATCATGGGTCTTTAATTGTTTAATTAGATTCATGTTTGAACATCTAAAAATCCTTAGCGTAATTATTTTTAGCCTAAGTCTTTTAGATTAAATTCAAATTTATGTAGGATCAAATTACATGAGAACGCTCATCAATTTTGATTTGGTTTATATTTTATCCTAAGGTTCTAGTCATGTTTATTAACATGACCAAAACCTTAGTCTAAAATATTTATCCTAAGTTATTTATGTCTCGAGACCCCTTAGTTACCTTTTATCTTTGCATAGGCTAACTAAACATGGGATCCCTTTATATATTTTAGACTTAGCTTAAATTTTTATCCTAAGATCTTAATCATGTTTATTAACATCAATAAAACCATAGTATAAATATTTTATATTATGTTATTTATGTTCCCAAGCCTTATTTTATTTTATTATTATAAGATTGATGGAGCACACTTTATCAAGTAAAGAAAATCCAATGGTTTGTAGTGACTCTTCAAAGTCAATAAGTCAAGCACCTAGATCAATGATGCACTTTTGATTAGGAAAAATATATCTAATGATGTGAGATGGAAGTTGAAAAGTTAAAAACCCTGCAAGCAAGTGCAGAGATGACAAGTGGCATAACATTAACTCATGGTTAAATCTTGAGCAATATCTTGGAGATCGATGGTGCATGACTAAGCATACACATTATAATCAATGGTGATCATTAAGTCAACAATTCAAAGAAGCCCTAGGAAGAGTGAGAAGGTTATAATTTTCACCATCATGGAGATTATGTCAAAAAATTAGTGGTACATGTAGTAAATGATATAACCCAGAGGATCGAGATCAATGATGTGTATTGATCTATGCAGCCAAGATCTAATGATGTGAAATGAAAGTTGAATTTTCAAAGAACCTAGAATGAATTCAGAGCTTCCACATGGTGCAAAGGCATTGGCCTAGGCAAAAAATGATAGCTAGAAGCATATATAAGGCCCACATAAATGATAAATGACAAATTCTTAGGTGTCAATCACTAAGATTAAGCAATAGTGTTTGACCTCTTGGATCCAAATCAATGGTGCGAGGTGAGGTGGAATTTTTAATGAGCCCAGACCAAAGGGTGTTAACATGTGTCTTAAGGGATAATGGTCAAATTTCAAAAATGAATAAATGAAATGACATGGCTATACCACATTGGTATACACATCAGATTAAAATTTCTTGTGGGCCCAAAAATGAAAAGGTATAAATATGAGATCTAAAATCAATCCAAGTCACAAAGCTCACATAGGTCGAATAACTTTCAACCATTAAAGCTCTGTACAAAGTTTCAAAAAACCCTAAAATGTATGGAAAACCTAATTCGACTCTATGTTCATTGTAATCAACAAAAAAAAAATTAATTGTCATCTATACAAGGATAATTAAATCTAGAGGAAAGTTATAATCTACTAGTGAGCAATTTGACAAATTCACAACCATGATAGCTTAGAAGGGTGTATCAAATGAGAATGTGGATCTATATTTTGAACTCAAATGTGGAAGGGAGAGTGTTCAAATACATCAAGTTTGATGCCACTACTCTGAATATAAGAGATAAAAACTAGTATAAGTTGTTCTAGACCATTGAAGACCAACCCAACATCACTAGAGAGGAGGAGAAGAAAGTGTCTGGCAAGAGATTGTATTATGAGCTAGTTGAAATTAAAATGATTGGTCTATACTATGTAATAATGAAACTTGAGGTACTCCACTATGTTGATATCCTTACTACCATTTTTAAGGATGCTAAAATAGATAAAGGCATGTTAATTAATGGACATACTCAAAATAAGGTAGCCTATATCTCTATTGGAGCTTTTTAAAACTATTATAAACTACCCAAACCCCAAATTAGCCTACCTTTTATCAATGCCTAGGCCAAATGGAATGACTTAAAGGGCATCCTTACCATGTATCTATAATCTAGGAACTAAATATTTTCAAACTTAAATAATAAGATTTCTATCAACCAAATCAGACCTAGGATAAGGATGATTATGATAATGTTGAATAAGTTGTGTGAAAATGTAACCACTACTTATGTAGACCCAGTCTAGGTACCCATAATCTAATTTATTATTGAAAAGATAATTACCCCTCCTATAGGTGAGATAATTATCATATCATTTAGTAGACAAATCTATGCCATAAAAAAGAAGAATAAAACCTAGTTTTACATGATGTCATACCTCTTGGATGCCTTTTGTGAAATAATAAAGGTTCCCAATCAAAGGGAATGGTCCCCTAATGGAACACAAATAGTCTCACAATACTATTCAAAGCTACAAATATTCAAGTATAATAAATTATGTTGAAACTATGGGAGATATCTCATTATATCCAAATTTTACATTCATCAGGATTGAGGGAACCCTATGCACTCCTCTTAGGCTACCTATCAATGTCCCAAAAAATCTAGCTAAATAAGAAGCTACATATCAAATACTCTATAGCATTGATGGTCTATTCAAGACCAAAAGAAAGGGAATCCTTCATGGCTTTCCAAAAACTATTGGGAAGACCATATTCAAATAGTGGGAGAACATTGAAGTAACTTCCAAGCATAGAACATCCTTCAATCTACAAATAGATGAACTCAAGAAATGGGACCCTTGTCTAAGGGTTAAGGAGAATTTGAATATTAAGGGAATAAATATGCCTTATGATCATCAACCTAGTGTTTTTGACCCTATGTACATAAAATCATCTTCATACTCCAAGGTCACTAGGAGATTGAAAGAACATAACCTTAGACCTAACTCCAGACTAGAGAGGAACCAAAAAGGGGATGATAGATGGTAATTGGGGCCTAGATAGTATCATTTGTTAATTATTTCAATTACTATACCTCCATCAACCCAACCATGAGTAGAGCACAAACTTGAAGTAAAAATGAGCAAATACCAGAGGAAAGAAGGCCTAATGAGATTACTTCTTCTTCATCTAAGGTGAAGGAATAAAGATCACCTTAAGAGGAGATTCACATGGTATCCCTAGACCCTAATGAGTCTATAGAGGATGTATTTAAAAATCTATCTAGTGCTTATGAATTTGATGATGAATAATCCTAGGTTGAAGCTATCATGGAAGAGAAAGGGAAGGAATTTTTTGACATAGTCCCTATCGACACCCCCAAAAGGAAGGTTGAGCTAGCCATTATTCCTAGAGCCAAGAAACCCATAATTAATTTCACCCCTTATTTAAGTGAATCAAATCTATTTGGTGAATAAAATATGATATATGGTCTAATTATTCTAGAGTGGTTCATTTATGGACCTAGATTATATAAAACCCCTACTAGACATCATCCTTGGGCTATGATGCAAGCCATCAACATCCCTATACATGAAGAGCTCAAACCATGGATTGTGGCTCTAAAAAATGAAGATGAAAGAAGATTGGCTTCCCTAGGTCAATAAAGTAGAGCACAAGTAGAGATCTCATTTCCTCAAGTGACTCAATCTTTAGTTGGGTTTAATTTTGACCCAAATACTATTAGCTTGATGAGGGTGACTGAGAAAAAGATCATCCAGGGTGGTGAAAAAATGACATATCAAAAGGTGGATCCCTTGGTTGGTCTAACCCAAGTAGGAACACAAAAGCTTAGAAATATCCTATATTTAAAGAAGATCCCTTAGAGTTATCCCAAGATCAAACTGATCAATTGTAAGTTGTCATCAAAGGTATGCATTAGTAAAAGAAGAAATTAGAAGAGAAACTTGTATTGTCAAGTTTAGAGGTAATGATCAAAAAGTTGTAAGATATTTTATTTGACATGTTCAGTTCTTTGAAGTCAATAAAGTGCATATAGAGTGTGGTGAGCTAGCAAAGTATAGTGTTCATGATCCTAGTTCAAGAATGGCAAAGTTTAAGTAATAAAGTAAAGTATTTGATTAACATCTTGATAGAGGATCAAATTCTTGATTTCAAAATAATCATCTTGGCTTATCTAAATATGGCCATGGGATTATTGGTAGATAAAATCAAGAGTTTGATCAAGTGATTTAAGAGTCTAGAAAGTATTTTTAAGGATGACAAACAATTGGAAAGTAGGATAGAGGATATACTTGGGATCATGATCACTGACCCAACTTCATTCAGCCTATTGGATCTAATTAATGATGAAGAATTCAAGCTTAGGGATACATAGGTCATGTAAGAAGTAAGAAACAAGAGCCAAGGAAAGGCTAAGGTAGACAATAGTAGGATCATGGACATGATTATGACTATGGAGGAAAATATTAGTGAATCTAGGAGCATTAAGGAAGATTTAGAGAGAGATGGCAAAGATCTCATAGGCCTAACAGATCAAGAATATTAACTCTTTATGAAGCTTATTGTCAATTTAAATCTAATAAATGATCAACATGAAAGGGAAATGAAGATTATATAGTAAAAATAGGGGATTGTAACAACAAGAGGACCTTAAATTTCAATTTGTTGATTAAAGCATATTATTTTTTCAACTAAACATTTATGTATTTTGAAAAGGAATATTGCTTTTTAAAGACATGTGAAACTTATAAAGCACATTTCCTATAGGTCATTCCATTTAGGAAATGTCATAGTTCTAGAACATTGTACAAGGGACAATTATCCCTAACACTTTTACATTGTAATTTGACTTAACTAACTGACATTCCTCCTTAGTCTTCTATATAAGGGGTATTGTCAATTGTGAAAAGGGAGAGAAATTTGAGCAAAAATAATTTATGATAATTTGGAGAAATTAATGCAAGTAGAAAATTTTGAAAAAAATTGTCTCATTTGTTTGTGTGAATTTTTATTATGGATTCTCTCTCACTTGTCTAGTTTATATTTCAGATTTTAATGGTTCTCATGAATTATGGATATGCACTTCTAAATGCAGAGTTATCAATTTATGAAAATGTTAGATTGATTGAAAGTTCTTAAGTTAATTTCATTTTCTTTGTTCTTCTTATAGATGTGATAATGTTCTTTACTTGCAGGGGTAAATCTTTAAGTGAATCTAGTTCTTATTTGCATTCTTTCACTTTCCTTAGATGCTTTCTTGAAGTGTGATGTGATTTGAGTTTAAGATGTTTCATGTTATACATTGGTTTTAAGTTCATATTTGGATGATATTTGAACTTTTTCATTATGTCTAGAATGAATATCAATAACATAATTATGTTCTTTCTCTACCCTACCCATCCTTTTGCTTATTTTTTGACCAATTAACTTTAGAATAACTTCATTATAAATATACACTTTAGCTTAGATTCTAGACTTAGTTCTTTGAGCATGATTTATTTCACTTAGTCAAGATTAATTTAATTTTCATAGATTAGCTATTAGGCCATGGTTACTCTTAACAACCAAACATTATAATTTTTTTGAAATAGTTCATTTATTCTACCATTATTCCACCAAAGATATCAAGAATATCACAGCCTAAAACTCATGCATTTGATTCTTTGAATTCAAAAATGAGTAGTGTTTCTTAAACACTTAGAACTACCTATGATACACTTACATGCATCAATAAATAGTTGAAAATGGTTATGTTCACAACTCCAATTTTGGTTACTCTTGATTTTTCAAAAAAATTATTGTGGAGTGTGATGCATCAGGATATGGCATGGGGGTTGTACTCATGATGGAAGGTAGACCACTAGAATTTCAATGTCACCATTTGAAGGGGAAAAATAGGCTCTAACCAATCTATGAGAAAGATATGGTTATTCTACATGAAATGAAACATTGGAGATCTTATCTAATGGGCCATCACTTTCAAGTAAATACTAGTCATGATAGCCTCAAATATTTTTTGGAGAAATGATTTTCATTTGACTAATAATAGAAATGGGTGAATAAATTTTTAGGATGTGGTTTTAAAATAGTGTAAAATAAAGGAAAAGAGAATGTGATGTTAGATTCCCTCTCTTGATGGGATGAATTAGTTGAGACATTATTACACACCATGACCATGTGGCAGGTAGATTGGCTAGAGAAAGCAAGATCTAAATGGGAGAATGATAGTGATACCAAGGATTTGATTCAAAATTTCCATCAGGGTTTAGATGAATCTAAAAAAATTACATGTAAGGGATACACATTATAATATAAATATATATTATACTTCTATAATCATTCTCTCCTTAAACATAAAATTCTTCATAAATTTCATGCCTCTCTACTTGGAGGTCATTCTATATTTTTGAAAACATATCATAGAATAAATCATAATTTATTTTGGGAAGGACTTAAGGGGGATGTCTAGAAATATGTGGCTAAATTCATGGTATGTCAACAAAATAAAGGTGAAACCATTAAGATCCTAGGTCTTTCTTAGCCTTTATCCATCCCTACCTATCATTGGGAAGAGGTTTTTGTGGATTTCATTATAAGGCTACCACAGTCTAAGGGTAAAATTTTTATCATGGTATTTTTGTATTGAATCATCAAGTACATTCATTTTTGTTCCCTATTACATCCATTTGTTTCTAGTGCATTAGTTTTTGTTGTTCTCAATATAGTTTATAAATTGCATGGTACTCCAAAGATAATTGTAAATGAATGAGATCTCATTTTAATAGTAATTTTTGGACCAAATTATTTTCATGTTTGGTCACCTATTTGGATCATAGCTCATATTATCATCTTAAATATTTTATTTTGAAAAACATGATAAATGGGTTCATTGGTTGCCACTTGTTGAATGGTGGTATAACACTTATTTTCATGTTTCTTCCAAGATGTCTCCATTTATGGAATTTATGGGTATCACCCTCATCCATCACTTTAACTTTGATAGTGTATCTTAATATTTGAGATATTAAGGAACACATTCACCATCAATAGGATGTTCCAGACAATTTACAAGACAATTTAATAATGGCACAAAATATAATGAAACAACAAGAAAATCAACACTATAGTGAGTAGAATTTTGGCATAGGTGATTTGGTCTTTGTGTGTTTATATACATATAAAAAAATGTATTTAAATTAATATAAAAATGATACAAATATGTCCCGTAAGTATTATGGCCCTTATTAGATCTTGTAAAAAATTAGTGGTGTGGCTTACATGCTAGAATTACCTTCATCCACTTCCATACATATGGTATTCCATGTATCTTGCCTAAATAAGGTAATTGGACATAGAGGTTCCACTTAGAATAATTTACCAAAATTGGATGAATAATTATGAGTCATTATGAAGCCTAAAGATATCCTTTACATATGCACTAATAAACTATAAACTAGTGCCATTAAGGATTATTTGATCAAATGGAAGAACCTTCATTCTGAAGATGTAATATGGGAAGATGAACATTCCTAAAACAATATCTTAGTTTGATTCAATTTTGAGGATAACAATTTTTAAAATGGAATGGGTATGTTATTCCCTTAATCTATAGCATGTATAGGGATATGTGTGGCTAACTTGTGGCTTACACACCTTCATATTATCTTGTTACATTTCTCTATGTTCTTACTATGGTAGTCCTATGGAATAAATTTGGCTAAATAGAGTATATATAAGAGGTATTGATTAGTCTTTGATCATCATATTATGAATTCTATTCTTAGTGCATTGTTGTGGAGGTTTGCCCCTCAATGTGGCTCAGTCATAATATTCAAGTATTATTATCTTTCATCATTTTTTGTTGTGGATATATTTATTTTTTCTTAAAAAAATAATATATAATTATATTTTATGAATCATCTAAGTAATTTCATTTCAACTTCTACCTAATTTTCCTATGGATCAATTGCATACCTTTGTTCAAAAAGAAGAAATACCACTGTTGAAGAGACAAATTGTAGACCCACCCTAACATAACTATGTAATCACTTATAAATTACAATAGGATGGTCATGTGTTTGCTAATAATCTCATGGTTACCTTAGATACCTCTCTAGCTACTACTTTATTTGACAATTTCATGTCTACTTATCCAAAAGTTGATTCGGTCTTAGAGCCATAGAAAAATAAATCATTATCCCTCTAAGGTATATTATCTATTGAATATCTAAGTGCATCCAAGTTTTATAAATAATAAATTAGGATATGTCATGAGACCTTTCCCAAACAATATTATATTCATCCACTTCCAATGTAATATCAAGATAGTCGAACAATCCTTAACCTTTATTTAAATCACCCAATTTTTGTCAAACCCAAACTATTGTTGGTCTACCTCTAGTTGATTAAGGATATTTATTTGACATAGGACAAATCTTCAATGATCTGATCTTTTAAGATCCCATTATTTTTGAGAAAAAACCCATTACTCATCCATTTTTTAGCATTCCTCACTTTAGAAAATTCCATCATCCCAAAGCCTTCATTTCCAAGTGAAAGGTGAAAAAGGTATTTATGGATAATTAAATTTAGTAGGCCATTTGTATAGACACATTTAAATCATAAATAAATTCCCCTTTGGATCTAACATTTTTACCAGCATCAACCTCAAGCTCATATTTTATTTCAGAACTAATATTAGAATTAGGTTCTATTCTAGAACCAATACCATATTTAGCATCAAAAGTAGAATCAACATCAATATCAACAATAGAATCAAGTTATATTTTGGAACCAATATTAGAATTGGGTTTTATTTAGGAACTAATACCATATTTACCATTAAAATTAGAATCAACATCAAAATCAGGTTCTATCTTAGAACCAATATCATAATTAGGTTCTATTCTAGAACTGATATCAGATTTAGCATCAAAAAAGAATTAACATTAGTATCAACATCAGATTTAGATCCTCTTGAGTTAGAATCAACTTTAGAATCAAAATATATTATTGGGTATTATGACATTGCCTATACACTTCTATCACATCCAATTTAGTTCACATCATCTTTAGAAACATCATGCCATAGTAGATGTTGCAACATCAACTACACACTTATATCAGATTCAATTCAAAACACTTATTAATCCTTCCATATTTTTTTAGGAAGATTATTTCAAATCAACACAATTTTTCTTAGTAGCCTCTATGAATACTATGTTTCTTTTTACACTTGCATTGATATTACACATTCCTTTAACACTACTTATCCTAAACACTATGTCAACATGCCATTACCCATAAATATCTATTGGGACCAACAAAATCTCACATTGTTGAAATCCTTCCATGCTGACATCCCAATCATAATTTTTTTATGGATCTAGGACATCTGAGTAGAATAAAAATATCCTAGTGAAACTTTGTTTGAGGTGCTAGGGTATGATTAAAGTCTAAACTCAACATCTTCTAGTGAAACCTTGTTTGAGGATCTAGATAATAATCAGTGAAAAAAATGAAAATATTTTAGTGAAACCTTACTTAAGGTGTTAAGGGACAATCAAAATGAATTATCAACATCCATTAGTGAAACCTTATTCAAGGCACTATTGGATAATCCAAATTATAAAAATCATGAAGACTTTGTTGGTGAAAACCTCTTTAAGGCACCAATAGCTAATCTAATTAGTTCCTCATTACTTGACAAAGACATTATTAAAGTCACTATTAGGACCACCACAACTAAAATTAATTTGAATTTAGAATCAATAATAATGTGTGTGATTGAAAATCCCAATCTCTATTTGTCCTTCAACCACTTTACATTTCATTATGATCATATTATTCATTCAACTTCTATATTACATCTCCAGATTAGACCATTTATCCCATATATATTACATCACCAAATCATACCATTTATCCCATACCTACCCTTCTTTACCCTTCCTATCAACAACTATTTTCAAATAGGTTATGGAGACACCTTATTTAGAGGTTTGAAGAAAGCATAATCATGGCCAATGAAGATCACAATAATAATGGTAGAGTTCACATCAGCATTAAGATCTAGATACAGTTACTATTCTGAGTAGTTATTAGTTAGACAATAAAGGGCCTGTAATATGCATTTCATAATCCTTAATTAATTTGATGTGCTTAAAATCAAAAAATAAAGAGAAATAATTCATCTAATGGTGTAAACCATGATTATGGCACCTTGGGAAAGTACCATGATGAAAGCTATGTTTCTAGAATTATGCATACATAATTCATTCTCTATAAGTACATTGACACTTGGGGTCATCCCTATCTATATTATTGACCATTTTGTTCAAGACATATTGGCCATTATAGTTCATTAACATTAGTATCACTTTGGCCATTCAATCCTATTCAATCCAACACATATTATTGTGATCATTAGTCTTCCCATATTAAACTTGTCATAAAAGTGGAAGGTATATTGTGACTTATTTTGGGAAACCTTTTGGCATATTACCTGCATCAAAATTTTATGACTAGAAACATTTGGTTCTCATGTGACATAGTCCTTAGAGAATCCTAGTCCTTTCCCTCATTATCATCCATTATTATCCATCATTATCCATTAGTCCTTTAGTCATTATTATTCCAAAAAATTTAGGTTGAACTACAATGACTTGAGGTACATTTAGACTATGTAGGAAGACCTTATTTTTTTAGGTTAGATCAGCCACCTTTATCCCATGATCTCACCATTTTTTGAGAATCCTAATCCATGATATTATCATTTTATGAGTTATCATTCTCACACTCTCATCATTTTACAATTTAAAACATTATTCATCTCTTAATCCTCCATTGAGTTGAGATGCCAAAAGCCCAAACACATTCAAAATAGTCTAACTAAAAATATGAACTAGGCTTACAATCTCCATGACAGATATAAAGACACACAATCCTAAACATAATTAAAAGTATTACTATTTTCATGAGAGATATAAAGCTACAAAATTCAAAAACATTTGTCTTATCCTAAATCCAATCATTATCCCACGTTAACAATTGTTGGGATGTCTCCTTACCAAATCTTCCCTACTAGGGCATATTCATTATTGGTTCCAACAATTTCAATCACCTTGGGATGTGTCCTTCCATTACATTCATCCTTGCTTTTGGGAACTATTCTATTATCATTGATCATATGCAATGGATTTTGACTTAATTAAACAACAAGATGCTTTCTGTTACTTTTCTTTTTGTTTTTATTTACTTATTTATTTCCTTTTATTGTTGTTGCCTTAACTTAGCCCATTTTTATAATTAGTTTATCATCATGGTGTTCCTTATCATACACTTTTACTTTAGTACATCCATTGACATACATCAACATTATCATCATAGTTTTTATCATTGGTTTGTTATTGCCATTTATCTATTAGATTGGGAATCATTCCTTATGTACAATATGAACATGTAATCATGGTGTTTTATATCATGATCATACCATCACATGATACTTTAAAAATAAATTAAGGTTTATATATGATTTCATGTTATGTTAATAGTTTATTCCCTTAGAGGGTCATTCATTATTTAATCGAATCATTTTGGTCATATTTGACATCCCATCATCCCATTTTCCTTGATCAAGTCAAAATATTTGAACATTTTGTGTGTGTGTGTGTGTGTGTGTATTCTTATCAATATGTGCATATATAAATTAGAATATAAAGAATAGATTCATATACATTAGTCTATCATCTATTCTGTTCTTCCTCATCCATTTTCTCCCATCTTAGGAGAACTACATCACCTTGAGATCCCAATGGACTATGTAGGCAATGCTTAGTACCAACCAATTTATGAGGTCAACTCAACCACTCTTTTTTAATTCTTATTAACACCCATATTCTTTAAATCCAATCACATCATTATTTAGTCATTATTGTATCCTTATAATCATCTTTTTCATTACCTTTGAGCATTCTTGTGTGCCAATCTTTTATGACTTCTTCACTCTTTAAAAATTCATCATATCATTGCACTTAAATTTTTGTCATTTATCTCATGTTTAATATGTGCTACAAGTTATATCCTTGAGCTATATTTTAAAATCAATCATACTAATCAATTATCACAACTTCCCTCCTAGGGAAAATCATTTAAATAAATGATCAAATATGCTTTTTTAGGCAAATCATTAGTCAATTAGTCTATCTTTATTCTAATTCCAAGAATTGTAGCTTTTTCATTCTTCTAAAAAATCAAAGTGTGAAAATTATTTTGATATCGATCATTCCCTAAGCCCACAAATTTTTTCATATTTTGGGTATGTCAAACTATTCTACTTACTTTTGGATGCATCCTTCTCACTTCCCCCCACCTTAGGGCCAATCAATTTTATTATTATTCATCAATGGAAATCAATGCGAGAAAGCATTGACTCATATGGATGAATCTCATCTATGGGTTAATTTCACTTTTATTATTATCAATTTTATTCTTTTTGAGGTCCTATGCATTAATATTATTTGCTATCCACTCCCTCAAGGGGGTATTATGGGAATTCTCAAGCATTGTTTAGGGCTTCCTTGTGGAATCATTTTTAGTAAATTGATCAAGATTCAACAAAACATGAACACATCATTATTTAGGCATTATAAAACCATTTTAAATTAATTTTTCATTATTTGAAAAGTTGTTTCTTCACTTGTGTCTCAAAATGCATTTTCAAATAGGGGAAAAAAGTAGACACTCAATTCTCACCACTCTCATGTCAAAATTACAATTAGAATGATTTCTATCAATAACACATGAATCACTGAAACACCCAAATTATTCCTTATAATTATCATGTATCTTTTAAAATATATTATAGAATCCTTGATTTGGGAAATACACTATACATAACTATCAACTTCACTTAATTTATCCTGAATCAAATTACAATTGTGAAAGAGACATTTTAGTATCAGTTAGGTTGAATTTGAATTTCAAAATTCATACCACTTTTCCTTAATATAATTAACCTATCTTAATTAACCTAATATTTTTCAAATTATAAATTCCATAGATTTTAAAATTACCTTTTTCCCTACTTCATTAATTAAATTATTCCTCCAATCATGGCAAGTGGCCAAATTATCACATTATTATGACATCATGGAAAAATATAAAGAATGATGATGTCATCATGAAAGCTATCAAACACTAGGCATTAATGGAAATAAATATTAAGATTAAGAAAATTCATGCCTCATTAAGGCAACCTTTTTCTAAAATATTAAATGCATTTGCCTCCAAAATTGAATGAAATTATAGCCACTCATCTTGATCTTGATAAAAAGGCCACATTCAATATATAAAAACTTTAAATACAAAGGCCATTTGACATTATTTTTAGCTCTTGAAACATAATGAAGTGATGCCCTTTTGGAGAGCCACACTCATTATTCAAGATTCACCTTTCCTCTCAATTATTCAATAATCATGTGTATTCAAGGGGAGATGCTACTTACGTGACATATTGAAATTGATAAATAATTCATGCTATAAAATCTAGGAAAAAACATGTATGTATGTCATCTTTGAAGGGAACATCTAAACATAAGGTAAAAGCATCTTTTTTGGCTTTATAATTCATTTTTTTTACTTCAAGTCTTGCCTAATCTAAGAACCATGATTAATAATTTAGATTTTCTATTTGTTGATGCCTAAAACTATCACTTAAGTATAAATAGGCATCTATGGGAAACTTTATATATGTGGGACTGAATGTGGTTTGTAAAGCAACCTCTAGGATTTTAGAATTTGAATCTTCATTCAATTTTGGGTGTGAAAAAGGATAAAAGAGAGAAAAACATAAAACATGAAAGTAAATCTAGTCTAAGGTGATGTCCTGAGAGATTTGAAACACTAACCTATGATTGAATAAAATAGATTAGATTTTCAAGCATCATACACCATAAAGGAGCATAAATCATGAACTACAGTCTATTATGCAAACAAAGACCAAAACTATAGAAGCATAAGAAGAGAAAAATCAAGTTGAGATAAATTTTCACTTTGAATAACATATAACATCACATCCTCTTCATTTTAAATGGATAATATAATACATAAGGCCATAAGGGGCACATAAAAACCATACAATCACATTTTTGAGGTGCACTTGCTAAGGTTACAGAATGGAAAAATGTTAATTGTTGCTATTCCTAGTCTATTACAATGGTTGTTCATAAAAATAGAGAGAGATAAAAATGATAACCAACCCCTATCAAAATGGATGATCCTATAATAAATAGGTGAGGAGGTTTCCAAAAGAGATCAACACATGGAGGTTATAACACTCATGCCCATGATAATGTCATTGCAACTGAAAAGAGGATCTTGAGATCATGAGTGTAGTTAGCCTCTAGATCTTGGATGCAGTATAACTGCATCATTTTATGGCCACTTCACTTAAGAGAAGTGAGGTGATGCCATTTGTACATTTATAGAGATCTCTTACTTATGTTATGTTTCATAGATTTGTTTTCCCCTAAAAATCAATGGATTGCATTTTAAGCTAAGCCTAAAGTGTTTTAAAAGATTTCTCAAAAGGAGGGGCCCACACTCTCATCTCAACCAAAATTTCTTTAGGATAAGCTCAGGGATGACATGCATCAATCTAATGGTTCTCTATAAGGGTTGAGTATTTCTATGTAAATATTGAGTATGGGACCACCACGTGTCAAGCTATCACTCCACCAGAGCGAATTGAAAATTTCCTCGAGTTAGAGGGGTGTCATGCCACCACTTGGAAGAATTAAATAAAGGATGTTACTTAGGAAAAATTTAGAAAGGGGACTTTGAAGGAAGAAAGGGCCAAAAGGGGATCCAATGAAAGGTGCTAAATAATTGTTAACCATTGAACAAGCTTGATGCTAGGGGTGAACTACTCCAAGAGGTAACAACCATGGATTTTTGATCCACATTTCTTGGCAACTCACAAGGGAATCCACCTATAGGTGAGAGAACCCAAAACTCTGGTACTCAGACTAGTCAAAGTAAAAATTGTGAAAATAGGAGGAAGGTATAGATACCTATATTTTTTTAAGGGATTCTTGCAAGGGTGCCCATTCTTCCTTCTTTGGCTAGTTTTTCTTATTAAGATCCTCAAAGGCTTTAGCCAAATCTTTTATCTCCTTGAAAGAGATGTTCCCCAAGACTTTCATAACCTATAACATCTAGAATTATATCTAGGTAAGTGGATGTAAATTTTTTCTACCTTAGAGACATCAGGTGCCTCACTAAGAGCTACAAAAATGGTCTAGTCATTCTATTTTTGGTCAAGCAGTGCCTTGATTTTTCCTCAAGGAGGATGTTGTTATCTTCCAAGAAGGGGAAAGAGAGTCCCAGCTAGAATAATTTATCTATGTGTCCCCACCTCTCTTGGGTTTTTTGATCTAAGGCATTATGGAATGCTTTACATTAATTTTCTACTTTATTGTAACATAAGAACTCATTGACATTCACTTCTATATGTCCTTGATCAGCTACCCCTACTACTTGCAGTCTTTTGGGAGAAACACTATAGAGATTTTAAATAAGGCTCTATGAGTCTAGAAATTTAGGTGAGATGAAGGAGACCACCTAATCAATAGATGTGCTCACTTAAGAGGTCAGCTTCTACATGTTTGTGATGAAAGTTATCACTATCTTTAGGTTTGCCACTATGAGCTTGATCCTCTCCCAATAAGATTTATACAACTGATAAATTATGGGGATGATTTTTGAGGCTTGTGAGTGAGTGGTAAGGTATTTATTTATCTCATCAATATCATGGTCCTTGATCAAGGAGTCCTTTCATGCATTGTGCTATAATTATTGATATGACCAATTTGAATCAAAGATTTTTTGGTGAGTTTTAACCAGCTCTATCTCCTTCTCCTATAGCTTGGTTTTAGTAACTATCCATAGGATGGCTTCTACCTAGAAGTTATTTTTTAGGAAATTATCTTGGAGGTCAGATATTTCCTTGTTTAGGTTAACATCTTTTAATTTAGCCTCAGCATTGAGACAGTCAACCATAGACTTCACCTTTAGGAGCTCCATCTTGGTCTTTTCCAATTGTCAGGCCACCTTGATATAGTTTGTAGTCATGGTTTTTTATGTATCTTCCATGATTTTGACCCTATTGGTGGGTCTAGCTTGTTTGAGGCTAAAATTGATAGCTTGAATGGTGTTGTACCATAACTACATTTTTGCTTAGGGCTTGACTACTCTGGGGGTTAGATGAGTAACCATAAGGGATTGTTGTGTAAGATAATAAAATGACTACATGTGAGTTTGGGCATTATATTTGGCCTACTTACCCTCTTTTATTCTATTCAATATTTTGGGTTCACCCTTATTACATCTACCTATTATTGTTACAAATATAGTTCTTAAATTATCTCTCTTATAAAATGGATTCCCTATGGTAGCATGAATGGAATAACTTTGTTACTACGAAGCGAGTGAATGAATGGTGAGGGTTAAAGGGGAGAAAGGTGGGAGTCCATGGGGTGGGGTGAATGGTGATTTCATTATTAGGGGTATGAGGATGATGAAGGTGGGGGTGAGGAAAGGTGTGTCAAAATATATAGGTTTTATTGATGGATAAGGGACTAGACCTATTGTAGGTTGGGTGGATGAGGAGAAGACTGGAGCCAAGGTGGTATTAGGTTGAGTAGTGGACAATGCCACAACTTGTAGTGGGATAGTGAGGGAAAATGAAGTGGTGATGAGAGGATCCAAAATGATGGGATAAGAAGTAGGTGATGCCACAACTTGTAATGTACTTTTGGAAGGAGATGGGGAAGTGGGAAAATAATTAGAGGTATAAATAAATGGATCCACAAAGTGAATCTTCTTGTATAGGGGTTTTGATGGAGGGTTAGAAATGGGTACCTCAGTATACTTAAACTAGGATGACATAGCCATAAGGTGCTCAGAGGGGTCTTATTATTGTTTTGAGAGTGTAGGATATGGGAATAGGGGTGGTGGCCTTGTTGGAGGATTTTGGGTCACCGTAACCTCTACTATCACTTCTTTCTCTAGAGGTGCATTTCTTGCCTCATCATTGGGAGTGTTTTCTTATTCATCATCACCTCCTATCTCAAGTTTAGGAATAGATTCTTCTTCTAAGCTTCCCTATTCTATGTGAAACTCATCCTAGAGCTTCTTGAAGGTCTCATCCCTATCTTCATCATCAAGAAAAATGTAAGGATTGTTGATTTCATACCTATATTTTGCAAAGGCATGCATCTTTTCTTCTCTCTACTTTAGTTGGTTGAGTTGCTTCTTCATTCCCTTTGATAACTTCTTAGTTAGGTAATATTCTTGGACCTTGGTATAGAAATAATCCCATGGTTTAAGGGCATCTTATGATATTTGAACTAGGTCCACATAATTCTAAGGAATGTCTTATGTGGGTGACTTCTTCTACTCTAGATAAGGTCAGGCTTGATGCTTAGGAGTAATAGTGGCCTTCAAGTTGGCTATGTATCTTGTCGATTCATAGTCCCATCTATCATTTATTAATTTAAGGCCAAAATCTATGAGATTATATATGATTAGGCATCCCTAGTGCCTTTTTATCACTATGATGCAATCCCTAGTGAAAGGGACATCATAAGCACCCTTTTTCTTCTTCCCCACCCCTTAGATAGAGTTCATTATGTCAATATGGAAACCTAACTCTAGGATAATGTTATGTTATTCATCATGTGGGGGAGTTGTAAAGGATCCCCTTAGAATCCATGTACTTGGATAAATGAAAATTAGGATCCTTAGATCTAGTTGGTTTGGAATTTGTTACCTATGAGCCAGGCTTATTTTCCATCTATCATCTTGGAGGTGATAGCTTGTTAGCTAAGGTTTGTGAGAATTGGATCCATAAATAGTTCCAAAAACTCATAATAGTCTATATTTATCGATAGGACATGAGGCTATATGGTGACTAGGGTCACTACTTTGGGGAAGACTTCTACATCAGAAGTGTTGAGCTAGAGGTGCCTAGAGAAGAACTGGGAGTGCTGGTATAGAATGAGGTGCATAAGGAAAGATGAGTATTAGAAAGTAACCATCACTAAGAAATTTTCCATTTTATCCTACATGGTGTAGGTGATGAATTATTTAAAGTACATCTTAAATTCTTGTCCCTTCTCTACCAAGGTCATGAGGTGGAGCATGGCCAACTAAAATCCATTGATGTGGTCATGAACATCCATGCCTAAGATGAAGGCTAGCATGGATATGGTATCCCTTAAAATATATGTGGGGATTATTGATAGGGGCATGGTTAGAGGAGGCATCTTCATGACCTTGATTTTGAGGAGAGTTTTGAGAAAGTAGGCCTTTTCTTTGAAATACAAATCCTAGATGCTCTGAAATCTCTTAATGTTACATATAATACCCTTGGGGTCAAAATAGAGCCAAAACATCTTTGTGATGTCATCTATGTTGATTTTCACCCTTAAATGGGTATTTCCAATTATCACTCCAGTGTTGGCATCATATCTATTTGTGTAAAGAGTGATGATTTATAGGCATGGGTACACATATGACACCATGTATTGTATCAATGTGTACTACAAAATTTTGCATTCAAAATATTTGATCTCTTTCCTTATAATTTTATTTAACATTCAGTTATGGGTTCCTTCTCTCAAATTCTAAGGATTTTGGGCTAAGTTTGGATCAAATATTTCATCCATGAAATTGGTTACCAATGTCTAGTCCTTGCAAGGTCCCTTGGTCACCTTTTTGGTGTTTGGCACTTTCTCCTTTACTTGAGTAGGGGTTGAAGTGTAAGCCTTGATCATAGCACATTTTGGGGGAAGGTATCCTCCATTGCTCAAACTGTGGTTTATTTATTTTGAAGGATGCACACCACTCTTGGATGAAGATGTAGAAGCTTCTAATATAGAGTAACCTATTGTAAACTTACTCTCTATTCATATTAACTAATGACTCTTTTCCTACTTCACCCAATATATAGACTCTGTCTCTACTCTTCTCATTCATTTAATGTCTCCCTAAAATCTCAAAGTGTCAAGTGTTTGGCTTGAATGATAGAGAGGGATATTTATGAATTGGTGCCACTATATGGGATCATCATTAGAAATTCAAAAATTGAGCACCCCCATAAAGATAAGAGCATCACACATGATTGAAGAGGCATATGTAAGAGATTTTATGGTGATTATCATGGGAAATAATGTGTAATGGAACATTTGACATTAATGGTAGGTAAATTAGGTAGATAACCATCTTTTAGAGAATGTCTTAAAGATTTAAGAGGGCTCAAGAAAGGACGTGTAGAAATTTTATCAACCACTTGCGCCAATGGAACTTATTTTAACAATGAAACAACAAAGGGGAAGGAAAATAAATGATGGAAAAATAATGGGATTGGAACACACAATAGAAAAAGGAAACTAGATAATTATGTATAAGGGTAGATGGGCTAACTAGTTGAAATAATTCAAATATATCCCATTGATAGGGATATCTAATGTGTTTCCCTCTTGATATTTAAATTTAAAATCATTTCCCCATATATCATTGATTATGTGAAAAGGTCCCTCTAAATATAATTAAACTTCACATGTTATCCTAGTTTTGTAACCTACTGATCATATTTGAGAACTAAATCTCCTAGTTTAAATCCTAGGTCTAATGAATTTTGCCAAACCATCACTTAACTATTTATTATAAAATGATCTTTGCATCACTTTCCTATTCTATTGCCTCCTAGAGTCTAATTAATTCAGCAAGCCAAACTTATATTGTTCGATTTTCTTTAATTTTGATAGCCTTCAAAAGTTATCATACAAGGATTTCTATTGATACTAGCATAATTACTTCCTTTCTATATATAAGTTCATATGGGGAAGTTTTTAGAATATACTTAGGGGTAATGTGATCAACCCATAAGGCCATATTTACGTGTAAGTACTATTCTCTCTATTTGTCATCATACATCTTTTTGATTAGCCTGATCATATTTTTATTAGTAGACTCTTCCAACCCATTCCCTTACAAGTAGTAATTGGATGAAGCTTTTAGGAATATATCATTTCAAAATGTGAATTTAGAAATTTTAGATCCAAGGAAAATATTTTACATTATCAAAAATTATTTTTTTGGGTGGGCCAAAACTTGACACAAGTTCTTCTAAGAATTTGAGGATCACATTCTCAATTGCCTCCCTTAGTGGGATTGCTTTAGTCCACCTAGTTAATTATTTGGTGGATGTTAGTATCCATTTGTGATCATCACTAGAGATCATATTTTTCATCTTGATGAAGTCCAGGCCCCACTGTATGAAGTATTCATTAGTCCTAATTAGTTTTATAGGCATGGTAGAAATTTTCCTCTTTCTTTTAAAGAATTGACATTTTTTTCACTTCTTGACTGCTTGGTGGTAGTCTACAAACATGGTCAGCTAGTAATACCCCATGTGCATGATATTTTTCATGGTGGTTTCAGATGAGAAGTGGTCACCTTATGGATTGAAGTGCATATCTTGGATAATTTTCTCTACTTTTGGCTTATCTATGCATTGAAGGTCTCCATCAAAATTTCTCTTGAATAGGATCCCTTGGACTAGTATATAGCTAGACCCATACAACTTGTAAAAATGCCTTTTATGTATGGGGATATCATCAAGATAATAGTTATTCTACATAAACTAGATCTTTTTGATCACCCAAGAATTGTCAGCTTTGAATTATTTTATTAGGGTTACTTATGGTGTGTTTTGATCCACTTCTAAGATATATGTGCATTGAGATAGATATTCATAGATTATTCTCCCTTTGATTACCTTTGTTAGCCTAAATTATACATCATATTATGGGATCTAGGTGATCTAATTGGCCCTTTTATCTATGATTTATCCTTCTATGATGTACTTCTAGATGTTGTAATGTGTTATTATCACAAGGTACCTAAAAATTTTAAGGTCCTTGATTGGTGAAGGCTTGTCTCTCCATGAAGTTGTATTTAGCTACATACCCATGCAATGTTCTAGAGTAGAATGTGATCAGGTGTTCATTCCTTCCCTCTTCTTCCTTTTGAGTTAACACAGTTGTGAGGCTATGCTCACTTCCATATACATACATAATGAAATCCCCAGAAAAGTTAGGGTTAGAAAGCATGCGTATGACATACATTATGCCTTTGATTTATTCAAATGTTGTTCTTCCTTTGGGTGTCCATTTTAAGGTTTGGTCATTTTTAGCATGAAAGTGATTGGTCTAACCAATCTAGTGAAATTAGATATAAACTTGTTGATATATTTAATCTTCTCGAGGAAAGATTGGACCCCTTTCTTGCTTACTAGAAAATCCAAGTTTCTAATGGATTTTATCCTCTCTAGATCAATAGAAATCTCATCCTTAGATACCATATATCTGAGCATATTTCCCTGAAGGACTCTAAAGACACATTTTTTGGGGTTTAGAGACATCCTAATTTCTTGACATTTTTGGAAGGCCTTCTCTAGATGGTTGAAGTGATCCTCATTCTTCTTGGAAAACAGAGTGAGGTCATCAAGGTAGATGAGGATGATTTCTTAAATTAGACCCTTTAAGGCTACATACATCACTCACTAGAATGTTTCACCAAAATTAGAAAGGTTGAAAACAATCTTCATGTATGTTAAGGTTCCCCATTTTGTGGGGAAGGTGGTCTTATGTTGGTCTTTTTCATTCACCCATACCTGATTATACCTAAAAAAATCCATCCAATAGAGAAAATATATCTGCACCCACTACCATTTGGAGGATCTAATCCATAGAGGGGAGGGGGTAATGGTCTTTTAAGGATGCCTTATTTAGATATCAAAACTCCACACATAGTTATATTTATCCACTCTTCTTTCACATAGGTACTAGATTGGAAACCCAAGTTGAATGCTTGATTGGGTATATGATCTTTGATTTAATTAGTTTCCTTATCTCCTCAGCCGTTAGGGACTTGATCTTCAAGTTTTAGCCTTTGTTTTTATTAGATTGGTTTTTCCCTTTCCACAAAATCTATGGTGTGTTAAATAACCCCATAATCATATCCCTTCGAGTTATCATATGTACATGAAATGAATCCTTTGTATTTATTAAAAAAAGAGACTAACCTCTATTTATCATTTTGGGGAGCTTCTTTTCCAATTTTCAACTTTACTCCACCCCTGATTTCAAGCTCATAGTAATCACCCTTATCCATAACAAAATTGAATTTCTAATTCCTTGCATCATTAGAGTCAAAAAGTTTATTGAGGGTAATGAGACCCTTTAGAAGCTTGTTGGTGTTTATCTATATAATTTGGTCCCTGTAGGCCTCCTCAATTTTTGGTTGTAGTTATTCCATAAATTCACATGACTGGTAGAGGAACATCACAATTTGATCATCACTTTTGAAAACCTTCCAATTTTGGTCATTGTCTAGGATAACTGACCTAATGATTACTTGCACCATTTACTCATTGGTGAATAAGTCTATTATAGAGTCATGTTGGGATATTATAGTTACCATCTTATTAGTCTCCATGTTTTTTTTCTTGGGATGATCTAAATGTTAAAGGATTTAATTATATCCAATATTTAGTGGTGGAAAGATCTCATACATATGTACTTTGTAACCATTACCCCTCTTCCTACCTCACCACTAATCTAGAATCACCAAATACCTTTATTTGTTTGATGTTCATTCACTCGGTGAGACTGAGGCCATAAATTAGTGCCCCATATTTAACCTCATTATCAGTATAGGAAAACTAAAATCAAAAGTCACAAAGGGTTTCTTTTCCATAAAGAAATGTTATATGTATGTTGACTTTAGATCTAGTCTTGTTCTTTGTACCATCAAAATATAGAGTCTAGAGTTTGGACTCATCCCTGAGCCTTTCATTATGATTTCCTTCATTCTTTGAGACTTTTTTAATGGCTTGGTACTTGTTTTGGATCATGTAGGTTCCAAGGCCCATGACATCAAAGTTTGAAAATGGATCATTCTTAATTAACTCATTGACAAAGGCCTCATCTTCAAGGCTTCTATCATCCACTACATTTTCTTCTTTGAGCATATCTATATAGTGTGTCTCCATCTTTGAGAAAGAGGTGTGTGTTGCTTCATATTTCTCCATCACTTCATCCACTATGTGTTTTGAGTGAAGAGGTTTGGATAACACATCCAACTTTAAACCATAATTAGTCCTTAAAATCAAATGAGATGAGTCTAGTGATAGTTATCCACCAATTTTGGTGGTAAAATCTCTTGATAAACATAGCTTATACACTATAAAAATGTCTATTACCATAATCTCTTGAGGTAAAATGATGTTAAAGAAAGAGCACAATGTAAGGGGAAGACCCTGAATGATCCTTAGGGTTTGGACCTTCTTCCTGTCTAACTTCATCACCCTTTTATTTAAGGGTTCATACCTTAATTATAGTATATCAAATATCTATTTGGGTATAAATGTTGTGTTTTTACTTGAATTTATCATGGAATTATACAATAATTTCCTTCCCATAATCAACATTAAATAGAATAGGGTAGGTTTTGTTTTTCTTACCCCTTCCTTAGTATTGACAAATATGGTAGATATTTGGGGTTATGTTTTTATGATATCTTCTCTCTTTTTCATCTTCACAGGTTCTATAGTAAGCTTTATTTATGTAGGCTCCTCCTTCTCTTCTAATACTTCCTTTAATAGAGTCTTCTATTCCAGGATAGATAAGACATCCTAGAGGGAGATGTTAGTTGGAACCTTATTTAACTATTATACAATATTAAATTGCCCTAAAGATAAAACCTTAGGATATTTTGTCTTGCTCTACATTGCCTCAATCCACCTTAAGTAGACTACAAGTGAAGGTAATAATATTAGAGTATTTTTTAAAGTTACTTTGGGCCTTGTGGAAGTTTTGGGGCTTTCATCTAATCTTTTCTTGGAGCAAGTATAGTAATATAATTATACTTGTAGGGTTCTATATATAGGGACCTCATTTATGTATACTACATCTTAACCCTCTACCCATGATAACAACATGAATTTTGGGGTTATTTATTCTTCTTACTTTAGGGACATCCCTTGAATTTTCACTATTAATACTGCATCCTCAATCCCCAAGGATTAGTATGCATAGGTTGAGTCAAGTGCATTCCCTTATCATCATTGATTGGAAACCTTTTGCTATAGATTACCCCTTGGATAATTTTGGGGCCCATAGCCATCATTAAAAGGAAATCAACATGAGTTAGAATCATTGGCCAAGTTATTTTGACCAACCACTAGCTCTATTCTCACATTTGGTGACACTATGTGTAAAGGATCTAGGACTGTAACTATCTAATTCATAGGTTAGATCTGATGATTTGATGCCTAATGGTTTGGAGCTTGGTGATTTGGTGCTTGATAGTTTGGCCTTTACCTCTCCTGGTATTGATTTTATTAGTAAGGTAGTCTCCTTTCTTGGTAGATATTAAAATAAGGCTTTGAAGGCATATCTTATTTTCTTTTGAAATTGATTATCTCATTAGAAAAATTTCATATAATACTTTTCATATCATTCATCTCCATTTCTAGAGAAGGTGTGGGAGATGTGCTTTCCTGAGTGGGTGGGTACACATACAGAGAAGGAGACAGGCCTCATAAAGTGCTTAGAAGCTCTTCCTATGGAGGTATGGACATTTTGGGTATCATAAATATCAAAGATCAAGGGGAAGCCTCCCTACATAGATTAGGTTGTTCTTGGCCCTTATCATGATGTCATATGCATCTAGTAACATATATCCTCCAAGTGATTGAATCATGACCACAATTTATAAATTGAGGGCCTTAAATTATAAAATGATGGCCATTCTCATGGGTGGTCAAGCTATCAATGAGATCTTTTGCTAGGTTTTTTTAACATAGTGTTGAAATCAACCATGGCCTCTTATGGGGCCCTTTTGATGTTTATCAGCTATTGTAAGAGGGATGAATGATCTGCCTTCTCATTAAACCACTCAAATAACTTCTCTCCCAAGTCATCCCAAGTTTTGATTGAGTTGGATAGAAAATATCAATACCAATCAAGAGCTCACCCCTTAAAAGAGGCTGCTCATAACCTTACACCTACATTTTGCATATTGATGTAGTGAATAGTGCACACATTTGCTACATCTTGGATATGTTCAACCACTATCTTGAAATTTTCTCATAAAAACTTAGGGAGTGCCTTCAAATCATTTGTAGGGATGGGGTCCCATGTGGCTGATGGTGTTAGAGGAATAAGTGGGATACCACTATCCCATGACAAAAAGTTCTTTAGTGGGACTAGATACACCATTTTTTACTGTTGTTGTGCAACATCAGACCTTGAGGCTCTTTGGAAAATAGGGGCTCCTAAAGGTAGTTTTAGTAGATTCATATTATTCACAATCTATAACCTCACTATAGTCTCGTGGCTCATAAACTTTGATTTATAAGCAATAAATTATGGGATTAAGTCCCATCAGGCATGCCAAAAAATATTAAACTGTTGATTCTTAAAACTTTTTATTCAAGATAAAAAACCATCTATGGGAAAATTTATAGATGTGGGACCAAATTTGGTCTATAAACCAACCTCCAAGATTTTATAAGTTGGCTCTTTGTTTAATTTTGGGGGAAAAAAGGGATTTAAGAGAGAAAAATAGATAATATGAAAGTAAATCTAGTCTAAAGCAATGCGTTGAGAGATTTGAAACACTAACCAATTATTACATAAAATATATTAAAAATTCAAGCATCACATTTCATAAAGGAGCATAAAACATGAACTATAGTCTATTAGACAAACAAAAACAAAAACTATAGAAGTAGAATAAGAGAAAAAGCAAGACAAGATAATTTTTCACTCTAATAACACAAAACATCACATCTTTTTCATTGTAGATGGAGAATAGAATATATATAAGGCCACAAGGGGAATATAAAAAGTATCTAATCACATCCATGAGGTGAAACTTATAAGGTTATAAAATGGAAAAATGCAAACTACTGCTATTCCCAGTCTATTATAATGGTTGTTCATAAAAATAGAGAGATATAAAAATGATAACCAACCCTTATCAAAAGGGATGAATGCAAAATAAATACATGAGGAGGCTACCTGAGGATAGTGACACCTAGAGGTTCTATCACTCACACCCATGATGACACTATTGCAATTAAAAATAATATCTTGAGCTCGTGAGTGTAGTTAGCCTCTGGATCCCAGATATGGTACAACTGCATCATTCTGTTATAGCCACTTTGCTTAGGAGAAGCAAGGTGATGCCATATGTACATTTCTAGATCTCTCCTACCTACACTACATTCCATGACTTTGTTTTCACTTCAAAATCAATAGATTACATTTTAAGCTAAACCTAAGGTGTTTCAAAATCTTTGCTCTAAAGAAGGGGCCCACACTCTTATCCAATGGTGTTGTCTTAAATTTTGACAAACCAACATTAATCCTAGGTAAGCACAACAATGACACATACTAAGATGGTGGTTCTCTAGAGGGTTTAAGGATTTCTATGGTGATATTGAGTATGAGACCACCACATGTTGATTTGGTATTCCACCATAGTGAGTCAAAAGTCTCCTCGAGCTAGTGGGGCATTGGGACACCACATGGAAGAAGTGGATGGAGGTTGGTACTTAGGAAAATTTTAGAAAGGGGGATTCAAAGAAAGAAGGGGCTCAAAAAGGAGCCACTAAAATGTGCTAAGGACTTACTAACCATCGAACAAGCTTGATGCTAGGGGTGAATTGCTCTAATAAGTAACAACCATGGATGTTTGATCTTTATTATTATTTTATACTTATTTTTCATACTAATGAGAATTAACCTCTTTTGTATTCATGTGTTTACAACTACATGTTTCTACATTTATCAAATGAATCAATTCCTAATCAACTTCAAATAGCTAGTTTAAAAAATAAAAAATAAGTCTAGATATACATGTGTATATCAAGTAGTTTACTTCACCCTTAAACAATGTGATCTTTAGTCTTCCTACAAGTGATGTTCAATCTTAGAGATACATCACAAAAATAAGTTTATTATGAAATATTGTAATCAAATATCTCACGTACTTGTATTTTTTTCTCTTTGTAATTTCCTTCAAGTATCCTTATAAATCTTTCTCATTAAAGGTAGTTGTACTTTAAATTACAAATAAGTCTTAGTTAACTTAAACATAAATTTAATTAACTTTTAAATCAAATTCAACCACTCTATAATTATCTAATTTATAACTTTATAAATTTAATAAATTGAATTTTATTAAATAATAAGTTCATGAGACTTGATAAATAAAATTCTAAAATAAAGATCAGATAAACATTTATAATGGGTAATGGCACATTACTTGTTTTAAAATAATTTAACAAGTCACTAATAAGTTTTCATGTGATTAAATAATCATTATGACTGAGCCTAATGATTTATTCCATTTTCACAATTAATCAATTTCCATTATTAATATATAACATAACCATAGTGATATGATAAAATTATAGCTATAAGAACATTTTAAAAATATTGAAAACCTTTGAAACTAGTAATCACATCACAAAATACTACAACTCAAATAAACATTCTGAAAACATTATGTGATCAACTATATGTAAGATAATCTAAAAATATTTTTGAACATAAAGATCATAATAAAAATAATCTAAAATAAACTACTATGTATATAAAGTGAATCTACAAAATAGAAATAAAAATAAACAAAGTCACAAATATCATAATTCTTCATTTTTTGAATCATCTTCCTTTAAAATCATATTTATCAAAGGTGCACTTCTAAAAGTTTGATATTGTGTGTATTCAAGAGGGAAAGTTGGTAGCTTATTCATATTAGTGCCACTAAATTCATATTTAACTTTATTCATCATATGAGTTCAAATTTAACTTTATTCATCATATGAGTCACCACATGCTGAGAAGAAGGATTGTTAATGCATTTTTGGCTAGATGAATCAATATTGACAATAGAAATAAGAATACCATTAAGGGTAATTTTAAGACTAGTATCAGAAATATTAGGATTGATTTTAAGGAATAATTTAGAATTATGAGGTATAGGATCAACATTAGGTAATTTATTATGAGCAGTTTACATATCTTGAGAGGAGACACTTGACATACCATATTCAAAAGGATGAGATCACTACTACCTTGTCTCATGCCTCTCCATAAATTTTTACCATGAAGAGACAATGAAACACATGGAAGGGTATTAAAAATATCTCAAAATTGGGATCATTAACATCAAAATGAAGATAAACTCTAGTTCCATAATTGAAATGTTATGAAAATTCATTAGCAACCCTAAGACCTTAAAACGACCTACCTTGGTAACTAACTTGAGGAGGGTTTTTAATATTTTACTATAGATTTACCTTTAACCATAAATTTATATCTAAGTTGTGTAAACCTTGATTCCAACCAGAATTGATTCTATATTTGAAAATACATTTTAAATGACACATTTGTAATATTTCAACTATCTTTTAATCTGTCACATAATTCTGAAAGTAGTGAATCACAACTTGACTCTAAATGTAAAATAATGTATTGTAATTAATCTTAAACTTAACTATCAAAACCAGGTCAAAATGTGCTTATTTTTAAAATTATCAATTTTATCTTAACATAAAAAGATAAAATGGACCTTAAATTGACTACACAATCTATATATATATATATATATATATATATATATATATATATATATATATATATATATATATATATATATATATATATATATATATATATATATATCAATCTATTTTTTTCAAAAATGACACAAGTTCTCATGAGAGACATATTTGTATTCAATTTTTCACATATTTTGCCAATGATTCAAATTATTTGCATTTCCTTAACAACTTTTTAAATATTCTTACATCTATCACTTTTATATAAAAAATTGAACACTAAATAACAAAAATTAAGTTTTGAGTTTTTTGTAATGGACTTAGGGTTTCATAGTGTAACTAAAAGTAATATGTTATCTAAGTATACAAATATAGTTATGTGATTTTAAACTAAATTATTCAATAAAATATACAACCTAATAATACCATTCTAATTGTATACCTATCTAAAAACCCTAGCACCTCAAAACTTATACACTATCTATTCTAAAATTTCTTATAGACTAGATTCGTAGAATATAAAATGAAAATTTCAAGATATAATTAACAAAATACAATATTTATTTTTGTTTCAAAAAATACCACCTTCCACTTTAGTGGAAATATTTCAAACCCTGGCAACATTTCCAACTATTTTCATTGTTTCTAATTTTGAAAACATCCAAATTCTTATGAGTTTCAGAAAAAAAATGAAACAAAAATAAATCCATCACATTGTAACCAATTATTTATTTATTTCACAAGCTTTATTGTATACATAATATCACTCAACTAAAAATTCAATTTAGTTTCCATTCTAAGTTCAATATATAAATTTATAAACCATTAAAATGATTTTTTTCAATCATTGACAACATTATCACTAAATGAGCAAACCAAATTTAAGACATCAATCAAAACTTATATTTGAAACCAAAAATCAATGGTGAAACCCAACTAATTGTGTCTTCACACAATCAAAAACTAAGAGATGACAATGAAATCAAATGATAAAAACATCCATTTTTGAGTTTCAAAACAATAATGAAAAACCATAAAATAAAGTCTACATGTAACCCTGTAGAATCAAAACCAATGAAACAAGTCATTTAAAATCATAATGACACCTTCTTTTAAATATTCATACTTATATACCAACTATAAACCAATCAAGAACTAAAAAACCATTTGAAAACACTTCCATGTATTTGTACAAACTCAAAAAGCAATAATGAAAAATAAAATACCCTTGAACTTATAATTCATAGTTTACTTTGAATATACTCAAATACCCAGCTTCAAATGACATATTCCATGTTTCTAATTGATTGTGAACTAACTACCATGAAAATCATGGATGCAATAATATGATGCAAAAGAAATAATTTAAAATCAAATAAATTATATGCCTTCTCATTTTACTCAAAAAGTTAATGAAAATAGGTTGTGTAATGTTGATGAACCCCCATATTCTTCATTATTCTAATCCCATTTTCCAAGACTTCAAAGTTTAACCCAAAAATTGATTATTTGAAAGAAGTCGATAGAATATACTCAAATACCCATAAAGCTTATCAAGCTACAGTGAACATTCAAAATATTTTTTCTCGTGATTTCATTAGTAAACAACCAAACTTAGAAATTTCATATCAAAAAATACATGTAACCAATCTTTCAAAATGTTGTCCAAGCTAAAAATCCATAAGCTTGATATATCTAATAGTTTCCTTATGTGAGTCCCAAAAATATCACAAAATCAAAATTGTATAGCTCAAATTCCCCAAAATTTTTACCTATTGTTTTACCCCCCTCCACCTCAACATAAGCCCCATATTACATGCAAATGGTGAATTTCACTCCACCACCATATACATGCCCACCAAGTTAGAAAATGAAACCAAGGTTCTGATAAGTTAGTGATATTATAAAATTTTATTTGCATTATTTTTTCTAAATAGAAATGTATTAAGCATGATCTAAAAAAATGTTTAAAGAATACTAAGTTGGTGAAAACCACCAATAACTTCATCATGTTTTTACCCTATCATCATATTTTTTCTAGTTCAAACATTCAATATCATTCATCAAAGGACAAGTCATTAACTTTTAAATGCTTTTAAATGCCCTCAAAATATAGAAAAATAATAACACTATCAAAATCTGACAAGACTTTGAATTAATTTGATGTGTCTGAACAAGTTATGTCCCATGAAACAAACATACTAACAATTATAACATGATTTATATTTTGATTTTCCCATGCATGCCAACTTAATACAAATTCATCATATTAATGTGAAATATATAAATATGAATTTAATTAAACCTTGAATTACCATGTCCAAACAATAATACTATAGTTTGACATTATTGCCTAAGGTAATCATGCTAGATATCCACAACCAATACTTATGTTAGATGCTCTAAAGTTACCAATTAATATGGTTAATGGAATGATATTAATGCAAACTTTAATTAAGGTTGATAATCCATAAAATTATTAATCAACATTGGTACTGCATATTATCAATGTAAACTCTGAATTACTGATAATTACAAACCATTATATATTGCAATGAAAGTTAATGAATCGACAAGATTATGACCACTACAACCACTATCATATTAAAATGGTATTATTTTAAATTCAATATTATAGTCTACCATTTTGAAATAATCATGATTATTATTGAAAATATTCTTAAGTATCCATTAAAACTTTAATGTTTGTAGAGAAATAGCATTGTGTACATATAATTGATCAAAATGCTACTAGTTATCTTATTCACATAATGATTAATGTAAATGTTTGATACACAGATCATCTACAAGTAGCAAAACTTAATGGTATCAATTCATATATAAACTATCATAGTATGGAATAGGGTTTTAGGATCTCTCTAACATATTTTACAGTTCATAAAATGAAGTTATGTGAAAGATATGGCTGGTCAAAGTTTTGGTCAAAGTTAGTCAAAATAACATGGTAAAATTTCATAAACTAGTGGTCAATATGAACCAATAGGAAAGTGAACATGACAATTGGATTAATTATGTATGGACATGTGACATTAGTTTAAATGATGGGCATTAAAAAGAATACAAGGATGAAAAATACATGAAAAATCCATTATCATGTGGAAGCCTTTAAAAGGCATGAAGATACATGGATTATTTAATTATCCATGTAAAAGGATTATTTTAATCTATTTGAAAAAAATTAAAACTCACAAATAAAATATTGGGATATTATTAAAATTACTTATTAAATTTTAAAGGGATAATATAAATCTCATAAACCATGGTGGAATGGGATAGTATTCAATCCCATCAAAAAGGGTAGAAATAAATGTTAATCCCATTATTATGGGAAAGGGAATAATTATAAACCCAATAAAATTAGTGAGAGTATTATTTTAATCCCAAAAAAATTTCATGAATATTATCCCATATTTAATGTAAATGGATAATTATCACCCCATTTAAATTGAAAGGAGATAATTATCAAACCCACCAAATGTGGATCTCAAAAAAGTATAAACAGGGATTAGGGGGTCATTCAAAAACACAAAAAAAAGTGTGAATTAATTCTAAAGATAAATATTGAAAATTCTAGCATAAACACATAAGAAAAGCATAAGCAATTTTTTTAATCCATTAGCAACTTGTGAAAAGCATTTGACAAAGATTTTTACAATGTTTCTAATTGAGTTTTGAAGCAGAATATTTGAATTGGTATTATTCCTAATTTGTTCCATCACAAGATCAAATATTATAGAATATATTTCCCATAAATTATAGTGCTCACATATTATTGATGTAAGAGTTTTGTTTTATTTTTACATTTTTATATCAATTTTACTACTTAGCAAACCTAGAGGCATAGCCCAATAAGTGTGAACTTCACTATCAATTTATTATTTTATACTTGATAAATCTTAGTTGATTTTTAATAATAATTATAAAATATTAGTGTTTCATTTCTAATTTAAAAATAAACTAAATCATTATTAAGATATTATTAAAAAAAGAAAAAAAAGACCCAGGGTGTCTCTTGCTATTTACAAATCAATGCTAATCTAAAATAAATGTAGACATAATCACATGACATTAAATAACATTTAAACAATAAATGACCATAAATTTTTCAAACAATTTGGCCCCCACCAATGCAATTTTAAACATTATGGCATGAATCATCATATGACATAAATGTTACTATTTGCAATTTAAAAAAAAATGGGGTACTAAATTTTGAGATGACACTAGTGACCTTGTTAGCTAATTTCACTTGTGAAATTAGATAGAAATCATATTTTCAAATTTATAAACATGAGATTTCAATCCAAGTATATTATTTCCTAAGTAGCCAAGATTGAATCCCTTCAAAAAAAAAATTCACATTTTAAGGTATGAATTGTTCAAATAGTGTGGCATGAAAAATAGTAAAATAATGACTAGGAAGTTCAAGCTAGATTAAAATCATTGTAGTAACCTAAAAAATAAAATTTTAAGGCAAGTAATACTTTATAATATTATGGTTAGGATTATGAAGGCTTAATATTATTAACCATGATTTCATTTCTAAACAAGGTTGGAAGATGATTAAGGAGTATAATCAATGCACTAGAATCATTAAATCTAAGTATCTTGATGATCAAGATGAGGATAGACTTATATGGGAGGATGGACCAAGTGATGGATCCACCTTATAAAAAGCCATTTTAGTTAACAAAACTTGCATAATAAAAATTAGTATATAGAGCACAGGAAATGGGTAAAATTTTGATTTCTTGGATGACCCTTAGTTTTTCTAACACCCCCTAATCTCAAAATATCCCTAGTCATAGGCAATATTAGAATTCAAAAACCTCCTCGATTTGCAATTAAAATATTATTGGGAAGAAGGAGAGGGATTTAAGAAGTGGAAGATTTTATAGTCTATTTCAATCAATGAGGATACTCTTTAGGCCCTTCAAGATTTAAAATCTAAACTTTAGTTAGTCAACATTATCATTCACCCCAAAGAAGACTCCCTCTTTTAGTTGGTGGAGGATAGTGGATAATAATCTATGAAATATGGATACTTGGATGATCTAAGTAAGGATTGTAATTAATAGAAGCCTTTATGGGTCAAAAATATCACCCCCAAGATCAACATCTTCTTCTAGTTGGATACTCAAGATAAAATCACCACCATTGACAACTTGGCTGAAAGAGGTTTAGTCATCTATAACAAGTGTGTTTTTCATAAATCTAATGAAGAAATGGTGTCTCACCTCCTCATAGAATACACCTTTTTTTTAAAATTATGATACATCCTCTTTATGAAATTCAACATGGCTTGGATGATACTAGGATCTCTCTTGGACCTCATTTTTTAGTGGAAATCACCTTGGAAGTTGGACTCTATCCCTCTTGTGGCATATTTCCCTCCCTCATATTTTTTGTGAGGTCTGAAAATCAATGAAAAACAACATTTTTATTGAAAATGGGTCCATATCAAATCTTATTTCCTCAAGATTTATGCACCCATAGTCAAAAACATGAATTCCTTTGCTTTGAAACATAAATTTTCATCATCCACCCTCTAAATTTATATTTTCCAAGGATGAAATATTAAACTAGTGATCACTAGTAATCAATAGGAATGCAAGGGGAGATATTAGTATTATTTTAGTATGATAAAAAATAAACAAAAATACACTAATAAAACTAACACCTCAAGCCTAGGCACTCAAGGAGAAAGAGAACAATACAAGTAACTATTAATAAAAGACAAAACAAATAATATTTACCTTCTTTGAGAGATAGAATTATATGTTAGTCATGAAAGAATGTTCTCAATCATTTGATTAAATAATCTTTGGTAGTGGTGCTCCTTGCATCATCTCTCCTTATCATCTTGACAATGTTGGGCTTGGTTTTAGATTTGGATTGGCTCTCTTTCTCTCTCAAAAAAAATGAGCATTATAACACTACAAAAAGGGTCTTTGAAGTTATTTTTTCATCATAATATTACACCAAAACATCTTGTTGAATAATGGGTGAAGACTTACATTTATAACCTTCTAAACTAATTGTAACCTATGTGAAATTAGGTTAGAGTTAACCATGATTAAGTTTAAAATAACCCTAGTTGAGTTGAGGGGATAAGAAATTAATATTTGGGATGGAATCCCATTTATTAAACATGGCTCTCTATTTCTAAATTTAAGGATTTAGGGGGGATATTTTCAATTCTTAAACTTTGAGGATGATGACATATCATGACCTCATTTTTATTGGAATTTCTTTTTTAAAAAATTCATTTTCACTAATTTCACATAGAAATTTCACTTAACTATTTAATTTGATTTGATTAGTTAATTAATTCTATTTATCATTTTTTCACTTTCAGAATTATTCAAGTTCCCTACTTAATGGTTCCAAAAGCCAAACTATCAATTTTCTAGGTCACAAGTTGATTGGAGATGAATTCATGAGAAGTTACTATTACGTATAGGATAATACTCTAAATAGGGATGACTCAACATGATTCGAGCACTAATGCCTGATATGCAGATGAAATTGGGATATTTAGTGATTCTTATGCTTATTTTGCACTATTTGGTAGAAATCAATATGAATTCTAGTTAAAACATATTTGTGTCCAAAACAATGTCTACAATCACAAAAATAGATTATAAAATTGATAAAATTCTGGTCAAATGGTCCAACCTCAATTACATTAGATTATTATGAACTTTGATGGGGCAATTAAAGGCAATCCAAGGTTGGACATAGGGGTAGCAGTTATTAGAGACCGAGAGGGGGTGTCATAGCAGCCTACCCAAGACCAATGGGATATCAAATCAACCATGTGGTTGAGGCTATAGAATTTCTAGGAAATATAATATGTGGTGTAGTTAGGAATAAAAATGTTTATGGTTGAAGGGGACTCTCGAAGCATCCTCAACACCCTCTCTAATAACTTAAAACCTTCCTAGTCTATCAAACATTAAATTTATGATGCAAGAGAGTTACTAAAACATTTTAAATAAGTCACCATATACCATGTGTTTATGGATGGAAAAAAGGTAACCAATGGGATGGCTATTCTTGGGGTTTTTCTTTGTTTCATGGAAAACATTTGATGACTTTCCACCTCAGATTTTTAACTTAATAGTTAATCATTCCATCCCCATCATTAGATTTAAGGAGGGGGTGTAATTTCACAGTGAATAAGTATAAATGATTAGACATTTTTTATTAATCCTAATTTAAAAATCCCCTACTATTATTACTTGGTAAGGGTGAAGCATGCGAGTAAGGTGTGGCAGCTCATATATATATATATATATACACACACACACACACACACACACACACACACACACACACACACACACACACATATATATATATATACATATATATATATATATATATATACATATATATATATGTATATATGTATATATATATATATATGTATATGTATATATATATATATATATGTATGTATATATGTATATATATATATATATATATATGTATGTATATATATATATATATATATACATATACATATACATATATACATACATATATATATATATATATATATATATACATATATATGTATGTATATATGTATATATATATGTATGTATATATGTATATGTATATGTATATATATATACATACATACATACATATATATATATATATATATATATATATGTATGTATGTATGTATGTGTGTGTGTGTGTGTGTGTGTGTGTGTGTGTATAACACAGATCACCTAGGTGAAGAAGGTGAAGTTATTCAAAATTTTGGTTTGGATCCTAAGTTTGAAAATGAGAAAAAGAGCTATGATGATATGGGATAGGGATAGAATTGAAACCATATATTACACCAAATCAAAGTACAATCCCAAATTTTGGTGAAAGTTGGAAGATAGAAGTTTGGCTGAGTTCATAATCACAATCATTGCACATAATGAAAAGATGTCAAAACATTTCACCCTTGGTTAACACCATAAAAAAGAGAAAATGAGAGGAGTAGAGATGAAAATATCAAAATATTTGATTGGGGAGGTGACTAGGATGAGTTTTGAAGGTACCAAAGTGTTTCAGGATAAACACAAAAACTAAGAGGTCTTGAATAAATTATTCAATTCCAATGTGGACATCATCAATGAGAAGAAAGGCTTCCTAAGGATGCATCTATAGAAGTAATGTCCAAATATATGCTTTTAGATAATTAATGTATAACATTAGAAGGTAAATTTCATGTAATCTTATCTCACCACTTTATGCTCTTGAATATCTTTAAAGGGGACATAATTAGTTTTCCATATTCCTATTCAAATCACTTAAAATCATGGTAAATACTTTTAAATAAATTTTTTTAAGTGATCTCATCCACGAAGGTTTAGTTTTTCTCATATCAAAGAGGGAAACTTTTGAGGAGGAAGGAAGTGTATCTAGTGGATAGAGAGTTTATTGAGGATTATAAGGAGGATCCTATGAAATCTAAGGATAATATGGAGAAAAGTCATGAATCTTTCAAAAATATTTGAAATAACCCCCAAAATAATTCTGAGGATTGATTATCAAACCATGAAAAGAGGATGCATGTATATCCCACTACACATATAGATAATACATATGATAACATATTTATCATATACACATATGCATACATCCATAACCATGTGTAGGTTAAGAATACTTATTCAGGGGTAAACACCCATAAAGGATCCTATATGGAAGTCTATTTCCCTTTGAGAATATAGAGTTTGGGATGTATTAGTGTGTAGTGCACATGAATAAACTCCAAACTCCACATGTTGCATTTTTTTTTAAAATAGGACCATTAAAAATATAGTATTGACCATTTTTGACACCCAGGTAAAAAGGTCAACCCCTATAGTTTGAAACTTGACTTGTCATGTCCTAATAACCTTTTTCTTATCCATTTTATACTTTGTAAAGTCTTCAAATGGTATTGTTAGCAAAATTTAATGTTAATTTGATAAGTTTAAGGTAATGGTTTATCTTTCTATTATAATGTAGACTAGGAATTTGACTCAAGAGAGGTGGTTAGTATTGTGTTAGTTTCAAAATGAATCAAATTTAAAGAAGCACACTAAAAATAATACATCTCTAGGCCTAGACACTAGGGGGAGCTTAGTTAACAAAACTAAATGGAAAACAAAAATAGAATGCAAAAGACAAATGATCTATTACCTTCTTTGGATGATATAAATGGCTTGTTGAAGTGGTTTTCTCAACTTGTGCTTCAAGATATCTTCTTCAATGGAGTGTGTCTACCTTCATATTCTCTTGGCACCTTTGGCTTGTGATGACTTTGGCTAAATATTTGGGAATAATAACACTAATTGAATGAATCTTTAGAATAAAATTAGCATTATAAATTTTCACCAAGATATCTTAAAATTAATGTTCATGGCTCTTCTATTTATATATTTCCAAAATGGTTTAGGATCAACCATGACCATCCATCTCAAGAATGAGATGTGTGGCCATGAATAAATCCAATTATGTAATTAAATTCCATAAATATCCCCCATAAATATTTGAGATAGAGGGGAATTTATGAGGCATGTGAGGCATTGATGATTCATGGGAGGGTCTTAATGAGGTATGGGGTGGCTTAATTTTGATATTTTATGCATTTATGGCTTACATATTCCACCCCAAGAAATGATGTCACTTGATGATGCAAATATTCACAATCATTTTCCAATAAACATATTTTCAAAAAGATAAAATGGAAAATTAACTTAATATTTTAATTTGGTTTAATTATACTTAAACATGATTAATTTAACTTTTATGCAAATCTTGGAAATTGATGCACAAATTAATTTAATTGCTCAAAATGTTGTATTATTAGCTCAAAATTTGACTAGATTGGAATTGGATATCGATGTTAGATGTGTTAGAACCGTTATCCTATTTAGGATGTTAACAACAAAAATAACAAAGGCACATGTCTTATCTAATAAATTTAGTAGAAAATCACAATCTAGATCACCTAAGTGTAAATTGGCATTTTGACTCGAAATGAACTGATCAAAGCTAGTTGGCCCATAAAATTCATTGCCCCATTTAGTGACACTCTAGCCAAAATTGGCACTTGAATATAAAAATTTAAAATAATTCAATGCATTTTAGTGTTTTAGGCCAAATTGTGTACTGTGGTATAAATTGGTCAAAATCTTGGTTGGACATTATTGATGGCTAGTTTTAGGTGTCTATAGTTTGCCCCTATTTGGGAAGGCATTACAAGCTATAAGCAAAGTAACATATTCTCAAAGAATGAAAAGGTCATGTATTCTTAAAACTTTAATGAAAATTGATTAACTTTATGATTCCCCCTTGAGGAAATGGTTAGCACAAGTAGGTTAGCAAATGGTCTATCAAAAAAAGAAAAAAGTGAAGTGAAGGAACCAAAGAAAGGAAGATGATGGGGTGAAAACACAATGAGTTTAAAAAAGTAGTAAAAATAATTGAGAATGTAAGTGGGATGGTGTATAATGGTTTTCTCAAAGGTGTTTATAATCATTATATCCTGATAGTGGCAACATGGTATGATAACACAATGATTTACCCAAAGGTGGTTATATTCATTAAGAGGATGGAGCTGCCCCAGTTAGGATAGACAAACAAGATAACAACATATGTTTTGGAAAAAATAAAGTAAATTTGGTGAGAACACAATGATTTACCCAAAGGTAGTTATAATCATTGATAAATTTAGGTGGGATGGTGTACAATGATCTGCTAATATATGGTTATAATCATTGGACCCTGATTATGAAAAATGTGATTGATTGGTTGGTGATGATGGTAACTTAAAAAAGAGGGTAAGGATGATTTGGAATAACCTACTAGCAAGGAGATGCTCATCTGAACTAAGCTTAAAATATTTTCATGGTTAATTACTCTATTTGAGATATGATTTAGATTGTCAGTGTCGAGGAGATGTTGATGTTGACCTTGATGAGTAGACTTATTGATGCTGATTTTTTGTTATATAACTTTGACATTAAATATCATGATAAAACACCATGAGTAATAGGTCAAAATATGCAAGGGATTGACTTTCGAGATCTAATACTCAATAGAAAATAATGAACCAATGATAAAAACCATGATGATAATGTAAACATATGAATATGGATGGATTTAGGTATAAATATGTAAGGAATCACCTAATGAATGAACATAAATTAAATCAAGGAAATAATGCTAAAATCAAACAAACAAGAACATAAACAATAACCAAACAAAGAAACAAATAATAGTTAGTCCTAATGCTAGTAGAAATAACATGATGAGCATTTCCCCTAGAAAATAGGTGACAAATCAGCAAATAAACATGGTAGGGGGAAAAAAAGAAAAGGAAAAGGGTTGCCTAGCTATCTCCATATGCACTAGGAAAGTGGACGCTACATACATATTTCCATGGAAGTAATATCCAAAAAAAACTTCAAGCCAAATGTAGTTCTCCCAAGAAATGAGAAGAAAATGATAGCTAATGAAAACAAGCATGATGGATGAGATAGAAGAATAAGAATGGTCTTACAAAATAGTAAGTGCATAAGAGAAAAGGGAAAAAAATGACGGGGAAACTAAGTGACAAGTGATTTACTTGTGACTTAGTAAGGGTTTCCAGAATCTTGAAGGCAAAGAAGTGGTCAATATTTTTTTGGTTTTTCTAACGATTTTGCAAATATTTTTGGAATTTTTATAGTATCTCAACTTGATCGATAATGATGATACACTATATGGTTTAAGCTCTCAAAATGGTGAGAGAGTTACTTAGGTTGCTCAAAAAATAGTGAGAGCATGGCTTAGGTTGCTCACAAAATGGTGAGATCATGGCTTAGGTTACTCATAAAATGGTGAGAGCATGGTGGAAAAGGTGATTGAGCTGACCTCAACAAGTATTGATTGATGCTTGTATAGTCCCAAATTAGGACCTCAAGTCACTTTAGTTCTACCCTGAAACATATGAATTTGACTAGTGTAGCAGCTAATTCAAACAAAATAGGCATAGTTGGTATGATAGCATAGTATGGCATAAGAAATAGTTAGTTCATATATGAAGTCATAATAAACAAGTGTTTCCCCTAGTTTTCCCATAGGCAGTTATAAATAGGATACAATGGTCATAGGTTAATGAGACTAATTTTCCCATAGGTGGTTATAATTAGGATCAAGACAATGAGAGAGAATGAAATAAGAAATGAAGGATGCAACTACCAAATGTTTGTTTGACTACTCCAAAATACTACCTCTATCTAGAATGTGTGAAATAAATACTAAAATGGAATCTAAATCCTCTTTTTAAATGTGGTTCTAGAGTGAATGAAATAGAACCAAGGCCATAGGGTTGGGTAGGGTGGGAGAAATCAACTCGATTTATCGGGAAAGTATGATATAATGAATAAACAATAGGAAAAAGTGATAGGTTGATTGGATGGCAAAATTATATAGTAAAATGAAGAGTGATAAAATAATACAATGTGAAATGGTCCTTATAAATAATACACCAAGTCACTCAAGTATAATACCATTTGAGGTGGATAATGTTCATCAGCTCATCAAGGTCATGTATGTCTAGTGTGGCAAGCCTATATGCTCTTGTTATAAAGTTTGCTATAATGATGAAAGGACCAACCTAGTTGGGTTTGAACTTAGCTTTATTCTTCTTTTTATCTATGGTATTCTTTTGGTTCTCTTTAAGGAAAAGATCACCAATTTCAAATTCTCTATGTTTCACACATCGATTATAATGGCCTTAAAGTTGATTCTGATAGGCTTGGAGATTATTTACCACATCCATGCATTTATCATCAAGTAACTCTAGTTTTTGTAAGTAAGCCACTCAATAGTAATTATCATCTAAGACATGATTAAAAGAGATTCATAGAGAAGGAAACTTGACCTCAATGGGAAGGATGGCTTCTATATTATAAATAAGTGAATATGGAGTGGCTCATGTGGGTGTACAGTGATTGGTATGGTATGCCCAAAGGGCACATAATATCTAAAGGTGATTATCATGATTGACATCATTGATAATCTTTTTGATAATGTTGACAATGGTTTTGTTTGATTATTTATCCTAGCCATCACCTTGAGGGTAATATGTTGGAGAAAAGTGTTGTGTGATGTTGCATTTAGCACATAGATTTTTGACATCATTATTCTTGAATGATACTCTATTATTAGATATAATATCAGAGAGGATATTTTAGTGGCAAATGAGATGGTTGAAGATGAACTTGGAATTTTTTTTTCTAGTCATGTAAGTGAGGGGTATACCTTCAACCCACTTAGTGAAATATTTAGTGGTGGTAAGGATATGTTTATGGTCATCAGATGAGGTGGGATTGATCTTCCCAATGAGGTCAAGGCCCCATGTAGCAAATGGTAATGGTGTCAACATTGGTTTTAGAGTCTTGGTTGGGGCATGGATCAAATTGGCATGTCATTGACATTTGTTGTACTTCTTTACATATGCAATTGTATCTACATTCATCATGGGCCAATAATAACTAATATGAAAGATATTTTTGGATAGGATGGCCCCACTAGTGTGGGCTCCACATGCCTTTATGAACTTCTCATACTAATAGTGTAGATTCTATTAAATTTAAACAATGAAGTAGAGTTCCATCAAAACTATGGTGGTAAAGGGTTAATCCAAGTAAGGTATAATGAGTGGTTAGGTGGATGAAGGATTTGGTTTGTTTTTGAGATAGGTTAGGTGGTAAAACTTGGTCATGAAGGTAGTTGTAAATATTTGAGTACCAGATAGAACTAAGACCAATAATATCACAAATCATCATGATAGTTGAAAGTTTATGAACTAGTGATAACAAGTTTTAACAAAGAACTAATACTCTTTAGCTATATCTATTTGTTGAATCAGAGATCCAATAGTATCTATAGCATCCATAGTTTTGTTACTTGCCCTTGGTATATGCTCAAACTGAATGTTGGTAATTTATCATTTGAAAGTGTTGACCATGGTCTTATATGGAACTAGCTTGTCATCTTTGGTCTAAAAATGGTCTATAACTTGATTGATGATTAATTGAGAATCACCATAAACCTTGAGATGAGATACATTCCATTTTACCACTTGGTGAAGCCCTATAACAAGTGCTTCAATTCAGCCATGTTATTGGTACATGAAAAACTAATCCTAAATGATTTAGGGATTAGATCCCCTTATGGTATAATAAATAAAAGGCCTACTACTGATCCATGTGATATGAATGATCCATCAAAATACAACTTCTAGTGACTCTCCTCAAGAGGTTTTTCAATGACGATCATTATGGATTCATCAAGAAATTGGAAGGTGAGTGGCTCTATATCAGTAAGGGTTGATTCAATAAGTTGATCTATAATAACTTACCCCTTAATGGGTTTTTGATTGACATATTTAATGTCAAAATTACTTAGAAGCATGATATATTTGTCCATGCATCCTTGTAAAGCTATTTTAGATAGTAGATAATTGAGCATATCTAATTTTGTAATAACCTTGGTCTTTTTATTTAACATGTAATGGCACAGCTTCTAAGTTATGAAGACCATGGCTAAATTAGATTTTTTATGGGTGTATAATTGTGTTCATATATTACCCATGTATGACTTAAATAGTACACAACATGCTCCTTTCCATTGTCATCATGCTAAACTAAAAGTGCCCCTAGGGCATTGCTAGTACCTGATAGATACAATAAGAATGGCTTTCTTGGAATATGAGGCAACAAAAAAAAATAGTTGAAAGGAGCATGTTGTTGAAAAAAGTTTTGTAGTGATCATCTTAGTGAAATTTGACTCCCTTCTTTAGAAGATGCATAAAAGGATGACATTTGTCAACCTATTATGATATGAAGCACTAGATAGACTAAATCCCTACAAATTATTGAATTATTCAAATTAGTCAATGGTTTCATCTCTATTATAGCTTGAAATTTGGGTAGATCAACTTCAATACCTTGAGACACAATGAATCCTAATAATTTTCCTAATGTAACTCCAAAGACAAAATTCTTAGGATTAAGTATAACTTTGTACTCCCATAATCTTTTAAATATTTTACATAGCACTACTAGCTAATCAACCCTAGTCTTTGATTTGTTGAGAATGTTATTGACATAGTCTTCAACAATATCATGCATCATAACATTCAATATGATTGTCATTTCTCTTTGGTAGGTGGCCCCTGCATTCTTAAGACCAAATGACATAACTTGATAATAGAATGTTCCCCATGGAGTGGTGAACACTATTTTATGTTGGTCTTCTAGTGTTATTCTAATCTGGTTGTATCTCAAAAATTCATCCATTGATGAAATCATTTCATAACCCATATTAGAGTTGATGATCATGTCAATGTTTGGAAATGAAAAGTCATCTTTAGGGCAAGCTTTGCTTATATCATAGAAATTAGTATATATTTTGATTCCTTCTAGATTTTTGATAACTAATACAACATTGGATATCTACTCTAAGCAATCAATGGATTGAATACATCCTTCTTCTAAGAGTTTTTCTAACTCTTTCTTCACTAATATAAAAATTCAAGGATGCATTTTGCATAGATTTTATTTTAATAGTTTGGCATCAGGATTGACCACACGGTGGTGCAAAAACAAGGTAGGGTCCAAACCTAGCATGTCAAAATATGCCCATGAAAAAATATCTACAAACTCCCTCAAAAGGGTTGTAAGGACTTCACACTCCTCTACAAGGGAAGCTCCTAATTTGATCCACTTTGGGTCATCTAGGGACCCAATGTTAACCCCTATAATATCTTCCACTAGAAGGGTTAAACCATGTTCAATGATAATGGGTAAAGATTTGAATTGGCTGGCAACATTATAGTCCTTTATTAATATTGGCTCTTCGATTTCCCCTAGGCATGAATAATCAAAGTATCCTAATGGAAGGTTTGGCCATGTAACAAAAACTGTTAAAAACTCTTGGATGATTCGATTAAAATCTTGTTATTCTTCAAAATTTAACTTAGACTCATAGTTAAGTTCATCATTGGTGGTCTCCTAAGATATGGTTGAGGAAGGCTAAACACTCCCATCTAATGACACTTAAAACAAGTTTTTACCACTAGACTGGCATTTTTATTTACTTTTACCTTGGTCAGAAAGTTCCTCAAAGAGTTTTTCACTTTGGGACCTCAATGTTCTAGTTATTTGATTTTGGCTAAGGGTGTTCACCTGCTCTCCAAAATATGCTATAGGATCCAACTTGATTAAAAACCCTAATTTATGGTCCCCCAAAGTAACATTATCTCTAAGGCCAAGAAAATCATAGAAAGCCTCATCATTTTTAAATTCATCAATTGGTATGTTGGACTTTTATTGGTCCAAACCTATTAGTTGTGGATAATATAATGGTAGTGGGTTGTGATGAATGATTGGGCTAAGGGTAAAAATGGAATGGGTATCAAATAGGTTGGTTTTGGTTAGGTTGTAAAAAAGGCCATGATTAGACTCTACTTCACTGTTGACATCCTCATCACTAATCCATGGTGATGGAACATGAGTAAGGTATATGGAGTCACCCCCATGTAGTTTAAACCCAAGTCCATAGGTTCTTTTATATTGGGTCATTGAAATTAGCTCAAGTGTTCCTTATTGATTAGGGCTAAGGCCTCTTCCTTTATAGTCTTGATTCTTCATGACCCTATGATGAATAGGATACTTTGTATTCTCATAATAATAAACTTGGTTGTCATTGTACAACCATGATTCATCCCCTTCAAGAAGGTCTAGTTCTAGGCCATATGTTGGTACAAACATGATAGGTCCTTGACCTTTGTTCTTTTATTTCCATTTTTGATTAAGTGTCTTGGCTTTAGGTCTTCCAAAGGAATTTGGATTCTATGGAAGGTTCACAATATGAAAGGTATCATGGGTCACATACTCTCCTAGGCCATTAGGCAAGATAGTAAAATGATTATATATTTTAGGAGGTGGCATGTGGGTAAGGAAATTAAGGGTATTAAGATCAATGTAGTTATCCTCTAATAGATCAAGGAGTATTGATTTTACCTTATCTTGTTTGGCCACTAGATTCATGCCAAACTGATAGTTATAACTCTTGAACTTAGCCTCTAGGTGCTTGCAGTGCTCATATGGATTCAAATATCTTGGTATACAAACTTCCATCCCTAAATGGGAGAACTTGATACATTGGTTTAATGTTGATGGCACTACATAAATTTCATGTAACCAAGGTCTTCCAAAAAGCATATTGTATGACAAATCAAGATCGATCACATGGAAAAGTTTATCATGGGTTAAGGGCCCAAGGATAACTGGCAAATAGATGGTGCCATATGATTCCTATTTCTCATTATTGTAGGCTTTGATGGTTATTATCTCTACTTGAAGATCTACCAGTGTGTACCTGATAAGCTTAATGACCTTAAGAGACACTATGTTTAAACCTCATCCATTGTCTATAAGGGCATGTTTCACTTTGTACCATTTTATACAAACTTCTATGTGTAATGGATTATTATGGAGTAGGCCAAGGGATGACATATCACTTTGGTTGAAAGTGAATTGTTAGGTTGGAGCTAGGTGTTCAACCAAATCTTATAATTTATCAATGGATATGTCACTTGAAATAGTGGATTGGCTCAAAAAGTCATTCAAAATGGATTTGTGGATTGTTGATGTATGCAACAAATCTAAAATGGAGATTTGCGCGGGAATATTTTTTAGTTTTTTCATAATGTTAAATTTCTTCTCTTAGTCAATGTTAAATGGCTTGTTCTAAGGCTAAATGGTTAGTTGGGTGATGGGCAAAGTGGCAGATGGTTATGGGCCTAGTATGGTAATATTTGACCTCTAAGTTGTGATTACATAATCAAGATTGAATACAGGACCATGATTGCTAATAAATGATGGTGATGGTGTGAGACAAGATAGAACAAGTCTTAGTTACTAGTGTACTTGTGCATGGTCACAAGGTAGGGATGAGTTATTGGTATAATCTCTAAAAGTAGGAATCCCTATTTGTTGGTTCACCTATGTGTGATTTTAGGTTAAAGAAGGATTGACGAAGTGATTGGATTGGTTTGGTATGGTTAGCAATGGTCTCATTTGATTAGAATTTGGTCTAGGATTAATGGAGATGGTATTAACACTACCTCTTATAATATGACCTAAAATTATATTGTATTCATGTGCAACTACATGGTAGGTTTGTTGGTTATTATCATTCTGACCTTGGTTCTATCCATCATTCTAGTATTATTAGTTCTACTATTAGTTTTGTTGGTTCAACCTTTGATTTTGATTTTGATATTATTGATTTTATTGTTTCACTATCAAGTGTTGTTGTTGCTATTATTTTTATTGTTGTGGCTAGTTGTTATGTTCGGGAAAGGGGTTTTGATAAATTTTAAGATTCTAATTAGAAGTAAAATCACTATTATCTAATGTTATCTCCCCATTCTCCAACATATTTTGAATCAAATGTTTAATTTTCATAGATATTTAAAAATTATGTCTGTTGACTTGATGATATTCATAAAATTAATTTTCATGGTACCAATTAGGATAAGGAATGCCTTGTAGATAATGCTTTGATATATGCCAACTAATAAAATTAACAATGGTGAGTTTATGAAACATAGTTTCAATAGGCTCTCCAAGGTCACTAAAAATATGGTGAGTAGGCATTATTCTCCTCAGAGGAGGGACTTACAATGGAAAAGGTGGTTGTGTTAGTTGTGGGGGCTTAGGTTATTGTGTTTTTGGCACATGCTACAACTAAAGAGTTTGTGTGGTAGAAGTGATATGAAAAGATACTATTGGCTAAGTAGATGGTATTTGTACCATTTTTAAATGATCCAACTTAGTTACTCCATTTCCAACAACATTCTTATTGAATTTGAATTGTTTTGGTCTATCTTGGGTATTAGCCTGTATTGGTTGTGATGTTTATGCTTGGATTAGATGTTGGTTTTGACCATTTCCCTGACTGGTACCTTGATTCTGATTGGATGAGGTAAGCTTGATGATCCCTTTGTTAATAAGGTCTTGCTATATTAATAAACCTTTGTTAATGATATCTTTAAAATTATGCACACACTATAGTTCTAGATGATAGGATATCTCACTATGCAAATTTTTGGTAAACATAGTGTCTAATTATTTATCTAGTAAACTATGGGTGAATCAGATTTTAAGGGCTCTCCATCATTGTAGATAACTTTCAAAGCTCTCACCAACCTTTTACTTGGCTTGTGTTAAGTCAACCAAAGAAATATCATGTTCAAGATTGTATGAAAAGTGTTACACAAACTTGTCTGAAAGATCATCAAAATTAGATACTAAATTCTTAGGTAACTTTAAAAACCACTACAAGGCTTATCCTACTAGATTTATTGGGAATAAAAATAATAGTTATATGTCACTATATACCAATATCTCACATGAAACAAATAACTCGGTCAAATGAGCTTTGGGGTCACCTTTCCTCTTGTATTTATCAAATTTTGGTGGTTCATATCTTGGAAGAAATGGTATATGCAAGTAATCCATGTTGAATGGATAAGAACACACACCATCTAACTTAAAATTTTTAGTTTATTTCCCAACTTAGATGGTAGCAATCACATCCTTCATCTATTGAAATTATTAGGCCAGTAAACTAGAGGACACATTAGTTTGAGGGGGTACATTGGCCTAGGTAAATAGTTGAGCGGTCACTAGTGGAACACTTTGACCAAGGTATGTTGGAGGTATTTTTTGGGTATGTTGGTTTAGTTTTCAAATAGATCAAGAATATGCATACATGGATTAAAATGTAATTGTTGAAATTTCATTTATGGTTGTGCAATATTTTTTTTAGGATTGGATATGTAGGCTTGGTTTTTTAGATTTTGAAGTTGGGATGGAAGTATGTAACTATATTGTGCCTATTGAGGTTGAAGAGGGGAATGATAATAACTAATCAAACCTTTTTTTGAGGGGGTACTTATGAACTAAGATCCTATCTTTGAACTAGTGGCATTTTATGCACAAAAGGCAAGGTTACCTGATTGGTACTTGAGGAACATTAGAACTTCTTTGTTGCACAAATCCTAGTTGGGAAGTGGATGCATATTTGAGATTCAACATTTACTGACCAATAGTCATACATTATTGATTAGACATAATTTGGATTTGAAGTGGTACATTGGTCTATGAGGAAAGAGGTATGTTCACTACTACTTGATGAGGTGGAACATTAGTTTCCACATATTAAGGTGGAAACATATTCAACCTTTGTTGCATTCGTATATTAGATTGTGCCTACTATTGTGGAATACTACTTGTTACCTATTAGGGAGGAGTATTATTCATCACATTTTGTTGTTGAGGCATATCATTAGTTACTGGTTGGCTACCTAATCCTATTGGTTGAGTGTTTAAAGAATTAATTGGTTGAGGATTAATGGTAGCAGTTGGTTGAAGTTGGGATGTAGAAACTCCTACTCCCTAATTTTGAGAACCACTCATGGTGTTAACTAAAGGTACACCTACCTGTTTACTAGTTGTATTTTTACTTACACCACCTTGGTTTGGATTGGACATTTCTTGTGCATTATCTATTGCATTTGGCCATTATTCTATGTATAAGTAGAAGACACTTATTTTATTATTTTTTTATTAAATAAGTTATTGACTAAAGTGTTTTTCATGAATGGGTCTACACTATGATTATCTTGACCAGTTAACTCTATTAACACTCCAGTTGAGGGAACTAAATCTATGAGAGGCCTATTTGACATGGTCATTTGGTTAAAATTGCATGCTAGGTTCAAGTAGGTTTGGTATGCTATCTACATATGTACAAAGTGGTCTTTTATAGTGTCCTTGCCTTTGAAAATAATACTAGGGTCATAATATATTATTTGGAATAGAGATAAAGGATTTATAGAAGAGACCTATTGATTATATAGTATGTTATGAGGCATACTTACTAGACTTGGTAAATTCTCATGGGGGAAGTCTATTGGAAACTTGACCCCTACTTCTATGGCCCTAACCAAAATACCATATTTATTTTCTAATAAGTGATGCTCTAATATATAAGGATCATACATGGATGGTATAGTAACATAGTATGGTTGTTCAGGGAAAGGATCTTCAACATTAGGTGCCATATCTAAGTATTTCTCTATTTGTGCTTAATCCTACTTTGAGTAAGGATGTGTGTTTACCAAGTAATGGGCCAATGGGTCTTGGTTTTGTGCCTTTGTTTGAGTGTTATAAGATGTATAAGTATCCATCTCATAAGAAACATTATATGTATAAGGGTATTGAACCATTTCTTATTTTGAAACCACAGTACTAAAACCTAGATTGTACATGAGGCCACTATGAATGTAGTAAGACATGTTGGGATCCATAGTGAATGTTTTGTGATAAAATAAAATAGAGTTATACAAACTTTAAAAATGAGATGTCTAAAAAGATGTTCAAACTAGGTCTAACTTGGTCAAAAGGATGGCTAAGTATATCCAAAAAAGGTTGATTTAATGACTTGTGATAAAATAAGGTAATGTCAAGTTTCAGACGCTACAAGTCTCACACAAAAAGGTCAAGTAAAAGGACCGTAAATCAAAATTCCAAATTCTAGGTCAAAATGTTTCAAATCAATCTAATCTAGGAAAAATAAAAGTTGTTGGGTCTTTTGGCCAAACATGACATCAAAATCTAGGCTCAAACGAAGTGCGTGTGCTAAGACTTTAGGCCAAATGATATCAAAATTTGGACTTTAAAAGATGAGATGTTTAATCTAACAAATTTGAAAAACTTTTGATAAAAACTAAGCATTTGACTCTTGGTCGTAAAAACTTTATCGATAAGTATGAGGTATGAAACAAAATGAACTTGGAGATAGTTTATTTTCTCCCAAATAATGGCACAAAGCTAGGTTCTTTTGAAAAATAATCTAAACAAAATTGAATGGCATAACCGTGATAGACAAAGATTCTCAAAGGAAACTCAAAAAGGTTTAAACTTGGACAAGCTAGGATTCTATGTAAATAGGTCTATGAAACAAGTCTCAAAATAATTTGAGTAGCGTAGTAATGCTAAACTATTCAAAAGATGTGGTAAATGCTTGCTTCAAAAACTCTAAGGAAAAATGGTTCCAATCATATTTTGGTAGCGTAACACTACCCTCCTCAACTCAAATGATACCCACACATAAAGTTAGACAAATTTATTTAAGGCATGAGTGTGATATCAAATGGATAAATGGTAAAATAGGGCGGGTAGTCAAAGTCTAGGATTCAAAGTGTTAGTAAACACACGAGATGACTTGAGTCTAAAAACAACCCTTAATTCAAATTAAAAATTAAACTCAAGTTAAAATAAGTCATGTGCAAAGTGGTGAACCCAATTTAACAAATCAAATTTTAAAACTTAGAAGAGTCCAATTTCAAATTTAAACTATCAATGAGGGAGTTAAAAAAATGTGACAAAATGTCTAGACTCAAATGGGCAGCATAACTACACCAAATTGGAAAATATGACACAAAGTGTATGATGATGAATTTGAATAAGGAAAAAGATGTTTTTACTTAGGCATTATAACGCCTCCTTATTCAAATAAATTTGGGTACCATGTGTTTGGTTTATGTCATTTTTTTAACACCAATTTTTTTGACTTCAAACAAGATAACTTAATCTAGGATAAAACCAACTAATTAATCAATCTATGTCCTAAATTGACAAGGTTGCATGGTATTGTTGGAATCTATCTATATATGTCATTTGAGAGGATTTTAAGTGTCCATCCAAAAGTAAATGTGAATTATATAGTATGGTTTTTACACCCCCCTTCTCTTAAATTGCAATACTATGACATGGACCTTAAGGTGCACCTTACACTACCAATACTCTTGTGACAAGTGGGGTTTTGCTAAAAATTACAAGTTTTCAAACATTTATAGATGGATCGATTTCATAATGACTTTAATGCCATGATGTAAAATAAATTAACTTTAACTATATGTGTATGGCACTTATCTTGTTATAAAAAGGTCTTTCCCTTTTTTTAACCACTACATCTGTCGCTTGCTTAGTGTAGTATAATGTCCAAAGTGCAAATACATCCCATGTGCTTAACCCCAACACTAAAAGGTAGTTTGATAACTCAAGCCTCTAATACTAGTGGGGGTGATGAAGTTGATTCCAAGAGATTAATCCATGGGTCAAATATTCCCTAAATAACTTGTGGGGGGTAATGAAGTCGGCCTTACAAGCTAAGATGCAATGAAATAAATGACTAAGTGAAAGAGCTTTATAGGTTGTGTCTAGGTCACTCAATCCATGTGGGTCCTTGAGGAGGGCCTTAAAAACTTATCTTTCACACCTTTGAATAAGTCACTTTGTAATAAATATGATGTTTTTGATCCTAAAATTTCCCTAAAGGGGACATATGGGAGAGCATACACATAACATCTTTCTTTTTACCTATCAAATTCTATTTAAGCAACTATTGAATATAAACTTTGACAAATGAACTCAATTTTAAACACCAAATGAAAATTATGGTGATGTTATTTTTACCACTTGGTCTTAAGTTGTGAAATTTAAAATACAATCACAAAACATAACCAATAAAGCACTATATATTTTTTCTTTAAACACCAAAATGAAGGATTCTAATTCATTTTAGACATCCAAATGAAGTGTGAAAAGACAAGTTTAGATTTGAGTTGGCACTTTTTTAGGTAGATCCTGAAATAAAAAGGTTATAATTTTGTTTATCCTTGAAGCACATTTATCAAATGAGGTAAGTAACACATAAAAAATAGAACATAACACAACACATAAAAGCCTACACATAAAACATAAAAACCTATAGTCAGTATTTTTAAATAAATTTTAAAATATAGATTGGTTTGTTACAAAATTTTTAGAGTTTGTCAATAACTATAGGTTTCAATTAGATTAAAAATTTTAAGTCAAAAAAGTCAATGAAAAAAAGTTATTAACTTTGTTCTAACCATTTTTACCAAAAAAAAAAACATAAAGTGACAGTCACTAAAAGAGTCATAACTTATAAAATATAAAGATATATTTTTTAAATTTCTAGAGAATATCAATAACATATTTATATATACCCATACAAAATTTTAGAAAAAAATATTAAGTAAAAAATTATTAATTCTTTATGGGTCACTTCTACTCTAACAAAACAAAAATAACAAAAAATAATTAAAACTACGAATACAAAGAAACTCATGCGTTTCACACTCATGAAGATCATCCCACTGGGTATGCCAATATGTAGACCAATAATTTGACTCAAGAGAGGTGGTTAGTACTGTGTTAGTTCTATAATGAAATCAAATTGAAATAAGCACACTAACAAGCATACATCTATAAGCCTAGACACTAGTGGGATCTTAGTTAACAAAAATAAATAGAAAACACAAATCTAATTCAAAATACAAATGATCCATTACCTTCCTTTGATGCTCCAAATGACTTGTTTAATTGGTTTTCTTGTCTTTTTCTTCAAGAAATCTTTTTCAATGGAATGTGGCTACCTTAATCTCCTCTTGGCACCATTGGCTTGTGATGGCTTTGGCTCAATATTTGGGCATAATAACACTAATTTTATGAAGCTTTGGAATCAATTTAGAATTATAACTTTGCACCAAGATATCTTAAAATTCATGTTCATGGCTCTTATATTTATAGATTTCCAAAATGGTTTAGGATCAACCATGACCATCCATCTCAATAATGAGATGTGTGGCCATGAATAAATCCAATTAGATAATTAAATTCCATAAATATTTGTGATAGATGGTAATTTATGATTCATGAGAGGAATTGATGAGGTATTAGAGGGTCTTAATGAAGCATGGGGTGGCTTAATCCTGATATTTTATGCATTTATGGTTTGTGGATGCCACCCAAAGAAATGATGTCATCTGATGATGTAGATATTCATAATCATTTTCCAATAAATATATTTTCAACAAGCTCCATATAAAATTAACTTAAGATATTAGTTTGGTTTAATTAGCCTTAAATATGATTAGTCAACTTTGATGCAAATTTTGGCAATTGATGCACAAATTAATCAAATTGGTCAAAATGTCATATTATTAACTTGAAATTTGACTGGATTAGAATTGGAAGTCAATGTTAGATGCATTAGAACCATTAACCCATTTAGGATGTTGATAACACAAAATAACAAAGTCACATGTCTTGTGCAATAAATTTGGTAGAAAAGTGCAATCAAGAGCACCCAAGTAAAAAATTAGCATTTTGACTTGAAATGATCTAATTATAGTTAGCTGGCCCATAAAATTCATTGTCCCATTTAGTGACAGTCTAACCAAAATTAGCACTTAAATATAATAATTTAAACTCATTTAATGTGTTTTAGTGTTTTAATCCAAATTTTGCACTTTGGTATAAATTGGTCAAAAGCCTAGTTGGAGGTTATTGGTGGCCAATTTTAGGTGTCTACATATACTAGTATAATATTCAACATGGTATGAAAAGGTGGTTCTAAAAGGTTTCATAGGTCCTTAGGTTTTTATTCTAGTCACATTACCCATTTTTCACCTTACATGAACATTTCACACATGTTTGGAAAGATTAAGGTAATTTTGTAAATATTAAGGTAAGTCTCAAGTAAGATAAAAGTTTTTTTGGTTAAATAAAATGTATGACAAAGCTATTTCATATGAATGATCCATAAAAAATACTTTTCAAAGCCTATGGTGGAGTTATATAATGTGAAAGTTGGTAGGAAATTATGATTAATAGTTATAATTGAGTTTTCAACACTTAAGAGAAGCTTGTCACCCACTTGTATGGAATTAGAAGATCCATTTTCAGGTAAAAATGTTTCATAGGTGTCTCTTTATCTTTTAAAATTCAAATCCATATCCATGCTTGTAATGTAGGTACAGGTCTCAAAAATGTAAAGCATGCTTCCTTTCCTCCATCACTCCCTTAACAAGCTCATAAAGTCATATTTCACATGCTAGAGTTGGGACCCAAAATTTTTATAGAGTGGGTCCTAATGGACTTAAAATTCATGGTAATAGTCATCATATTGGTGGCCCCTCCTTTTAGGAACAATTGCTAAGACCCTATGGTGCTCTAAAATTGCCTATAAACCATGCAAACTCAATTTTTAGTAGTCTAAGAGTAGTAAAAAGAGAATGAATGAAATGGATGATTCAATTAGGTCATATAGAGCTTAAATATATATCTCAAAAAAAAAATTAGTTCTCATTTGGCATGTGTGATCCTTTGAGGAAGTAGGATCTCCATGTATGTTAAATTGCAGGCCTAAATGAAGTTATAGGTAGTGTTTTAGGGTTTGTAGGAGTTTTATTATGACTCAGTGGTTTGAATAAAATGATTAATATTATCCTCAAGGTACATCATGAATACATACTAGTTAATTAACCATTATAACCACTTTAATTAGTGCGCTAGTGGCTATGAACAATGAATTAAAAACCAAATGATTTAGGCAAAATTCATTCTACATGATCTCAAGGGCATGTGATCAAATCATAGCCATGGAGGTGATATTTTCCAAGTTACGATGGAAAAAATTTCCAAGTAATAAGCCTTCACAATTTTAATAGTCTTATACCTTGAGTCCTAACACTAAAAAGACTCCAATGTGCATGTGCAGATTTGTTACACTCTCAAGGAAGAAATAGACTAGTTTGTAGTGATGAAAGGGAAAATGGAGAGTTTATAAAGAAAAATGAGTAAGAAGTGATAATGTAAATATAATTTTCACTATCATAGGATCAAACTAGTTTTAATAATGGTTCATCCAATGGATCCTAACTATCATTCTAGGCTATGGATTGTGTACAAACTAGCCTTCATAGAGATGAAACAAAAGGGTAATAAGCATTGCATTGTAGGTGTTATTTGAGGGTTTTAATATCATGAAAAAATTATGTTAAAATTGAGGTTTATCTTCATTTATAATATGATATGATATTCATTACAATAAATCCTAAAGTGACCAAAGGGAGACTTGTAGGTTTGCAGACTTGTAGGTCTCCCTTTCATGTAAATACAATGCATTTTGTTCCTTAGATGAGGTTCAAATGGTGAATGGAGCATGAAAACTATAGGAATATAGTGTTTATGCTTTTTTAAGTTTAATTAAGTTAGGTTAATGAGTTGGAGACTCTTTTTTTTAGAATTATAATAAACTAAACTTGATGCCTATAGTTATATAAGACTTATAGGCCTATGTAAGTGTTGAGAATGAAGATGCAATGGTATATTAGATTTGGGTTATATATGGATAATTAAGATATATGGAATACTTTAGGACTAATAAGGTATTTAAAACATCATATGAGTGGAATAAATACAACCCATCCTAAGCTCATAGTCCATTGTCACCTATAGGTTAGCTTGAGTAATTTAACTCATTTTCAAGCATAGGAGCAAGAGAAAGTGATAATATGTGTGTAATGGATTAAGTATTAAAATTAATGAGATTTAATTAAGGTTAAAATACTATCATGGGTTAAATAATTTATTTTAATAAGACTAAATTTCAAAGTTCAACATTCAATAGCCATTCATCCATATACCTATAGGCAGAATGGTTAAACCTAAGTGACTTGAGGCTATGTATGTAATATTTTGATGAAATTTGGTTTATGAGGGTGAGATGAGAATATAAGGACCTAATAAGTTGTTAATAACTTACATGGTATACTCCATTAGTTTTTTATCCCATTAAAATGTAGAAAAAGAGCAAACACAATCAGTTAGGGTCATTTGCATTGTTAGGCCAATAAACCTTAGCATTAACTAATGAAATTTTCATAAGTCGTAATGAATAAAAATGTTGAATATGAATATTGTAACAATTAAATATGGTTAAATAGATATTAACTAGGTGTTTATAACCAATATGAAACTTTAAAATAACATTTTCAAGCATAATCTATCTCTCAACCTTCACAATCCAACCTACCTAGCCCAAGAGTCTTATAAACTTGATCACATATTTCATGAATGGATGCATGGTGGATCAATATTTTATTAATAATAGGTAACCCTTATGTACTAAAAATTCATGGAATTTTGATGTTCATCCAGGGCTTGAGCTCTATGAATAATCCTTAAGAGTGTAAGGCACTCATAGGTTGTCAAGGAGAATTATAATGACATGATGAGCAATACTTTCCTTAAGATGATTATAATGGATTTTTTTAAACTATAAATTACTAAGATGAACTTCATAGGTGTTTGGTGAACCTAAACATGTCTTTGGTTATCATGTGGGAAGAATAGATTGTATATAATTAATCAAAATACATGGTTATAGGTATGTTTGTGAGTGTGAAAAGGAATAATAAGACTTAAAACTAGGTATCAAGGCCATAAGGCATGATCATAGGTTTCATGATCATGTACACTAATTTTCAAGTCTATGAAGGTGATATATGAACTCTTCAAATCATCAAGTGGGGTCAAGAAGGGAGAAATGCATCATTTTGCTAACCAAGAAGCCTATCTCAAGCATATGGATTACAACAAGAGAGATATATTTTATCATATTGAGTTGTATGATTATTTCAAACCACTCCAAACACTTATTTATTTTTAAATGAATCTAACTACCTCTCAATCATGTATAATCACCTAGACTAAGGTTTTATCCATTTCATGATTCACACATCCATACAGGGTCTCAAGTCCTCAAATTTTACATGGAGTATGGTCATGGGGTATGTACAATGAATAAAACATTTATTCTTAGTTTCATAGGTTTGGTATAATATTAGATCCAAAACTTAGTTTGTATTCCTAGAAGCCTAATTAGAAAGATAAACAAGTAGAATAAGTACACTTACACTTGGTGTCAAGTCATGAAATTTGGCATAGATATGTAAGGGAAAATTGTGTACTCAAATACATGATCAATTTTCCAATATATTTCATACATTATTCTACACAAGGAGATTTATGTGTTTTTAGGTTTACAAGGAATTAAAGACAAATGCAAGCTTTAAGAGCAAGATTAAGTCTTTGGGAGTGTTTAACAGAACCAAATGAGTAGACGTAGGTATATTATGATATAGAGATCCATTTCATGAAAATAGGTTTCACTCATAAAGGTGGAATCAAGATTTGATGCTTACAAGCAAAGGTTTAGTTAGACAAGTGGGTTTTAAGACACCTAAGAAGAGATTATTGTCACTACAACTTCAATATGATGAATCCTTAGGGATATGCAAGGTGTCAAAAAAAAGGTTAAATATAATTCCAAGATGAATTGATGATCAAGTATGCCACTTGTCACTTTCTAACCCAAGAGGAGGGAAGTTTTTAAGAAGAAACAAGAGGTGCCAAGAAAAGGAATGAAACTCCTATACCATTTGGGAGAAGATGCATCTTTAAGTAAGAAACACATGTCTTTGGAGGTCTAATGAAACTATTTCATAACTCCACTCTTGATTACAACTTTTGATAGACATTTTTAAACCTCTCTCTATTATGCCTATCCCTCTCCTCTACTCTCATTCTCTATAAGTTCATCCTTAATTGTATTTTTATTTATATTCCACCTAGGTATGGTGAATCTCTATCCATTTTTATGCCTTTGATCAATGAAAAACTACTAGTTTTACATCTTCCTTTAATTGTATTTAATCTGTGTATAAGACTAGTTGATCTTGTCAAGTGTTTCACTTAGTCTTCCTTGGAATGTTGTCCTTTTCTAGTAATTTCATGTAATTTAAAAGATTATTTTCAGGTCATTTGAAGTGTTCAAGTGAAGTGTGAAGTTTGAGTGAGTTATCTACTCATTAGGTCTTTATATGACCTCTTTATTAGTCTTTCTATCCCAAAAATCTATCACAACCTCCATAATGAAGTGTTGGTATAGAGAGGTAGATTAGGGGTAGTGTATGTTCAATTTAGTCTCATAGTTGATGTGCACATGCATCTAGTTGGTAGTGTTTAATGGTTTTGGTGCATCACCTCCATTAGAATAGGTTTCTCTATCTTTTCTTAATAATTTGGTATATTAGTAAATGATCCTAAGTGATACATCAAGGGGATTTATTCCTATAACCTAGAGATTCAATCCACCTAAAGGTCACCCACAACCTAGGATTATCTTCATGTTAATCCAAATTTGAAAGGCTTAAACAATATTCCAAGGGTGAAAATTTGGGTGATAATAGTTCTAGCACACCCAGTGGGACTTTTTACAAAATTTTTGAAATATTATTGGTGTTTTCATTCTACATATCAGCCTTTGGAGGAATTCAAAAACATCAATGGTGACTCTAAGCTCAATTAGTCAGTTCTAATAGCCTAGGCACTTGTTCAAATTAAGTTGCATCTTCAATTCACTATCTTGATGAGTTTATTATGGCTAAGTTTAAAGTATATTTAAACTCCATTCAAATTAATGAGGCATCTCAATATTATGGTACTCCTTATCAACCCTATAATGAGCCTTATCAGTCTTATAATGATCCATATTATTAGTGTATTGATCCTTATCAGTAGCATGATGATTCATATCAGTCCTATTATTTTCCTAATTTCCCCTTATATGACTCCAACTATATGCCTTAATAGCCTTATCAAGCTTTTTGTCCTCCTTACTATCAAGATTATCACGCTTATCCTCCTTATAATCCATATCAATATTATGATTATCCTACACTGACTCTATGTCACTATGATGATGTATATGAACAACATTTTATTTAATCATGTTATCCTCCTTCCCTTCCTCCACTATCTTTCCAAGTTCATCAAGATAGAATGGATGAGATGGAGAACAAGATACTAACATGTGAAAAAATGGTTTGTTAAACTTATCAATATGAGGAAGTGATTGGGAATCTACCTCCTCTAATGATACATTAGAGAGGGGTGAGTTATGTACATTTGTATTGGATAAGATGGAGATTTGGGAGAGACAACAAAGTGATTGTGATCAGATGTTTAAAGAGCCATCTTTTATTCCTTATCATCTTTATTATGCTCCTTATCCTCATCAAGTCATTGACCATCCTCAACAAGAGATATTCTAAGAGAGTATAGGTAAGAAAATTGAAGCCTTGAAATTAAAAATCAGAGTTTGAATCAAACCTAGATTTATAAATTAAATCTAAAGAGGACCTTATGCCTATTCAATCCCCATTTCCCCCTCCTCAAGAACCTAAATATTTTCTATCTTAGAGTTCTATCCAAGAAGGCATTAAAAACAAGAAAAAAAATTCATTAAGAATGTTTTAAATCAAGTTGAAATTGTAAAGGAACCTCAAGAAAGATATAATAAGAATGAAGTGCTTGTTCAGAGGAATAAGACACTCATAGCATAACTAAATTTTCTCTATCTTCAAGAATTCTTAGAAGAATCTTCCATACCTAAGACTTTAGGTTGTAAGAGTGCTCATTTGGTACCGAAGCCAACTCATTAAAATATTCATCACCCTCCCACCATCTCCCTTCTTGAGGAGGAACCTATCATTTTGGACGTAAATGAAGAAGATCAAGTTGTATTTAAAAGTAATGAATATATTTCAAGTGATATTGATGAGAAGATCATCACTGGTACTCTAATTGGGGAAGAAAAAGGCACTTTAGTTTTCAAAGATGAAGTTCCATAAGGTGTCCTTGATAAAATGCTTCAAAAGGGAGGTCCAATTGTATCTAATATTGTAGAGGTTGTATTTGTTCTTGATGTTGAAGGTTCCCTAAGACAACAAGGTGAGGTCTTGGATGAATTTTAAATTATTTCAAATGAGTAAGAATGTGAATTTGAAGAAAGAGTACAAGATGAGATCTTGGATGAGGTTGAAGTTGTTGCTAGAAGGAAATAGGTTGAGCTTGAATAGTATGACTCCCAATTACATCATGAATACACAAAAGATATCATGATTCTTGGCAGCCCTATAGCTCTTAAAGAGAAAGATGAAGATGCTATTCAATTTGGTCTCATTCAAATTGATCAAAGAGAATAACCAAATGAGGATTGGTAGTAGTATATCAAGTCCCTTCTAGAGATTGAAGTCCTTTTCAAAGGTACATTTTTATTGAATATCATTCTCATGAGGAGGTTGATCAAAACACATCCATTGAAGATCATGATGCATCTTGGATTGAGCATGCAAAACTCCTTAAAGATATTGATGAATTTTCATAAGTTTATAAGTAACATGATATCACTCAAGTTGTCATGGATCCCCAAGAACAATGCCTAGATGGAACATCATTAGATGAGGTTACAACTATCTCAACAATTTAGAAAAGGATCACTTGTGAGGTTATCTTCAAGATCAAAGAGAAAAATAGAGTAGGTATTGAACTACAAGATGAATATATGTTCATAGTGTTAGGAACACAAGGAAGCACCATTGATACCAAGAAACTAAACATGCAGAATTAAACCAAAAGCAATAAGTAACTAGAATTCAAAAACAACACAGAATATGAGAGATAATACAATATGTATTAATACTCATCCAGAAAATAATACAATAAAGAAGATGCCACTTCTTCTTCACACCTCTCAGAGGCTTCCCACACCTCAAGTGTATAGTAATTCTTTCCTCAAAGCTCTCTCTCTTACGGTCCCAACACACAACTCAAACACAGAGTTGGTGTTCACCTCCAACCAGTCGGTATCCACTACTGCCAGTACACTGAGTATACAAACATACTCAACCAAGTACACAACACACTCCATGTAGATCTCCCATGAACTTGCAATAACCTATAACTAAAATGATCTTACTTTGGAAGGATCTACCTTGCCTTCCTCTTTGCTCTCCAACTGAGTACACACCATACTCCAAGTAGATCTTGCTTGATCTTGCTACCTATTGTGTTGTTGTCACCTTCATCCTGCTGCCACCTGTAGATCAACCTGGTTCTGCACACCTGCAAACCTTAGACCTTGCACACACATACACCTATAGATTAATGATCTTACTTACCATGCAGATCTCCAAATATGGCCTTGCACACCTACTGACCAAGATCCTACATACATGAAGAATCCTTCTGATTCTCCAAACCAGCACCCACACTTGGCACTGTGTCACTAGGAGGAACACACCTTGCTCTCTTCACACACAGAAGGAGCTAATATTTGCTCTCTTACTCTCTAGCACAAATTACAATACAACTCATGAGTCTATTATATAGATCTCATGCAAACAATAATTAGACATCTAATTACAATAATTAGATCCATAGCTTCTAGTCTATAATTGGCCTTTGACATGCAAACAACTAGTTCACTAACTAACTATCTGTGAACTGGTAGTTTTGGAACTACACAGGTGACTGACATTGATCCCTGTCTGGCTAGAGATGACCAACATCAGCTGATACTGACTGATGTTGGTTGTTATCTTCACTATATATGATTGACATCGATTGATCAGACCGATGTTGATTGCCCTGCAACTCAGCAACCTCTCAACAACCTCCTCCATGTCTGCATCAGTGAAGCTTTTAGCTCCACAACCTAACAATCTCCCACTTGGAGATAAATAGCTACACTATACCTGTACCTATACACCATCTAATCTATTTCCTGGCTTGTATCCCTCTTCAAGATCAATCCTAAAGACCACCCACCACACAACCTATGGTGCACCTCCTATCATCCAAGTACCCTGCCACATCTAAACCTGCAAACCCATGTAGTGAAGTCCTGACCTTGCATAGCATGTATACCTACTGTTGGTCCCTCTCAAATACCTAAGAACCCACTTCCCCAAATTGGCTCCTAACTCTCTGACAGCTCCCACTGCTAGGGAAAACTTAGGTCTATACCAGACCTCATGTGATTTTAGACACTGAACTGTCTAGCCCTTGGTGTGCTCTAGTTATACATCTTTCATATTAAACCTTGCCAATACCTGATTCACATCATCTCCCACTAGAAATAAAATCAACTTGTGATCTTCCATGTCTCTCATGCCAAAGAATTTCACTACTCCAAATTCCTCATGACATGCCACTGAACTAACCTTACCCTTAGCTCAACAAAACCATGTATGTATGAACCTACTAGCTAGCATACCATCCACATACAGTAACAAGATAATGTTGCAATCTTCATCCACCTGGTAAGACAAACACAATGGTTACACTGACATTGACTAAAGCCCTACTTTGTCATCCACTTGTCAAAATCTGTACCACTGTCTTGCAGCTTCCTCAAGACCATATGACCTAGCCTTCCATCTCACGTATCCATTCTCTCTATTCTTTAACTAAGGTATCCATTTGTCTTAGTGTTTTCATACCGGCTGGCAACCCTACCAAATCTCTCATTTGGTTCTGCATCCTATTCATGACATGCTTCCACTGTTTCCTGGATCCTTCCTACTCTATAGTAAGCAATGAGTATAAAGAAGAGGAACAATGAATTTGAGGCTTACTTACACTTTCAATCCTCCCCATGGGCATTTGAGACTCCTTGATAGCTTGCTGTCCACCCAAAATCCATCTCAGTGACTGACCTCGGTCACCACATAGTCTGCTTCTGACCGACGTCGATTCCATGCGACTATCCAGGTCACCAATGCTAGTTATCCTACTGACATCGGTCTCCACCTACTCGACACCACTGACTCCTCTAGTCTGCACATGACCGATGTCAGTACCTGTCTGTTTGATGTTGGTTACCCTTGACTGATGTTGGTACCTATGTATGCCTGTGAGTGATGACTTTTTACCCGCGAGCTCTCCATGGATCAAAACCCTGTCCAAACCACCCTGCTCAGAGGTATCCAACCCCATCCACTGATCTCTATCTATCATCTCCTCTAAGAACACCAAGGCTTTCCAATTCTTAAGTTTATCAAATACATCAGTCTTCTTTTTCCTACAATAAATACAATCCTTTCTTGTAGCATCCCACTGTTCACAGAAATATCGATCTATGATTTCCAAAGCTGAACTCTTACCATTTGTCTTAAGAACATCCATTCCCTTCTCACTTATGTGACCAAGCCTACAAAGCCACACCTGTGTAATAGAAGTGGAATCAGTAATACAAGCAAGTAGATAAAGAGTACCTACTTTCTTACCACATGCTAATTCAAGTGCATCCTTGGTAACATTCCAAGAATCTGCTATGAGAGTTCATGTACATCTCTCATCACCCAACTTTCCTAAAGCAATTAGCCACATCTTCAAGACTGGGATCTACATGACCTCCTTCAACACCCATGTGTTGGCTACCTACAATTTCAACTACACTTCCCCTTTGCCAATACTATGACAAGGCTCACCAACCCCTCTTTTTGGGGCTACATGGAAGAGGCAATAGAATCTATAAAACAAGATTCTACTTTATCCAATAAACATCCCAGAGCATCCTATGCAACAACACCTACAACATCTACTTCTTCAGTTCCTTCATGCTGATCTGCTACCAACCAATAATCTTTCTTTCCTACTTTTTCTTTCCATAACACCGTAATTAACCATTCGTGCTTTTTAGTTCCTCCATTCTTAGCTTAATTTATTCTGTCATTGCTATACTCCCATTCAATTAGAAACCCCTGAGAGTGACCTATAATCAAACACAAAACCTGCTCCCTACAACCTTAGCTCTGATACCAACTGTTAGGAACCCAAGGAAGCACCATTGATTACCAAGCAACTAAACATGCAAAATTAAACCATAAGTAATAAGTAACTAGAATTCAGAAATAACACAGAATATGAGAGACAATACAATATGTATTAATACTCATCCAAAAAAGAATAAAATAAAGAAGATGCCACTTCTTCTTCACACCTCTTAGAGGCTTTCCACACCTCAAGTGTACAGTAATTATTTCCTCAAAGCTCTCTCTCTTACGGTTCCAACACACAACTTAAACATAGAGTTGGTGTTCACCTCCAACCAGTCAGTATCCACTACTGCCAGTACATCAAGTATATAAACATATTCAACTAATTACACAATGCACTCCAAGTAGATCTCCCATGAACTTGCAACAACCTGCAACTCAAATGATCTTACTTTGGAAGGATCTACCTTGCCTTCCTCTTTGCTCTCCAACTGAGTACACACCGTACTCCAAGTAGATCCTGCCTGATCTTGCTACCTATTGTGTTGCTGTCACCTTGATCCTACTGCCACCTATAGATCAACCTAGTTCTACACACCTACAAACCTTAGACCTCACACACACATACACTTGTAGATCAATGATCTTACTTACCATGCAGATCTCCAAACGTGGCCTTGCACACCTGCTAACCAAGATCCTACATACATGAAGAATCCTTCTGATTCTCCAAACTAGCACCCACACTTAGCACTATGGCACTAGGAGGAACACACCTTTCTCTCTTCACACATAGAAGGAGCTAATATTTGCTCTCTTAATCTCTAGCACAAATTACAATACAGCCCATGAGTCTATTATATAGATCTCATGCAAACAATAATTAGACATCTAATTACAATAATTAGATCCACATATTCTAGTCTATAATTGGCCTTTGACATGTAAACAACTGGTTTGTTAACTAACTATCCATGAACTGGTAGTTTTGAAACCACATAAGTGACCGACGTCGGTCCCTGCCTGGATGGAAATGATCGACTTCGGCTGATACTGACTGATGTCAGTTGCTGTCTTCACTGTGTATGACCGACATCAGTTGATCAGACTGACGTCGATTGCCCTACAACTTAGCAACCTCTCAACAACCTCCTCCATGTCTACATCAGTGAAGATTTTAGCTCCATAACCTAACACATAGGTGACTATTTTTATATTGTAACTTCACTTGAAAGCATTCCAAGAGGATTGGAAATCAATATGAGGATGAAGATAACAAGAACAAGGTTCAAGAGGTAGATTACCTCATGCCATTTTACACCTCATGGAGAAAAATATCTCATAAATTTATCATTTGATCCAAGAGGAGGAAGATATGTTTAGGTCATTTATATATGATGTTTTCTTATGTTGTGTCTTATTTTCCCTAAGTTCTTAGCTAGCACATGTGTGTTGTATTGTTTCCTTTGTTTTGCGTGTTGTTCTTACTTTTTGTGTGTGTTTGGATGTCAAGTGAGTTTTCTTTTATTGGTTAAGGTTAAATAAGGTCTAATTCTAAGTGCAAGTGACTCCATTTCCCAATGGAAGGATAAGGCTATTGGTCTAGTAAGAATTGAAGGCATGATACCCATATAAATTACCAATTTTTAAACCATTTTTAACCCTTGGGTTAAAAGGTAAACCCTTATAATTTTAAAATTGAATTTTCATGTAATAATAACCTTTTTAATAGCCATTATATACCTTATAAAGTCTTTAAATGGTCTTGTTGAGGTATTTTTAGCAAAATTTAATGTTAAATTTGACATTTTTAAGTTAATGGTTTGTATTTGTCTTATACTAGTATAATATTCACCATGGTATAAAAATGTGGTTCCAAAAGGTGCATAGGTCCTTAAGTTTATCTTCAAGTAAAATTAATCATTCATCACCTTACATGAACATTTAACATATGTTTGGAAATATTAAGGTTGTTTTTGTAAAGCTTAAGGTAAGTGTCATGTAAGAGAAAGGTGTTTTGGTTAAATAAAATGTATGAAAAATAAATTAAATATGAATTATCCATAAAACATACTTGTCAAAGCCTATGGAGGAGTTATATAATGTGAAAGTTGGTAGGAAATGATGATAAGTAATTATAATTGAGTTTTTAATGATTAATAGAATCTTATCACCCACTTATATGGACTTGGGAGATTCAATTTCAAGTGAAAACATTTTATAGGTGTCTCTTTATCTTTTAAAAGTCAATTACATTATTTTAATGTAGGTACAGGTCTTAAAAATGCAAAACATGATTCCTTTCTTCCATTGTTCCATTATCAAGCTCACAAATGTAGATTTCACAAGCCAAAGTTGGGAACTAAAAATTTTATAGAGGAGGGGTCCTTATGGCCTTCAAATTAATGGAAATATTCATCATATTAGCTTCCCATCATTTATGAGCAATCTTTAAGACCTTACGATGCTCTAAAACTACCTATAAACCCTTTAGGCTAGATTTATAATAGTATTAGACTAGGATAAAGAAAATGAATGAAATGGATGATTTAAAGAGATCCTCTATATATTCAATATCTCTCTCACAATATTTTTTAGGTCTAATTTGGAATGTGTGACCCTTTAAGGAAGTAAGATATCCATGTATGTTAAATTTTAGTCCTAAATGAAATTAGAGGTAGTGTTTCAACATTTGTAAGATTTTTCTTGTGATTTGATAGTTTGAATAAAATTATGCATAATATACTCAAGGCCTCTCATGAATAAATATTAGTAAATCAACCATTATAACCACTTTAATCAATGTGCCAGTGGTTATGGACTTTAAATTCAAAATCAAGTAAGTTAGGCATAATTCATTCTACATGATCTCAAGGGCATGTGATCAAATCATATCCATGGAGGTACTATTTTAAAAGTTACAATGAAACAATTTTCCAAGTAATAATCCATCATAATTTAAATTATCTTATACCTTGTGTCCTAACACTAAAGAGACTCTAATATGCATGCACAAATCTGTTACGCTCTCAAGGAAGAAATAGACAAATTTATAGTGATGAAAGGGAAAATGGAGAGTTTATAAATACATATGAAAAATAATTGACAAGTTAAATATAATTTTCAATATCAAATAATCAAAATATCGTCAATAATAGTTCATTTAATGGATCCTAACTATCATTCTGGGTTATGGATTATGAACAAACTAGCCTTCATAGAGATGAACCAAAAGGATAATAATCATTGAATTTTAGGTTTTGTTTTAGGGTTTTAATATCATGAAAAAGTTATGGGACAATATATATTTTTATTAATTTATAATATGATTTAATATGTATGAAAGTAGATCCTAAATTAACCAAAGGTAGATCTACAAGTATGCAGAACTATAGATCTCCCTTTCATGTAAATACAATGCTTCTTGTTCCTTAAATGAGGTTCAAAAGGTGAATGGAGTATGACAACTATATTAATATATTGTGTAGGTGTGTTTAAGTTAAATTAATTTATATTAGTGATATGAAGACTCATTTTTTTAATTCCAATAAACCAAAATTGATGCCTACAGTCAAATAAGACCTACAAGCCTATGAAAGTGTTGAGAATGAAGATGCAATGGTATATTTGAGTTGGGTTATATATTGATAATTAGGGTATATGGAATACTTTACGAATAATAAGGTATTGAAAAAATCATAATATTGGAATAAATACGACCCATCCTATGCTCATAGTCCATTATCACCTACAACTTAGTTAGCTTGAGTAATTCAACTCATTTTCAAGCATAGGAGTAAGAGAAAGTTATAATAAGTGTGTAATAGATTAAGTATGAATGTGAAGGATATTTAAATAATGTTAAAATACTATCATGGGGTCAATGATTTAGTTTAAAAATAATAAATTTTAAAGCTCAACATTCAAGAGCCATTCAACCCTTTACCTACAGGTAGAATGGTCAAACCTAAGTTACTTGAGGCTTGTATATGTAATTTTGTGATGAAATTTTATTTGTGAGTGTAATATTATAAAAAAAGTACATAATAAGGTTTTAATAACTTCAATGGTACACTCTATGAGGTTTTTATCCCCTCAAAGTATAAAAAAGAGAAAACACAGTCAGTTAGGGTTATTTGCATTGTTAGGCCCATAAACCCTAACATGAACTAATGAATTTTGTAGAAATCCTAATTAATATAATTGGTGAAGATTAATATTTTAAAAATTCAATATGGTTTAATATAAATTCCTTATGTGTTTAGAACCAAAATCAAACTTCAAAATAACATTTTTAGGCCTAATCTATCTCTCAACCTTCACAATCCATCTTGCCTAGCCTGATAGTCTTTGAAACTTTCTCAAATATTTAATTAAGGGATTAATGGTGGATAAATATTTTATGATTAAGAGGGAAAAATTATTCACTATAAATTTATATCATTTGGATGTTCATCCAGGGCCTAAGCTCTATGAAAAATCCTTAAGAGTACAAGGCACTCATAGGCTACCAAGGAGTACTCTAATGACCTAATGAGAGATAATTGCCTTAAAATTATTATAATGGATTGGTTTTAACTTAAAATAATAGGTTTTTTTGGCACTTAAACATGTCTTTGGTTGACATGTGGGAGGAACAAACTATATGGAATTGATCAAAATTCATGGTTGTAGGTATGTTTATGAGTGTGCAAAGGAAGAATTATCCTTAAAACCAAGAATCAAGGAATATTATTCATCATAATATGTTTCATGATAATTTAAAATATTTTTAATGTCTATTAAGGTGATATATGAACTCTTAAATTCATCAAGTGGGGTCAAGAAGGGAGAAATGCACTATTTTACTAGCCAAGAAGCCTATCTCAAGCCTATGAAGTACAACAATAGATCCCCATTCCATCATATTGATTTGTATGATTATTTTTAATGACTAAAAAAACCATTTAAAATAATTATAATGTAAAAATTTATTTTTCAAACCACTCCAAATACCTCTCAAGTGTGCATAAGCACCTAAACTAGGGTTTTAGCCATTTCATCATTCACACATCTATACAGGGTCTCAAGTCAAATTTTAAATTGAGAATGTTTATGGGGTATTTATAGTGAGTAAAAAATGTATTATTAATTTAAAATGTTTTGGATAATACTATATCTAATACTTAATTTCTAGGCCCAGAGGCCTAATTAGAGAGAGAATCAAATATAATAAGTACACTTCCACTTGGTGTCAAGTCATTAAATTTGGTAGAGAGTTGTAAGGTAATATTGGGTATGCAAATAAATTCTAAATTTTCAAATATCATCCTTAAAATTTCTTATATAAGGAGATTTGTTTGTTTTCAAGGATACAAGGAATTGAAAACAAATGCAAGATTTGGGAACAAGATGAAGTATTTGAGAGTGTTTGATGGATCCAAATGAGTTGTTTTAGGTATATATATATATATATATATATATATATATATATATATATATATATATATATATCCATTTAATTAAGATATTTTTCAATCATAAATTTGGAATCAAAATTTTATACTTTTGAGAAAATAAAGGCATAGTGAAACAAGTGGGTTTCAAGACACCTATAAGAGATGATTGTCATTCCAAATTTAATATGATGAATCTCAGGTATATGCAAGGTGTTAAGAGAAATTTTAGAGATAAATTCAATATGAATTTATGATCAAGTATGACACTTGTCACTTTTTATGCCAAGAAGAGGGAAATTTTGAAGAAGAATCAAGAGGTGTCAAGTAAAGGAATGAAAATCATACACCATTTAGGAGAATATGCATCTTCAATGAAGAAAAACATGTCTTTGGAGATATTATTAGACTATTTCATAACTCCATTATTTGTTTTAACTCTTGATAGACACTTGTAAACCCCTTTCTTCTATGCCTTTCTTTCTCTACTCTCATTCTCTATAAATTCATCCTTGATTAGCTTTGTATTGATCCTCTACCTAGGTATGGTGAAGCTCTGCCCATTTATATGCCTTTGATCAATGAAAAAATACTAGTTTTACCTTATTTTACTATATTTAATGTGTGTGCATGACTAGTTTATCTTATCAAGTGTTTTGCTTAGTATTCATTGGCATTTTGTCCTTTTATATCACTCCTATGTAGTTTGAAAGTATATTTATAGGTCATGTGAAGTGTCTAAGTGAAGTGTCTAAGTGAAGTGTCTAAGTGAAGTGTGTAGATTGAGTTAGTTGTCTACTCATTAGTTTCATTATATGACCTATTTATTATTCCTCCTATCCCAAACATCTATCAAAACCTTCATAATGAAGTGTTGATGTAGAGAGGAATATTAGGAGAAGTGTATGTTCAAGTTAGACTCATGATTGATGTGCACATGCAACTAGTTGGTAGTGGTCAATATTTTTGGTGCATCACCTCCATTAGATTAGGTTTCTCTCTCTTTTACTAATAAGTTGGTATATTATTGAAGGAGCCTAAATGATACCTCAAGGGGAGATAGCCCTATAACCTAGATATTCAATCCACCTAAAGGTCACCCATAGCCTAAGATTGTCTCTATGTTACCCCAAATTTGAAAGGCTTAAACAATCTTCCAAGGGTAAATTTTTTGGTGATAACAAATATTTAACCATACTTAAGGGTCCCATCCTCATTATGATATTTGATTCTAACATTCACAAGGCATTTATAAATCAATAACACTATAGGTGATAAAGTTATTTAAGTAGGTGTTACCCATTGAGATTACATAAATCAGGTTGGGGTCTTTGCACCCTAAAACCCCTACCATCTATCTAATTCTTGTCTAAGCATTGTCTACTTTCAACAATGGTATATGGACAAAATTAAATTTCAATAATAGTTTCAAATTATAAGAAGTTATTTTACTTAAGGATGAACTTATCAATTTATCCCCATTTACAGACAACCACATTTGCATTGGTTATATACAATAACCCCAAGCTGGCCAATCTTATGAAAGGATAATTACCCATTATGAGTTCTAATGCAAGGAAGCCTTTGTAATAATAAGCCATATTATCATTAGATAATTTAGAAAACTAATGAAATCATTCATCTAGGTGTTAATTTATCATGGTGAACATTATTATTTAAATGCATAATAATAACTCCTTATCATAATCCTACCCACTGAGATAGATTTTAACCCTGATTTTGGGGTACTCACATTGGTTTCTCTTACCACTTTATAAAATTTGATTAATTAGATTACATTGGATAAGTAGTAATAGTATGAGAAGAAAAACTAGAAGAGTTCCATACTAGATATTATAAGCAACCTCTTCCATCATTTCATAATGAATACAAATTAGTTAAGTAAATTAGAGGATTTGTCAACAATTACACTTACCATTAATGTAGATTATATATTACTAATTGAAAAACTAGTGAAATAATAAATTTAACTTATCCATGAATCATAATGATTCACTATGTAACTTATGCCACCACAACCTTCAAGGGTTGTCTTTGAGATATAGTGAAATGTTATGACTATCATCCAAACAAAGCATGTTTATACAATCATTAAATTTAATTTGTTGTATAATTAAAATATAATGGTATCCAAGTGTTATTATACCATAAAATCAATCAATACCTATCCATTCACATACGTGTGATTTGTTTTTCATAGAAGAAAACAATTAAGAACTAATATGATTTGTTATTCATTACCACCATGATAGTAGTCATAGGTGAAATAATTGTAATATTTAGTCCATATGAAACAAGTAATAGTTTCTAGATATAATAATATGTTGTAACCATGATTAGCATGTAAAAAATGAAAGGGAGGAACTTATATAAAATCAACCTATAATAATAGGACCAAAAATCTACAGTGTGAAATGATTATAACATAATTACCAGTTACAAAAGGAAACACATACTACAATATGATTACTTTCATCATAACATCACCAAATGTCAAATAATGAAGGCACAATGTAAATTTAAGATAGAAAATATATGTCTATACATGCCTATTCTTATACTCATTTGAATTAAAAAATCATCTAACATAATTGTAGGTAGTGACAAGCTATAACCATTACATTATACTCAAATGAAATTCATATTGGAAACAACAACCTCACCTTCCATTTAACAATCTTTCCAATTAAATAATATATGCTTAGCATGCTACCAAGTGATGTAAAATTTAACATATGCACATAAAATACTATTAACATGGATATACATATCTTTTATTTCCACACAAAATAAAAGAGAAACATACAACCCAGTTGTAGGTGTTCCTCTCCTTCAACCAACACATTTTTATAAATCTCACCATGCATGTTTTTGAGACAAATAATTTAAAAATTCCAAAAAACTATGACATACAAATAATTCTAGTATAAAAATTAGGATTTATAAAAAACAATGTCCTATGTGAGATGCATGTATACCATTATGCATCTTCCAAATGAGTGTAAAATCACATGCTCAAATACAACTAATAATATTATGTAAGAAAGAAAAAAATTAATGATATAAGAGTATATAAATGAAATTGTTTAACTAAGAAGAACCATATTAACTTGTTCTATTACATCCATAATAAGGAATACAATTTATAGAATCTTCTACCAAGTACCTTCAACATATGAATCTAACAGAGAAGCACATTACTAGTAGGAGGGAAAACCCATGCACATAGTCCAATTATCCAAACCATATGGTAGACCTAACTGCCCCATCTGTAAGATATATGGTGGATTTAATAGTATATTAAGCAAGAAAGTTGAGGACTTAATAAGTATACTAAGCCATTGACCCAACTCACATAGTTACAATCAAGTAATAAGTATACAACAATAATCACAACCCAATATACATAAAATAATATTAATTAAATAATAAGGATCCTAAAATTTTAAGGTATCCTCTTTTTCTTTAGGGAACTTATAGAAATAAATCAAGGCTGATTCAATTCCCTAAATTATGAAAGGGCATGCTCATAACCAAGTAAATGGTCCAATGCCATCAAGGGGCTATTTTTAGCAAGTATAGTTTAAAATGAGCATAACTCATTAATATGAGTTGATTAACATTTAAATGGTGAAAAATTGAAACTAGAGTTAAATGACACATTCATCCATCATGGACACTCAATTAACCATAAAGTAGGTAACAATAGTACTTATGGGTTTCCAAGTTAATGAATACAATAAATGATTGTTTAATCAAAACATGCTATGACGTCCAACATAAAAATAAAAATAATGGTTATAAAAGGATGTATGCTTCAATTATAAATCATTAAATTAATTAAATGATGTATTTAATGAGGCATGCAATTTAAAGCCAATGTACCATAAAATTGATGCAAATTTGGATAGCAATTTTAAAACAACATTCCATAATACAAAACACTTCATTAAAAAAATTCCCCACTACTTTATACTAGTTACCAATAAAGGCATACTTTTTTTTGGGTTTCCATTTAATTTCAAATTTAACCCTTGTTCTTTAACTAGATATACACATTTGACACAAATCTTATAAAAATCTCCAAAAGTGAATTTGTGCATAAATTTGGGTAAATCAAATGGAGGCTCAAGTAGTCTTTAGGTAGAGAGAAAATTTATTTAATTATTTTTGATTCCTCATGAATCCCCATGACTTCATAAGGAACCCCAAACGCCTCTCATAATAAATTGATAGTTTCAAAACAAATAATTCAACCCAATGATCCTTCCAATGAAATTAAATCAAATCCATAACCAACCAAACATAACCAATAATTTTATTTATTTATTCAATTATTTTGAAAGGTTTAATGGAAAATAAAACTAAGTTTTCCCTACATATGGTTTTAATCCAAACTTTGTTGTTAATCACACATAGAATGAAACTAACTAGGCTGATTTTTTCATACTCATATTCTGTGCAAACCCCTGATTAAGTCTATTAAAATATAACCATTTAATTTATGCATAAAATCTTCAAATTTTCATTCGCCAAAAAAATAAAATTGATTTTAAAAAAACCCCAATTAAATTTATTTTATTCAGATATAAATTTACTTACTTGGAAAGTAGGTGGGTGTTTTTGTTAGTTATAATGGAACATATTTACCTCTACTAGTAGGCTTTCTCTATACATCTATTTTATGTTCTATTTTTTGTCTTCTCCCCAAAATTGGTCACCCTAAACCACCCATATCACCTAATTCCTGCATTGACCCCCTCTTACTTCTCCCCCACATGTCCCCCTCTATGTTCTCTTCTTCCTTCCTCCATTGCCTCTCTCTTCTTCCCTTCGATGTGTCCCTCCTTTATCCATTTTATATTTTGTCTCTCCCAACCATATATCATCCCTTTCTCCACATCTCTCCTCTAATTAAACTATAAAAACCTTATCCTTACCATTCCAAGTCTCCATAATGGGGAAAAAATAAAATAAATAAAAATATATGAGAAGGATGCCCCTTCATTTTTTGCATCCTTATTCTTCTCTTTAATATTTTAAGCTCTTAATATTTGAATACAAACCACTTTAGTATTCTATCCTTATGCAAAATTGTGCCCCACTTGAATGTACACACACACACACACACACACACACACACACACACACACACACACACACACACACACACACACACACACACACACACACACACACACACAAAAAAACACAATTTTATGGTGGATAACATTTAAATGGTGTGCCATAGTCAATGCCATTTACCTATGACCTTGGATTTCCATTTGAGTCATTCAATATAGCCTTGAAGGCATGAATATCTTTGATATTCATGAGAAGGATAATTCAAAAAATTAAAGACATGAGAAAGGGTTGGTGAAGAGGATAACCAAGAGTACGATGATAAAATGATAATAATTAAGACATCACAATAAAATAATAATGAAACACAATATTAAAAGAAAAGTAATAGAGTCAAACTAATAATGATGAGAAAAAAACTCAACTAATAAGTGGCTCTAAGATCCTTGTTTCAATTATTTTACCTATCAGTGTCACATTTGACTACAATTTAACCTTGTTATTATGTTTAATCTCTTGTCAAATCACCCATCGAGCCTAGCTAATTATCCCAATTCTTGCATCCACCAAAATAATACATCAATAGTATTTGTTCGAGTCACAATATCCATAATAATAAATTTTGAATTGAATAGAATAAAATCATGTTATAACTAAATTACCATAATCATCCATATCAATAATGATATGAATCATAACTATTAAAAAATTACCAAAACATCATATCGATAATTATAATAAAATTTGTAATAATTAGTCAAAATACCAATCAAAACCCAGTACAAACCTTGGGATGAGGTCCATTCTAAAAGTTCCCACTCATTGGAGATCATATGCAAGGCCAAATTTATCAAATGCAAAGCATAAAATTATAAAATTACCAAAGATAAGAGGATTAATAACATGGAAGATGACTAGAGGAATACTTATTGATTTCCTTTGAAGGACCCTAAAGAGAAGAATTAGAGGAAAGACACCTCAGACCTTCATTTAACTATTATTTTGAAACTAATAGAGTTGAAGGATAAGTTAGAACACTAGGGAAGGCTTATCATAAAACATACAGAATAATGGAATGCACTAAAGGGTGAGGTTGAGAATTTTAGAAAGGATTAAGATACTAACAAAAATGTGGTGGTCAACCCTCAAAATGATGGGGGAAAAATTAGTCTTCCCAAGAAGGAGAAAGGGGTGACGATGAGATTTTTGTTTGCCACTACCCCTCCTAAGAGTAAAAATAAAATGGAAAGTAGAATAGAAAACATGAATTGAAAAAATATGGCCTACCTTAGGAAAAGGTGAAAAAAAATTCACCCAAAACTCTAATAATGAATAATAAAGATCTAGATAAGGAGGAAGGCTTGAGTAAATGAACTTGTGATCAAATTATAAAAAATAAAACCAAAGAATACAAGGAGCATACTACTTTGGCCATGTTATTGAATTATTCTAACATATAAAAGTATATTTATTAAATTAGGTCTTTGTTTATTTCTTGTTTTAGTTAGTTTTTGGCCAAAACTTAGTGTAGGGTTCTGGAAGCTTTTGGGGAGTTCTTCTAGATTCTTCTATCTTTCTGGCTAGTCGAAATGATTGGTTTTTTTGTTGTTGTTTACTTCTATGTTGACTTGATTTATTTTTTGAACACTCTAGCTACATGATCCTTGCAAAACTTTTACTTTTATTCAATCAAATAAAAAAATACTTTATAATTGTAGTAATCAAATATTACTTATTTATAAATGATTAATATAAAATAAATACATATTAAACATTTGATTAAAGAGATACTTTCAATCACATGTTGGAATATCTGAATTCACTCTCATAAGAATGAATAATTTTTAAAATAATTCAATAAATTGTGCCCAAACCCAAAGATAAATAAAACATGAAATAAAACACTAGAAATGAAGAAAGCAAACAAACCAAAATTGAAGAAAAAGAGAACTAATCATAGAAAATTTAGGTGATGACTATTACCTCTATGACACATCCAATTTCCATCAAGACCCTACAAGTGAAAAAAATTACATATAAAAAGAAAAAATATATTATAAGGTTCAATTCATAAGGAATCAAATTTGTGGTTTTTACCTAGTTCTTCATGTGTTTTATCATGATATAAAATTAAATAGCCAATCTTAAATACATTTTTAGATACTACCTTATCAAATATTTTTTTGATTTTTTCCTTATATTTTTCTATTTTTTATAAAGTGGTCATTTTAGTTTTATCTAGAGCTAAGAGATCATTTATTTTTTGTTCTATACAATTAGTGTTTTTAGAAACATACTAAAGAGAAATTATAATAGAAGTGATTTTTAATTCAAACTCTAAAGTGGATTCAAAACCATAGACTAATATAAAGGGTAAATAATATGTTGTGGATTCAACCATTTTTTTGATCAACCCATAATAATTCAAAAATATTAACGTGCCAATTTCATTTATTTTCACATATAAATAATCTTCATAATTGAAATCAATTTTTTGCTAATAGATTTAGCTTGTTCATTCCTTTGAAGATAATATCTTGAAAAATTCCTTGAAATAATATAATAATGTTTTTAAAATTATAAATATTCATTATAATTATAATGGGCCATGATTTTATATAATCTCATATAGAACTTTGAATCTTGAAAATATTTGATTTTCCAAAAACAAAATCACTTTAGATGTGACATAATTTTTCAAAAATATAGTTTCAGGCCACTTAGTAAAATAATTATTATCAGTTAAAATAAAATTAGTACCCCATTTAGTAAAATGTTTCTCAAGTATGATAGGATTTAAAGTCATAGCATGGCATAGAATTTATCTCTGCTAGTGAAAATTTGACATGGCATACATGACCTGACAAACTTATGGGCATCCTTAAATAAAGTTGTTAAATAATATCTTACATGCATGATTTTATATGCATTAAGTTTCACTATAAATTTTCCATAGTAGTTTCCTTCTTAGAAACTCCTAAGAACCTTTTGATTTAATTCATGAGTTAAACAATATAAAATCACAACACCTCTATTTCAATAAAATTAAAAAACTTTAAATAAAAAAAATTAAATCTTACAACTTAAGATATATTATTTGATGTTTATCTAAAGAATTAGGTTAGTTTTAATTTTAAAAATATAAAACAAGATTGTGATACCAATCATCTTATGTAAACATTCAATCCTTATCATGCATTTCAAGTCCTATCTTACATTTGTTTGAAAGATTGGAAACCTTCATACTTTTAAAATGAGTTTTAGAATTCAAACTATCATCAATTGAAAGAACTAAAACATCAATGCCTAAAGATGTATTTTTAGTTAGGTGTTTGGATAGTTCATTCCCTTTAATAGTTTTTTAGGTTTTAAACTGAAAGTTAAGTTATTAGATTCTAAAATTCATTTTTTTATCCTACCTTAAATAGTTGGTTACTTCAGCAAGTAAGATAAAATATGTACATTAGAATGCATAATAAATTTTTTCCTACTAAAATATATTTAAATTTACATAGAGATGAAATTAATGAAATAAAAAACTTCCTGATTAAGGGGTACCTAATTTCAGTATTCTTTAAGACTTGACTTGTATAATTGATAGGTTTTTCTTCATGACTATGATTGTATTGAGTAAAAATAACACCTATGTATTTTTAGGTTATAGTCACATACAAGATAAAAAATTTATTCATATTAGGTTTGGAAAAAAGGAACACTTTCTATGGAATTATTAACTTCATTCAAGGTTGTGTTTGATATTGCATTTCACAAGTAATTCTATTGTTTCTTGAATAAAATCTACAAAGGATTAGAATTATCATCAAAATTAAAAATAAACTTATGCATAATTTTAATTTTAATAAAGAATTATCTAATACCATATTTATATTTTGGAGGTGGTAAGTATTTAAAATATTTTGTGTGTTTTGGGTCTATTGAAATTTCATCTTTTGATATGGCATGACTCAACAATTTGCCTTATATAACACCAATCGCTAATTTTTTTGGATTAAAATTTATACCATATTTTCTATAATTAATAAAAATTTCATGTAAATGGTAAATGTGTTTATTTATCTTATTTTAATGAACAATAAGGTCATCTAAGTATACTTGAATAATAATAATGATCAAATAATCAAAACCTACATGCATTATTCTTTGAAAAGTGGCACCTATATTCATTAAAATGAAAGGCATTCTATTAAAATAAAATGTTACTCTACATGTGGTAAATTAATTTTTATGTCTATATTATGGAATAATAAATAATTTATTATATCTAAAAAATCCATCAAGAAGTGACATCATTTCGTAACCAGTAAAATATTGCAAGATATGATCTATATTTGAAAGAGGTACATTGTCTTTAACACTTGCATGGTTTAAACCTATAAATTATACATATATGAGTGTAAAAAAATTTATTTTTAATAATTACAAGGTTGGATACCCAATCATGTACTACAAGATAAATGACACCACCATCTAACATTTTATCCAACTTATTGATGGTGTCTTTCTATAATACATTGATTCTTTGATATTTTTACCTAACAAGTTTTATACCAAGTTTAATAGGTATATAAATTTTTATTATTTTATTATCATGACCCTTTAAGTCTTTGTAGGACTAGTAAAATATATCAATAAATTATTTGAATAATTTGATAGATTATTCTCTTTCTTGAATAGTTCAATTGATTTCTAAATTTAAAAAATTAGGATCTTTTGTACCTAAATTAATTATGATTTTATCACCTATGATTATCATATAAGGATATTTAGTTCAAGAAATTTTAGGTTGATCATGATTATTAATAATTTATTAAATGTTGATTAACTCAATAGGCAATTTTTTATTGCTTAGCTACAAATAATCACCACAAGTAAGAACATAATTATCATGATCAAAGTAATTAATTTTAAGTAAAACATAAATATGTTAATCACAATAAAATATGGGCTGAATAACATTTAAATCAAGTATATTTGGTCTAAGAATAACATAAATTGAGTAGTCAACATAAGGTTAAATATCACTCATACTTATATTAGAAGCAAAAATAACAATTTTATTAGCAGGAATATCAAATTCTATAAGAATATGTGTGATTTTTAATGGTTCAATTTTTTTAATAATTAAGCAAAACTTATACATATATTTATGAATATGATTTTTTTTGTTATGTAAATCTTCCTAACTTTTCACACAATCAATTTTAAATCACCAAATACTTATAAATGTTTAATATTAAGTGTTGAGTATGATGCCAATATAGACACTTGATTATTAGTGTTATATTTAGTTTATTTGGTATTATATGTGTTTAGGAAGTTTATTTAATCCATTTGTGTCTTAAATTATTTTTTTGGTCAATATTAGATACTTTCAAAAAATTATCTAAAAAATAATTGAAACTACCAGTTAATTGTAGTTCATTGTCTGAGTACTCAAATGAGATTACAAGAGGTGGGAAACAATTTTTAATTTTATTTAAATAAAATAAAATAAAATTTAATTAAATTCATATTTTATAATTAATTTTGGATGCCATAGTTGAGATTGTTGCATGATTTGATGACTTGTTGAGCAAATCTTCTTACTTGTTGACCTTGACATAAATGTGAATCAACATTGACTATTTTAGTCTACTTTCAATTATATTAGAGTATAATTATAGATTACATATTTTAAAATTATTATTTTTTATTTTATGCTTTTCTTAAAATAAGATTTTGTGCAAGTTATATTGTATAAGGCTTGTTTTAATAATTATTTTATTAATAAAGAATGGTCCACAAGGAGGTGTGATGAGTTATTCCATTTGGGAAACATTTTTTCATGTTTAGGATATAATTTTATTTTAATTATATAGTAATTAATATTATTATTCATGTGTTTTCATATATTAATTTATTTTGTGCATTTTTTGGTCAATAATCTCACTTACAACACTGCTATATTAACAAGTAGAAATTCTCATATTTATTGGTTGATACATAACTTTAATTTAATATTGATTAAAATTTTATTTTCACTCACTACATACATTCAAAACTTTTATTTGGTATTATATCCATGTTAAATAAATATTAATAAGTGTTTTAGGCCATCCTCTAAAGAAATAATGGCTTTAGTGAATTCTACTTCCTTGAATTTTCATGTTTTAAAAGGTGACAAATTTGAGTTTTAGAGAGATTAGTTAAAGATAAATATTGTATGGAATGGATTTTGTGAGAATTTTATCCATGGGTAAAAACACCTTAATATTTGAACACCTTGACATGATAAAAGAAAAGAACAAAAAAATGATAAAGAAAAGGTTGATTCACAAGTTTTCTTCTATATTTAGAGTTCCATAGAACCAAGAATTTATTAAAGAATTGAAAGATGAAATAATATTCATGAGGCATTAAATATCTTAGATAGTTCATATCAAGTCTCTATTAAGGTGATATAATAAAATATCCAAATCTTTAAAATGAATTTTGGGGATTTGAGAATATCATATTATGAATGAGTATGAGATTATTGCATAAAGGTTAATAATTTAGTCCATATAATTAGGGTTTATCTACAAATTATAAAATATATTGTTATAGTAAGGAATATATTTATATATTTAATTCAAAAGTGAATACATAGTATGATAATTCTTAAAGATTATAAGGATATGAGCACTATAAGTTTTTATGAGTTATTGGGTTCTCTCTTGCCCCATGAAGATAAGATGAGACTATACACAGGATAACAAGAACAAGAACTTGTTACCAAAGAAAAGGTTTCAATGACCAAAGAGAAAAATAAAAATAATCATAAGTTGAAGTAAATAGTAGCATGAAAATAATCATAAGTAAAGGTAAGGGTTAAACAAATTATGTTTATTTATCTCCAAATATGGATCTTAAGAGTATTGATTACAATTTCATAGGTTATAGTGATGAAATAAAAGCATACAAGTTTTATAATGTTGCTAGTAAATCCAAAATTGTTTCTTGGGACTGTAATTTTTTTAAAATAGAGTATATGCTAATTATAATAATGTATCTATATAAGTAATAATTTATCTCTATAAACCTCTTGAATTTTATTTTTAAGTCTTATAAAATCCTACACATGTTTCTAGTTCAATAGGAAACAATAATAGTTATTTGCAAGAGACTAGTCATGCATCTTCATCAACTTCAAACAAGAACAAGATGTTGAATCCAGATCCAACCAATAAAATGTTATATTATAATTATGATATTATGAATACAAGTATTAAACATTAGGAAGGTATTTATTATTATTATTATTATTATTATTATTATTATTATTATTATTATTATTATTATTATTATTATTATAAAAATATTTTTTTACATTGTCAACAGTGACTAGTGAACCTAAAAGCTATGTAAAAGCTAGTAAAAAGAAATAATGGGTTAATTTTATGAAATTATAGATGGATTAAATTGAAAATAATGATACATTTAATATAATTGATACTATATATAATAAATATTACATTATAATCAATTGGGTATACAATACCAAAGTCAAGAGTGATGGTATAGTTGACACATTAAAATCTAGGCTACTTACAAAAGTGTTTGCATGAACACATGGGGTTGACTATAATAAAACCTATGCACCAATGCAAATTAAAGATAATATAAGAATAATTATTTTTTTATCTACTCATGAATTATGTAAAATTAATCGAATGGATTTTAAAATTTCATTCCTAAATGGAGTGATTGAATAAGTATAAGTGGGGCAATAACAAGGTTTTCAAGTAAAAGGTAAATAATTTTGGGTATATAATTTAAATAAAACTCTTTATGGGTTGAATAAAGATAAAATATATAAGTAATAAATAATTTATATCAAATTATTTTATCAAAGGTTTTTAATTATTCAAAATAAACTAACTCTTTACATACAAACATTGGGTTGTAAGGTATTATATGTTTATCTCTATGTAGATGACTTGATTGTTATAACTATCTCTATGGAGATGTTGAAGAGATTCAAGGAAGTTATGAAATAATAATTAGAGATGAATAATTTTTTACTTATTAATTAATTTATTTTCATGTAATACTATCAAAATAAAGATTAATTATTTGTTTATCAAACCAAGTATGCGCAAAACATGTTAACGAAGTATAATCTTTAAAATTTGAAGCCCATAGACACTCTAATTGCAACTAGGTAAAATATTATGAGGGAGGATGGAATTTATTAAAATTATAAAAATAATTTTATAATCATGGTGAGATTATTTATTTATATCACTATGACAAGACCTGATATTAGTTATAGGGTTTCACTAGTTTATAGATTTATGGGTAAACCATCACCCAAACATTTTCAATCGATAAAGAGATTTTTTTCAAATATATAAGAGGTACTTATAATTATTTTATTAATTTTATACTATTAATTTATTTATGTATAATTATATACATAGGTTAATATTGGGGAGGAACTCTTGATGACAAGAAATCAACATCAAGTTATTACTTCACACTAGGAAGTGGGTTAGTTTTGTGATGTTCAAAGAAACAAGCTACATTTTAATTGTCATATAATGAATATGAGTATATATCCATAATATTATATTTCACATAAATATTATGGTTTAGGATACTCTTATTTTATCTTAGAGATGCTCAACATAGATATTTTGTGATAAGAATGGGGAAATACAATTGTCCAAAAATCTAGTTTTCCATGCTAGAACTAAGTACATTGAAATAAAACATAACTTTTTTAGAGACTAGGTAAATGATAAATAATTTTTCGTTATGTAATAATTAAATATAAATTTTATGATATTCTCACCAAGGTATTGTACAAGTATATTCATGGATGACTTAAAGAGATGGTAGGTATTTCACCTCTTTACATCAAAGGGGTAAATGTTGAGTATGATGCCAATATAGGCATTTAGTTATTATATTTAATTTATTATATTTAATTTTTCTGTGTTTATAAAATTTATTTAATTTACTTATTTCTTAAATTAGTTTTTTTGTCAATAGTGGATACTTTCTAGGAATTTTCTATAAAATAGGTGAAACTGTCAGTTAACTCTAGTTCATTATTTTAGTACTCAAATGAATTCCCAAGAGGTGTGGTGAAATTTTTAGTGTTATATAACTTAAATTAAAGTGTATTTACGTAAATTAATTTTTATATGTAATTTTTTATGCCATATTTTAATATATTTCATGATTTTATGACTTGTTGCACAAGGTTTCTTACATGTTGGCCTTGTCTTGAACATAAATCAACCTTGTTTGCTTTAGTATAATTTCAATTATCTTAAATTATAATTTTATAAATATAATTATATATTTATTATTTTTAAATAAAATTTATTAATTTAATTTTTACTTTATGCTTTTCTTGAAATAACTTGACATGAAAGTTATATTGTATAAGACTTATTTTATAATTTTTTTAATTAATAAATAATGGTCCACAAGGAAGTGTGGTGCATTATTCCAATTGGTAAACATTTTTTTATATTTAATCTCTAATTTTATTTTGGGTATACATTAAATAATACCATAAATCATGTATTTTTTAGATTTGAAGTATAATGTATAATTTTTGGCTGATAATCTCACTTATAACACTACTAAATTAAGTAATTCTAGGACTGATTGGTTGATACATAGATTCAACTTTAGATTAATTAATATATAATTTTCACTCTCTTCATACATTAAATACCTTCATTAAATTAAATTTATTTCTCAATACCTAAACAAACAACTTTAAATTCATTAGTATTATTGGTATTTTTAAAAGATAATTGATAAACATACTAAAAAATTTCCTATATTAGAAATGAGAAAAATACTAGCACCACTCCCATTATTTAAACATTCCCCATAAAACTATAAATACCAAATTGTTTCTTTGGGTATTTTTCTTACATGTTTTTGACATGGTTCCTCTAAATTTAACAAATCATAATTCCCAATTATAGCTTCAATAAAAATAACATTAGTTGGGTTTGATTCTATTGAAACACTATTCCAATCCTATTTGCACATAAAATTAATTTCATTGTCAATAAGAACCCAAGTACCATATTTTCCTATGAAAGGACTAGTTTTTTAAGATAAATATTTTCCTAATAACATAGCATAATTAGTACAGGTATCCAAAACTTGTACATTATAAATGCACTTTATTCTTTCATCTTAATATGTTTTAATGATAATGTCATTAAACTTACCACAACTTTTAGTTTGATGGGAATAAAAAAAATTAATATTTGTATTATATTTTTCATAAATAATACTTATTTTATCAATAATAAATTTAGGCATTATGTTCTTAGAGGCTCTTGAGTCAAGTATACAATTGTGAATTAACTTGTAACCAAATTTAATAGACACATTTAAATGAGGAATATATTGAGAAGGGGGATCATTATATGAAGCAAATATAGTTTAATAAAAAAAATTAATTTATTCATGTAAACCTAAAATAATTTTATAAATTAGATTTTTAATAGCTCCATTAACCTTTTCAAACTAACCTGGTAAACTAGCAACTTGAAGTAAAGAATAACCTTGATTAATACTTATCAATCATCAATGATTTTATAATCTCTAACATTTAGATGGATATGAGTATAATATTTTGCATTACAGGTAGGTTTATATTGAGTATCATTAAATTTAATGGGTAAAGGATTATAATTTTGTTAGTTTCCAACATGATTACTTATAGGAGTGTCATTCTGAATAGCTTTACATGTATCTTGTATGTGAATGTTAGAATAAGAAGATTGATTATTGTATATTCTTATGGTATTAATTTATTTTTAAGGGTAGAATTTTAGTACTTTTAACTTATTTGAATATCATAAAAATTAGTAACTTTTATTTCACCCAAAGACTTATCAACACTACACATATTTATATCGTCATCCAATTCAATAACAATACTAAATTTCCCTTGGATAAAACATTCAAACTTTAGGATATCATTATAAATATTAGGATAATGATCTACCTCATACATAAAACAATAACATATTTTTTCATTAAAATTTCATTTTTAAATATTTAAAACTCTTCCTAAAGTTGATGTTTTATCATTCAATTATCATTTTATAGTGAGTATCTCATTACCAAGATTTTGTATGGCTTTGAGGATTTATGCATTATCAAGAGTAATACATGTATAAGATCTTTATTTTAAACCAATAAATTTTATATTCCATTCATATTCAATATATAAATTAATATTAGCATCACATTTAGTAATATTTTTATCTTATAAGGTCATTTTATATTTAAGTAGTAACGCATTATAGAAATACAACCTAGACAACTTATTTAAAGGCCTCACATCACATGGTATCTTTTATCTTAAATTAGTGAATATAGTAATGAAATGATAGATAGTTTCATCAAGATTATTTGATATATGTAATATCTTTAAAATACACCAATTTTAGTAGTCAAAGAAATCCTAAACACACCCAGCCACCAAGGAAGTTATATTGTTGCATTTACATAAAGAAATCACTATCAAGGAGAAGTGTTGCCATTTACATAAGAAAATCACTGTCAAAAATAAGCGCTACCATTTAATACCCAAATCACTCATGGTGGGGAACCTAAACAACAATCATTAAATCATTAACACAACATTAATTTATATTTATTTATTAATTAATTACTTTGTTAAGAAGCATTCATTTAAATGAAGAAAAACCACCTTTGGAAGAGTCACCTATTTCAATGGAAGAGTGAATATATAAATAATTCATCATAGGAATGGAATAAGGCATCAAATTATGAATGCACATATTTAATCATGTATAAGCAGCCACTTACAAGTGCATTTAAGGATGAAACCCCTTAAATTGCATAATCCAAATACAAGGATGGAAACCCTTGTAATATAACCCAAGGACGAAACCCCTTATAGTGTAACTTTGTAATATTCAAAAAATATATTCATAAATAAATAATTACTCTAATTTGAACTTATTATTATTTTATAAAATATTATTTAAAGGAATTCCAAAAACTCTAAATTAATGTAAAATATTCCTATTTGGAAAATTTTAGTGGTATTAGAGCTATTTTTTCTTGGTAGCTTGTGAACCATGGGGTTACTACATAAGGAAATTATTTGAAGTTGTACAACATATTTTTAGTAAAGATTTGAAAATAAATCTATTTTTTAGACTTTTTGGAGTTAAAAGAGTCATGGAATGGAAATAAACACTATGAGGAAGATGAGTTCATGAATCATAGTTATGGTAGATCTAAATATGAAGAGAAATTAAATTTTTAAGATGTCCTAAAAGAAAAGAAGATGAAAAATTCCAAGACTAACTTCCATATCTAGGAGCCAATGAATGAGGCATCCAACATTAAACTAGGGGAATAACCAAACATACTTATCCAAAAATAAGTTATATTTATGGAGACTCATCTATTGGGAAGAATGACATAAAAACTTTTGATATTAGAAATGAACATGAGTTATCTATCCAAAACACTAATGATGATGTTGATACATTATTTGCATCATAGTGAAGATAAAATTCAGTGTGTGCAAGAGAGAGGTCCTAAGGATTATTCCTTGAACATAGGTTCTAAGTTTAATAAACCAATTGATTGTCTAACAAATTCACACTATCAACAAGATATCATTTGGGATATGGTATTAAACATAAACACTATGGATATAAAACCAAAATAATTGATAGACTATGGGAAAATCATGATTCAAATAATCTTACCCTAGTCACTTTATAAATAAATTTTTTTTATCAATTAGAACAGTTGGATGTAACCCCTTTGAGCTTGGTTAGTAATAATGAAACGTTGTAGGTCATTACCTTATTCAAGTGCACCATCAAATCTATGTTTTTACAAAACAACAGATCATTATTTTTAAGGTTTAAATATTGGCTTCCAAATAATTAACATATGGATGAACCATACCACCAAATATATTATGATGTACTATCCACCACCATCTACCCAATATCAAGATCAATATGTTTCAATAATAGTATCAACTAATATATTTACTCTACATATAAAACTAAAAAATGGTTTAAAAAATGAAATTAGAAGCCAAACTTTGGTAGCAGCCAAAAAAGACCATGATACACTTTTTTTGAATGGAGTGACAAGGCATATAATTTATAACAAGGATGGAAATGCACAACTATGTATGTATTCAAGTAGAATACAAATCATGCTTCATACAAAATATGCAAAAAAATTCTTGGTGAATTATGGTGAGAAGAAGCAAGTATCAAATTCACTTTGGGGAATGACATTAGTTAGAAACAAATTAGATTCTAACTTGTTCAAACACTCCAAATTGAAGAATGCAAGATCCATCTATTATATGTTGAAAAGTGGTTAAGGGAATAATTAAACAATAACATAGCAAATTATGTTGATGTTTGACAAGCCATATCATAAATTTTTGCATCTTTATGAACACCCAAGAACTAATATTTCTAGGTATGTCATAGTTATGTAGGATCAAAATATGTAGGGTTAACATAATGTGGTATAAGAGGGAGATGATCCAAGGTATGCAGGGTCAAAATATCCTTACAGGGAGAGATTTTAGCATGAAGTTCACATAATTACATATCCAAGGGCAGATGTAATGACCAAAAGAAATTTGATAGAATTCCATAAAATGTGTTCTATAGCAATGATCATTAAGAATGTGTCTTTTATTGGCAATATTTTTAAGATAAATATTCCTTGTGGTTTTGAAAAGTTGGATATCACACATAATATTTTGTTGATACTATGATTTCTATAAGGGATTAGCAGTTTATCTCCTTGTTTGAGATTTGAGAGATTATCTAATGTATTTTTAGAATGAAAATTAAAAAGCCTAGATGAATTGAAAGTTAACAGTCCTCTTGTTACTCAAGAAGATTTTTTGAGTGTCAAATTGACACCAAAGTTATTACATTAATTTCAAGATGCAACAACTTTATGTAGTACTGGTCTACCACCTAGAAATCACCAGATGACTAAAGTTTGTCCATTTTTATTTCCTTTCAAGATAAAGAGGAAATATTTTTATTCTATTGTATTGGGAATACATCATGTATTATAATGTTTATAGCAATAATAGATTGGTAAAAACCCAACTATGTAAAACAATCAATAATGTCATGTTGGTAGACTATAATGGAAAAAGGTTCATGTTTCATAAAAATGTATATTGGAGTCATTTGTAAAAGTGATGGAGTTGTGTTGTGGCCAAAAGACTATTCTTGAAGTTAAATACTATACTGATGTTGGCATTAGTCTAGGTCCAACTTTTGAGTTTTACACACTTATCAGTCATGAATGGAAAAGGACTATGTATAACATGTGGAGAATAAATTTGTCATCCATTAGAACTAGGGATACTATTCAAAATGGAGTGTTTGTTAAAAAATATAATGGATTATTTCCTTATCCTTACCCACCTCATATAGATTCTTCTAGTGGAAGCAAATATTTGAAGGTGATAGATAAATTTTGTCTTCTTGGATATCTAATGGATAAATATCTTCAATATGATCAAATTTTGGACTTTCTTATTTCAACAATTTTTTATAAACTTGTTCTTGAAAAGGAGCTTGATTTATATGATATTAAATCCTTTGATCCTGAACTTGGAACAACATTACAACAAATGGAAGCTCTTGTCCATAAAATTAAATTCTTGGAATCTATTTCAAGTGATAAGAGAGAAGAAATATCATGTTTACATTACCATAGAGCATAAATTGAAGACCTTTGCATTTATTTCCCTCTTCCTAATTTCTCTAACTATCTCCTTAAACTAGGAGGGAATAACATCTCGATTAGTATCGGTGTTTTAGATTTGCACCCTAGCTGAGAAGGGGATTGTTCAAGTCCTCTTACTCAAATCTAGTCTAACATGGGACTGATCCTTGGTTGTGGGTATCCTAATAATGGATCAGACCTATAGAGAAGGTTGGCTTCATTTTGGATTTATCACCTATACTAAACCTAAATTATCACTTTCTTGGAAAAGGGAGAGACAATTTAACAATAACTTAAGAAATAATGTAAAAAGAGATGATGAACTAATGATTCAATCACTCAAACTCACATAAGACACACTAAAAAATGCATTGAATACTACAAAAAATAACTCACATCAGTATTTCACAAAAAGTCATGAACCAATTATTGATCTAGCATGGGAGGGTAGTTATCCACTTCCAAACTGACCAACAAACTATATATTACACTTAGAATGAATTGTGAGGATTGTTAAAGTAGTTCATCAAGGTGAGAAAATTTAGATAGAGGCAAAGAAAGAATGCATTCACTTAACCAATCAATTAACTCATAAGACGCAATTCAATTTAAATATAAAATGGATGAATTCAGTCTCTTATTACATCAAATAGGTGTTATAATACAAATCTTGGTAGATTTTTATCATACCAAAGAGAGTGATCCATTTCAAGGTTTGGAAGCCTATTTTTATAGAAAAAGGAAGGAGAGAGAGGAAGCTATTTAAATATAAAATTTTAAATGAGGCCCAACCACCCTCAATGGATTAACATCAACTTGAGGATGCCAAGTCATGATCTTATCAAGAAGGAAGATCCTTTTAAAATAATTGAATGCTCCCTTCATATTTATCCAACCACCAAGTCACTTCTCAGGACTCGACGTTATCTTTATTTGATCTATCTAGGAGGACCAAATATTCATACCTTGGAATTAATAGATTTATGTTTGGTATGCTTTGGGTAGCTGTAAATATCTGCTTGTCTTAAAAATGACCATGCTGAAAGATAAGAAGCTTCTACATAATCACACATATGCCCCTGATAAAATATCTGAGAAAATTCACTCTTATAAATTGAAAACCAATGTCATTTATTGGTTTTCCTATAGTTATCATGTTGATGATATGAATATCACCCACTTTTCAATCTTGATTTGAGTCACTAAACTTTGGTCTATTTTAGGCCCTAAAAGGACTTACCTCTACTAAGCTTTAATGGTGGAACTTGATCTTGAAATTTATTCACCTAGGTCAATGACTTATTAGTCAACCTCCATCAAAATATATTTAGACTCACCTTTATTTGATTAGCCATCAAAAACTAACTCAGACCATTGACATATTGACCCATCTCACACCATCATATCTACTAGGTATGAATGAATGTAAACCTTTCTTTGATCTTTTACCAGTCTAATGTGTTTATGCCATTTGTTGTTCACACATTTTACTTTGAGATTTGCTAACCCCTTTGAACCTTCATTCCCCATTAGATCTTCTAGATTATTGAATGTCGACTATTGATCTTGCTATATAAAATCAAAACACTACTTCATGGGACTTTAATTTGATGTTCACATGCTTATATTTTACATCTACATGAATGTTTTTGATGTTTATACGACCATCACTAAATATTTGAAAATCTAACGGTCATTTACCTTTATTTAAAATTAACACTCATATGAATGTATTTGATCATTTAAATCCAAATGGCTATTTTCCATAGACTTAAATTAATACTCTATTTGATCAGTTTCCTTGAGACAAACCATTCTATTAGATTTTTTACATTGGTCATTTTGTCCTTAGGCTATTTTACTTAGACTTTTTGTTTGGGACACTTTCCCTAAAAGAATTATGTATATGGGATTTTTATTTTGGATAAAATGTCTGAAACACTTAGCTTTTTCTATGGACAAAATATCCAAAATAATTTTGTCTTTGAGAAAATTGCTCAAATAATTCTCCCTAAAGAATCTACACTTCAATCAATTTGTTGTGGGCATTTTGCCCAACTAAAATGAGACTTTGGAAAGATTGTCTCAGACATTTTTTTTGGAAGAATTCCACCTTTGGTAATTTTTATTGACATTTTTCCTAAAATAAATATGTACGTATTATTTTGCCTTTCGGATAATTTTCTTGAGATAATTCTAACACTTAGCCAAATAAACCTTGAAAATTTTTTCTCAAATGAAATATGAGCACTTAGTCTAAATAGAAGGTTTGAAAGAATTTAAATTAGGAAAAAGAAAGCCCAAAATATTTCCTAAGGACTTATCCAAAAATGGTTTTACACTTGGCTTTTTCAAAGCCTGAAGGCTCTTCTAAACTTGTGCTTGAACTCTTGCTTGATCTTTAAAGGCTCAAACACCATGAAAACCTATTTAGACCCTTTACTTTACTTTGTAGATTTATCCCTTAGAAATTGACAAAATACACTTTAAGTAAACTTAAAGTGTTTCAAAATCTTTGTTCCATCAATGGTCCACTCATTCCATCTAAAACTCTATGTAGCACAACCATCAGATCTCTCTCTCAATAGGAACCTTGCTACATGACTATCCAAGCAAATCTCTCTATGTGAGCCAAAAATGGTTAACATTTTTGGTGACTCAACTGGGTAGCATGCTTGATATGCTTGAGAACTCAGACCCTTTGCCTAGTCTGATCCATTGGGCATGGAGTCATAGGTCTCATCTGATAGCTAATCTAAAATTTGATACAAGGCTAACCCTTTCTTGACAACCCCCTCTTGAATAAATAAGGACCAAAAGAAACAAAATAGAACAAAGTGCCCAAGACACTTATTGAAAGGAAAACACACAACCAAAAAATAATGTGCACAGGGCACTTAGAGAAAAAAATGAAAACTATTATAATATATATAGGACTACAAATTACAAGTATCTTCCCTTGGATCAAATGTTAAATATTTAGCATCAATTATGATGGACTAGGATGAAAGGTACCTTATTTTTTAGAGATCAAAATAGGTGAGCTAATATACCTGATTGTTGACTCTTTTGACATGATCTTAAGTGGATGAAATGGGATAAACATGTCTCCAACATAGACATATTGGTCCATTTATTCAAGGCTTGCTCTAAATTGGACTATAGGGGATCTTACAACCTCCTCATCTGATGGCCCAATTTTGTGCTCTAAAGTAAGCACAATATTTGATGGCTCCTTTTAATTAGTTCTTGTTTTACTATCTAGGCTTAGGCAAAGTAGATCTAAATCATCTCAAAAGGTAGCTTCCTCTTGGTCATCTAAGACAATGACAATTCCAAAACCATATTTACTTTGATTTCTATAAAAATATCCGTATGGTAGTTCATCAATCCACCTAAGGCCCAAAATTTCATGTTCTTATGGCTCTGGATATGATTATTTTTATTCATTCTTGAAGACATCAGTAATACCTTCAATGGACAATTCATCTTGAGACTAGTCAACTTTTTCAAATTGATTGGTAAGATCATGTGCATGTTCTAAAGGAGGCATAGGTTGGTTTAGAACCATTACCGAGTCCATGAATTCATGGTATAGCTTTTCCCATGCTTCATCCTAATCCTCTTTTTTCTTTATTTATTCCTCTTTCTCATTCATGACCTCTATAACCTAGTCAAGTGGTTGATGTACTATGCCAATATCAATACCTTGTTCATCCTCATATACATCCACACCAAATGGAAGCTCTTGGAATAAAATAAAATGGCCTCTTCTCTTAGTTGCATTTTGGGTACATACCTCTTCAAATATGAAGGCATCAGTACTACCTTCAAGCACTAGTTCATCGAATCCATGCCAAAAAGTTTGATCAAAACTTGACTCTTGTACTTTTGGATGAAGTGGATTGCCTATCATGATATCTTCATTGTAAACACTTGTGTTATCTTCTTTAGACTCACTCATGACTACAAGCTCCTCCTCTATATTTTGTAAAATCAGTTCTTTTTCCAAGAGGGAGATGGTGGGAGGGTGAAGAAGTTAACCTACTTGAGCGGGAATATGAAGCATGAAAGGTTGATTATGATCATATTTTTGTATCTTGAGGGTAATATAATAATTTAAGGAGTCTTATATAGGAGGGAAAGAGAAATGTTTGTAAACCTCTGCATTTTGCTCCTTCCACTTGGCCACTACCTCATCAAAGTATAACACCTCCTTGTCTTCATGGATACCTTGATCTTGAGAGATGATTGATGAAGAAGGAGAACTATACAAAAGTTTAGTCTCTTAAATAATTTATTGAGTCTAACTAGAATAAGGAACACAAGAAAGTTGGTAAGGAATTTAAGAGGGTTCTTGAGATAACTAGTCTAACTCCTTTTGTTACTTCTCCCAAGACCCAACCTTCTCTAATACAAGTTTTTACAACTCATTCCTCTCATCTAGATCTTTGGACACATTTTTAAATAGACCATTCACTTATTCATATAGATAATATGAGCAAACTTTTCTTGTATATGATAGAATTTTGAGCTTTATTTCATCCATCTCTTATTGGACTAGATCCTAGAATGCCTTAGATAACACTTCCGTTTTCTTCTTGTGTCTTCTTTGATTGATTTCCATGAGGGAAATATGTGAGACTTGGCCAACTTCTCCTTTTTTTTAATGAGTGTGGGAGGGGGTGATTTCACGATAGAGGGTATGAAATAGTTAGGATCATAGGCATAGGAGAGGATTCAATATGGGATGGCTTCATGTTCCTTAGCTAATAAGGGTGAGATTTGGAAAGGTTAGCTAAGGGGTTAGTTTTGAGCATGAATAAGAGAGGGAAATTGGGATCTAGGGTTGGCTACTCTCATTAAGAGTAGCTGATATTCTTTTTCCTTTCTAGCTAGATCTTACCTAACCAAGCATTCCTCTTGAAACCTCAATTTTTTCTTCTAAACATAAGCTTGTTAATTATTCTATTTTTTCCTATAAAATTCTTTCTCCCCATTAATATCTCTAAATTTTCTCTCAAAATCAAACATCATCTCTTTGAGGCTCATTTCTAGCTGACTAGAGAGAGGCAAATTCTTATAGGGATAATACATTGGATCTTGAGGGCCACTTGGGGTGAAGCCATAAACATTGATAACTTGATATGAAGGATAAATAATGAAAGAACATGCATCTTAATCAAGTGGGTTATGATATATACCAAATGATGGTGATTAGGCACCTAGAATAATTATGTTCATAGTGAAGCTTCCATTGGTGCTAACTTAATTGAAAGCTGATTAGAGTAAAGACACACCAAAAAAACTTTCCACTCTCTTGGACCTTGGTCCCATTGGGCATGCCAAAACTATTGGTAAACTATATTTTCACCCTAACTGAAAAGGGAATTGTTTAGGTCCTCTTACTCAAATGTATTACAATGTGGGATTGATACTAGGCTATGGGTATCCTAATAATGGATCAAACCTCTATAGAAGGCTAGATTCCTTTTAGATCTATCACCTACACTAAGCCTAAACTAGCACTTCCTTGTAAAAGAGAGAGAGACTTTAACAATAACTTATGAAATCATGTAAAAAGAGGTGATGCACCAATTATTTGATCACTCAAACTTGTACAAGACACACTAAATAATGCATTGAAGACTTTACAAAATCACTTACATCAATATTTCACAAAAAAGCATGAACCGACTATTAATCTAGCATGGGAGGGTAGTTTTCCACTTCCAAACCAACCAATAGACTATGTATTGCACTTATAATGACCTATGAGGATTGTTAAAGTAGTTCATTAAGGTGATACAATTTAGATAGAGTCAAAGAAAGAATGCATTCACTTAACCAATTAATGAACTCATAAGACACACTTTAGTTTAGCTAAAAAATGGAAAAATTCAATCTCTTATTACATCAACTAAGTGTTACAATACAAATCTTGGTATAATTTTGTCATACCAAATAGATTGATCCATTTCAAGGCTTGAAATATTGTTTTTATAGAAAAAATAAGGAGAGAGATGGAATTGTGTATATAGAAAACATTGAATGAGACCCTACCACTCTCATCGAGTCATGCTATTATCAAGAAGGAAGATCCTTGTAAGAGAATTAAATTCTCCCTTGATCCTCATCCAACCACCAGGTAACTTCTCAAGACTCTATTCCATATTTATTTGATCTTAGGAGGACCAAATATTCATACCTTAGAACTGATAGAACCATACTTAGTCTATCTTGGGTAGTTATAAATATCTACTTTTTTATAAATGACCATGTCAAAGGACATGAAGCTTTGCCATAATCACATATCTACCCATTATAAAATATTTGAGCAAAGTCACTCTTATATATTGTAAACAAATGCCATTTATTGGTTTTCCTATAGCTATCATGTTGATGAGATGGAGCTCACTAGTTGTTCAATATTGCTTTGAAAATAGTCACCAACCCTTAGTCTATTTTAGGCCCTAAAAGGACCTATCTTTCCTTCATTGATCTTCAATGATATATCTCGATATTGCAATGTATTTTCTTGGGTCAAAGACTACTTAGTCAACCTCCATTAAAAGTTGCCTAGGTTTGCCTTTATTTGAGTGACCGTCAAAAACTAATTTAAACCATTGACATATTAACCCATCTCACACCATTAGATCTACTAGGTATGAATGAATTCAAACCTTTGATCTTATACCAGTCTAATATGCTTGTGCCATTTATCATTCATGCATTTACCTTTGAGATTTGTTAACCCCTTTGACCCTCTACTCACCATTGGATATTCTAGATGATTGAACATTGAATGTTGATCTTTCCATTTAAAATCAAATGGATACTTCATAGGACTTTAATTTGACATTCACATGTCTATATTTGATGTCTATGTGAACATTTTTTACATCCACATGACTGTCATTGAATATTTGAAAATCTAATGATAATTTACTTTGAATTAAAATTGACACTTGCATGAATGTATTTGATCATTTGAATTAAAAAGGATATTTATTGTAGCCTAAAATTAACATTTGAACACCTATAATTACTTTGCTAGATCAATTTACCTAAGACAAACCATTCTGTTAGAGCTTTTGCATCAGTTGTTTTATCTTCGAGCTTTTTGTTCAAGACATTTTTCATAAAATACTTATGTCTATGGTCTTTTTATTTTAGACAAAATGTCTAAAATAATTTGTACTTAGATTTTTATATGAATAAAAGTATAAAAGAATTGTCTTTGAGAAAATTTCTTGGACAATTTTCCCAAAATAATTTGTACTTTAGAAACTTTGTTATATGCATTTTGCCCAATTGAAATGAGTCTTCAGAAAGATTGTCTTGGGCATTTTATCTATAAGAATTCCACTTTAAATACTTTTGATTTAAAATTTACCCAAAAGAAATATGTACTTATTCTTTGGCCTTTGAGACAATTTTATTGAAAGAATTCCATCACTTAGCCAAATAAACCTTGAAATAATTTTACCAAAGGAAATATGACCACTAAGTCTAAATAGAATGTCTAAAAGAATTGAAATTAGCGAAAATAAAGACCAAAATATTTCCTAAGGACTTATCCAAAAAAGGTTTTACACTTAGATATTGTAAATCTTTAAGGCTCTTTTGAACTTGTGCTTGAACTCTTGCTTGTTCTTTAAAGGCTCGAACACCATGAAAACCTATTTATACCCTTTACTTTGATCTATAGATCTATCCCTTATAAATTATCAAAATAAAATTTAAGTAAACTTAAAGTGTTTCAAAATCTTAGATCCATCAATGGTCCACTCATTCCATCTAAAAATCTATACATCTCAACCATCTGATTGATCTCTCAACAAGAACCCTACTACATGATTGTCCAGGCAAAACTCTCAATGTGGGCCAAAAATGGTCAATAGTTTTCATGGATAACATTGATGAATATGTTTCACTAGTTTTGGATGAAACATTAATATAGGAATCATGTGGTAAATTGAGCTCTTATGAACATGATTTAATTAGGTGCTTCTTATTTCACCTTTGCAAGAGTTCACAGAAAATGAGATGGATACTCTCTTATGTGGTGTGTATGATTTATGGGTGACTAAAATGATTACTGATCACTTTAAATTTTCTCATGGTTATATGGCCAAAATTACTCCTATCATCTACCCTTTTATTGATATAAGTTATTCGCATTTTTATTATTAATCTTCATTATTGAGTAAAAATGAAAAAACTACAAATTATAGAGTGTTGGTTATTTGTCAGATCTTCTCATGGAAAAATTATATAAACCCTCCTAAAAATTAAATGGTTCCCACTAAAATTATTTCTATCTTATGGTATTTGATCACATTTGTGATATGGCCAATAATAGATACTATGAAAATAAGAATCTAATAAGGGGAGACTAGTATCATGTTAGTAGAGGAAATCAAATCCAAAAACACACTAATTAACTAACACCTTAAGCCTAGATCTTAGGGGGGATCTTGGTGAATAAACCAAATGAATACACAACTAGAATATAAATAAATAATAAACTTTCCTCACCTTCCTTGATTGCTCCAAAGGATTTATTCATTGGCTTGTTTGGGTTGTGCTTCAAAGGACTTCATCTATAGAGCTTTGGCTATTCTCCACCTCCTCTTGGAATCATTGGATTTATGTCCTTGGATTATGAAGCTTAACTAAATAATTTGGCTTAATAACGCTATATCAAAATATATTTTGAAATCATTTATGCATGATAACTTTGGCTTGAGAGAGATTAAAATTATGAGTGTAATACCTTTTATTTATAGATTTTCCCATTTGATCAAAATGAACCTGGATCATCCATATCAAGATGAAGATGTGTGGCCAATAATCCATTCAATTTTAGAGGCTAAAATAAATAAATGACCTCATAAATGTATGGGATATAGAGGCATTAAAAAAGCATAGGAGGGCTTAATCAGATATTTATTGTACTTATGGCTTATGGATGCCACTTCATAGATGATGTCACTAGGTGATGCAATTATTCACAATTAATTTCCATTAATGAAATCATCAATAACCTCCATGGATAATCCACTTAATCTCTTCATTTAAATTAATTAGCTTTAAACATGATTAATCAAATTTGGTGTAAATTCTTTGGAAATTGGTGCTTGATTAATCAAACTAGTCAAAATGTCATATTATTTGATCAAAATTTAATTAGAATAGAATTAGAATGAGATTTTATATGTGTTGGAACCATTATCCCATTTAGGATGTTTCCAACACAAAATAACAATGGTACATTCCTTGTGTAAGAAAATTGGTAAAAAAAGAGTAATCCAAAGCACCCAGGTGTGAAATCATCTTTTTGATTCAGAATGAATTGATCAAAGTAGGTATCACATAAAATGCATTACCCCATTCAGTGATACATTGGCCAAAATTGGCACTTTTATATGACAAGTTCAAACTATTTATCATGTTTAGTGTTTTCATACCAAATTGTAATGTTTAATACAAATTAGTCTGAAGCTTAGTTAGAGGTCATTGGTGGCCACTTTTAGGTGTCTATAATTTGCCCTTATTTGGGAAGTCATTTCATGTTATAGGAATAGTAACATCTTCTCAAATAATGAAAATCTTTTGTATTCCTAAAACTTCAATGACAATGGATGAATTGTATGCTACCCCGTTAAAGGAGTGGTTGGCAAAGAGGTTGGCAATCAATCCCTTGAAAATAGGAAAAGATTAAACCAAAAGCATGAAAATGATGGGGTGGAAACATGATGATGTGTCTAAAGTTGAGAAAAATCACCAATAATATAAGTGGGATAGTGTACAATGGTTTTCCCAAAGGTAGTTATAAGAATTATACCCCAATAGTGGTATTATGGTATGATAACACAATGATTTGCCCAAAGGTGGTTATAATCATTAAGAAGATGGAACTACCATGGTTAAGTTAGATAAACAAGATAGCAACATGCCCTTGGAGGTAAAAATAAATTAAATGATTGGTGACAACATAATGATTTACCCAAATGTAGTTAGAATCATTGAGAATGCAAGGGGGATAGTGTACAATGATTTTCCCATAGGCGGTTATAATCATGGGACCTTGATTACATCAAACATGATTGATTGGATGATGATTGAAAAAATGATGATGGTAATGTGATACAGAGAATAAATATGAATTGGGATAACTTGTTAGTAGGGAGATGCTCATTCACACTAACAAATGTTAAAATTCTTTTGTTATTTAATTACTCTATTTGGGATATGATTGGGATTGGATCAAGATATTACTGATGCTAAGGACAAGGATATGTTGATGCTACTATTAATATGGAGATTTTATAAATATTTTTTTTCTACAACATGTGATGGTAGGAATCATGATAGAACACCATTAAGACTGCGCCAAAATATACATAAGGACTAAATCCTAGGATCCAATATTCAAGTGATAACAATCTAACAAAGATAAATACCATGATGATAATGATGATGTATGAATATGGATAGATTAAATTATAGTGTGCAAAGAATCACCTAATGAATGCACATAGACTAAATCAAGGCAACAATACTAAAAGAAAACAAACAAGTAAAGAAACAAATAAAGAAAGAAATAATAGTTAGTCTTAATGTTCATAAAAATAATGTGAATAACATTGCCCTTAGAAAATTGGTGATAAATTAACAAAAAAACATAATGGGGGAGTAGAATAAAAGGAAGGGGGTAGATGAGCCATCTCCATATGCACTAGGCAAGTAGATGCTACCTATATAGTTACCTAGATGTGATGATCTAATAAAAAATTTAGGCCAAATATATTTCTCCTATGAAATGGGAATAAAAAGATAATTGATGAAAAAAATATGATGGATGTGATGGAAGAATAGGATAAATCTTGAAAAATGATAGAAGAATAGGATATGATAAGTGCATGGCATAAAAGACCAAAAAAGGATGGGGAAACTAAGTGAGAAGTGATTTGCTTATAACCTAGTAAGGGTTCCCAAAATCCCTAAGGAAAAGAAGTGGTCAATGTTTTTGGATTTTCTAAATAGATTTTTTAAATGTTTTTAGAACTTTTTAAGTATCTCAACTCAATCAAGAATTATGAGACACTAAATGGTTTAAGCTCACAAAGTGGTGAGAGTGTTATTTATGTTGCTCATAAAATGATGAGAGTGTGGCTAAAAGGGGGACTTAGCTGACCTCAATGTGAATCAAACACAACCCACATAGTCCCAAAAGGGCCTTAGTTCACATTAGTTTCACCTTATAACAAAGGAATCTGACTAGTGTAGCAGCCATTTCAAATATAATAGGAAAAGATGGTAAATGGCATAGTATGAAATAGGAATGGAAAGGTGTTACTTCAAGGCATGATAAATAATTGTTTCCCCTAATTTACCCATAGGTATTTATAATTAAGAAACAATGGCATATGTTATTGACACTAATTTTCCCATAAGTGGTTATAATTCGTAGCATGACACTAAGAGAGAATGAAATAAGAAATGAAGGATACAACTACCCAAATTCTATCCTACCACTCCAAAATACCACCTCCATCTAGAATATTAAATCCACTATTAAAGCTAAATCTGGATCCTCTTAATGAAAGTGGTCGATGAAATGAAACTAAGGTTAAAGGGCTGAGTAGGGAAGGAGAAAACAACTCAGTTGATGGGAAAGGTATGGAAAAATGATAGATGGCACAAGGAAGAATGTCAATATTATAGTAAAGCTAAAATGAGACCTATATATAATACCTAAGGTCCCTCACGTGAAGCAACTCTTGAGGTGTATAATGCTCATCAACTCATCAAGTTCATTGCCATTGGGTGTAACGAGCCTATATGCTCTGGTGCCAAAATTTTAAACAATGATGAAAGGGCCTATCCAATTTGGTTTGAACTTAACTTTATGTTTATTTTTAGACATGTTATTATTTTAGTTATCTTTAAGGACAAGATCACCAAGTTGAAATTCTCTATTCTTGACATGTTGATTATACTATCCATAGAGGTAGTTTTGGTATGCTTGTAAATTATTGAGTGTGGGTGTACATTTCTCATCAATTAGTTCTAACTCTTGCAGGTGAGATACTCAATAGTATTCATCATCTAGTAAATTATTCAAGGAAATGTGAAGAGAAGGCAACTCAATCTCAATAAGAAGAATGGCCTCAGTAAAATAAGTATGGAGTGGCTCTTGTGGTGGTATGGTGATTGGTATAGTATGCCCAGAGGGTGTATAATATTTATAGGTGCCAATCATGGCTAACATAATTGACAATATTTTTAAGGATGTTGACAATGGTTTTATTGGATGTTTTTTCTTGGCCATTAAATTATGGGTAATATGCCATAGAAAAATGTTGAGTAATCTTGTACTCAACACTTGGTGATTTGACATATTTATTTTTAAATAATCTACCATTATCAAATATAATATCAAAGGGGATACCATAACGACATATAAGATGGTTAAAAATGAACTTGGAAATTTGATTTCTAGTAATGTAAGTGAGGGGTATAGATTCAACCCACTTAGTGAAATATTTTTTGGTAATAATCATATATTTATAGTCATCTGATGAGGTGGGGTTTATCTTCCTAATGAGTTCAAGGCCCCATATATAAAATGGCTATGGTGTAAGAATTGGTTTCAAAGTCTTGGTTAGGGTATGAATTAGATTAGCATGTCATTAGCATTTTTCACATTTCTTTATATATGCAACTACATTTACATCCATTATGGGTTAATGTTACCTAGTACATAAGATATTTTTGGAGAAGATGACCCCACTAGTGTAGAATACACATACTCCTTCATGAAATTCCTATAATAGTAGTGTATATTTTATTGAAGTTAAATAATGAAGTATAGATACATCACAACTACATGGTAAAGGTTTAATTTTAGTAAGGTATAACAAGTGATTTGGTGAATGAAGGATTTGGATTTCTTATATGATAGGTTGGGTGGCATAATTTGGTCATGGAGGTAGTTTTAAAGGTCTAAATACTAGATAAAGCTAGGACCAATAATATCATAGATCATCATCATGGTTGAAGGTGAATTAGCTAGTAATAGTAAATTATCAATGAGGAACTGATACTCTTTAGCCATGTCTATTTGTCAAATCAAAGATCTAATTGTATCTATAGAACATGTGATTTTTTTTTACTTTCCCTTGGTATATGTTTAAATTAGACATCAACAATCTACCATTTGAGAGTGTCAACCATGGCCTTATATGGCACCAACTTGTCATATTTAGTCTAAAAGTGGTTTGTAACCTAATTGATGATTAACTAAGAATCAAAATAAATCTTAATATGTTTTATGTTCCATTGTACTACTTGGAAAAACTTGAAACAAATTATTCATATTTTATCATGTTATTGGTACAAGGAAAGATGATCCTGAATGATTTAGGGATTAGATCCCCCTATGGTGTTATAAATAAAAGGCCTACCCCTATTTCATGTATTGTTAATGATCCATAAAAATATATATTCTAGTATTTCTCTCAAAAGGTGTGACAATTATGGCATAATGGATTCATCAAGAAATTGAAATATGAGTGGCTCTATCTCTATAAGGGGTGCTTTAGCAAGTTGATCTACAAGAACTTACCCCTTAATAGATTCTTGGTTTACATACTTGATGTCAAAATCAATAAGAAACATGATCCATTTAGCCATGTGACCTTGAAAATCTATTTTAGATAGTATAAACTTGAGCTAATCTACTTTTGAAATAACCATGGTCTTATTATTTAACATGTAATGGTGTAGTTTCTAAGCTTTAAAAAACATAACTAAATAAGCTTTTTCAATGGGTGTATAATTGTGTTCATACATTACTAGTGTATAGCTTAAGTAGTACATGACATGTTCCTTTCCATTATCATCATGCTAAGCCAAAAGTGCCCCTAGGGAATTTCTTGTAGCTGATAGATACAATAAGAATGGCTTTCCTAGCATGAGAGGCAAAAAAATAGGTGAGTTTAATAGATATTCCTGTAACTACTAAAAAGTTATCTAGCAGTGATCATCATAATGAAATGTGACCCCCTTCTTTAGAAGATGCATAAAAGGATGGAATTTTTTAGCCAATTATGATATGAAGCATCAGATAGACTAAATCTTGCCCTAAAAACTATGGCACTACTTCAAATTAGTCAATGGTGACATCTAATTTATGGCTTATACTTTTACTAGATCAAATTCAATGCCTCAATGAGATATAATGAAGCTAATAAATTTGCCTAAATTAACTCTAAAGACACACTTCTTAGGATTAATCTTGACATTGTACTCATGCAGTCTTTCAAGTATTTTATGTAGCACTGTTAGATGATGGGCCCTGGTCTTTAATTTTCCAAGAATGTCATCAACATAGTATTAAACAATGTTATTCATTATATCATGAAATATGATGATCATGGCTCCTTGATAGGTGACCCCAACATTTTAATGACCAAACAACATAAATTGGTAATAGAATGTTCTGCATGGTGTGGTGAATGATGTTTTATGTTGGTCTTCTAGTGTTAAAGTGATATGATTGTATCCTGAGAAGCCATCCATCAATGAAAGAATTTCATAACCCACTATGGAGTTGACTATCATGTCAATGTTTATGTTTCTACGCTAAATTGCTTTCTATATTCAAAGAATAAATTAAGAAACTAAAAGAAATGGTCAAGGCTAGAAGATACCTGGATATGGTCGTGCGCACCAAAATTAGACATTGGAAGGTTCTCCTCTTTGGCTGTGGAGGAATGACACCTGCGAAGAAAAAGAGACTAAACATGAAAAACGTTAGTCAAAGATATGGTGGGCTATCAGGCAAATGCTTGATCCCAGAAGTATGAAGACTTCCTAGAAGGATATCAACCCACTAGTTTAAAATGGAATATTTGACAGAAATGGAAATAATGAAAAGGTAGAATGAAAGTAAATAAAAGATGAAACAAAATGCGTACCTGATATTCAGCGAACTATTCTGCATAGTCACCGGTGTCGGTCTCTATGCCGAAGTCAGTCAGGGGAAGGTGTCGACGTCAGTTAAGGTGCTGGTGTCGGTCAGGGTAATGACCTGCGTCGATCGGAGCAATAATTCTGGACAGAGTCTAGGCAGGTCTGGTCGAGTCTGGTCGAGTCGAGACAGGGTTTGGTCAGGTTGCAGAATGGTGTTTGAGGGTTCATTTGGGGTTTGGGAGGAAGTCTGAGTAGAGCTATAGACTATGTATTCAGGGATGGTGGACAGAGGTGTAAAGGGAAGGAGTAAAGTCTCGTGTCTGAGAGTCTAAGTCTAAATAGGGGTGATGGCAGTAAATAAAAAAAACAATAACCAAAGAGAAACAAAACACAGAGTAAGATACTTACCTGTTATACGCTTGAAGATGAAGTCAGAGACGTGATTGACGTTGTCGTTGTGCTGCCAAATGACCGAAGCAGAGTTCCTATTCCAGAGAGAGAAACACGCAGAAGATCAATTGCAGGTTGGTTAGATGCAAGAGATGGTTGATCACCAGAGTTGATTGATCACAAGATTTTTTGTTGAATGAATGAACTAGTTGGTTGAATAATGAATCTAGTTGATCGAATGAAGAGGTTTCAGATGAAGGCGAGGGATGGTTCGATAACTGATCGGGAAACTGATTAGGAACTGAATGGATAACGGGTAACGAAATAATGGTCCCTGTGTTCGGATCGAGAACGTAGTGCTAAGGAGAGCTGACGTCGGCAGGACCACTGACATCAGCCGATAAGTGACTGATGTTGGTGACGTCGGTCAGGTGGTGACCGTGGTCGGCAGATGCAGAATGGGGGCAGAGACTAACTTTAGCCTTTTGCTCATTTTGACAAGCTACCAAGGTTAAGGCTAGTGGGAAAAATGGTTGACAGAGGTAAAATAGGCAAAAGAGAATAACATGAGGGATGACCAGGGGAGTCGACACGATTTCAGTGTCTACATTTGCCCCTTTTTGTCTTGTTGGTTGTTCTGGATGAACTGCAAGACAAAAATAGGAGTGATTTCCCCAGGTGAGGGATAAGGTTGATTCTGTCTTGTTGGTTGTTCAAATGAACTACAAGACAAAAATAGGAGGCAGATTGCCCTGATTATGGATGAGGTATTCCCCCTCAAAGTAGGAGTCGAGGGAAGGGAATCGGGAATCAGGTGCTGATTTGACAAAGAGTGGATGAAAAAGGGGTGAGGGTGAACGCTGCAAAAGTCATGATTTCACGCATACCACTGCACAAGATGGTTAGGTCAAAGTGTCGCAGGTCAAGGGTCAAGGAGTGCCAAAATTGAAATAATCGGGCCCCAGCATTTAGTCATCTGCTAATCAGGTTATTCAATCTAAGCTGAAGCTCCAAATGGTCATCGCATTCCAGGTATCTCAGGCTCAGGAAGTGCTCCTAAAAACATGAAAAAGTCACAAGTAGTGCAGATCAACCGGCTTGCGATCCTCTACTTGTGAGGGTCCAAAAATAGTTTGCGCACAATTCTACTAACCAGTCATGAGGTAGCATACATACAAAAACAACCAAGGCAAAATTTTCTTGGAAGTAGTCGAGGTCGGAGGAGATAGGCATGATCTCCAATGGTTGTTGGTCGAGGAGAGGAATGGACAAAAGGATGTGGCTGAGCTAACCTCAGATGACCCCATGTCAACTGAGTGATGCCTACATAGCCCTGGTCATAGGGCCTCAGGCTAATGTAGTTCTCCCTAGAAGGGAGGAAGGGTCAAAGAGATGGAAATGGTCTTGGTCGAGGGCAAAGTCATGGTCAAAAAGAGGAAAGAAGGTTTGTCCATCAGAGAGATGAACAAACAAGGGTGGTCAAGCTAACCCCAGATGATGTCGTATCATTTGAGTGCTACCTACATAGCCTCGATCATAGGGCCTCAGACCAATGTAGTTCAGAAAAAGGGTCCGAGTGGTAGACAGGTGGTCAAAGTGGTCGATAGATTGGTCTTGGTCATGATGGAATGATGAGGGGAAGAAGATGTTGCAGCCTTTTCCATATTATGTAATGGTGTATTCTGCAACATTGGTCGAGGGGTCTTTCATCCCTAACAATTTTCCATAGTCATGATGGATGTATGCTAAAAATGAATTGAGGTCTATTTATGCTTCAGCAAGTATTGGTTTATGCTTAACATAAATTGCGGTAGGTCGATAGTTTCCATGTGTATTGGTGTCCATAGAAACTAGGGTGAATAGGCTATGGGAGTGGTCTAAAAAGAGAGTTTAGTTGAGTTGATTGACAAGTGATGAAGGTGAATGTGACCAAAGTACAGAAGAAGTGAAAAGCATATTGCTCTTTCTTTGACAAGGACCAAAAAGACAACATAAATAAGGGTTATTAGAACCAAGAGCCCCATTCATGCATGACGTCATTGACCAGATGTTGTGTTAGAACAGTAATCGAATCACTTTGACATTAAAGTGAGCTCGAAGTCCCTTGAGCAGGTGATAGGAGGAGGAAAAAGGGTAACCCATTTTAAGAGCAGAGATAATTTTGCCCCTTTTTATAGGAGACCCTGAGACAACTATAAGTCAAGTCCATGGCTCATTTTTTTTTTTTTTTTTTTTTGCGCAGACTGATCAATGTGGGAAGTCTGCATAGAGATGTCATGTGCTTGGTGGTCAATTGTGAAGCTGATCAATGCGGGAAGCTTCTAAAATAGTGATGTTTATTGCCAGATTAGTCATAGCCATCCTTCGAGGGAGTGGTCTAGATTTTTGTTTAATATAAGGGCTTTTGAATAGCTATCCTTCGAGGGAGCAGTCTATTTAATTACAGCAATGATAGTACAACTGTCCTTTAAGGGAGCAGTCTGCCTTTTGATTTTGATATTGATATAGTGACCATGGATATTTTGACATCTTGATTTGTTTTTACAGAAATGTGAGTCATGGACAAGATTATAGAAGGTCAAGGGCTCCCTTTCATTAGGACAAAGCATCCATACATCATAAAAGGGTTATAAGAATTGTTAAGAGGAATAGGGATGAAAGGAATTAGGACTTAAGAGGATGGGGATTGCTCAAGGGACGAGCTCAAGTTAAGTGTCAAGTGGATGAGTACTCGACTAGCAGTAGAACGGTCGCAGATGCAACGCATTAAGAGGCTCAGGTTCTGGTCGTCCATCAAGAGAGGACAAACGATAAGTCCCTGATCCATACTTGTGCATGATAATGAAAGGTCTGAGCCAATTAGGAGCAAACTTGCCTCATTTTCCTCTTCAAGATTGGTCACGATGATTGATGACGGTTTGAAGAAGTGATAGGTGTTTGGTTGGTTGATGTTTGATGACTGAAGTTTGGTCGAGGTTTGGTTGCTGCTGGTTAGGGTCATGATAAGAAGGTTGATGGATGATTAGTCGAGACTTGGTCGAGGTCTGATCGAATGTCTGGTCAAAGTTGGTTGAATGTTTGGTCAAAAGCTTGGTTGAATGTTTGGTCGAAGGCTTGGTTGAATGTTTGGTCGAGGTCAGGATAAGGTTGGATTCCCCCAGTCACTTAGGGAGAGTGTTGGATAGATTAGTCAAGGTCGGTTGAGGCTTAGTGGTTAGATGATTTGTGTTGATGTCGAATAAGGGGGTCAAAGGAGGCAAAGGGACCATAGTCTGGGGTGGAGATCCCGATTTAGGTGATGAGGTTAGAGAGGTATGGGTTGGTGTTGATGTTTTGTCGAAGGGGTGGTTAAGAGGATCCTTGATGAGAAGGGAATCCTTTCTCCATTATTGATGAATGACAGCTTTAAGAGCACAACAACGCTCAGTGTCATGTCCCAGAGTGTGATGATAGTGATAGAATTTAGAATTGTCAAACCAAGATGGCTTTGATCCGAGAGTTGATGAGTGGGGTGGTGTTGAAGGTTTGTTGACGATGTGGTCGAGAAGAAGGGTGTCATTCCCTAGACATTGGCGAATGGCAACCTTGAGGGCACAACAATGCTCGGTGTCATGCCCAGGCATGCGATGATATGCACAAATGTGAGTGTCATTGAACCAGGGTGGTTTTGGTCTGAGAGATTGATATGGTTTAAGAGGTGGGAGATAGATGCGAGAGGACTGCAACAATTGCCGTAACAGCAAGGCATAAGAACCTACTAATGGGTCTGGATGTTTTGTTGTAGTGAGGGCTGATGACTTTGGTTTAGGAGGCATAAGATGCATTGGTCGATGAATTAGAGGAGATATATGTCTGATGGGTTGAGAGAGTAATGGAGGTGAGTCGCCTCTATGAAGTATGGGAGTGGGAAGCACTCCTATTAAAGTGGATGAATGTGGGCCTAAGATTGAAGGTAATGACAAAGATGGGGGAGGAATCCTTTGGTGTGGTTTAATGGCTTTCGTTGGTTTGGGGCGAGGGCCACTATTATGCGAGGTGAGGTTAGATATGGGTTTGGATTCAGATGTGGACGGAGGTGAGTGAGATGTAGCAATCTCAGGCGAAGGGCAAGAGGAAACCATGACTGAGTTTTCTTTGATCGAAATGGGTGAAGAGACTGGTTCTTCTCTTGGTGGAGAAGAAATAGGAGAGTATGGCTCTATAATCGAATGGAGCGTAGGAATGATCATGGTCTCGATATGTGGTCTAGGCGTGGGGAATGTATGATCCCCCATTGATGACAAAAAGGATGAGAATGAGGCAGACGGTGTGGGTGCCATCAAAGCATCCTCCAATATGAGAGAAGTCAAGGGAGGACAAGTAGGAGAAGAAAGTTCTTCACCATGTGGAGGAGGTATAGGGGAAGAAGGGTCTTCCACCTGTGAAAGAGGTTGGTCAGGGATAAGAGAAAAGATAGTGTCGACCGTGTGTATATCATGGTCTTGAGGGTCATTGGTCATGGTTTGGACATTTTCTTGAGTAGGCGGGTGATTAAGAAAAGGTTGTTTGAAGATGTCAAGGTTTTGGTTGGGTGGTGCATTTAGGTTGTCCAAGATAAGATCCCCCTTGTCTAGCATGTCCTGGATGATGGTTTTGAAAGTTTGACAGTGATCCGTGTCATGGCTTTTGACACGGTGATAGTTGCAAAAGTGGTTCTCCCTATACCATGTAGGGATAGGTATTGAGGGGTCAAATTGATGTGGTCGGATTGAAGGGAGATTGAGGACCCCCTGCTTGACGAGTTTATCCAAGATAGAGGCATATGACTCCCCAATTGGAGTGAATTGACGCTGTATGGATTGACGTTGAAAATGTTTATTGATGTAGTCTAATGTTGAAGATGATGGTCGGTTGGTTATTGTTGAAGATGATGGTCTAAAGATGACAGTGTTTTTTGACCCCTTGGATTGAGAGTGGGCAAAAGAAGATCTGGAAGAAGAATGGTCATTGGTTCTTGTGTTAGTGTTACGCAATTTGACCTTATCTTCTTCAATGGCATGGAGTTCAAGATTTCAGGCCATGGTGAAGGCCTCGTCGAAAGTGTGGAATGTTTGAACCCGCAAGGTGGATGAGATGTGACTAGCACATGCTCAGGAAAAGAGCTCAATGAGCTCAGGTTGAGGCAAGGAGAAGGAGAGCTGGTTAATCAAGCCTCTCCAACGGGTGACAAAATTGACTATTGATTCATCGTCAAATTGCCTAATGGAGTAAAGGTCTGTGATCAAGACTTGTTTAGTGATATTGATTGAGAAATGGTCAATGAATAATTGGGTGAGTTGAATGAATGAAAAGATAGAATGTCTGGCAAGAGAGCTATACCAGTCAAGGGTAGGGCCAGAAAGAGACATAGGAAACGTGCGTAGAAGTAATGCATCATCATGGGCGATAAGGTAACAGGCATGTCTGAATGCCCATAGATGTTGTTGTGGGTCCTCCTTACTCTGGAAGTGAGTGAATTTAGGAAGCTCCCAATGGTTGGGGTATGGTCGGATAGGGACAGAAGGATGGATGGGCTCGTTGCAAATCTGGTCATATGAAGAGACATTACTTGAACCGGAGATAGAAGCTTCGAGACTGGACATTTTATCCATCAGCGTCTTGATGACGTCTGCTAACGGATTGGTGGATGGAGCACCCCCTAGGTTGTAAGGTGCTTGAAAGAGGCTAGAGGAAGCATACGACATAGTCAGTTGTACTAGTAAGGGCGCAACGTACGGATGACTAGTCGCAGGGATAAAAGTGGAGGCCAAAGGTGGTTGGGTTATGAAGGTAGAAGGCATAGGCTAACTAGATACCACCAAAGGAGGTTGTGTGGTGGCATGGGCAAAAGAAGAGGTAGGCACTCCTACATATATGGGTGCAAGAGTGTGTGGGGTCGAGACAATCAAGTTCTGGTATGATGTAGAACTTGGTTGAATTGCGTGTGGTTGAGGGGGTAATGAAACCCCGATGGAGGTTGGTCTAAAAATAGATGTGGAGGCCAAATTTTACGTATTGGCCATGGTCAGGTTAATGGTTGAGGTGAAAGGCTGAGTAGCAGACGATGTTGATGTCATCCCCACTTCACCCGAAAGGTCTCGCGTTGGGTTTCTCGTGAGATAGTTTTGGAGGGCTGTGACATTGAGGTCCAAGAATCATGCAAAATATTGGTCCCCTTCTGGGATGATAGGCATCTGGGTCAGGGATGATCTAATAGGAATTCTTTCTATCTCCGAGTGGAACTCCATTATAGGATTGGTTATAGATGGGGTAGGCGAAAGCGGTTGACGTCTAGTGTGGTCAAAAAGAGCCTTGGTTTGACTACGAGTTAGAACCATTCAAGGCAAGAAAGAAAATCCTCACAAGCTCAAACAAGTAGATAAGAACTAAAAAGATGAAGAACACAAGCAGATCCTAAAACCTTAGGAGTAAATTATTAGGATTATAGTGGCTTATGCCTTAGAATATGTGTAGAGGAAGATTGGCTTTTGAGTCGGGTCCTAGAAGAAGTAGTCTATGGATGGTTTTGGGTTAGTTATGGTGCTCAAGAAGTCTGTGTTAGGTTTCGTACAAGGCCTGGTGCTAAGGAGCAAGCTCCCCTCACTTCACGATTCTAGTGGTTAGCTGGTTTTGCTTACCCAAAATATACTTCCCCTAGAGATTAGGCTCCCCTAGAGAACGGAGTGGGCTTTCTCCTTGGTGATGAAATCCAAGTAAGATCACCGGGACAGGTAAGGTATCCGCTGGGGGATGAAATCCCAATCGGGCCTTGTCTCAGGTAAGTTAAGATGTTTGTTTTGTGCAAGTGGTTTGGTCGTGTAACATCAAGTGATCTAGATTAATTCAATATGCGTTTGTTAATTACTAAGTGTGGTCTAAGAGATGCAAGCAAACAGAAATGAATGCAAAGTGTTTTAATGCCCAAGTCAAAATGTTTGTTCGTATGAAGACGAATGGAGAAAGAGTCAAAGAATATGAGTTTTGACTAGTCTAAAAGTGCAAGAAAGAAAAAGAAAGTTCTTTTTAGTCCTGTTTATGATGCCGTTAAGAAGAGACGAAAGAGGCGAAAAAGGAAGGAACCTAATGCACCTATATGAACGAAAGAAAGAAAGAACCCAAGGAAGGCCCTAGGGTCCCTCCGAGCATGCCAGAATGTTTCTACGCTAAATTGATTTCTACATTCAAAGAAGAAATTAAGAAACTAAAAGAAATGGTCAAGGCTAGAAGATACCTGGATATGGTCATGTGCACCGAAATCAGACGTTGAAAGGTTCTCCTCTTTGGCTATGGAGGAATGACACCTACGAAGAAAAAGAGACTAAACACGAAAAATATTAGTCAAAGATATGGTGGGCTGTTAGGCAAATGCCTGATCCCAAAAGTATGAAGACTTCCTAGAAGGATATCAACCCACTAGTTTAAAACAAAATATTTGACAGAAATGGAAATAATGAAAAGGCAGAATGAAAGTAAATAAAAGATGAAACAAAATGCGTACCTGATATTCAGAAAACTGTTCTGCACAGTCACCGGTGTCGGTCTCTATGCTGGCGTCGGTCAGGGGAAGGTGCCGACGTCGGTTAAGGTGCCGACGTCGATTGGGGTAATGACCGGCGTCGATCGGGGCAACAGTTCTGGATAGAGTCTAGGTAGGTCTGGTCGAGTCTGGTCGAGTCGGGACAGGGTCTAGTCAGGTTGTAAAATGGTGTCTGAGGGTTCGTTTGGGGTTTGGGAGGAAGTCTGAGTAGAGCTATAGATTGTGTATTCAGGGATGGTGGACAAAGGTGTAAAGGGAAGGAGTAAAGTCTCGTGTCTGAGAGTCTAAGTCTAAATAGGGGTGATGGCAGTAAATAAAAAAAACAATAACCAGAGAGAAACAAAACATAGAGCAAGATACTTACATGTTATATGCTTGAAGATGAATTCAGAGACGTGATTGACGTTGTCACTGTGCTGCCAAATGACCGAAGTAGAGTTCCTGTTCCAGAGAGAGAAACACGTAGAAGATCGATTGTAGGTTGGTTGGATGCAAGAGATGGTTGATCACCAGAGTTGATTGATCGCAAGAGTTTTTATTGAAAGAATGAACTGGTTGGTTGAATAATGAATCTAGTTGATCGAATGAAGAGGTTCCAGATGAAGGTGAGGGACGGTTCGATAACCGATCGGGAAACCGATTGGGAACTGAATGGATAATGGGTAACGGAATAATGGTTCCTACGTTTGGATCGAGAACACAATGCTAAGGAGAACCGATGTCGGCAGGACTGCCGACGTCGGCCGATAAGTGACCGACGTTGGCGACATCGGTCGGGTGGTGACCGTGGTCGACAGATGCAGAATGGGGGCAGAGACTAACTTTAGCCTTTTGCTCATTTTGACAAGCTGCCAGGGTTAAGGCTAGTGGGAAAAATGGTCGACAGAGGTAAAATAGGTGAAGGAGAATAACATGAGGGATGACCAGGGGAGTCGACACGATTTCGGTGTCTATAGTTTAGAAAAGGAAAGTCATCCTTAGGGCACACTTTATTTATGTCATGGAAATTAGTATAAATTATGATTCCTTCTAGCTTTTTGATAACTAAAATAACATTTGAGATCCACTCTGAATAGTCAATAGACTAAATACATCCTACTTCTAAGTGTTTTTCCAACTCTTTATTTACTAATACATCAATGTGAAGATGCATCTTAAAAAAAAATTGTGTCACCATTTTGGCATGAAGATGTACCAAAATATGGTGCATAACCAAGGTGGGGTCCAAACCTAGTATGTCAAAATAGTTCTATTCAAATATGTCAATAAATTCCCTCAAAAGGGTTGTAAGGACTTCATGTTCTTCCTTAGTAAGGGATGCACTGATCTTGATCCATTTTAGGTCATCTAGAGTCCCAATATTAACCTCTATTATGTCCTCCACTAGAAGGATCGAACCATCTTCAATAATAGTGGGAAAAGTTTTGAACTATTTGGCTATGCCAGAATTCTCTATTAGGATTGGCACTTCGAGGTCTCCTAGGCATGATGAATCAAAATCCCTTAATGGGAGATATATCCATGTGAATAAGACTATTGGAAACTCTTGAATGATTTGATCAATAACTTGTTCTTTAAAACTAAACTCAGACCCATAGATAAGTTTGTCATTAGTGGTCTCCTAAGCTATTCTTGAAAAATATTGAACACCCCCATCTAATCGCACTTGAAACAGGTTTCACCACTAAACTAGCCTTTTTTTTTTACTTTGTCCCTATCTAAAATCACCTCAAAGAGGTTTTCACTTTGGGAACTCAATGTTTTATTTATTTGTTTTAGGCTAAGGGTGTTCACCCATTTTACAAAATAGGCTTCAGGATCTAACTTGATTTAGAACCCTAATTTATGGCCCCCTAATGGAACATTGTCCCTATGGCCTAGAAAATCATATAAAGCCTCATCACTTTGAAACACATTAATTAACACATCAAATTTTTGTTGGCCCTAGTCTATCAGTTAGGGATAATATAATAGAAGTGGGTTGTGATGAATGGCTAGTTTGAGGGTATAAATAGAATGAATGTCAAATAAATTGGTCTTGGATAGGTCATCAAAAAGGTTATAATTAGGCTCTAATTCATTGTCATCATCATCATCATCATCACCATTCATAGGAATTAGAACATGATTAAGGTATAGGTGGTCACCCCCAAGTAGTTTAAATCCAAGTCCATAAGGTCCTTTGTACTTAGTCATAGAGATTAACTCAAGTGTTCCCTATTGATTTGGTCTGAGGCCTCCTCCTTCATAGTATTGATTTTTCATGATCCTATTAAGAATAGGATACTTTGAATTTTTGTAATAATTGCCTTACTTGTCATTGTACAACCATGATTCATCACCTTTGATAGGGTCATATTCTTGGCTAGAGGTTGGTATGAAAGTGACAAGTGTTAGACTATGGAGGTTTCCTTTTCCCTTTCTCTAGCATTCCATGTAAAGTGGTTTGGTTTTAGGTATTATAAAGGACTTGGGGTTCTATGGTAGATTTAAAATGTGAAATGTGTCATGGGTCAAATACTCTCTTAGACCATTAGCTGAGATGGTATAATGATTGGATATTTCAGGAGCTGGCATGTGGTAAAATGAATCAAGGATATTAGGATAAATGCAGTTATCCTCTAGTAATTCAAGGAGTATTTCCTTTCCCTTATCTTATTTGGTAACTAGATTCATGCCAAAATGATAGTTATATATCTTAAACTCGGCCTATAGATGTTTGTAATGCTCATATAGATGCAAATATCCTGGTATACAAACCTTCATTATTGAGTGGGAGAACTTGATATATTGGTGCAACATCAATAGGACTACAGGAATTTCATGTAACCAAGGTCTATGAAAAATCATATTATATGACAAATTGATATTTAGAACATGTAAAAGTGTATAATGGGTCAAGGGCCCAGGGATAACTAGTAAACTGATAGTGCCTTGTGATTCTCATTCTTCATTATTGTAGGATTTAATGGTTATTATTTATTCTTGGATATTTACTATCATGTACCTAAGAATCTTGATGATTTTTAGAGATACTATGTTTCAACATAATCTATTGTATATAAGGACATGTTTCACTTTATTCTACTTTACATAAACTTCAATGTACAATGGATTATTATACCACAGGCCAAGGGATGGCATATCACTTTGGTTGAAGGTTAATTATTGGGTTGGACATAGGTTTCCAACCAAAACTTGAAATTTGTCAGGGGATATGTTAGTTAAAATTATGGATTGGATAAGGAACTCATTTAAGATGTTTTTTAATAAATTTTTGATGTATGTAACAAATCTAAAATGGATATTTGTGATGGTCTCTTTTGTAATTATTCCATAATGTCAGACATCTTTTCTTGAATAGTGTTGATTTTTTTATTTTGAGATAGAATGGATGGTTGGATGATGGGTGAAGAGGAAAATGGTTGTGATCCTAGGATGGTAATCTTTGACCATCAAGTTTTGATTTCATAATCAGGTTAGGATATAGGACCATAGTTTCTAATAAATGATAGTGTTGGTGGGGGACCAGATAGGACAAGTCTCAGTTACTAGTGCACTTATGTGTGGTCATGAGGTAAGGACAAGTTATTGATATAGGGTCAAAAATTAGTAATCCCTACTTGATGGTACACATGTATGTGGTCCCAAGTCAAGGAAGGATTATCAGTGTGAGTTGGTTCATTGGAATTATTTACAAAAGGTCTTTATTTATTGGTATTTGGTCTCATATTAACAGAGATGGTAGAAATGTTACCTCCTACAATATGTCCTACAACCCTATTGTAGTCATGTATAACTACATGGTAGTTCTATTGGTTATTTTTATTCTAACCTTGGTCCCATCTATTAGGTTGAAATTGTTGGTTCTACTATTGTTGATTTGATTGATTCTATCTTGATGGTTGATATATATATATATATATATATATATATATATATATATATATATATTTGCTGGTTGTTATTATTGGTGTTACTATTGTGGTTGGTTGTTATATTTGGGAAAGGGATTTTGATAAAATCCAAGGTTATGATTGGAAGTCGAAGCATCAGCATCTAATGTTATGTCCCCATTCTCTAACATATTTAGAATCAAATGTTTGATTTACACATAACATCATAAATTATGTCCATTAACCTAATGGTATTCATAAAATTCATCTTTTCAGAACCAATCAAGATAAGGAATGCACTCAAGATAATGTTTTGATATAGGCCAAATAATCATAATAGCATCAATGAGCTTATGAAATAAAGATTTAATAGGTTTTCCAAGGTCACTAAAAATGTGATGAGTATGAATTGTTTTCCTTGGAGGAGGGGTTTGTAGTGGCAAAGGTTTTTACATTTATTGCATAGGCCTAGGTTTTTATGCTCGATGTGTTTGCTAAAAAGGTTATGGGTTATGGGTAATTTATATATGATATGTGGGTTGAGAAGATGGTGTTTTCATCATTTGGACATGTTGTGTCTTAGTTGTTATATTTCCTATGACATTTTTATTATGATTGAATGGCTTGGGTTTTTCATAGTTATTAGTTTGTGCCGGTTGTGATGCTTTTATTTGGATTTGGTTCTAGTTTTAGTTTTGGCCATTCCCTTGATTGATAGCTTGATTTTGATTTGATGAAGTAAGATTTATGATCCCTTTTTTAATAATGGATCACTCAATCAATGAACCTTTGTTAATGATCTCTTTAAAAGTATGTGCATACTATAGCTCTAGATGATTGGATATCTCATTGTGTAGATTTTTGGTAAACACAGTGGCTAATTGTCTATCTAGTAAACTATGGGTGAATCAACTTACAAGGTCTCTATATCTCTATAGATAAATTTCAAAACTTTCATAGGCCTTTTGTTTGGCTTGCATTAATTCAACCAATGAAATCTCATGCTTGAGATTGTATGAGAAGTGTTGCACAAACTAGTTTGAAATATCATCAAAATCTGATACTAAATTATTGGAAAACTTCAAAAACCACTCCAAGGCTTATCCTAATAAACTCATTGGGAATAATAGTAAGAGGTATATGTCATTGTATGATAGTAGCTAGCACACAACAAAGAATTCTACCAAATGCACCTTGGGGTCACCTTTCCCCTTGTATTTTTCAAATTTTGGTGGTTTGCGTCCTAGAGGAAATGGTATGTGTAAGTACTCCATGTTAAAAGGGTAAGAACACACATCATCTAACTTAAAATTTTTGGATTGTTTCCTAGTTTGGATAGTAGCAATGGCATCATTCATTTGTTAAAATTTTTGGGCTAGGAAACTAGAAGGAACATTGGTTTGAGGTGGAGGCTAGGTGATCACAAGAAAATTACTTTGATCAGGATATATCAAAGGTATAGTGTGATTTGGAATGTTACTTTGGATAGGGAATGGACCAAAAATATGCATGCACATATTAGGGTGTGATTATTGAAATTTCCCTTATGGTTGTGTGATATTCTAGTTGGGTATGTATGATTGATTCTATGGATTTTGAGGTTGGGATGGAGGGATATGGCTATATTGTGCCTGTTAAGGTTGAATAAGGACATGTTTCTAACTAATTAAACCTTGTTGTTGAGGGGGAACTTGTGAACCAAGACCTTATCTATAAACTTAAGGCACATTTTACAAGAGAGGCAAGGGTTACGTAATAGTTTCTTAAGGAATATTGGAACCTCTTTATTACATGAATCTTGGTTGGGAAGTAGATTTATATTGGATATTCAACATTTGTTACTAACCAATATTTACACAGTATTGGTTAGGAATCATTTGCTTTTGAGTTGGCATATTAGTCTATGTTGAAAGAGGTATGTTCACTACTACTTGGTGAGGTGGAAATATGTTCTACCTCTAATGCATTGGCATATTGAATGATGCCTATTATTTTGGAATATTACTTTTCACCTATTGGGGAGGAGTAATATTCATCACATTTTGTTGTGGCACAACACTAGTTATTAGTTAACTACCTAATAATATTGGTTGAGTGCTTAAAAAAGTAGTTTGGAGGATTAGAGGTAGTTATTTGAAATTTGGACGTAAAAACCCCTACTCCCTAATTTTGAGAACCACTCATGTTGTTAACTAAAGGCATATTTGTTTTTGGACTATTTGTTTGTGTGTTAACACCACTTTGGTTTGGATTGGATGTTGCTTATGAATTGTCCACTATGTTTTGCTCACTTTTCTTCATAGATATAAAAAGTAATTATTCATTAATTGGGGTATTGAACATATCTCCAATTTAAGTATTTTACATGAATAGGTTTATACATAGATCTACTTGACCCATCAATTAAATTAAGGTTCCTATTGAAGGAGCTAAATCAATAATAGGTGAATTTGACATGGTCATATTGTTGAAATTATGTGCTAAGTTAAAATAAGTTTGGTATGATATCTAAATCTATATAAAGTGGTCCTCCATGAGGCCCTTTCCTTTGAAAATCATATGAGAGCCCTAATATGTCATTGGGAGTAGAGATAGAGAGTTGATAGATGAATCATGTTTATTATGTTGACTATAAAGTATGTTGTGAGGCATTCTTACTAGACTTGACAAATTCTCATGGGGGAAGTCTATTGGAAGCTTAACCCCTACTTCTATAGGTCTGACCAAAATATCATTCTTGTTTTCCAATAAGTGATGCTCAAATAGATAAGGATCATACATTGATAGTGTAGTAACATAGTACATTTGTGAGGAAATGGTTCTTTAAATGAAGGAACCAAAAATATATATTTATCTATTTTTTCTTGATCTTTATCTGAGTATGGATGCATTTTAACTAAATAATGAGCCAATGGGTCTTGGTTTTGTGCCCCTTTTGAGTGTTATAAAATGGATAAGGATCTGTCTCATAAACAACACCATCTACATAGGGGTATTTAACCATTTATTCTCATGAGACTACATTACTAAGCCCTAGATTATACATGATTCCACTAAAGTTTAAGAATACATGTTGGGATTAATAGGAAATGCCTCGCTACCAAAAGGAAATAGAGTTTTAAAAACTCTATAAAAGCAATGTCTAAAAAGAAGTTCAAACTTGATCTAACTTAGTCAAAAGGATGGATATATACATATAAAAAGATTTATGCAATTACCTTTGACAAAAAAAGATAAGATCAAATGTCTAATATTAAACATCTCACACAAAAAGGTCAATTAGATGGTCCAAAAATTGAAATGTCAAATTCTAGGATCAAAGTGTTTCAAAAGAGTCTAATCTAGGAAAAATAAAGGTTGATATGTATTTCTTCCAAATGTGGCATCAAAATCTAGGCTCAAACAAAGGTACGTGCTAGGAATTTTTCCAAAACATGGCATCAAAAGCTAGACTTTAAAGGTAAAGTGATTTTTTTAATCTAGTAGGTTTGAAACACTTTTTAACATAAACTAGGCATTTAAATTTTGGACATAAAATTTATCAATGGGTATGAGGTATGAAAAAAAAAGAAATTGGAGATATAATATTTTCTCCCAAATAAAAACACAAACTAAACTCTTTTGACCAATAAGCCAGACAAAAGTGAATGGCATAACTGCACTAGACAAAGACTCATAAAATACACTCGAATTGGTTTATAATTTGAAAAATTGGACTCTATGAAAATAAGTCTATGAAATAGTTTGAGCAACATAACAACACTAAAATTCTCAAAAGGTGTGACAATTTTTTTTTTCAAGACTCTAAGGTAAAATGGTTTGACATGTTTTGGGCAACATAATGTTACCTTCCTCAACTCAAATTGCAAACACACACAAAGTTTGAAAATTTTCTATAGAAAAAGTGTTATAAAAAATAGATTCAAGACTCGCTTTACCATGTCACAAAAAAAATGGTAATAATAAAGGTAGTATAAAACTTTGTTCTTGAACTTAGAGTGTAGTAAATGCATAAGAGGACCTAAGTTCACCAATGAAAAATGATAATGAGTCTATAAACGACCCTCAATCCAAATTGGAACTTGAACCCAAATTCCCTTAAGTTTAGTGGAAATAGATAGCCCACTTTACACATCAACCTTATGAAATTAGAAAGGTGTACTTTCAAATTTAAATTATTAGTGAAAGACTTAAGAAAATTTGGCAAATTGTCTACACTCAAATTGACACCATAATTGTACCAATCAAATGATATGACATAATGTTTAAGATATCAATTTTGAACAAGGAAAAAGTTGATTTTCACTTGGAGAACATAATGCCTCCTTGTTCAATAATTTTTGTGGACAATGTGTTTAGTTATGGCCTTTGTTAAAAAATAAGTTTTTGATTCAAATCAAGACCAAGTAATCTAATACAAAGACAAAATTAGCTAAGTAATCATCCTAATCCCTAAATTGATAACACTTCATGATATTGTTGAAGTATGTCTTTATAAATACACTTGAAAGGAAAGTAATTTTTCATAAAAAATAAAAGAGCATTATATGGTATGGTATTTTATACCCCCTTCTTTCAGGTGACAATACAATGACATGGACCTTGGGGCACACCTTGCATCGACAATATTTCTGCAACAAGTGGGGTTTGTCTAAAACTTTACAATTTTAAACCTTCTAGATGGATCCCATGTGTACCAACTTTCATGTTAGCACCAAAGAGAAGAAACACATCATTTAGGTATGTGTGAAATATATTTTTGTGAGAAGGTCTAGTCCTTTATACAGCCACTACATCTATTGCTTGTTCAATGTAGTGTGATGTCCAAAATGATCATACATCCTAGGATTAGACTCTACTAATGGAGATGGTTTAACCACTCAAACCACCATCCTAGTGAAAGGATCCTAATTTATATACCCCCTATGGAGAGGGGTTGAAGATGATGCTGAGAGATGAATCCTGGAGCAAAGATTCCCTATAAAACTTATGGGAGGTAATGAAGTCCCCCCTCACAAGCCAAAATATATGAAATAAAAACTAAATAAAAAGGCTTTGTGGTTATTTTAAGATCACCCAATCCATGTAGGTCTTAGGGAGAGCCTTCAAAACATCCTTTTTAAAACTTTGGACTAAGGCACAATTTACAATGAAGATGGTGTATTGCATCCCACAAGTTCCCTATAGGGGATAGGGGGAGAGTATACACACACAACTTCCTTTTTTCTCAAACAAATTTAACAAAGCAAATGATTTAAATAAAACAAAACTTAACTTTGAAGTGAGTTCAATTTTAAAGCACTAAAATTGAAAGATTTGATGGTGTTATTTGGCCCTTGGCCTTAAGTTGAAATATTTTTGAAAAAAAACACAAAACTATTCAAATAAACATCCTATATTTTTCTCTTAAGTACCAAATAGAATTTCATAATTCTTTTTAAGCACCTAAAAGATGTTTATAAAAGATTTTATTAAGCTTGATTTGATCACTTTCTGATTAAGTCATACAAGAAAAAAATTTAGAGTTTTGTTTAGCTTTTAATCTCTTTTGTGAATGAAACAAGTTACTTTGAAAAGTATGCTCTCAGGTTTGCATGGTGTAAAACCATAGATACACAGTCCAAAACTACAACTCTACAAAACCACAACATGTTAAAAAAAAATTAATCCATGAGTTAGACAATAAAAATGACAAAATTGTTACTTGACTAGAAAAAATAGTAAGTTATATAGTAAAACCATAACTTTGAGAGTTGTGATTTTATCACTTAACCCTAACAGCTAAGCTAACCACTAGTGGTTTAACCATAAATCCACAACTTGAACCAATGATATCATAACTTATGAAATCATAGTATTGTAATATCATGACTGTAGATTCATGATATTGTAATAATCACAACTTGACCTATAGATAGAGAACTTATTAGTCTAGAAATATAGCTAAAATACAAAATCATGACTGTAACGACAAATTTGTGACTGTGTCAAACATGGTTTTGTGGTCTATAATATAAAATCACAAGTCCACAGTGACAAAATCACCACTTCTAAAAAATGGGTTTTTTTTCAAAATTTTCACACTTTGGTCTCAAACTCCAATATTATGCATGAAATTGGTTAGTAGTATGATTGTATATACCATTTGATCAAATTCATGGGGTGCGGTCCCACTAGGCATGCCATTTATGAATATAGGAATTTGATAAGGGGAGATTAGTATCATGTTATTAGAGGAAATCAAATCCAAAAATACACTAATAAACTAACACCTTAAGCCTAGATCTTAGTGGGGAACTTGGTGAATAAACCAAATGAATACAAAACTCGAATGTAAAGAAATAACAAACTTTCTTCACCTTCCTTGATTGATCTAAAGGTTTCATTCATTGGCTTGTTCAATTTTTGCTTCAAAAGACTTCATCAATGGAGTTTTGGCTATTCTCCACCTCTTCTTGGCATCATTGGATTTGTGGTTTTAGCTTGTGAAGCTTAAATCAACAATTTAGCATAATAACACTATATCAAAATATCTTTTGAAATCATTTATGCATGATAAATTTGGCTTGAGAGAGCTTAAAATTATGAGTGTGAGGCCTTCTATTTATAGATTTTTCCATTTGATTAGAATGAACCTGGACCATCCATCTCAATATGAAGATGTCTGGCCAAAAATCCATTCAATTTTGGAGGATAAAATCAATAAATTCCCTCATAAATATTTGGGATAGATAGGCATTAAAAAGGTATGGGAGGGCTTAATGAGATATTTTTTGCACTTATAGCTTGTGGATGCCACCCCATAGATGATGTCATTAGGTGATATAGTTATTCACAATCAATTTTCATTAATGAAATAATCAATAACTTCCATGGAAAATACACTTAAGCTCTTAATTCAAATTAATTAGCTTTAAACATGATTATTCTATTTTGGTGAAAATTCTTTGGAAATTAGTGCTCAATTAATCAAACTGGTCAAAATGTCATATTATTGGATCAAAAATTGATTAGAGTGGAATTAGAATGTAATGTCATATGTGTTGGAACCATTATCCCATTTAGGATGTTGCCAACACAAAATAACAAATATACATGCCTTATACAATAAAATTGGTATAAAAGAGCAATCTAGAGCACCTAGGTGTGAAATCATGATTTTGACTCAGAATGAATTCATTAAAGTTAGGTATCACATAAAATTCATTGCCCCATTTAGGGATACATGGGCCCAAATCAACACTTTTATATGACAAGTTTGAACTATTTAGTGCATTTTAGTTTTTTTTAGCTCAAATTGAAATTTTTGATAGAAATTAGTATGAAGCTTGGTTAGAGTCATTTGTGGCCATTTTTAGGTGTCTACAAATATAACATTGAAAGAATAATTAATTATTAAACTCCTCAATTTACTATTTCTTGAGGATAATAAATTTGAGGAATGGGGGTATGTAATGTCCTTAAAATCCACCAATTCTAATAGTCAAGGATAGCCTAAACATAGCCAGCCACTAAGGAAGTTAGATCACTACATTTACACAAAGAAATCACTATCAAGGAGAAGCATTACCATTTAATACCCAAATCACTCATGGTGGGGAACCTAAATAATAGTCATTAAATTATTAACACATTAACATTAATTTATCTTTATTTATTTATTAATTACTATGTTAACAAGCATTCATTTAAATGAAGGGGTGCCACCTTTGGAAGAGTCACCTATTTCAATGTAAGGGTGAATATATAAATAATCCAGCATAGGAATGGAAGAAGGAATCAAATTATGAATTCAAATATTTAATAATTTATAAACAAACACTTACAAGTGCATTTAAGTATGAAAGTCGTTAAAGTTTGTAATCCAAACACAAGGATGGACACCCTTGTAATCAAACCCAAGGTTGAAACCCCTTGTGGTGTAACTTTGTAATATTTTAAATATATATTTAGAAATAAATAATTAATCTAATATAAATTTATTATTATTTAAATTATTATTGTATAAAATAGTATTTAAAGTAATTTTGGAAAATCCAAGTTAATGTAAATAATTCTAATTTATAATATTACAATATATTAACAAGTTCATTAACTAATTCTAATTCTTACTTAGGTTTTTAAAACAAATTTCAAGCCATTATTAAATATATTTACATTAATTAATGATTTTGATAAGTAAATGTTGGCCAAATTTGGCCCACATACAAATTTTTCACTTAGATAGATCAACTGAGCAATTCCTGATTGATTAAATGATTGAAAGTTGACTTACACAAGCCTAGAAGAACTAGGCCATCATCAAATGTCATGAATAAATGGACTAGTCAACTCAATTTTGCATTTTATAAGTTCACTTAAGAGGCCTCTCAGAGCCAAAATATTGCATAGACATGAATTTATTCATGCCTTGAACATCCCCTACAAATTTTATATCTTAATGGGCTTTCTATCTCAAGATATAAAGCTTCAAAGTTGAACAAATAGTGTAGGATGTATGCACAAACATCAAGTTTAAGCTTTCATAAATAGACATTTAAATTCAAATGTTCCCAAGTTGAATGTGAAGCTAATAAATCTTAATATCTTGGGAGTTCATGTAGAATATCTATTCCATTTAGAAACTAATAAAGCCAGTGAGACCTAAACATCCAATGGAATGTGCTCGATCATGCATCTAAGATCTAATAGTGTGAGATGGGTCAAAAAGTCAGGGTATCCTAAAATCGAACAAGGGACTGATAAGTGGCATGATCTTAGTGAATAATAAAATCAATAGTGTGCATTCGATCAAGTAGAAGGAGATTGATAACACATGTTCAATTAGACTAAGTAAATTTATGGTACACATGAGGTCAAAATTCAACAAGATAAGATCACATGTGAGGCCATTATTGGCCAATTTTGGCTTACATATAGAAATTTTCCTAGATGGATCAGCTTCTAGAGGTCTTGGAATGGTTTGAAAAAATGAGTAGAATTCTAGATGGAATGAGTTGACCAAAGGCTTGGAAATAGGTCTATGATTGTAAATTGAAAAGACCAGTAGGTTTTCATGATGTTTCAAGCATTTATGGGCATGAATCAAGTTTTAAAAACTCTTAGAAGTTCATTATAGACTTCTAAAGAGATAACAATTTCTTGCACAAGTCTAGAAGGATCAGATCATCATAAACACATCATATAGAGATGAATAGATTAGTCTAATTACACATTTGATAGATGTACTTGAACATTCAATCAGTGTCAAAGAGTTTCATGGGCATGGTTTTTTTCATGACTTGAACATTCTTTGAAAATGTCATGTCTTGATGAGTCATCTAACTTAAGATCTAAGTCCTCAAAGTTGAACAAGTAGATGAAACATGCATGGGGACATTAAGTTAAAACTATAGCAATTAACTAATAGGATTTAAAAAAATCCTTGTTTATTAAGATGTGTGTATAGATGTCAAATTTGGGCCTCATAAAATAGTCATTTCAATTCAAATGTTCCAAGATCAATGATCAACATTTCATTATATCAAAGATCTAACTATGATTGGCTACCTAATAGTATCAGTGGGTCCCAAAGATCTAACAAATTTCATTTGATCATACACCAAATATCAATAGTGAACATCAAGTCAAAAGGTTAATGGACCCAAGATTAAATGCATCGATGACAAGTGTAAATATATTGGGTACTTGAATAGATATCTAATGGTGTACGATGACTGACAAAGATAGTAGGCTCAAGAAAATTGATAGTGCATGATCCATCATACAAATCAAATCTAATGGTGATAAATGGATCAAAACGTTAGCAAATATTGAAGATAAATGAATATTTGATAAGCGTCTCTACCATATTAAATTATCAAAATGTTTATGGCTCATGTCCATTCATATAGAAGAGAATCAATGGTGTACATATAATTTGAGAAAGCAGATCCAATGATGCACAAAAAAGTTTATCGATGGTCAATATTAAAAGTTGAAAGCTAAGGGACTTCATTGGAGATAAAATTTGACCTAAGGTTGAACTAGGGTATATACTTCAAAAGATACCATTGAATATCAATTGATACCTCTATTATAAGATCTAGAACATGGAGACTTAGTTTTCTTAAGTTTTAAACATCGTATACAAAAAGTCCTTGTCTTCCATAAGTTTTAGAGGTAGAATAGGTCTGTTTAGACCTAATATGGATCAAATAAGAATTTATGTATTCTTTAATCTATTCATTGACATATTGACTATAAGAAAACTAATAAATAAGATTAGTTTTCAATCTATAGTAAGACCTATGCTTAGATGTTGAAGTAGGGGAAAATATGAATGATTTTGAACAAGTGATTTATCTATCGATGCATCTATAGCTTCAACAAACATGTACCTACAACCACTTAAGTAGACTTAGGCATGGATCTATTAAGTCCATGGATATGAGGACTTTGTCCTTATAATGAAAGCAATTAGGAGATGTCATAGAAGATCAAATAAAATGGATTTGGGGATTAAAGAGTATATTGGAGAATTATTTTCTCTTTTAGAGACTTTAAAGATTTTCTCCAACAACAAGATCATGACTTATCACCCTAGACACATTGTTTTCCTCTAGTGTATTGCTCAACCAATGAGAAGATTTAGAGGCTATTAGGACAAATGAAAGATATTTTGTTAATATATATCTGGTACTAATTTGATCAAAAGATGGTGGATCATTCATAAAAAGTGGTAGCTCATTTAATGATCTAGGATGACATGCTCACTCTCTCCTTACCCTTTCTCTATATCTTTCATTTTTTGACCATTGTAATGGCTATCAATTTTTAAAAGAAGACTCTGACTTTTGAAAACAAATCTCTCTCAATTTTGTAAGAGTAGAGACTCTCATTTGATAAGGCTAGACCCTATCGAATTCTATAGAAAATACCTCTTGAATTAATAAATACTTTCTTTACCTATCTCTCCCCTCTAAATTATGTATATCAAATCTTGTGCATGATGGTATTGTGAAGAATAATATTCCATGCCCTTTGTCCTTTCTTATTCGTTTCTATGTGTCTTAAATTTAGTTATAGGTCTAAATTAGTGTTCTTTATGTCATTGATGCAAGCTCTCAATGTATCTTATAACTCCTATTTGCTTTCATTCATTGCTTCATAAACCTAGTTTATAAATCACTTATGTAACTAGCTAAGTTTTGTGAGATTGTGTGAGCTAGCATTATCTCATGCTTCCTCAATGTCTACTTCATGCATATGAGAGACTCATTTAAATTTGGTTCATCACCTGGTTAACTTTCTTAGGATCCCTTTCCCCTTTTCTAAACCTTTTTTTAGTGTAACCATTAGTATAGGTGATCCATCAAGAGGAAGCTAGCCTTCTTTGGAGGTTCAACCCCACCATAGGTGAGCCATAGCTTGGGGTTGTTTCCATAGTATATCTCAATTGGAGAGAGCCTAAGAACCCTCTAAGGGTGCAAATTGATGCTATAATAGTTTCTATCACACCTAGTGGGACCCAAATTTAAATAAAAGATTGATCAAGTTTGATGTTGGTTTGATCAATTTACATTAATTATATCTTTAAACAATAGTATCTAGCTACTCCAAAAGAATAATCAACACTTCGGTGCAAAGCAATAGTTCTCTTTCATGCCAAAGGTGACTACAAGATCAACTTCTAGAGGTATTCCTTTTGAATTTGTTGAAGTACCTTTAAATCTAGAAAAGATGTTAATATTTGATAATACACACCCATATAGAGGTAACTTCACTTCTAGATCAATTCCAAGGTTTACTCCTACTAAATTATCCTTATCAGCTACTTGTATTACCATGGTAGCCATAGAGCTTTCCCCTTTGTGGCCTTTAATGGCCAAAGTCTTCTAGACCTCCCTCAATATGATCCTATTCTAGTAGCATCTCTTAAAAGTATCTTGTACTTTAGTAGAGACCAAGCTACAACCCCTTCAAAATTCCTCATGGATATAGATAATGTTTACAACATTCATAATGTCAATGAGGAAAATTTAGAAATTAGGTTATTAGCCATCTCTTTCAATTGTAAAGCCTTAGACTGGTATATAAGCCTTGTTGCTAATTATATTACATCATGGGACCAATTAGGAGATACATTATGTAAAAGTTTTAGACCATTTATCACTTGTAGATCATATAACCACAATAAAAAGGCCCCCTCATGAAGTCATGCATAACTTCAACACAAGGTTCCAAAAGACATGGGATAGAATCCTAGTCTTTGTTAGGCCTACCTCTAACTTTGCCTTTCTTTACTACTTAAAGGGTCTAAATAGTGACATTTTACTAATGATCTAGTCCATGAGAGGAAACACATTTCTAGATGCATATGAGGAGGTAATCAAAGTAGAAAATTATTTGGTGTAAGCTGGCAAGCTTACACCTAGACACCAATGTATTTGTTTCCTAAGATCAGATCACCACCTATTTCTATTCTTCCCCTTGATATCATTCCTCTTGTGCCTAAAATTGCTTATATGCCCTCACCAAAGCAAGAAAAGGCTTCCACTAGTCAATCTAGTGATTCCTAAGGACATAAGAACTTTCAAGAAATTAAGAGCATGTTTCAGTCTTTGGGAAATGAGCTAGTGAACATTAAGAGGTAGAAAGATTTCAATTAGCCTTACCAATCCTAATAATGAGCTCAACAACAATATTATCAATCAAATAGGCCACCCTACAAATGAAATTTATAAGGCCAAGGTGAAGGTCAAGGACAGGGATAAGGGCAACCTAACTATAATAGATAGAAAAACTATAATCCAAATACTACAAACACTTCAAACACCTTAGTCCTTACTCAAAATAATTTTTCTCAATAATTTGAGGGGGTTATGCCTTGGAATTAGTATTTTGGGAAATCCATTATCCCAAATACTAATTTCACTAAAGCTTTCAATGATCAATGGTAATAGGATGCTAATTATGGGTATAATCAAGCTCTTATGGCTCTAAACACAGAGGTACCCATGATGACAAAACTAGAAGAGCCTCAACAAGGTCAAATCCTTAATCAGGGACCAAGCCAATTGGGTGCTACAATGGTGAATTATGAACAAGAGTAGTGTTATGCACTCAATTAGTAGTCTAGTTCTAGTCAAACATACATTCCAGTGGCAACAAATACAAGGTTCAAAAGAAGGAACATGGATGGTAATCAGGAAGTAGTCAAGGAGATTTATACCATTAGTCCTTAAATATCAAAGCCAAATAGACCTGTTACTATTCTAAAGGTTCTCATAGCTTCAAATAATCAAAATTAGGGGCATGTCTTTATTCCCCAAAACTCACAAACTCAAGGTGCAATTTTGGATCCCAAAGCATAACTAAAGGTTGGTGGTTCACCCATAAACATTATGGAACAAATGAAAAGGTCCAATGTGAGTGTGCTAATGTGGGATATACTCTCCATGCCTAGTTAGGTAGACATCTTACAAGAAGGGTTGTAAAGAATCAATGTTTTTGAAAAACCACCAATCAAGGAGAATGTGGTTATCACAAATGCAACCAAAGGACCTAGTGAAGGGCAGTTAGGTAAGGTGGCAAAACCTCCTCCCTTCTACATTTTAGTAATCATTAGTGACTATTTAGTACATAATTGATTAGTAGATAGTGAGTCTAGCACCTTAGTAATGCTAAATTCCATAACTAATTAGCTTGGTCTAAAATATGAGCCCCAATCTAAAGGAGTTCTACAACTTGATGGTTCTTCCACTAATCCATCTAGTATCATCAATACCTCAACATGACCCTACATACTTGTCCTAGTGTCTCATAGGTTCAAGATGTATTGATCCTATATTTACCTCCTCATTTTTCCCTATGTATATCTAGAGAATTCATTAAAAATATTAGAGGTTATCTTATAGCAGATTGGTTATATATGGCATTCAAAACAAGATATGGGACCAAGGTATATATTAAGGCTGATCCCATTACACAATTCAAAATTAAACCTTATAGGCCAGATATCATAAACCTCAATTTCACCATACTTGATGAGGATGAATTTATAATTGGTTAATAATTGAATACTCACCCTAATGAGATACCAGACATGTTCTTGGATGAAATATGAAATGACAATTAGTCAATTAATCCCTTGGAAGGAATTGAAAAGAGGGACATGGGTGTCTACTATTTACATAAATAAAATCAATCCATGACATCCCTCATTGGACTTTAAGAGTATCCTAGTGGCTTATGGAAATTTTTCTTTGATGTATTAGAGAGCAAACATGGAGTGGGTGCAGGTGTAATTATAGTATCCCCCTCTAATGACAAGTATTTCTCTTCTTACATATTATAATTTAGTTGATCTTGTAATGCAATATAATATTAAGGTCTTATCCATGGACTCCAATGGGATAGCAAGAGAGGGATAAAATAATTGAAAGTTTATGGGGATATTGAACTAATTGTACACCAAGTTAGAGGATAGAATATCACCAAAAAACCTTTGATGAAGTCTCATAAACATAGAGTGTGGGACCTAATTGAGGATTTTGAGGCTTTTAACATCCAAAAAGTGCTAATGAACCAAAATATACATGCTAATAGGTTAGCATCTATGGGAGATCAATTTGATATCCCAAATGAGTTAAAAAAGACCAAAGTGCAAACACATGTCAAAGTGGTAATAAGACCATCAGTGCCAGATAATAGAAATAATTGGAAGGTCTTTGAAAATGATAAACAAATTGCTTGTTTCTTGTAGCATGAATAAAATTTCTCTTCAATGAACTAAGAAAAGTTTCAACATCAATATGAAGATAAAATAGTTCAATTGAGATCAAATAAGCTTCTTAAAGGGCTTGTCACCCTTGAAGGTCTTTTACATGAAGGAGACCATATGAGAAGAGATAAGGTAGTGATGTTAACAAGTAAGAGAACTATGAAAGAGTCCTTATATTCAAGGACAAACTCCTCAAGCTTGGTAAGGTAAGTACTAAATCTAAAAGGCATGCTTTCATAGATCTTTGTAAATATTATGCAACCATCTTTGCTTGGGAGTATAGTGACTTGAGAGGTTTTGATCCCAAGTTAGCCTAGCATACTATAGATTTATAGGCTAATTCCAAGCCTTTTAGGTAGAATAAGAGGCCTATAAACCCCAAAATTGAAGATATTATGAGGAAATAATTGACTGAGTTAATTGAATCCAAGATCTTTTTTCCCATTAAACACTCCTCATGGGTAGCTAATTTAGTACCTACGAGGAAAAAGAGTGGGGAACTAGATTATGTGTTGAATTCAGGGATCTGAATAGGGATTATTTAAAAGTTCACTACCCCCTACCATCAATGGATGAACTCCTTCAAATAATTTCTCACTCAAAATTCTTCTCTCTTTTGAATGGGTATTCAATTTACAACCAAGTGATAGTGAAAGAAGAAGATTAGTATAAGACTTCTTTCACCATAAAGTGGGGCACATATGCTAACCAAAAGATGCCTTTTGGATTTTAAAATGATAGGACCACTTTCTAAAGAACCATGGACATGACTTTCTAAGGGTTATTGAATCATATGGTACTAGCTTACTTGGACGACATCATAGTTTTATCCAAGAAGGCTAGTGAGCACATGGACCATCTAAGTTTGATCTTCCAAAGATGTAGAGTATGGGATCTATTTAAATCCCAAGAAATATGTTTTTTTAATTCATGAAAGCAAAGTTTTGTCTTACATTATTTTAAAGGAATGACTATCCATTAACCCTAATAGAATAATTGATATCTTAGCACTATCTCTACCTAAGCAGAAGAAAGGAATCTGGAGCTTCCTTAGGATAAATAAACTTTATGAGAAGGTTTATACCTAGTTTTAAAAATTTGGTCAAACCCATCACTACCATGATGAAGAAGATTCAAGTGTTTTCTTGGTCAAATGAAGGTAAATCAACATTTGAGGCCATCAAGTAAGCCATTTCCCAAGCACCCTCACTCATGAATCTTGATTTCTCAAAGGATTTCATATTGTACACCTTTGCAAATATTGACAACATATCAACTATGTTAATGCAGAAGAATGGTGAAGGACTTGAGTAACCAATTGTCTTTTTTAGTCAAGGGTTAGAAAGATATGATGTAAAGTACACTTTTATTGAAAATTAGGTTCTTGAAGCTTTGATAATTCTCAAAAAAATAAATGTAATGCTCCTCAACAATAAGATATATCTTATGTTATATCATCTTAGAGTTATGGAATTCATCATTAACAAAGACTTGAATGAGAAAAGATCAAGCTAGATTACCAAGGTCATGGAGTATGATGTGGAGATGAAAATCACTAAGCTGGTAAGAGGAGAAGGCTTTGTGAGCATATGGTAGATAATATTAAAGAAGGCAAAGAAGTTGTTTTAGTAATAAAATATGACTTATAGGTAGATGCACCTCCACTTCATAAAATTTGGTTCCAAGACATGACACATTTCTTGATGATATGAGAATGCCCTCAAGGTTTGTATAGAGAAAAAAGAATGTATATCAAGCTCTAGTCCATACATTATGCATTAGTTGATGGTGTTATTTTTAGAAAGGACCTCAATGGGGTACTTCTTAGATGCATTGATGATAATTAAATGATAAATCTCTTGGAGAAATTTCATGATGGACCTATAGGAAGCCATTTTCTCCAAGAACAACAACAACGAAGGTAATGAGAGCTAGTTATTACTAGGCCATCCTTTTCAAGGATGCCTATGCATGGGTCAACAAATGACATAAGTGTGATCTCTTTATAGGTAAATAAAGATTAGCATCTCTTTTACTCAACTCAATTCCAGTGGAGCAACCCTTCATGCAATGGAGTTTGGACTTCATAGGAATGATCAATCCACCTTTTAGTGTATGACATAAATGGGTGTTCAATGCAATTGACTACTTCACCAAGTGGGTGGAAGTAATTTCCTTGAAAAAATATAATGAAATAGTAATATTGGACTTATATAATAGCATAATAACTAGTTTTGGTGTCCTAGTTACTATAATTATAGATAATTCCTTAGCATTTGTTGGTATGAAGATAAGTGAATGGGAACTTAAGTTGGGAATCTACCCCAGTACATCATCTAATTACTACCCCTAAGGCAATGGACAGGTAGAGTCCAAAAAAAATAACTTAATAATGATTATCAAGATAACTATGAAGGAAAATTAGAGAACATGGCATACAAAGCTAAAAATGGCCTTATGGGTTGATAAAGTGATTCCCAAAGCTATAATTGGTAATTCTCCATATGTCCTTATATATGGAAGGGAAGCCAACTTGCCCATTTATCTTGAACTACCTACCTTGGAGTTAGCCCATTAGCTTGAGTTGATGGAGAGTGAACCTATGAACATGAGGATGATAGATATTATAGATCTTGAAGAAACTAGGGACCTTACAATGAAGACATTAGAGTCACACCAAGATCAGGTCGAAAAATCCTTTAACAAGAAATCCATAATAAGGGACTTCAAGGAAGGGGACCTAGTCCTCAAATGGGACTCAAATAAGGCTAAGTTAGACGACCATACCAAGTTTGATATCTTATGGAGTGGTCCTTATTTGATCCATGGATGTAAATAATATAATTATTTTTATCTTTCCCAACTAGATGGAGAGGTATTACCTATCTCAATCAATGACATTCATTTAAATCCTTGTTATTAAAAGATATTGTAGCTATTGTATGATATTGTAACATATTATAGTATTTTTATATGTTTTCCTCTAAGTGCATTGCACACATTTCCTTTCAATTATATGTTTCCCTTTCAATAAGTTCCTATGGTATAGTTTTTTGTTTTTTTGTTTTGTTCCTTTTTTCTTCAAAAGGAAAGTTTTAGAAAGGGTTAGCCTTTCATCAATCTCATAATAGTTTTAGCTGGGAAGAAATATTGAGATGCCATGCCAAATAGATCAGTTCAAGGCTACTATTATTTTCATAATAGGCATAAAAACCTAGGATGTCACCAAAAATGTATGCCAATATTAACCTACATATGGAAATTTGTCTAGATGGATCAATTTCTAGAGGTCTTGGAATGGTTTGATCAAATGAGCAGAGTTATGGATGACGTGAATGAACAAAAGGATTAGAAACATGTCTAGGATTATAAAGTGAAAAGACCAATAGGTTTTCATGATGTTTCAAGTATTTAGGGGCATGAATTAGGTCACAAAAATTCTTATTATTTAATTTGAGCCTTCTAAAGAGACAACAATTTCTTGCACAAGTCTAGAAGGAGTAGACCATTACAAGCACATCAGAGAGAGAGAGCTGAATAGATCAGTATAGTTACACATTTGATAGATTTACTTGAAAATTCAACCAAGATCAAAGAGTTACATGGAATTTTTTTTATGATTTGAACATCTCTACAAATTTCATGTCTTGATTCGTTGTCTATCTCAAGATCTAAGGCCTCAAAGTTGAACAAGTAGAATGAAATGTGCATGGGGATGTCAAGTTAAAGCTATAGTAAGTAACTATTGAGATTTAAAAATACTTGAAAACTAATATGTGTATATAGACATCAAATTTGGGTCTTGTAAGATATCCATTTGAATTCAAATATTCCAAGATCAATGGTCAACATTTGATCATATCAAAGATCCAATGATAAGTGGTAACCTGATAGTGTTATTGGGTCTCAAAGATATAATGGAGTGAATTTGATCATAAACCTAAGATAAATAATTATCATCAAGTAAAAATTTCATCAGACCCAAGATTAAATGTGTTGATGACAAGTGTCAAGATCATGGGCACCTAAAAATAGATCTAATAGTGGATGATGATTGACAAAACTAGTGGGCCTAAGTAGATCGATGATGCATGATCCATCATATAAATAAAATATAATAGTGATAAATGGGTCAAAAGGTTAGTGAATCTTGAAGACAAATTCATGAGTAGCAAGTTTATTAATCACATTAAATTGTAAGAAGATCTATAGCTTGTATCCATTCGTACAAAAGAGAATCAATGGTGTGTGTATAAGTTGAGAAAGTAGCTACAATGATACGCAAGTAAGTTGATCAATGGTCAATATTATAAGTCAAAATATAATGGAATTAAATGGATAGAAAATTAAAGCTAAGGTTGAACTAGGGTAGATAATTCAAAAGATGCCATTGAATCTCACTTGAGACCTCTATTGGAGAATCCAAAGCATGTAGACTCAGTTTTCTTGTGTTTTCAACATCATATATAACAAGTCCTTGGATTAAAAAATTTTTAGAGGTAGAATAGGTATTTTTAGACCTAAAATGGTTTAAGGAAGAAGCTATGTAGTTTGTAATCTATTCATTGACATACTGACTATAGGAGAACCAATAAATTAGATTGGTTTTCAATCTCTAGTAAGACCTATGCTCAGATGTTAAAGTAGGGGTAGATATAAATGGTGATAAAAAAGTGTATTATCTATCGATGTAGCTATATCTTTGACAAACATGTACTTTTATCCACTTAAGTAGACTTAGCCATGGATCTTTCAAGTCCGTGGATATGAGGACTTTATTCTTATAATGAAAGCTAGTGGGAGATGGTGTACAAGATCAAAGCAAATGGATTTAGGGATTAAAGAGTATAGTGGAGCATTCATTTCTATTTTATATCCTTTAAATATTTTCTCTAAAATCAATATTATGACTCATCACCCTAGACACATTCTTGTCCTCTAATGTATTGTTCAACCAATGAGAATATTTAGAGGCTATTGGGATAAATGAAAGATAGCTTATCAATAGAGATCTGGTGATAATTTTATCAAAAGATGGTGGAGCATTCATAAAAGGTATAAGATCATTGAATGACATTAGATGGTATGCTCATTCTCTCCTTACCCTTTTTATATATCTTTCATTTTCTAACATATTGTAATGGGTTTTAATTTTTAAAAGAAGACTCTCTCTGAATTTTGAAATAAATTCTCTCTCAATTCTGTAAGAGCAGAGACTCTAATTTGATAAGGATAGACCCTCTCAAAATTTGTACAAAAGACCTCTTGAAGTACTAAATAATTTCTTTACCTATCTCTCCCCTCTAAATTATGTGTATCAAAGCTTGTGCATGATGGTATTGTAAAGGAGAATATTCCATGCATGGTGTCCTTCTTTCTTACTCATTTCTAGGTGTCTTCAATTTAGTTATAGGTCTGAATTAGTGTTTTTTTTGTCATGATGTAAGCTCTTAGCAAGTCTCATAACTCTTTGATTTCATTCATTACTTCCTAAAACTATTTTATGAAACACTTATGCAACTAACTAAATTTTGTGAGATTATGTGACCTAGCATTATCTCATGCTTCCTCAATGTTTACTTCATGCTTATGAGAGCCTCATTTAAATTTGGTTCTTCACCTTGTTAAATTTCTTAGAATCCCTTTCCCCTTTCTAACCCTTTTCTTAGTGAAAACATTGGTATAGGTGATCCATCAAGAGGAAGCCAACCTTCTCTAGAGGTTCAACCCCATCATAGGTTACCCATAGCCTGGGGTTGTTCCCATTATGTAGCTTAATTAGAGAGAGCATAAAGAACCATCTCCAAGGGTGTATATTGATGTTACAATAGCCACCACATAGCATAATCATGTTATATCATGGAAATGATAGTAGGACATTGAAGATGAATGAAGAGCTACCAAGTGGTGTATTTTAAGGAGCTTAGATCAAGATCAGTGACTAAAATTAAAATTTGAAAGCTAAGGGACTTTAGAGGTCAAACATGTGACCTAGGTCAAACCAAAGAAGTATTTTAAAGGTCATATATCACCATTTGAGCTCAATTTAACACTACTAAGCATGAGACAGTCATATAGTCAAGATCATTAATAATAAAGCTCTGACACCATTAAATCTTAGTATGAACCTTTATTTCAAAGATTTAGAACATGTAGGCTCCATCTTCTAGGGTTGAAATATTATTCCCCAACTATGTTCACTTTTTTTGTAAAATGAGATCTATTCATATAATGAGTTCTTAGTTCCTATAAGGTTCAAAGGTAGAATGGGTCTATTTAGACCTAATAGAGATCAAGAATGAGGCTATGCAACTTGTAGGTATTTTATCAATATATAGTATCTATATGAAAACCAACATCTGGATTAGTTTTCATTCTATAGTAAAAACCTATGTCTAGGTTGAGGTAGGGGTAGGTTTGACATGTCTCATCTTTAGACATTTCTATATCCTTTACAAGTAGGTACCTATAGCTACTAAATGTATATATGAGCATGGATTTATTAGGTTCATAGATATGAGGATTTTGTCCTCATAATGAAATCAAGTGAGAGGTGGCGTAGAAGTTCAAGGATCAGTTTTGGGGATTAGAGAAGGTAGTTGGAGCATTTAATAGATTTTTAGGGTGCCTAAGGGTTTTCCTTCATAAACAAAATCATGACTAATCATCTTTAGCAAATTCTTGTCCTCTAGTGTGTTCCTCAATCAATGAAATGATTCAATGACTATTTGGATAAATGAAAGATATATTGTTAATAGGGAACTAGTGCTAATTTTATCAAAATGTAGTGGATCATTCATCAAAAGGTGGTGGTATCTCATTGATTTTTCTTGGTTAATGTGTTCCCTCTTCTCTCTTTTCCCTTTCTATATATTACCCATTGTTTCCATTTTGTAAGGACTCTCTTTCTCAAATTCTAAACTATATTAAGGACTCTTTGATTTTGAAGAGAAGGGGAATATTTGAGATATTGCAAGATATTATCCTCTTAATTAGGATAAAATCTATCAAGAATTTGTAATAACTACCTATTGATGAAATAATAGACTTTATTTACCTATCTATTGACTTATATTAGTGTTTTGTGAATTTTGCATGATGACATAGTGAAGGAGAATCTTCCTCATCCATTGTCCTCCTTCCTCACCTATTTTAGGGTCTTTTCCAATTATCTGCAAGTTTAGATTAGTGTTCTTTCTACCATTGATGTGAGCTCTCAGTGAGTCTTAAAACTCCTATTTGTTTACATTCATTAATTCTTGAACCTAGTATATAAAATACTTATGTAATTAGCTTGATTTTGAGGTTGTGTGAGCTAGCATTATCTTCTGTAGATCTAGTGTGGGTTCAAGGTTATGGGAGTTCTTCATTTTTATTTGGTGTATCATCTTTTAGCCTTCTTAGGATCCCTTTACCAATTTATAACACTTTTCTTAGTGTAATAAATAGTTTAGGTGATCCATCGAGAGGAATTCATCCTTCTCCAAAGGTTCAACCCTATTATAGGTTATTCATAGCCTAGGATTATCCCAATATTATGGCTTAGTTAGAGGGAACTTGAAGAACTCTCTCCATAGGTGAAAATTAATGCTATAATATTTTTGGCATGCCCAATGGGACCTACTATATTTTTCATCTCACTTAAAGGTTCTTAGTGTTGACTTTTAGTGTTATCAACATTTAGAGGCAAGTGTTTAAACATCAATGGCAATTTTAAGCATTCATTAGATAGTTTAAGTAACCTAGGTGCCTAATCACCATTATTTGGTATGTATCATCACTCTCTTGATCAGTATGCATATTCTCTACCACAACATCCTTTATATCAAATTATTAATGTTTATGGCTCCACCCCAAATGGTTCTCAAGATTCAATACATCAACCTTCTTAGGATTGAAATGTCCTTAGTTACTCCTCAAACTGATTCATTTCAAGTTGGAGGAAAAATCTCTCATGCTATGAAAAGTACATAATAGACCTTAATATATAGAGGGGGTATGGTCAATATATCCCTAATCACATTATTCATGGAATAAGAGATGCATTTCATTTACTGAAGGAAGAATGGGCATCTATTAAGGGATAAATTTAGAAAAAACCTTTCAAGTGAGATGATGAATGTAAGTGATTGCATTCAAAACATCAAGGATAAGCTAAAAAGAGTTAAAGAAAAATAGGTTCAACTCCATCAATCTTATGTGTCTTCATATACACCACCTCATCCCTCATATATGGCACCCATTCTTCCCCAAGAGGCCATTTTATGTGTCCCAAGTCCTTCATGTGTTCCTCAGACCTTCCCTTCTTGGAAATCAATCCAAGAGAGCCTTCAAATAAAGGAGACTATTATAGAGAAGTTTATTGTTGAGATCCAAGATTCCACTTATCTTCCTCAAGAATCCTCTTGTACCTCATATTAGCCCCCTTTTGTTCTTTATGAGGCCACTAACCACCTTAAAGAGAGGATTTTCTAAGAGAATATAGATAGACAAACCAAAGAATTAGAGCTAACGATGAGGAAGGAGGAGGAGAGTCAAAATCAAGAAGAGGTGGATGTGTCTTACACATTCCCCTCATAAAAATCAGTCAAAGAAGTCATACAAAAAAAGGAGGCACTAGTTCAAGAGCCACCTAGAAGAGCCTTAAAAGTCCCTAGATATAAGGATACCCTCGTAAGCTGCATGCAAAGTGAAATTTTTCACCATCCCACGAACTCCCTCTTGTATAAAGAGTCTATTTTACAAATGACAGTGAAGGATATTATAGTCATAAGTGAGCCTAAGGGGAATAATTCAAGTGTCAATGATGAGGAGATCATGATAGGCAATCCAATTTACTTAGAAGGGGAAGAATCAAACTTGGACTAGCCTGTTTGGCATGGATTTGACACAAATGAACTAGATCTTGATGAGGATAATCCTCAAGATAAACATAGGGTAGACCTTAAATTGACTAATAGAGGTTCATTCTACATAGATCAAGAAGAGCATAAAAACTAGGTACCTGAGGTTGGTCCACTTCAAGATGAGGTGTTAATTGAGGATAGCTCTGATATGTTGGAGTGGGAGGAAAGCAGATCAGATCTTGAGAAAGATAGGTGTGATATTTTAGACATTGGATGGTTATGTCAACCATTATTTTTAGTTGAAGAATAAAAAGAAATCTTAAGTGAGGTTGATGAAAGAGACATCTCAAATTCTCAAGAGATGTAGTTTGATGAACATACTAGTGAAACATTTGAAGGATTATAGAAATGGTTCAATACCATAACCAAATATTTAGAAGAGATTAAGATACATGTCCTTCTTCCAAGAACTTATTATCATGTTGTTTTAAGCATGATTAGTCCTAATTTTCACAAGGACAAGGTGAAATAACATGGTCTTTTTGAACCACCAATTGAACCAAGTGTAGTTACTCCCAAGAGCCAAAATGAAGTCTTCATGCAAAGATTTCTCAAGGGTGATGATAAACATCAAGAAAGTGCTCCTACAGTCCAAAATGAACTAACCTTGGAAGACTTGGACTAGTATGTCTACATTAGAGACATGTTTGACATATTTCATCCACTGAAGGGCATATCAAAAAGATTGACCATCAAGTTGCCTGGTTCACCAATTTTGGTACATCTAAAGAAAGGCATTTTTCATCTTGGTTTGTTACAAATGAATGATACTCTAAGTTTTAAATTTGAACCAGGAGGGATGTGATTATAAATTATTTTAAAATATTGTATATATTATATTAGATTTCATGCTTTCTTCTAAGTGTTTGTGTGTATATCTATTTAGTAGCTTAGTTACCCTTGATTTGTTTATTTCCTCTTCCAAAGTGCCTTGGGCACTTTGTTTTATTTTATTTTATTTTTTTTTTTTTACTTCAATAGGAACTTATATATAGGGGTATCCTTATATCATTTCATGTTAGCTAAGACCAAAGACTTGTGACTCCATGCCCAATGGACCAGTCAAGACAAATAGTCTAGGTTCTTAAGCATAATATGCATGCGTCCTTATGATTCACCAAAAATGTTGGTCAAATTTGTCCCATATACTAATCATATACCTAGATAGATCAATTTATTAGTTATTAATTGATTAAATGATCAAAAAATTACTTACACAAGCATAGAAGAATTAGGTTTTCATCAAATGTCATGAAGAAATATACTAGTTAGCTCAATTGTGAATTTTATAAGTTCACTTAGGAGGCCTATCAGATTAAAATTATTGCATGGACATTAATTTATTCATGCCTTGAACATACCCTACAATTTTTTTTATCTTGATGAGCTTTCTTTCTCAAGATATAAGGCTTCAAAGTTGAACAAACAGTCTGGGATGTGCATGTAAATGTTAAGTTTAAGCTATGGAAAATAGATACTTAAATTCAAATATTCCCAAGTTGAACATGAATCTAATAGATATCAATATATAAGGATATTAATTAGAATATATACAACACGTGGTGACTAAAAAATCCAATGGGACCCAAAGATTCAATGGTGTGCATTCAATCATGCATCTAAGATCTAATGGTATGAACTATGTCAACAAGTTAAAATATCTTAAGATCAAGAAAGGGACTGAAAATTGGTATGATATTGATGAAAAATCATATCAATGATGTGAATTTGATAAATCTAAAGGATATCGATGGCATGCATTCATTCATACAAAGGAGATTGATGGTGTGCATGAGATCAAAAGTCAACAAGCTTATATCAAATATGAGGCCACCATGTGGAATAAGCACATTCAATCATAGAGATGATATGGGATACTGAATATGAATGAAGAGCTACCAAATGGTGCATTTTAAGGATCCAAAATCAAGATCAATAACTAAAATTAAAATTCAAAAGATAAGGGGACTTTAGAGGTCGAACATGTGACCTAGGTCAAACTAGAGTAGTCTTTCAAAGGGCATATATCGCAATTGGAGCTCATTCAAGCACCAATAATCATGATACATAGTCATACAATTGGAATAATTAATAATAAATATCTGATGCCATTGAAGCTCAATATGAACCTTTGGTTCAAATATTTAGAGCATGCAAGGTCCATATTTTAGGGTTGTAGTATTAATCCCCGACTATTTTCACTTTTTATTTAAAAGAAGAACTATGTATATAATTAGTTCTTGGTTCCTAAAAGTTTCAAAGGTAGAATGGGTCTTTTTAGACCCAATGGAGATCAAGAAAAAGGCTATGCAACCTATATGATTTTTATCAATATATAATATCTATATGAAAACCAATAATTAGATTAGTTTTTGATCTATAGAAAAGACCTATGTTCAAGTTAAGGTAGGGGCAAGTTTGAAGTGTCTCATATTTGGACATGGCTATATTATTGACAAGTAGGTACTAATATCTACTAAAATTAGACATAAGCATGGCTCTATCAAGTCCATGGATATGAGGAATTTGTCCTCAATGGAATCAAGTGGGAGGTTGGTGTAGAAGTTCAAGGAGTAGTTTTGGGGATTGGAGAAGGTAGATGGAAAATTTAATAGATTTTTAGGGTGCCTAAGGGTTTTCCTTCATAAAAAATATCATGACTCATCATCTTTGGAAAATTCTTGTCCTCTAGTGTGTTTCTTAATTAATGAAATGATTTAGAGACTATTGGGACAAATGAAAGCTTGTCAATAGGGAACTAGTGCTGATTTGATCAAAAGGTGGTGGACCATTCATTAAAAGTTTGTGGTAGCTAATTGATTATTCTTGGTTAATATGTTCCCTCTTCCCTCTTCTCCATTTATCTATATTACCCATTCTTTCCATTTTGTAAGGGATCTCTCTTTCTTAGATTCTAGACTCTGTCAAGGATTCTTTGGTTTTGAAGAATAGGGGACTCTTTGAGATATTTCAAGATATTCTCCTCTTGATTAGGATAAACCATATCAATAATTTATAATAACTACCTCTTGATTCCATAATATACTTTCTTTACCTATCTCTTTCCTTCGATTACTATTTTGTGAGTTGTGCATGATGGCATAGTGAAGGAGAATCTATCTCATCCAGTATCATCCTTCCTGACCTCTTTTAGGGTGTTTTCAGGATATCTACATGTTTGGATTAGTGTTATTTATACCATTTATGTGATATCTCAATGATTCTTATAACTCCTCTTTGTTTTCATTCATTGATTCCTGAACCTAGTCTATGAAATACTTATGCAATTAACTTGATTTTTAGGTTGTGTGAGCTAGCATTGTCTTCTATAGATCTAGTGTGGGTTCAAGATTATGGGAATTTCTCATTTTTTATTTAGTGAATCACATTTTATCCTTATTAGGTACCTTTCCCCCTTTCTAAACCTTTTCTCAATACAAGTATTAGTTTATGTGATCCATCAAGAGGAAGTTATCCTTCTCTAGAGGTTCAACCCCATCATAGGTTACCCACACCCTAGGGTTATCCCAATATTAAATATTAGTTAGAGGGAGCCTGAATAACTCTCTCCAAGGGTACAAATTAATTCCATAATAGTAAACTAATAAAATATTGATAACCCTTAACTTTTAAGTTATAAAAAAATAACCTAAGATAAATATTTTCATTAGTTATTCTAAGAGTAGCACATATTAATTCAAAATTGTCAAGGTGATCTTCTCATGATTCACTAGAATTTCATGAAAAATTATGAATATTAATTCCTTTAAAAATGAAGTTTTCCAAGATGATTACCTGTGTTAATTATATTACCATGTATCCAAGAATTGGGTGCTTATTATTCATTCTCAACATCTAATTCAGATTCACTGTCAACTACTTATTGTTTATTCCTATATTCTTGTAAATCAAGGACAATATCCTTAATTATATTCCTAAGAGGTTTTTCTACCATTTGAGAGTTCATCTAAAACACATTGAGGTAATTTATCATAGATAAATTTTTACTTGGGTTAAGAATTAATATCCAAAATTCACTATTTTTCTCTTTGAAAGCAAACATTTGACTATTAGATAATATATCAAGTTTGAATTCCAAATAGAACATATTATTATATCTCAAAGTCTTCTTCCTCTTAAAAATTGATGACAACAAGGATATGAAACATAGTTTTAGGCTCATTATACCAACTAAGACGAATAAGGTTTAAGGCTATATTACCTTGATCTTGAGTAATGTTAAAACCTAGTTGGATAATAAGATAAATACCTATAATGGTAATGGAAAATTAAAAACTTATTGAAACAAATAATATATTAGAGAAGAAAATAATTATGATCTTTCTAGGGGATTCACCAAAAT